>CM055109.1:45818965-46418965 GCA_029204225.1 Diphasiastrum complanatum
TGCAACGGAATATCAGTAGCACAAAACCACATATATTGATTGCATTCACCTTTGTTGTATTTCCTTCTCCCATAAAATCTAGGTGCCACAGATGTGGAGATTACCTTATTTCAACGACCTCGACCCTTTGCTTTCATTCCCTGGCATGTGTATTTACTTGAAGGATTCAATCAACGTATTGCCCACCAACTACTATTCACTTGTCTTTCGAGGATTTTAAACAATATATTCTTAAATTCATGACATGCACTTGTTTCAAATTTTACCTTGTGTCATATACATGACATGCCACCATTCCTTCATGCAATACACCTGATCAAAACAGCACAATGCTTTATCCAAATCACCACCAAGTTGCATTCGCCTACCAAGATCCACACCAGATGTTGGCCCCGTGGATGACATTTTGAAAACATAACACCTGTCTTTTTTTTCATGAAGCTGACCCGGAACATCGAGTCTTGGAAGATATCGTACTTGCAATGGTGTTTCAAATATATGAATGTAGTGATATCCTGAGAAAAATCTATTGGTATCTTTTCAACCTGCACAATAAAACAACATCAGTCTACTGTAGAAATAATGGTAACATAAATCATTTTTATATTGACAAAATTGATCTCAATACCTTCTATTGTTAGTTGCTGGTTCGATGGCAGCTAGCAACTCATTCAATTTTTTCTCTGTTATTAATACAATCTAGCAGCAATACTCATACTCCCCACCAAATATTTACTTCAACAATCAATCAATGAGTTATGATTAACTACAATTGGAATATTCCCTTGTGGAGCAAACCCACAATACAACAAAGACATACCCCTTGTGATATGTCATTTTCTCAAATTGCTAATGCGTCTGACTCCAAGACTAATAACGAACTCAATTGAAGACTTATGTGGATCCATTTCAATGATGGAATGAATCGAAAGACACACTACTTGCCAAGATGCAAAAGCAATTGATAACCATTGGCAAAAATTTATTAACTAAATTTTCATATCATAAACCTAAATTGAGTTTTGACCTACAAAAGATCAATTCTACATATGCAAAATGCTTGATTTTTTGGTAGAAATCAATCTAGCACACTCTAGCATTGGTAACTCCTCCAAATCTTTGATAAATGTGGCTGATCCTTTCATAACTTGCAACACAAGCTCTGATACCACATGTAAAGATTTTGTGAATCACTAAGATCATAAATCATCTCTTGATCTTTGGTATGAAAGACAACCCAATTTACTCCATTTGCAATATAGAAATTCAACATCTACTTAATGAAAGAGATGCAAACTCAACAAGATATTGATCAAACATCAAACTTATGATAAGGTGAAGTTGTTGCTTGTACAAAAATAGTAAGTTACTGTATTTCACACGTGTGGATCCGAATATCAACTAAACAATGCATTCTACACACAAGATTGCAAGATATCATCAATATAGTGCACCAATGGATAGATGAACCCAAGTGTATAAGCATGAAATGCTTCTTGATTTCCAAGGGGAGGCTCAAACCTGAGACCAATGGATAGATGAACCCAAGTGTATAAGCATGAAATGAGATGAGAGAGAGAAGAATCCATTTCTCCCACGAGTTTACATCTATTTGTAGTAGCTCCATGCCTCATTAATGAGCTTGGTTTCCCTCCATATCAAATACCCTACTATTAATGTGGACTAAATTCAATGTATCTAACATTCAAATTTGAATGTGTCCAAACTCAACTTTCTACTTTCCCTCACTTTATAAAAGTGGTAATTCAAATGCTTTTAGACTAATATAACTTTGAAAAGTCAAACTCTAAGCCTAATATGAAAATTGGCCTCGATTGCCAAATAAACAAATATGAACAAAATAATAAACTAGTTGACAATTTCTCACATGTAGCTCGCTAGACTGTATTTCCAGATCAAGTTTTTCTTGCAAAAGGAACAAACTTAGAATGGCCCCAAAAAACAAAGAGATGTGCTGATGAAAATGTTTTTAAGTAGTTTGTAGTATAATGTATTAGTTAGGAGTACACATGAATCAATTTTTTCTGGCAGAAGAGACAGAGGTAGAACTAGAAAAATGAAGGGGTGAAAAGATGTTATTTGGCCATGAATCCAAAAAGCAATCAGCTACTGATTGTTGCTGATCAGCAACACAATGGAATAGATACCATAGTACGCTGCTGCTATTCTCATAGAATGCCATATGTTATAGCTCACTGGACATGCTACTATCATCCATGCTATTATCATCTATGCTACTATCCTCATAAAAACCATATTATTTCCCTATTATCCAAGCCATGGCAACAAACATAACATAAATCAACAAGCCTTTGTCTTGATGATCACCAACAATCAGCAAAGCCAAAGGCTTGTTGATCCTTTGACCATTTGGACTGTTGTGGGACATGGGTCTGATCTACAAGCCTTAATTTTTCTTCAATAGAGGTAGGATAGAAATGTCAACCGTTGATGCCAGAAATTTGCCCAGTTACAATCTCTTGTGATGTATGTGTAAAAAATCTATGCTCAAGCCCAATTCCATTAGGTAATGAGCATCCTGGAAAATTCTTGTTTATATCTATTCTTGAAAACAACAAAAAGAAGGAAGGGAAAAGGCTCGAAGATTTGTACAGAAGATCAAAAAATTCATGATCGAATTTTTTCGACCCAAGCCTATTTTTTGACCCAATGTTAATCCCATCAAAGAGAGATTTTCTGACCTCGGATCGGCGGATCGGATTGAGTCGGAAAATATCTGGACGACTTTGACCATGGATCAAATCGAATCAACGGATTGGATCGGATCGGACAGATCGGATCGGGTCTAATTTATCCTGGCATCTTCAACCCTGGATCAGATCGGATCGGGTCTAATAAATCCAACCCTTTGTATAAATCCGACCCTTTGTATAAATCCAATCCTTTGTATATTTTTTTCGATACTATTAATTATAAATCTGACCCACATACTGATAAAATAAAGGCTACAATCTGTGGGATTGTAAGTAGATTTTCTCAGGCTTTCAATGCACTGATCATCTGACTTCCAGTAGAGTCAACACCTTCGTAGGCATCTTTTGTAACAATGTACAAGGATTATTCTGTAACGATGATCAGTGGTAAAGTAAGTTTAGTTAGTATTATAGTATTCTAGTACTCTAGTATTCTAGTATTCTAGAATTCAATTTTTCAAGCATCAACGATTTTCAGCTGAAGCCTGGTATTTGTGCCCGCTGCACGTTTTTTATAATTATCATAGTGCAAGTTTTTGTCTACGTTTTTGTTTCCATTGCGCATTGCAGTATTTGTTTCATCTTGAACTCATTCCTGATATAATGTGGTATAGATCTTGCAAATTCATTTACATTTTGGTTTCTTGAGGCTCTTGGAAAATTCAAGAACCAAGAAGATGGAGCTTCTTGATTCTTGAATGCTTGTGGAAGTGTTTCTTTGTTTTTATGAGAAATGTGGCATGCTAGGCTAGTTCTCATATTTTGCAAGTAGTTTAGTTTCCATTTTGCAATGATCTGTTCTAGCATTCTAGTTTTAAGTGCCATAGTAATGCCCAACCGTGTTTCAAGAAGAGCTATTTTTGGGCATTCTTGGTGTGCTTGCATGGTAGAATGATTGCAAGTGATTTCAAGAGTTCAAGAGTGTTCGAAATCTGAGTATACGTGACAGCTTGAACCATACTACAGCCCTGAGAATCTGCTGCTTGATCTGGGCATTGAACCAAATAGAAATGATCAAGAACATGCCCAGCTAACAACCAGAATGGAGGTAGCATAAGCTATAACAAGAAGCAAACAAGCAAGACCAGTAGACAGACAGAGGAATGTGTTTCTTGATTCTTGGGCTTCTAAAATGTTGTCTAGTCTAGTTAGTTTAGTTTCTTGCTTTATTTCTTGCAGTGGTAATTGTGAAAGATTCAACTAGTTTCATCACATTTTGCAATATTTCCATATTTGGCATATTGAGGCCAAAACTTGTTTTAGACTTAGAGGTTGACTTTTCAAACTTCATTAGTCTAAATTTCATTTGAATAAACACTTTTTTGAAAGTGTGGGAAAGTTAGAATGCGAGTTTGAGTAGATTCAATTTGAATAGTTGGGTACATTGAATCTAGACCCAAAATTAGTAGGGTTAGCATTTTGGTGGGAAAGCCAAGTGGCCAAATAGGGTTTGGACCTGTTATAAAAGGATGTAACTCATGGAGAGAGCGATCTTCTCTCTTCTCTATCTCATTTTCATGCTTATACATGGTTCTCTTGGGTTCTACTATCCATTGGTGCACTATCTTGGTGATTGCTTGCAATTCTATGTGTAGAATGATCTATATTTGCTATTTTTGGATCCACACGTGTGAAATAGAGTAGCTTGCTGGTTTTGTACGGACAGCAACAGTACATAATCATTTCATTCAAGTTTGATCAAGTTCTATTGGTGTTTGCATCTCAATTTGTGTGTAGATGCTGATTTTTCTACATTGGTGAGATTGGTAGTGTATTTTTCTTTCTAACCAAAGATCATTCAAGTAGATTGGATCTTAAGGATCTGAGATCTTTCACAGTAATGTGTATGCTAGTTTAATTTTTAGATTTCAAGAAAGCTGTCCATTTAGTTCTTGTTTCTAGTTGTAGGTTTATGCATAAGTAGAGTAGTTTTAGTGTGTAAGATTTGTCTATTCGATTTGCAACATTAAGTAGAATTTCATTGTTTGTTCAATGGATCTGCACACTGATTTTATGATTGAACTTTTGGCATGTACGAGTGGTTGTTTATGCATGTGCATTAGTTCAAGAGTGACGTCCCTGGATTGCCCTCTGACAGGCAGGACATTACTACAATGTATATCTGTCCCTTCTACCTGATTTTGGGCTTTAAACAATAAATAATAACTTAAGCAAAAGCCCACTGTCTCTGCTGACATGCAAAAGGAGAAGGAAGAAGAGCAAAAAAACAGTAAACAAATCCTCCTAACATGGGTTTCTACACACGCGAAAAACCCAACAATGCAGTTTTACACAGGATTTCACACAAGCAAAAAACTGTAGGGTCGAAGATCTTGCGTAGTATAGCCCTCCCGCCTGTCAACAAGGGTTAGATCACGGGATAGGTACCTAACTATGCATATATGCTATTTTTAGTTAGTTTCTTACTTTCTCCCTTAAATCTAATGGCCTAAAAACCAATTTAGAATTAGTATCGCAAAACACTTAGTTGCTAGTATGGCCTGAAGGAGAAATGACGATAGTGTCGGGTGTCGGGTTTTTCGCCTGTGAAAAAACTGAGTAAAATTGCTGACTGTAACAACAATTAGTTCAAATATGCAGTCGCCAAAGAAAATGTACTTTGAGTCCGTTGTTGTGAGAGTAGAAAACAGGTTCTCACATGATGTCATAGTTAGAAATCAGTTTTGATCTGATTCATTAGTATAAACTGTAAATGTGATGATGTAATTATTGCACAATTTATTTGGTTTACTATAGATGGTTGCGATCGAGACGTGACCCATTAGGATATATTGATCGGGCACTGATCCCGTAGACGACTACTTGGGTTAGCCGGGTAGCCACACGTAGGAAGAAATTAGCCTATACATTGATTTTGAGTTCATTATGCTATACTCGGGGGCATGTCCTGGGTTTGTCAGTATATGTGGCCATATTGGGCCTGACTCTAGTTTGGCAGGTGGTAGGCCAGTTTAGTGACACATGTTGAGCCCATGCAGTTTGGGGCTTTGCTATATGTACAATGTTTTTTCATAATAGACTTAAACTTTTGTTGTGCCATCTTTGAGAGCTTGTGAGGAGTGGCTATGGTGATTGTGTGATGTGATCTGCATACTGCACGAGATTCTATCGGAATTTCAACTTGGTATTAGAGCGTTAGGGTGTTGCGGGTATGCACGATCCGGTGGAGCTATGTGATAGCGTCTTTCACAAGGAGAAATAGCCCTCAAAGCGTCTCGGGAGAGAGGACTCCATACATGGTATAGGCAGTCTGGATGGCTAGAGACAGCAAAGTTCCTTCGATCGGAGCTTCGGGGAAGATCAGAACGATCGTCATAGGTGGATTCCGGGGAGAATTCATAGAAAAATTGCTCAAAAATGGTTGTATGTGGCTATGATAAGAAGCTAGCCGGGTTTCTCTGAGTAGTCCGTCAATTGGGGAGCGGAGTAGATCAGAACGGGTTGCAAGGTAGTGGTAACTCAGGTTTGAGTGAATTTTGAAATCCATTTACAGTGTGAGGAGAAAGGAACAGTCTTGTGAATTGCCAAAAAGTGGCCTAGTTGAAGAAAAATGGAAAGTCGCTGATCTTTCTTTGTACTTGATGGAATTGGGCACTGTAAATTGCTACCCAGCACTGTTTAGGTGAGGCCAAGTGATTGCCAGAAGGGTAGGGTCAGCCATGGAGCAATTATAGAGCAATTGTACCTTCTTCTCATAAGCTATGGAAATGACTATAAGGGTTTACAGGCAGAAAAGCATGGATCTTGGGCTGTAGGAAACAGTTTTTGGAACTGTAAAGGCATACAGAGGAGCGCCCTAGTATTGGGAAGTTAATGACAGGAGGCCATGGGCGGCTGTGGAGCTGTAAAGCAGTAATTCATTTATGAAGCCATGGAAGAAAAACATAGTAAGGGTTTCAAAAAGGAGAAATGTGGATCTTGCTAAATACGCAAGTGCTTTCTGTCAGGTTTGAATCCACAGTTGAGCGCCCTAGCGTGTTGAATCCATAGAGAATCAGCCATAGACAGCCGTGCACCAGGAAGAGCACTGGATTAGTCTTTCTGAGGGCAGCCAAGAACCTAGAGAAGCCATAGTTGGGAAGCTTGAAGAAGAGGAGAGAGAAGGAGGGTAGCGCGGCCAGCCAGGTCAGGCCTATAGCGACCGAAGGTGCCTGGCGTGTGAAGGAGGAAGTATTATTGCCCATATTTGCTAACAGCTATTGATTCGGGCTCCATCGGAATGAACGACCAAGATGAAGATTTTGTGAACTTCTGTGGGTCGTGGGATTAAAGTCCACCATTGGATGGAAAATGAAGTGGACCCGAAGTGGCCTAAAGGGCAAAGAAGTGCAAAGGGCACCCCTTCTTCATTGAACATTTTCACCTTGAAGTGCAAATTGGACCTGAAGGGCAGAAATGCCATTTCTTCATTAAAAATCTTCAAAACAAAGAATTAGTTCAAATTTGCAAGTAAGCCTTTGGAAAGGGATAACTTTAGCTAGAAGGCACCTATTTTGGTCATCATTGGGGCCAAATGACCCCTGAATCTGGTTGCTCAGAGCCATCGGACAGAGAAACGTCACAGAGCAGGGAGAAACGTGTTTTGGGGTGTTTTCATCACCATTCCATCGAGCGGAGTGCGGGTGACCTAGTGATGGGCTACATTCGCCATTTGGGTACCGTAGGGCCAAATTCGGGGCAATTTTTGGCTGGTGAAACCTAATACAGGGTGGTACAATGAGACATTATCACTTCAAAATCATTATTACTTATTCCTAACATGGTAACAAGGCATTTGGAGGTGGTAAATGCAGTATGGGAGCGAATGGTAGCGGAATTCCTTTTTCTCACTAAATAGGTTGGGTGAGACATTCCATAAATATTGATACGAGGAGCATAGTTCCGAGTAAATATGCTTCTCACCACCCATTGAGTACTAAAGCAAACCACCTTGGATTATAATTCTTTCCTGATACCACTTAATGACCATTACACACTCAATCGTGTTTACCATCCATTAACGACTAAGGTACACAACTTTGGATTATTATTCTTATTCCATACCACTTAATGACCATAACATATTCAATTATCTCTTATCATCTTTCTAGTTTTGTAAAGTTCATTTTATCAATCATAAGCATTTTGAGCACATAAATGTGTTGCTAGAACAAAAAATGCATTTCTTATATAGTATATGCAACATTAAAAGGCAAAAAGTTCCACATGATGTGGCCAATTCAATGTTTACCTCTCCAATTGCAATCTAGTTCACTATGTTCTTGTCTTCACCATGGATCTTGCTTGAGTCATTTTGAACCTAGAGCCACATAGTTATTAACTCTTTGATTTTATAACATAGGTTTATTCAAGCTTTCAAGCCACAAAAATATTATTGTACAGCCCAAATCTCATCATTCATGTGAAATTATTTTTTTACCTTTATTGTCAAAGCTCTTATTAGGTTATAAAACACTTTTTTAAATTTGAAGGCATGTGTTTATGCACCCAAATTGACTTTCCATACAATTTAAATAACTACGAATTGTTCTTTAGTTATGTGTGTGTGTGTGTGTGTGTGTGTGTGTGTGTGTGTGTGTGACCGTGAGGGGGGGGGGGGGGGGGGGGGGGGGGTGTGTGTGGAAATCCTATATAAGAAAAATACTTTTGTTTGTTTGCATTATCTTTGAGCTCTTATGTTGTTCTTCTATGTGGTACCTTTGGCCACATGTGCTTACATATTTTTAATACATTACAATTGTTGGATTTGGGTCATGAATTTGAGTTGCAAGATTGAAGTTATTAAGAGCTAGCTAGTTGTCAAATATAGTACATATTTATTTAGGTAAGTAACATACTCAAAGAATGCTTATACTTTTTTCCCATGTACTATATGATAAACTAAATGAAGGCTTAAATTAATGACATGTTTATGATGCATTTTATAAATTTATGACAGAAGCATACATAACAATGTGATTCTTACTAAAGGTCAATATACATCACATGCAATATTTAATTACATTTGATGAATATAGATGACTCTAGTCAAATTCATCATATTATCTACATATTTTTGGAGTGTGTATTGAAGTTTAGCAATATTTGTTTTCATAAAGTCATTTTGAAAGTGATTGTGTCATAGGGTTATGTTTATAAAATTATTTTTGAAGCTTACTCATACACAAACATACACATTTATTTTACAAACTCAAAAATTCAACTAAAACGTTGATACATTCTGAAGCAACAACTTACACTTTTAGTAATAAACGTATTATGGGACAAAGAGAACCATTCTTGTTCATATCATAGAAGGTCATTAGGTATAAATCATATACATTTTTAGAGTCAACTTTGATGACAAACATTCTTTAGTTTGTAGTAGTTGATTATGAAGTTGAAGCCGGTAGCAGTTTCCATCACAATCTTTGGCATTTCATCATATAAAAGGTTTGTTTGTTTATATATATAAAATTGTCAATGCTGCACAAATTTATAAATCGAAATCCATCATAGTTTTGAAGCTTAAAAACTAAACATCAAATCGACTTGCATGGCGCATCTCTTTAACTCCATTTGTAGTGGTTTTTTCATCTATAGAACCTTGTGCCTTGAGCCCAATTGGCGGGCTTTGGACTTTGTCAAACTTTTACCATTGCTTTGTGGCCATTCCTGGTACAAATTAAGCTGCGATACTAAGATTCAACTCTGGGTATGAAATAATGGAACATAAGACATGAACATAACTAATTAGAATGTTCTCAAGAAAACTAAAATTAGACTCAATATTGCAAAATCCTTTGCACTAATACTATTTCTTATGTCAAATCAAGTCAATGACTCACCTTTCACATCTAGGAATAAAGGATGGTCCATATGTCATGAAAATACGGACCATCCTCTATTACTATATTTGATTTTGTCAATTGGTCTTCATTATTTTTCAAAGTCAAACTACAACATGCCTAAGAAGTGGAAAACTAAATTCTCTTGTGTGTGCAAAATTAACCCTCTAAGATGAGAATCCTTGCCCTTAAAATTATCCAACACACTATTTTTGTTAGAGCATAATATAGGGACAATTCTACTCATGTCTACACTAAATGTCTACACTCATGTCTACACTAAATGCCTGAAAATGCGAAACATCTCTTCTTCTTTTGCCATTTGCCTCTCTAGAAATCCATCTACAATTTCTTTATTGCAAGATTTCATATTAGGTTCAAAATAATTTCCTTCTTGATGACATTGTTTTTTTGAACCTTTTGCAAATTGTTTTTGGCAAAGCCTTGGAGTAGTCACTCTTTGGAACATTGGGTTAAATATGAACAAGAAGGAATTTGGGACTGATGAATTTTGCATCTCCCTCTCTGAAGAAATGGACAAATTTTGTTTGCTCCAACTTTCTTTTGTATTTTGTCAAAAGTCCTTAATATATGGCTAATTAAATGGGGAGGGAAAAAAATGCCTACAACTTCCAGCATGGCATGCATTCATACTTTGACAACGTACAATTGCTTCAAAGTCTACATCTTCCACTCTCTATTCTAAGTCAATATTCACAAAAATTTATCCCTTCCTCTAAAAGGACCATTATTTATATCATGGAAATTTTTCTCTTATCCAAAGAGTGGCTACTCCTCCATCTCTCCCATGAGTTACCCAAAGTCCCTACACTTGAACTAAAATTCAAAATCACCTATTATTTTCTCATGAGAGTAAGCATAATATGAACGAGCAAATATTTATAATCTGTGATTTTGTTGAAATTACCAAAGGATAATATAGGATCTAGTGCAACATGCAAATCACATCAACCATCGCCATAGCTCAAGCATCCATAACTCTCAAAGTGACACAACAAAAGTTAATGATTACTAAGGAAAAACAATACACATAGAAAACACTAAAACTGCATGTCTCTAACAAGTGTCTTAAAGTTACCCTAACACCTATCAAACTAGAGTTAGACCCAATATGGCCAAATTTGACTGAAAAACTCGAGACATGCTCTTGAGTATAGCAAACATCATAAACAACACTGTACATTTGATTTTGTACGTGTGACTCTCCGGCTAGTCCAAGTAGCCACTTACAAGACAAGTGACTGATAGATAAATCGATAGTGGGTCAAGTTGTGATCACTACCAAATACAATAGAATCTAATCAATTGTACAATACCACATTTTAATCTTACGTAGATTATATTTGATTTCTAGCACTGTTGCTTAATCTCAAATGTGGTAGGAGTGTAAAACAATAACATGTAGCAATGTTTGGAGTGTCCAAAAGATGCCATATTCTTGCTACTATGTACTTGACTCACACTCACACTCAAGCAAACTACTTGATACACACTCTAGATTTCAAATTTGACAACACGAAGTATTACGTAAATACAAGGCTCACATAAAGAGTCTGTTATGCTCTTTATCATCTAACTTATTTCCACCAATCTGATTTGTACACAAGTGGGCCACGTGAGCGACATCCATTGCCACCATAAGACTATCATCCTCCATCTAGCTACGCTAACATCCTACTAGGCACTTACAAGCAAAACCTGTAAAGTTGAAATAATGAGTCGACTATGGCTCACCACCTGAAGAAATCTTACTGCCACCATAAGACTATACTCTCACTAGATAAACAACTAGTAGACATAATCAACAAGTCAATGAGCATTTCAAATGACTACTTCGTTCTTGATGTAGCATATGCATAATCAATAAAACTCTGACTCTGATCTAGACGCCCATAATAAAGTAATATGCAAGCGCGTGCGCACACACGCAAATGCACACGCGCGCACACACACACACACACACACACACACACACACACACACACACACACACACACACACACACACACACACACACACACACACACACGCACACACGCATGCACATGCACACGCACACGCATGCACACGCACACGCATGCACATGCACACGCACACGCACAAGCACACGCACACGCACATGCACCACACGCACACGCACACGCACACGCACACGCACACGCACACGCACACGCACACGCACACGCACACGCACACGCACACGCACACGCACACGCACACGCACACGCACACGCACACGCACATGCACACGCGCGCGTGCGCGCGCATGCACACAAACCAACATGAATGAAAGCATCAAATAAATTACGAAGGCCTACCCAAAAGTGATATCATGTCATATCAGCACCGATGTCACATGTAGATCTACTACTACACCATTGGTCTCCAAATCAAATGCTTGATCATGGCATGCAACATAAATACCCTCATGTCCAAATGATGTCGTCATACATCATCTAATATCTACTATCATGATCCAATGAGCACTCACAGCCTCATCTCTAATGTATCCTCTATAAAGCACTCTCACCAAGCTACTTTGCTTTGACATCTTGCCTTGCAAATCTAGGATGTTGATTTCCCATCCATTCTTCATGCACCAAGCACAATAGTCTATAAGGACCTAATGAATGAATGTATACAAACCTCATCAAAAGCTACACCTGCATATCTCCCCAGTCTCCCATGGATACTGATGTTTGTTTGTCAATTTTGCATCCATGTAGATTCAACTTTCCCATGCCTGACATTGCCAACTATGATTTGACCAATGTCTAGGTTTCACAACAAGAAACTTGTCTCACCAACATAGCCATCATGCAATCCAAACCAAAGCAAATTCACATAACATCCAATATTGTCATGATCAACGCAATTCCCAGCATTATGGACTAGGCCATAGCATATTAGGTAGAATAGCTCCATCTAAATCTTGTACCCTGTAGTATGTGATCCGCACCAAGTATTCATTACCCACTCATATCACCCCAGGTAGTGCAACTAGACTCCTGGACCAACTGGATCTAAGCAACAACTACATTTTGTTGATCAAAGAATTTTGGATAAAAGTATGTGTGTGATGCCAAACTGGAGATCAACAACCATGTATATGACCATGCACCTCACATGAATACTCACCAAAACATCAACTGCCACTATTTGAGTAACCATCTCCATCCTTGTTGGCTCACAACAACTAGGATGCCATGTAGTCCATGCCATCAAGATATGTATCATCTCTCATGATAAGATCCATATCACCTACATCCATGTAGGCCCAATGCATCCAAATGTCATCACCAAAATATAAAATGCCAACAATGTTGGAGGGTTTGCGGATATCGAGGCAATACTAATCCTAGTTAATCAGTGAGAGGGATTTGGCACCCTGTGTGTGTAAGTCCAACTCGATGATCACATAGTTATTTGATTAGTTAGAAGTCAGTAAAAGAACTTTAGGCCTTTTTGAGGGACTTTTGATGTCGCAGGGCCTAAAAGTTAAGTTAGTAAATAAAATAGGACCACCAAAATTCAAATAGGGTTAAATTGGGAGAGATCCATCTTTCAAATGGATAAAGTAAAAACTATTCTAGAATCCAACTCAAGGTTCTATATGTTGTAGTAACAAAAAGAAATTTTTTTCTCACAAGGTCCTTGATATTGTGACATGACTACATAACTGTGTGCACATCTAAATAAATCAATGTTCAAGTGAAGTTAAGAGCCTTGTAGCTTGGTTTCCAATATATCACTAACTATGTAATTTCCCATAAGTTTCTAAGTATACTATGAACCATTTATCTTTGAGAGGCTATGAAGTCCCCTTGCAATCCACACGGACTTAACCTAGAATACTTATACTTAGAAATGCAATCTTTTAATGCTTCTATTTGGAGACTATCTTTATGGTAAATATTACTCATCTTCTACCAGGTACTTCTTCTTTTCCATGATCTTAGTCATTGTGAATGCATCATAAGAAATGTCTACTACCCTCCCACCTAGGTCAATTGTCTGCTCCATTTTTCCTATATGTGCGGGTGATCTCAATGAGATAACATTCACGTAATTCCTTTATAGGTTTGATTGGGAAGAAGAATTATCTACCCAAATCAACCCTCTTATGAGTTTATGTGTTTGAATGAAACTTTCCATGAAGCTTGACATTTCTTTCATATTCATAATGAGGGCCATTCATTTTGGCTTTATTCTCACTCACTGTTGCCTTCTCCTCCTCTAACATGGTATATTGTACAATTAACTCATGCGAAATGTTTTTGATAACTTTTTAATGTCGATCTTCTCTACAAAAAAGGGAAAAGACAAAAAGACACGGAGATTGAAAAAATCCATTGAAGTACATTTCATGGAGAGTGTAAAGTTGAAAACCAAAAGACATGGAGAGTGAAGAAATCCTTTAAAGTACTCTTCATCCACACTCTTTCTTGGTTGGATGAGGGAGTGATATTTCATACAAGGGACCTTGTGATGCCAATAGATTATAAAGCCCCTAGAAAATGAGTATTATGGAACATCATGTTTTCATACGCACTAGACATAAAACATGATCGATCAACAGTCCACCTTGTGTGTCGACTGTAATTGAGTCATAAACAAAAATGATACAAGACAACAACATCATCGAGTTTTTTGAGGAAATCATTCTAGTTGGGATATAAACCATATGAATTATGTCTATGCGATTGGGCATAAGATTGCATCATGGATATGAATTTATTACATAAGAGCATATCCACTAGCCAACTACAATTCTAGAAATCTAAATATATAGTAAGTTGAACATCAAAGTTGGAAGAGCGATTGCCTTCGCAATCTTGGCTAGAGTGTTGTATAAAAAGCAAAGGACCTAAAATGCATTAGTGCAATTTTATAAATTCCAAATATCTCTCATTGCTATAAATTTATTTTGTAATTCTATGTTACAAACATATATATTATCTTTGTAGATAATAATCAAATTATCATGCAACTATTTTTTTTGAAAGGTGGGCATTAAAATGGAGAATCTTTTTTAAAAAAATGCCATAATACAACTATGTATCTTTCAAGATAATCGATTCATATAGCAACAAGCACTAACTTTGATACAATATCTTGCAAGAATCTCAGTTTTTCTTATTTGAACATTAAAATATCAATGATAAAAGAAATCATCAATGGGGATCCACATTCACCAAATTACGCATGAATACGTATTTCAAATGTTGTTTATCGATAAGCAGGCTCATTGAAATTAAAACATTCATTCTGTGCACTTGAATGAATAGTATTTATGGAACATCCACACATATTGTATGGTTCACAAAAATGATTTTGTTCTTCATTATATTGAAAAAAAATTAATCAAAGAGATATAAATTATTTTGCATTCAAAATTGCATGGAACATCTTTTATATGGAAGTTCCAAATGTATAACATCTATTTGGTGCTAGCCTTTCAAACTAAAAGACATTGAAAAGCTTATTGATTTTCAAATTGTATTCAAAGGCAAGTTCATGATTTGCACTTATTGATATTACGCTACAATTGGTCAATCTTTCATGTATATCACAATATAAGAACAACAAGGTGAGAAAACTGATTTCCCCACAAAATTATAAACACATTTCCAATCTATTTGTTATTATAGAATTTTGGTTCACTCACATACTTTCTTGTGCTTTTTGCTACTATTCATGTTGTGTTGTTTAAGTATCAAATCCTCTTGGTTTGGATCATGATTCTCCATAGGCTAGTGCATGCACTTTCATTTTATGATCTCTTGCACTTTCTAGTTTATGATTTAAACAAATGAGCTTGTTGTTTTTTTGTTGGATGAAATTA
Source organism: Diphasiastrum complanatum (assembly GCA_029204225.1). NCBI lineage: Eukaryota > Viridiplantae > Streptophyta > Lycopodiopsida > Lycopodiales > Lycopodiaceae > Diphasiastrum > Diphasiastrum complanatum. Next base: position 45,834,415 of record CM055109.1, read on the forward strand.
TCTTCTTAGACTTGTGTTTTAAATTCTTTTTTGAGGTGATTAAGTAATTTTCATAAGTAAATAAAATTTTTGGAGAGTGAATTTGGGGGAAGTTTTATGGTTTAACCTTATAACATGTGATCCTTGTTGATTTTTTATTGCTTAGATTTCTTGCTATTCCTAATACTTTAAACACGGGCCATGTTGATTTGCCATAGCTTCTTGGGGTGTGTTTCATGACAAATACTAGTGTGGTTAGTTAGCTTTGACACTTTGTGACACTCGCGTCACGCTCGACAACTCCACTAGTGAATCAACCACATCGGTAGCACATTCAGACCGGGAAAATGTACCATCACATAACACTTCTAATGCCACATACTTGTACCATACTTGCATCAAATGCTCACCATGCTTGTGATTTGGCTAGTGCACTAGTTAGTAATCTCCACACATATGAGTGGTTCCTATACTCTTGATCCATATTTGTAACAATGGCACTTGCTTGATTCTCACCACAAATGTAGGTTAGGTACTAGCATTCACCTTCTCAGTGGACTCTCACATGCACTCTAATTAGTTTGAATACTAATACTACGCATCTTTATTGAGTTTCATCAACATTAGTTCCTTAATAGTAAACCTTGAAAAATCTTTCACATTGTTGTTCCAACGATTAGTCTGGTTTACTATCAACCACCATCATTGACTAGGCATGATCATAGACTTGTAGCTCTTGGACACATCTTCGGTGCACTCTGTTGCTTCCACATTCTTATAATTTTTTTTTTAAGGAATAAGTGGAGAGATGTGGTTGTAAATACCACACACAATTAAACTAGAAATAAACTCATGGTTGGCCTTTTGTTAATGTAAGTCAAAACCACAAGCATTATGATACTAATAATCTTAACAACAAAAAATAGGTGTTATGTGCCTAGGAGATTCCGCACCATAGATGTTGAAAGTTGTGTAGATAATAACCTACACCAAAAATCTATGTATGAGCTGTTAGGATTTTATTAGCTTGTACACACACACACACACACACACACACACACACACACACACACACACACACACACACACACACACACACACACACACACACACACACACACACATCTAATTAAGAAATGCTCTCATGATTTACTTGCTTGTTTCGGTCACTATGATCACAATGAACGAACTATCTTTAGTTCTTTTGATCAGACTTTGTACAACACTCCAAATGTTAACAATGAAAAAATTTGTGTGAATAGTCTTCTAATCCCCTCAATATGGTTGTTGCTACTAATGGGTATGAAGAGTTGAAGTGCCATGAAATGATCATGAATTTACTACTTATTGATACTTAACTTTCATTAACGAGGTTTCCTTTGAAGTGTACCACTTTTTGTTTACACCTTTGGCTACACTTCGACTATTTCTGATATAAATGGTGTGATGAATTTAGTTATATGACTTGGACTAGACCTGTTTCTTAAATTCTATATATACCTATTTGTGGACGGTAATGCCCTGACAATTTGAAATCGACAATTTTTCTAAGTTGTTACTTAGAAAAAAAGTGATGGTATTACAATAAGCATTTTGAAAAGGGTAATGGTAGATAGTTTTGAACTCTACTATAAAACTAGTCTGGCTGTAATTGTCTACTTTAGTCATACTTTTATAATTGTTGACTTTCAAGCACTCTGATTATACACTGTTAACCTTATAATTTTGTAACTTTGAGTAAAGCTGAAACAATGTCCGACTTTTAACTCATGATATGGACAAAATCAAAGTCACCTAACTTGGCAATGACTACTTATTGTGACATGGATAACAACTGAGAGTATGTGTAGACACCTATAGTTCCCACAATAATGACCCTGTTCTAACACGATTGTTGTTGTGGATGGATGCAGGTGAGCATATTCTCCTCAACTCGAAGCTTTTGTTGGTTGTTAGGTTTGGTCAATATCATATGTTTGACTGTGATGACTCTATACGAATTTGATTTACTTTAATATTCGTATGTTTGGTATTGTGGTGATAATGTGTAGTTTTTTTTAGATTTGTTAGGTTCAAACACACACACACACACACACACATCTCATCTCTCTCTCTCTCTCTCTCTCTCTCTCTCTCTCTCTCTCTCTCTCTCTCTCTCACACACACACACACACACACACACACACACACACACACACACACACACACACACACACACACACACATTCAAAAAATAAATTTTGGTAATAATGTAGTATAACGTAAGTGAAGAAAATTCAAATCTATTTGTTTTGATTTTATCTATGTTGATCATTGTAATATCATGTGTTTATTCTTATTATTTTGGTGAGATTGATGCAATGAGAGGTTGCCAGATAGCTCTTGATCAGATTAAACCACTCGCTAAACTCTATAAAATATCATCAACTCATTTCTAGATTTATCTTGGCTAGATGCACATTCTACAACAACTCATGAAACACTATCATCATGCCATCTTGGCAAGTTTGGTTTGAACTCACATGGCATACTATCTCACCAATCCTATTGATCACCCATGCTAGCAAATCAAGTACTACTCATATTGACAACAAAGATGTCACTATCACTCATGATTCGTACAAACCACATTAGCATGCCATAAACTACTCTCTATGTGATTGGTGAGTCACCTAAGGTTGTGGTTACTCACCATGTTATCCACCACATTAGCTAGACTTGCTACTATCTATGATAGAATCCCACATTTCAAAACAAGGCCTAAGTAGATTCTAGTGTTGGGTGAGTGTTGACTTTTTGTGATACCTATTGGGTCATGATATATGAAAATTTTGGAGTAACCAATGGTTAAGGGTCCTACTTGTTTGAAATCAGAGCATGCACAGAAGCATTCACATAAGACAAGAGGGGAGAGAGAACACCATTGCTCTATTACTTTAAGCTTGCACACTACAATGAGAGTGAATACATGAGAGAGAGAGAGAGAGAGAGAGAGAGAGAGAGAGAGAGAGAGAGAGAGAGAGAGAGAGAGAGAGAGAGAGAGAGAGAGAGAGAGAGAGAGAGAGAGAGATTACACCCCTTCATAAAAGACCTCAGCCCCTTTCACAATGGGAGGGGCCCAAAATATATCAAACTTGACTTTAGGCACATTGGGCCTTTACCAAATTTATTAATACATTTCAAGTATGTCTATAACAAAGTGGCATTGCCAATGAATAGTAATTCTAACACCCTCCCTCAATGATAGCTTTGTTAGAGGTGTTACTTCATGCTTTAACAAGTACATCACAATGAAAGTACAATAAATTTTCTAACTCTAATGATGTGGCATTCATGCTAGCAATAGGTGCAATCTATGATGTCATCAAATGGTTGATGTGTGGAACACAATTCCAACACCCTCCCTTGAGCCAAACATCCACTGGAATCTGCAAAACAAATTGCTCACTGCATCATGTCCAAGGGCTATGCCAAGGATAATATCCTTCCCTGAAACTGCAAATGCATCCACAAACTGCCTCATATGGAAGATATCACCTTACTTCTACATCCAAGGAACCATCTTCTAGGGCACTGATTCCAAGTTTAGCAATCCTACAACAACTTTTTGAATCCCATAGAAGATAAAGTACATGCGCACAAACTTATTACCAAGCATCAGCTTCATCATAAGACTTATCAGCTACAACTGTTAGATTTATTTCCTCTTTTTCTTTATCACTTTCAATGGACTTTGTTGACTTAAGATCCGCTTTTATCTTTAAACATTGATTCTTGTAATGTCCCATCTTTCCACAATAAAAGCACTTAACGTTCTTTTTACTATTAGGACTGCCTTCATCACTTTTGGATTTACTAGTCTGATTAGCTTTCCACTTAGTAAATAAAGTGACTTCATCTAACGATATTGTAACAACAGAATGTTGCATTCTACATTCTTCTTCAAGTAATGAAGCTATCAAACTTGACTTTAGGCACATTGGGCCTTTACCAAATTTATTAGTACATTTCAAGTATGTCTATAAATAACCAACAAAGTGGCATTGCCAATGAATAGTATTTCTAACACCCTCCCTCAATGACAGCTTTGTTAGAAGTGTTACTTCATGCGTTAACAAGTACATCACAATGAAAGTACAATAAATTTCCTAACTCTAATGATGTGGCATTCATGCTAGCAATAGGTGCAATGTATGATGTCATCAAATGGTTGATGTGTGGAACACAATTCCAACACCCTCCCTTGAGCCAAACATCCACTGGAATCTGGAAAACAAATTGCTCATTGCATCATGTCCAAGAGCTATGCCAAGGATAATATCCTTCCCTGAAACTGCAAATGCGTCCACAAATTGCCTCATATGGAAGATATCACCTTACTTCTGCATCAAAGGAACCATCTTCTAGGGCATTGATTCCAAGTTTAACAATCCTACAACAACTTTCTGAATCCCATAGAAGATAAAGTACATGTGCCCAAATTTATTACCAAGCATCAACTTCGTCATAAAACTTATTAGCTACAACTGTTAGATTTATTTCCTCTTTTTCTTTATCACTTTCAGTGGACTTTGTTGACTTAAGATCCGCTTTTATCTTTAAACATTGATTCTTGTAATGTCCCATCTTTCCACAATAAAAGCACTTAACGTTCTTTTTACTATTAGAATTGCCTTCATCACTTTTAGATTTAGTAGTCTGATTAGCTTTCCACTTAGTAAATACTTCATCTAAAGATATTGTAACAACAGAATGTTGCATTCTACATTCTTCTTCAAGTAATGAAGCTATCATCATCTCTAGTGGTTGATTAGGCAAGTTTCCAAGTGTAAAAATGACATTACTATACTCAGCCGACATGCTATTCAATAGCACGACCATAACATCATCTTCGGGAATATTAGAACCAATTCCAACAAGTTGATTCATTATTGACTTCATACAATTTGCTTGATCATTTAAGCTCATTCCACTTTCTAGCTTTACTGCGAAAAAATGCTGCTTCAGAAGAATTTTATCATTTTTAGAATGTGCTCCAAATATAGCTTCCAATGATTGCCATATTTCACGAGTAGTCTTAGATAGGTCCAAATGATGAATTTGAGAATCAACCAATCCAAGACCAATGTAAGTAGTAGCTCTCTTATCACGCAAATCAAAACTAGAAGAATCATCGAAATCTTCTCGTTTAACTTTGGAACCGTCAACAAGATCCCACAGATTTTTCTCAGTCAATAATAATCTCATCTTGACTTGCCATGTATGAAAGTTCTTACTGTCAAATTTATCAAATAAATATCTTTGATCCATTATAGCCAACTTGAATGACGTAAATGAACTGATCAATTCAATTTCAGAAATTTTTGCAATTTTTTTACTTAGCTAACCAATGGTAAGTGCACATAGCCAAGGAAGAGGGTATTGAAGAAACGAAACATTTCTATTACCAAAGCTTTTGTGTACATGGGGATGATGAGTTCAAACGAAAGATTTTGGTTGAATGTCATGACATACCATGTGCAGGACATCCCGATATACACAGGACTCTGGACTTGGTTAAGAGGGAATTTACTGGCCAAAGCTCAAGCCATATGTCGAGTCATATATTGTTAAATGCAAGCCCTGTCAACTAGCAAAGGCTGAACACCATAAGGTTGGTGGTTTGTTGCATCCATTAGATATCCCAAATAAGAAATGGAAAACATATCTATGAATTTTGTAGTTGGACTTCCAAAGACCCAACGACAAAATGATTCTATCTGGGTTGTAGTGGATCAGTTAACTAAGTTAGCTGCATTCATACTAGTCAAGTCAACTATAAAGACTTCTGATTTAGCCCAGATCTTTGTTGAAACATTATTTTGGTTGTATGGTCTGCCAAGTGACATTGTTAGTGATAGAGATCCTAAGTTCACAGGTCACTTTTGGTCAGCAATATTCCATAAACTAGAAACTTCTTTGAGTTTAAGTTCTTCTGATCAGAATCAGACAAAGAAAGATTCGCAAGCCAACCTACTGCTACAATACTTGTAAACCGAAATGGTTTCGGACCTAGCAAAGCAAACAAGGGAAAGAGCAAGCGAAAACGTTCGCGAACCTGATGAAAAGACACGAAGCAAAATTGTTCGCGAACATCCTGACGAAAAGCCACGAACGCGAAAAGTTTGCGAAAGAAAATTTTTCGTGATATAGGAGGAGAAAGTCAGATGACACGAAAGTCAAATGGCTCGAAGTGAAACAAAAATCTTCGCGACACTTTTTGACTTCACGCTCCAAAGGGTTAGGAAGATCATGCAAGTACCATGAAGTACAAAAACCCTGATCTGAAATGATGACGTCAGCGGAAGAGCGTTAGGATGTGCCTAACCCACCTCTCTTGTAATCCATGATTAGTCATAGATTGTTTAGTCTATCTAATATGATGTGCTACTCTGAATGTATGCAATTACTAGATGTATAAGATGCATATAGTAGCAGATAGAAAATATACAGAATACAAAAAAGAAGTCCGCCTGTGAGCAAGACAATTTTGTAAGCATGATCCATAGAGATCCAAGAAGTCTGCTAGAAAGCAAGACGCTACTCATGAGAGAACGCTATTGTCTCTCATGCCAATGCACTGTGTGGGTCTGTCATATAGCGCTCGAAATCAATAGATGATACTGTCGCTATTACGCACATATCACTCTCAATCTGTCTGATCTTGAGTGAATTATTGTCTGCTATTGCTTGTGTATCTCATTCACTTGTTTTTATCAATTCTGCACACTGGTTCAGTTTTGTTGAATGTTGTATTAATCTATAACGTAAATAAGCAATGTCTGTCTACTTTCTGGAGGATTGTAGGAATGATATAACAGACAGTGACCAGCAATCATATATGAAATCCATCCAAATTCATTTCGTTTGCGATTAATTCGATTTCGCTTCAACAATGTCAATATAAGAGCTTGTTCAAGTTGCACTTCACTTGATTTCGTTTCATTTCGTTTCATTTTGTTACAGAGCCTGATTGATATTTGCAATTTCCTTGATCATCATTTTTCGCATCAGGCATAATACGTCACCTCGACTAGGCTTATGACTTGGTTAGTTCGTAAAACCAATTTGACTCCTTGAAAAACATCCACTTCAATCTATATATATTCTGTACTTAGCATGACAATCAAGTACTAACATTTGTTTCAGCTTTTCACAAGTTTTCCATTGACATTTTTCTAAAAAAGTCTATGCTGTCCCTAATGAAAAATGGAGGTCTTCGCACCAAAAACTTAATAAATTTTTCTACTGAAGTCCAAATCAGAAGATTTTTAGTGCAAAACGGAGGTGAGTCAGTGTACAATAGTTCTGTATGGCTTTTATTCCGACTGAAATGGATTTTCCACATGAAAATAATACTCTGTTTTAAGGTTATACCCCAATTTCACACAATGGGTCTGTCTTAAAACTGTAAGACAACCCTTAGGGACACAACCTTTAGATTTTTAGAAAATGCCATTAAATATTCAAGTAACCAAAACAAACCATTACCTTCAGCCAACTGGCCTCTTCACGCGGCCTCATACTCATTTTTGTTAGAGGATCAGACAAGGCTGATCATCATCTCCCTCGCTGGATCGCTACAACATCGGCCTGCTGCACACATGTTCTGGATTAGTGAGGGAGCCCACACACTTATGAGGCTGCTTGGTTGTTTCCAGAGCATCATCATGCATTCAAATGCACGACCCCACAACAAGCATGGCTGTCTTTGCAGAGTATGTTGTATGCTCTCACGGTCTCGGAAGTTGAAAAGATCTGTGCAACAGAACTTGTGGCGTCCAAAAATACTCCAAGCTTAGGCCTTGCTTGAAGCACACGGCTCCTCCACCCTTTTGCACAACACCAACATGAAATGAACATCACAAAGAAGCTATCACGGAGTTTGTCTCTCCCATTGCATATTTTCTTGCACCAACGGGCCTGTCATTTAGTACTGTCACTGATCCACGGACTCTACAAGCCCTCACAAATTCAGGAATAGCAATTAAAGAAGGGTGCAAACAAACAACAAGCATTCAAATGATTATCTCTCTCTTTATTCATTTTCATTCTGCACAAAAGCAGAAACCTTCTATTTTCTACAAACGAAAAACATAACTCAGAGAATGCATCTTTGTTTTTTTAACAAAACTGAAAACTTTTTACATTCTGAAAATTTTCTCAGCAAACAAAATGCTATCAAATCTTCCTACGAAGGCAAATGCATGCTAGGATCATTCAGGAATTAGCCATACCCTGCTCTGATACCATGTTTGAAATCAGAGCATGCACAGAAGCATTCACATAAGACAAGAGGGGAGAGAGAACACCATTGCTCTAATACTTTAAGCTTGCACACTGCAATGAGAGTGAGTACGTGTGAGAGAGAGAGGTTACACCCCTTTATAAAAGACCTCAGCCCCTTTCACATTGGGAGGGGCCCAAAATATATCAAACTTGACTTTAGGCACATTGGGCCTTTACCACATTTATTAATACATTTCAAGTATGTCTATAAATAACCAACAAAGTGGCATTGCTCATGAATAATAATTCTAACATTACTAACATAAAAAATACAAGGTTCCGAATATATAACTTTGTAGCAAATATCGACGAGTATTGGGTAGGTATTACACACATGGTATTAGCCGTTGTGTCTTTTTTTCATATCCACCAGATATCAATATTAAGTGGTTATTGAAAATTCCAGGTTCCAGTTATCAATATTCAAATACCCATACCCTTACTCGTCGGTTTGGAACCTTTTCGGTCCATGCCCGCTGGATATCAATATTAAGTGGTTATTGAAAATTGCAAGTTCCAGGTATCAATATTCAAATATCCATACCCTTACCCATCGGTTTGGAACCTTTTTGGTCCATGCCTGCCCAACATTGGTAAATTCTTGCATTCTCACTCCATATTTGCACATGTCCCACTTATACCTTATACTTGACCTACCCATTACTCACTCAAAAATACATTAAGCATACCATTTTATGTTGAGTGAGCATTGCGATCCCCTTGACCTACAATGGAGCATCACTAGGATGTTCCTAAATCCCAGAGCGCCCATCATGGCCGATCTCCCATATTTTATTTCCAATCACATCACCAAAACTCTTATATTTTGTCACCCTCCACAACAAACACAAATTATTTTTGTGTCCATCACTACTCATGCAAAATTACCTCGATCGTAAGACTATCATATAGAACATTTTGCAAAGGCAACTAGTTTTATGTTTCACTCAATTACAATTTTATTCTAACCACTACATAAAATCCTTCCTCCATCTATTTTTATTTTTGATGCAAATTGTTTCTCAAACATTCAAAGCTTGAATGTACTTAGTTAGGGAAAAGGGTTACCAAAACATGCCATGCAAGGAAATATGGACCTACTTAAAAGCTCGTGCGGCACAACTATATATTCACTATACAATCAAATAATGAAATTGGAAGAGTTTTATATGTTGAGTTGCTAGTTGCACCAAATATGTATAATTGAGTCCTCCTTCAAGTAGTGAGCTGGTTACTACTTTATGCTATGAATAGGTTAGGGGTACAACTGCTTGAGGCCATGAGTTGAATTGCAATCACTTGAGTAGATGAGGACATAAAGCAACACCAAAACATGTATATTCTACAACATTATCATTTGGAAAATTATAATAAGAATATGGGTACAAAATCATGAAAATGGACAAGGGGAGGTAAAGGGGAGAGAGAGAGAGAGAGAGAGAGAGAGAGAGAGAGAGAGAGAGAGAGAGAGAGGATTCAACATAGCCTCTTATGTGATTGGGCAATATTTCGATTATTGATTTCATTTGTATTGTTAAACAACATGAAAACATTATGTTTATAAGTGGCATTCCAAATGTGAAATATGTGATCAATTGGACATGCCCCAAGTAAATTTTTTTTTGTTTGGGCAAAGTCTTAAGTGGTTGGTTTTATCATTTATATGGTTATAGAGTTTGAGTACAATTGCGTAGACTTTGAGTTACTTGTATTGTATGGAAAAGTGGGCAAGACCACTCCAAAACTATGTTAAGTGGTTGGCTCTATCACTATTTCCTAAAATTTTGACGAAGATTGTGTAGACTTTACATTACTTGTACTTGCTGAAGAAGTGGGCAAGACCAATCCAAGGTAACACATGTGATTGTCTTTTTCTTTTTCCTTTTTTGATTCTACAAAATTGGTCCTTGTCATGATGATGCTTAGATTTGCATGTCAAATTTCTACTGGATTGGGGCAAAGTGGTTGAATGACAAAACCACCAAAGGGGTTGACTCTATCACATACATCCATAGACTTTGAGTGAAATCATGTGGACTTCGAAAGAGCGTTATTCCAATAGAAATTGGGGCAAGACCTCTACAAAGCAATACACATGACCATATGACCATTGACCATCTTTCTCTTCTATTGTTGAATTTTCCAAAGCTGAACATTGCCATAATGAGATTTAGATCTCCAGGTCAAACCCTTAACCTTGCCTTGCACTAGGTTCAACAAGGCTTTTAATGCCTGCTGCAACCAATAGATGGAGATCCAAGGGTGGAGGTGAAGTCACACTCTCATTTCACCTCCATCCTTGGACATGCAGATCTAGGGGATAGCATTTTCCACACCACCACTACACTCACCCACACCCATGTAAAGGGTGAAGAACATATCATACCATATTAGGAATGTGTTTGCTATACCCTTATATGAGTGTGAGCCCACCTGTGTCACACCCTTGATACGCTGATCCTAGATCTAGGTGCATACGACATAAAATGCCTCTGTGTTTTTCAGACCGAGGCCCTAACCCTAAAAGCGGCCTCTGTCTAGACTAGGTAATGAGAAGCTAGTGGGTAGTTGGGGAAAGCATGGTTTCCATTTGGGTTTTGATGTTTCGAGGTTTAAGTTTTGTTAAATTTTGGTTTTGGGTTCGGTTCGGTTGGGTTTGGTTTGGCTTACCCACCACTCTTTGTAATAATATCTATGAAATCAGCATAATAATAGTGTTAAGGGGTGGTCTTCTTCTTCCATACAAAAATGGGTTTTTCTTCAGCGATCGTTTCTTATCCCCCGCCTTTTTTGTTTCCTTCCTGCTTCCTTTTGCTCGACTGAATTGCCTGCTCTTTCGTTCTTCCATTTTCTCGATCTGCTTCCCTCGCTTCGCCTTGCCGATTGCCCCCGATATTTCCAAATCTGTCTGCTGCCGAGAATCACATTAGCTATGGTAACAAATCGATGCGATTTCTGAGGTTTTGTATGGTTGGGATTTATGATAGTTGCTCTGTGGAGGTAGGAGTGGCGGGGGTTTGATTCATTTGAGCTTGTTTTTATCCTGCTTTTGCTCTGCTTTTGCAGTTTAAGATAGGCTTATTGGTATCGGCAGTCTTCGTAGGGGAATCGGGAAATGCTTCAATGAGACGGGTTGGAAAACATGAGTGCTCGTCGTGTGCAATGGATGACTATGCATTTACAGGAAGAGCAGTGGCAAATTGGGCGAGATTGGTGAAGAAAAGAGGCAAATTGCCAGCTCAAATTAGAATATAATTACAGTAATCAGCACTATTATAAGAATCGCAATACCCCAGAGCTGAGGTGTTTTAGTCAAGCAGATAGAAAAGATGACGCTTCAAATTCTTAATGACTATGCTGATGATGTTGTGATTTAAATTGGGTGGAATTATACCCTAGTGCATGGTATGGCCGCATCAGACACTCTGAAATATTGGTACACAGCTTTCATTGTGGTCAGTTGCTGCACGATCCTGGCCATCTCATGATTTCTAAGCATCCAACAACTATGGCATGCAAAGTATATCTTCAAGGTACATGTATAACCTGTTACTGCCCTTATTTGGCGATGGAATTTCTACAAGCCTGTTGCTTTTCCATTTGCCTAATATTTTTTGTTTTATAGAATGTTCTCACATTTGGCGCTGCTAATCTGTCGAATTTCCATCCATGTTAACGATCTTTGTTCCCTGCTTTTGGTCGTTTCCCACCCTATGCATAAGGTTATCCATCACTGCCGTGTGTATTTAGTATATAGGCCTTTATAATCCCTCTGCATTTAATCCCGTTGTGCTTTGTACATGAATTCGTGATCCTAAGAGGGGTTGCCAGGCGAGGGTATAGATGAAGGAAAGGACCTCCACATGCTATGTAAGAGCTTGGGCTCACATAAACACACCTTAACCCTTTCTTATATGTCTAGCAGACCTTAGATTGCATCACCGGGGTCAGTGGTCACAAGCCGGGAAAGAGTTAAAAACCTGGTGTTTGCCCAAAGTAAGATATCTCCTCACTTAGTCAATCAGCCTTGGCAATGCCATCAGAGTCTGGGGCAAGAGGACGCTAAGCTGTTTGCCATCTATTCTGCTGCAAGGGTGGGAGGTCAGCAGCTTATGCGAAATTCCTTTTTTACCATGAAATTGCTGTGGCTACTCTCATTTCGTGAAGGATCTGCCATCAATAATCTTCTTTGAGAATACAGAGCTTCAGCTCAAAAAAATAATTAGCCCTTGGTACCTTATATATCATCTGATTTTCACACTTGAACTCAACAGTAACTCTGAGCTATTGCTGTGAAGATGATATTTGTGAAATAGACCTCAGTGTTCGTTATATCATTAGGGGCTCAACTTTTAAGCCTTTCAGTCACTGTAGCAGTTTTCAGTTGTATAGATATACTGGTGTTGGGACGTGTTTGGGAATTTCGGTACTTCCCCTAGAGGATTACACATTACACCATCCAGAATTTATCCATGTGTGTCGTTGTGTTTGGTCCCTTTGTAGGTGGATTGCTATTGTGGGATATTAGCCATGGCATTTACTTTGTATTGTGCTATTGTACTGAAGTGGATAATGCAGTCAATATCTGATTGAATTGGTCAAAATGACAAAGATGTTGGTATCTTCCGCAGCAAATTTGGGCTCGTTCAACAATATGGATCCTTCCTGGGCTCGACCAACGGCCAACAATGGCATGTATATAGGGACGACAATGCAGAGTGTCAGTGATAGTGGGCATACGGCTACATCTTCATCTTTAAGAAGTTACATTCAGAAGAAGAAGTCCGAGCGAAGCCCTTCTTTTCTGAGATCACGCCTGGTATATTTCATTGGTTGTAGCTTTTTAATTCAATTAAAAAAAAAATGATCAGCAAAGAGGACCCCGCAGAAGACAAGTGACTTCCAATACATGGTTTAATGGTTAAGACCTCCTTTTGTCTGCTTGAGGTCTGGAAATAGATTCCACTTGGTTGCATGAAGGACATACACAGAAATAAACATCAGCTTTATATTAGGCATGATTGATTCAACGGTCTTAGGCTTTGTAGGTGAATCTCTTGAAATTAAAATTATGTATTATTTAATCCTATGAATAACATTCTAGTAGTCACATTAGTGGCTAGATAATGAATTTTCCAACTTTTTAAATGCATTCTTTATGCTATCCTCTTGCCTGGCCATTTTTTCTTCTAGGTCTTCAAACTGAGTGCTGTTGTTTTAATGGCAGACTAGAAGTATAATGTGGAGTTATCAGAAGCAGTGTCTTGTTGACAAGTTGGGGTTTCTCTGCCACCCCCTACCATCAGAACGCTGTTCCAGTAAAGTACCGAAATTTAAATCTCTGGTGTGCTGTCACTTGGTTCCTCAAGAACAATCAAAGAGCTACCAGAGCTGCACTGTTAGTACTTTGTGGCAGGTGTGTATACTCTTTCATCTTGTAGACCGTTATTTAATGTGAAGCAGGTATCAACCTGATCATTGCGAGGTCATTAAGATCACTGCTAGGGTTGTAACACATAGGTTCTTAGAGGCGTTATCTGGATACCATCCCAAGGGAATGGCAGCTTAATCCTATTCTATTTGAAGCCAAATTATATACGAGCATGTTCGATGAAGTATATATGAGCCTTCGTAAGTTTTTCAGCTAAATTGTTATTTTTGATGTAGTGTAAAACTTTCATCAAACTACAAGAATTCTCATGCCAGGTTGTGAATGGTGCTAGATTGAGCACAAGCTTGTAGCTTCTGATTATTTTCGTGTGAAATATATAGTATTTGAGATCTTGTTTGGGCAATCTCTTAGTATGGCGGTAAAACTATCAAGCAAGGAGCTTTTAAAGCGACCCACTAATGTCAAACCAGCCATGGCTAGTGTACTGGAGCAGAAAACTGGTTCCTTGTTTTTTGAGTACTTTCATGTAACCTCTCAGGATCTGAAAGACAGTTATTTGCGGCTTTCTTTCAAAGTTTTGAACCTTGAAAGAAGATTTATATTGGAGGATCCTAGGTTTGCCTCATTCTTTACCTTTACTAATTGGAAGATGGGAAAAACATCCTCCCAAGAACTACTAAGCAACATGAGCATATGTGTAGTGGTCGACCAACTTAGTAGATTCGCAAAGCTTGTTTCTTTGTGTATGGCCATTGATGGAGTTCATTTTCCCTACATTTGGCTACCAAGAAGATTTTCATTCATAGAGATTTCAATTTTGCTTGTAGTTTATAATATGGTTTCCTATAGGCATCTTGTGTTAAATTGAAATTTAATAAGGGGTATTCTAAGAATTGCCACGTGAAGATCTACCTAGATCCTGTTACATGCAACCAAAAGGACACTTGTGGAGCCAAACCACCCAACCAACGGGAAACGGATAGTCAAAACCCTAACCGCTTCACCATCGAGCTATGGTGATTGAATGCAAGAGAGGAGAGGATCTTGGCTCTTGAAATCAGGAAATTGGAATGAGGAGTAGGGCGAGGTCCACCAGGTTATCGAGAATATTCCCTCTAGGATCTCTCCATTTCTATCAAGAGCATTTGACCTTCTATTCTTGCACAAAAGCTGTCAACCACCATGCAAAAGCTCCGAGGTCCAATTAGAGCACCTGGGCCCTCACAAGGTTATTAATAATCTCGTACACTCTGGAGTACTAGCTATCCATGTCAAGAATTATTTCGAATCCCACATACTGGACATGGACGTAACATTCTTCACCCCTTAAACAAGTTTTGTCCTCAGAACGGGTAAGAAGTTCATAAAACAACCCCTTGAACTTTCACATTTACCAAGAAAATCATTACCCTTAGTCTGACTTCAATTATCAAATAAGTACTTGAAGATGGAACAACTCCCCAATTGTTTATCTCTGCACTGAAGTACTATATTTGCCTTTAGAAGTACAACCAAAATCAGAGAAGCCACTTACTTGGAGATCAATTCCAAAGCAATTCCACCTTCTGATCGATGCAAAGCCTTGCTCTGATATCACTGTCAGAAACACCACGTGAAGATCTACCTAGATCCTGTTGCATGCAACCAAAAGGACACTTGTGGAGCCAAACCACCCAACCAACAGGAAAAGGATAGTCAAAACCCTAACCGCTTTACCCCTGAGCTATGGTGATTGAATGCAAGAGAGGAGAGGATCTTGGCTCTTGAAATCAGGAAATTGGAATGAGGAGTAGGGCGAGTTCCACCTCCAAAAGATAGAGAATATTCCCTCTAGGATCCTTCCATTTCTATCAAGAGCATTTGACCTCCTATTCTTGCACAAAAGCTGTCAATCACCATGCAAAAGCTCCGTAGGTCCAATTAGAGCACCTGGGCCCTCACAAGGTTAATGATTACATTTTTGGCCTAGTTCGGAATGATGTGGCATAATTAATAATCTCGTACACTCGAGTACTGGCTATCCATGCTAGGAATTATTCCGAATCCCACATACTAGACATGGACGTAACAGGTATCATGCAAAAAGAAATGGAGGAGGATACGCTACAAGTTTATGTAGGTCAAGGGAAAAAAGTTTTCTTAGGTTACATAGAATAAGAGCTAGTGTACCTGCACTGGACGCCATCTTCTATGGATTTGTTTGGTAGAAATCTTGGAACTCTAGCACTCCTCCTGGCTCTGCACAAGCGCTCTGCATCCACCTTCTCCTAGGTAGATAGAATGAATGGATTAAGAGACCTCCTCTCCTTGTATGCCTCCAAGGTAGGAGTCTCCAAGTCTAACACATCCTAGAACATGACACGTGCAACCATGTAGGTCCACGAGTCACTGGTCAAGTCAACGGGCCCAATCAACGTTTAGTTTGAAGTTGGGTTTGGGACCCATGGGAGTTGGGTCCCTAACATTCCCTCCCCCTTTAAAGACTCCTCTTCTAAGGAAAGAAATATGGGAATATTAGTCTAACGTCTCGCTCTTTTTCCCAAGAGTCCTCGTCTTAGGAGCTTCCTTTCCAATGAACCAGGTACTCAGTTACCCGCCGGTTTTTGAGCCCACGTTGACGTACATCAACGATGGCATGTGGTTCCGAAGGATGTCAGGTCTTCAAGTTGAACTAGGTCATCCTGAAGAATCAAGTCATCCTTTCCACCAAGTTGTTCTTTAAACGACTAATGTGAAAAACTGTATGAACCTTGATGAGTTGGTAGGCATTCTGATTCAGTTTCTTAACAATGCGGAAGGGCCCGACATAACGAGGTGATAACTTAGGACATTTTCCAGTCTTTAACACGTTAGAATCTTTTGGAATTCTAAGATATATCGAAACTCCTTCCTCATAAACCCTAGGTCGTCGCTTTTGATTGGTGTAAAATTGGGCTCTATCTTGAGCCGTTTTTACGTTATCGTGAGCAACAAGCGCATTTCTTGCATATCATGCAGGAAATCAACCGATGCTTTAACCTTAGGGCTTTTGAGGCCAACTGAGATTGGAGCTCTAGGCTGGAAATCAAACATTAGAGAAAATGGACTAAAATCCGTCGCTGAATGCTTTGCGCTATTATACGCAAATTCAATCATTGGAAGGTACCTTTTCCAATCTGACTGTCTTCTGGAAAACATATGCATGAAGCATGTCTTCCATAGACTGGTTCCTCCTCTCTGTCTGACCATCTGATTCAGGATGATCGGTAGACCCTAGACTTAATGTGGTCTCCACTTTCTCAAAGACCGCTTGCCAGAATTTGCCAGTGAACTTAGAATTCCGATCACTAACAATGTCATTTGGCAAACCAAACAACCTGAACAACTTTTCCATGAAAAGCTAACCAAGTTCTGAAGCTTTGACAATTTGCTTGGTTGGAATGAATTGCACCATTTTAGTTAGCCTATCAACTATTAGTCTTGCCACTTCATCGAAACAAAACAAGTAGCTGCCACAAGGATGAGCCACATAGGCATCTCCCCCCACCAAAAAAAAGTCACACGGACCCTGCAGGCCGTAGCCAACCCCCATGCGGGTCCCTGCGAACTGCGCGCAGGTCCAATGGTGGTTCCGCGGACCCTGCGTAGGCCAGCGCAGACCGCGAGGACTGGCCCGTTGGCCAGTTGATGGCGCGGGTGCGGCGCAGGTGGCACAGTGCCAGCTGGCGCCTGCGCACTTGCATCCGCTTTTTTTTTGTTAAAACTAAAAAAAAAAGAAAGAATACTGAAACCCTGTTTTGGTAAATTTTTTTAAAAACAACTTAAAAAAGGTGACGATTCAAAGCAAAACAAGGTTCCAAAGTTCTTTTTAAAAAAAAACATAACATCCACGAAGATGAATCAATCAAACCTGTTTCACGGATTAAGGTGGCTCTGATACCATCTGTTACAATCACAAAACCCTAAGCCACCAGGTGTCGATCATCTAGGAAACTGAACGCTCACGATCCACCCCGCCATAGGACCTAATCCGGGTCCAACCTCTGTGCCCTGGCCCGTGACTCGTAACAAGCAAGATCCGACCTCCGACCTTGACGACGTCCCATACCACTGCCAAAGCCGTCAACCATCTCCTACCTCTAGCTAGCACTCCTCTTGGCTGTGCACAAGCGCTCTCTATCCACTTCTCCTAGGTAGATAGAATGAATGGATTAAGAGACATCCTCTCCTTGTATACCTCCAAGGTAGGAGTCTCCAAGCCTAGCACACATCCTGGAACATGACACGTGGTGACCTTTTAGGTCCATGAGTCATTGGTCATGTCAACGTGCCCAGCCAACGTTCGGTTTCAAGTTGGGTTTGGGACCCAAGGGAGTTGGGTCCCGAACAGAGGGGGTGGTGAAGACAGTCCTTCACCCGAGGGCATAACGGGATCCATAGCACACTAAGGTAGGTTCGAAGGAAAAAACGGCAAGAGGAAGCTTGAGAGCTCAACCCAAGGAGGCTAGGCCAAAACAAGCTCCTCAATGATGAGAGTGGAGCCTTTACCCCCCACCCACACCATTTTCCTTCCCTTTTGGCCTTGCTAGGTGGGAGCCCTTATGGGCATCACCTAGCAAGCATATGGCCCCGCCTACCCTCAATATACATGGCCACCACCCTCCTTATGCCACCTCACCCAAGGGTCACTTGGGTCACACCCCACAAACACCTCTAGTCACCTCCCTTACCCTCATGGCCTTATGGCCCCAAGAAACTCCTAGAACTCCCCTAAGGCTCATCCTTAGGCTTGGGAGGAGGAGAAAGTACAATTGTACGTTCATGAGGAGGTGGAGGAAAAAAGTCTCATTTTCATCCTTTGAGGTTGTGAGAATGCTTTAGTTGTAAATTTTTTTGTGTATGCAGGTGGCTTAAGGAAAAGAGGATGGAAGGCGCCCAAGAGGAAGTTATGGGAAGTGGAGAGCTACACCCCACAGGCTTGTACTTGCTGCAGGTACAGCCTGTGGTGCCTCTTCTACGTCCTCCGCCTCTTTCTTTAAAATCAAGACTTAGCTTCAAGATTTTCATAAACTTTAGCAAGCTTAAAATTTAAGCTTTAAGCTTTGCAAATTTTAAACTTAAGTTTATAAGGTTTTAACAACTTTAAGAAAAGGTTTTTTTTTATAAGCATAAGTTTTGAAACTTTGAGTTTACAAGGTTACAAAACTTTGTAAGCATAAGCTTTGAAACTTAAACTTTCAATATCGTACAAGCTTAAACAAATATACAAATGTTAAAAGAGGTTTAAAAGATTGTACTTTGTTTAAAAGAAATACAATCTTAAAAGATTTTCTTTAAGTGAGGGGAGGGTACGCCTCCCTCCCCATCCCTCCTGACCTGCTGCAGGCTTGCACCTACAACAGTTGCTAGCCTTGGGTGCAATGCCCGTACGGCCCGCTGGGTGCCCGGCAAATGTTTTTTTTCTGGTTCTTACAAAAAAAATTTCAGAAAGATTTTGAAATTGTCAATTTTTTTTGTATTTCGGCATCCAAAATGCCGAAAAACAGTCTTTATAGTATGTTTTTCACAACTGTCAAAAAACAGAAGTTTTCTGATGGTTATGTGTGCCACTTTCGACATTCAGGTTTTTAGAACATGGCTTAACAAAGTCTGCAACTCAATGGCTACCACAAAACCAGAAAAACCGTTATAAACAAGCCTCTTAGCATGCATACAAGGCCCAAAACCTATTCAAATGACGTCGGATCTTGACGGTACGAAAAGCAAAGTTGTTCATAGTGATCAAACCATGAATACTAAGCTGTCTTAGCACATTAACAAGAAGTTCAAGCCAACCAACTTCTAAGTTGAAGCGGTTGCAGCTTATTCATAAATGATCGGTGGCTCTAGTACCAAATGTCAGAATCCCCATAGTTGAATTTGGTCATTGCTAAGACACAATCAGGTGACGAACGCTACGTTACCTCCCATCCATAGAGGTACTGCCGCCTCTCCCCCGTGCATTGGAACTATAGACAACCATCAAGCAATCTTGGAGCCCTGGCGTCCCATACCACCATGCCTTATCCTTGACCCTCACCTACATCCTGAGGCCTAGAATATCGTCCTGACCTGACCACCAGTGGAAGAGCTTTTCATTCTCCAGGAGAGAGAATGAATAACAAGCTCATGGAGATCCACCTCTATATACATAGTCCAGGTGGAGTCATTTCCGACCATAGGGGTTTCACATGACCAGCGACACGCGTTAGTTGTGCACACTGACGCGGGTCCATAACAAAGGGGTCACCTCGCGCCAACAGGATATTGACACGTGGCACCCAAAAGACCTATAGCTCCAGACCAGCGTTCTATCCCATAAGATGAGACCGTCACCTCAGGGTTACGTGCCCTTATGGGAATGTGACACTCTCTCAGTTTTTGCGTTTCATGATGTTCCGTACTGCTCATTCTTAATTGGACTTCCAGTTTGGCCATAATTGTCATCCCAAAGCTCCCAGTAATGCCAACTTTAAAATTCCAAAATGGCAGACATATTTCGTGGTCAAAATATTAAACCCATTAAAAGAAACTATCATCAAATAAAGATCAACTATTTTGTTGGCAAAATCATGTCGGACACAAATTTTAGTCACTTTAAATCCCAATATGCAATTGTAGTTCTACGATTATTAGAACTTTAACTACTTTTATGGAAGTGATTATGATAGTGTGAGCTCTTGCAACTTTTTCACCATTATGGCAAGAAAATCGTTGTGTATCAAATGGGTAATATTTCATGGAAAGTATCTCTGTTAGAAACTATGGATGACGGTAGTCCATGAAGTCTGAACACATGCTTGATAAATAGGCTAGCTACTACTGCTACTCTAGACGCATCAATTTTTTTCCGTGTTGGAATAAAATGAGCCATCTAAGTGAGTCTGTCAACTATAACCAAGATAGAATCATGCTGTAACTGCGTACGAGGCAAGTTGGTGACAAAGTCCATGGAGGTATGCTTCCATCTTCCTTTTGGCACAGGTAGTGGGTGTAAAACTCCAAGAGTTTTAATCCTTTCAACTTTATTCACCTGGCATTCAGACATTGTGTCACATAATGGTAAACATCTTTTTTAAGCTTAGGCCACTAGAAGTTGCGTAGGATCAACTCATAGGGCTTATCCACACCAGGATGACCTGCACTAGGGCTATCGTGACATAAATGGACCATCTTCTTGCGTAGCTCCTCACAAGATGGAAGAAGTTTGCCATTTCTCTTGACCATACCATCATCTATGGTTTATCTAAAGGTGAGTGTGAGCAAAGAGCCTAAAACTCTCATCCGAAGATTTTACTTGTGCAAGATTTGCATCTCTCTAACAATAAGGATCCTCTCTTTGAGCCTGTCTAATCTCAGCAATTAGGGCATTCTCAATGACCACAAAAGACATTTGATCAATATACGAGATAATGCATCAACCACACGGCACCCTTCTTGTACCAAATTTCCATGTGAAATTTTTGCATCAACTCAGCCCACTTGGCTTGCTGCCCTTTGAGGTCCGGCTGGTTGTAGAAATATCTCAAAGTGTTATGGTCAGTGTGCACATATTCTAGCTTCTCGAACATGTTTTTGATAATGTACAAAAGCAGAAAAGTAAGTCTGGCCAACATACACCACACTACCACTTCATATGTTATAAGTGAGATACATTACTTGGGTGGTATGATTTGGGCTAAGAGATGGTCATTCGTATAATGAGTACCATAGTTGCACTAACGAATCTTGAATTGCGATTCAGACAGCGATCTGAATTGTGATCGAATCGCAATCAAGTGCCTGCGAGTTCTCAGAAGTAACACTAGCTGGCTCCCTCTCACACTTTAAAAGTCTTTCACACAATACTGACCAAAAAGCCATTGATCCTAGGAGGACCCAAAGGATTGAAGCTTTATGTAAGTATGGTTCAGTTTTAACATTTCTTACTCCAATATATGTTTTGGACCAAACAACATCTGAGATTTTTCCATGACATTCTGCAATGCCATGTCAAGATTGGGGTTTAGGGCTTACAAACGGATGCCTTTAGGGGCCTTGAGGGATATATAAAAACCACAAAATTTTAATAATGAGTCACTGGTTGGTGACTAGGGCAGATAAACTGGAAACTAGATGGGATCTTCAAGCAGTTCATACTGTAAAAGACAAGCAAGAAATCTGCAGCAGACTTCTGAATTGTGAAGTTCTAAATAGGTTATGTGCGAGGTCTGATAGTTGTGCAGAGATACGTCTCTATGCCGCATTCATTTTAAGCTACATATATCAGGGGCCTTCTTTCTCGATAGATTTGCTAAAACTGTAAAAGGTAAAGTCAAATGGTTTTAGTTCAACATCTGCAGGATTTTGTATGCACATTTTTTTGTCCATACTTGTCATCACAGTTGCCTGTTGTGGAATTTGACAAAATCTGGCCAGCAGATCCATCCCCCAATCAGTCACCTGCTTTCAGCTATGCGCACTCCCCAAAATATCCCAAAACCAAACTGTCTGGAATTCGGCCCTGCTGCGTTTTTTAACCTTCTTTGTTGTTTTGTGTGACTCGTTCCATACGAGTACGTACTGGAGCGTACAATATGTTCCGGCCTGAAATGTTCGGAACAGATTTCTGAGCTGGAATCTTATGTCATTCATGTAGTTGTCCCTAATTGCAAAGACGGGTTGTTTCGAATCTTTTATTTTTTTGTGATGACAACTATAATTTGTGAATAATGCTAGAATCTAGATTTTGATGAAGCCTGCTTCACTGGCTATTGTAATCTCTTTGCAACTAGATTCTCATATTGATTTAGGCTATGTGTATATTGGGCATGAAGCAGACTTTGAAGCCAACAATATCATATCTTTCGGCAGCTCAGCTAAACATTGTTCAAAATGCTCTGAAGGTATGGTTGAGCAAAATAATGGTGATGATATGCATATTGACAGTAAGTGTAGCTTGCGCCTTTTAGGGTACATTTTGTAGATTGCTTTGACCATGTGGCTTACTGATTTTGTTCATTGCAAATATGAACTCAAAATGATTTGTTGGTCGACCTGCAGCTGGCATGTGAAGCTCATGACGGTCAAAAACGGAAAAGTGGAGAGCCATACATAACCCATCCTGTAGAAGTTGCAAGGATATTAGGACAGATTGTAAGCAGTTAATGATACTATTTGTTAGTGTTGAAGTATTCTTTGTTGTGTGCTAATCATTCAGTAAACAATATGGCATGGTACTAACTTCCTTTACTTGTATAGGACTGTTGTATTGCATTGTACGGCTTCAATATGTTGGATTTCACTCAAATGGTTTGCTTGACGTTTGAATGTGCCACTTACGTATGTTGAATAATCTGATTGCCAGAACGTAAGCTTGAACGTAAAAATGGTATAGAGCATGTGGTTCTATTACATACACTCATTTTAAGTCTGTGTTTTCTCTATCAACAGTTACTGATGGTGGACTACATAATATTCTCTCCAGGAAATGGACTGGGAAACGATTGCAGCTGGTCTGTTGCATGATACAGTGGAAGATACAACTCTGGTAACTTTTGAGAAAATAGAGGAGCTTTTTGGCCCAGTTGTACGACGCATAGTGGAAGGTGAAACTAAGGTATTATATTTGTTGCAAGGAGCTTCTTGTTTTAGCTCAGAAGACCATTATATGATTTTGAGCAAGGTTGGTATCATTATGGCAATGTGCAGGTTTCCAAACTTGGAAAACTTAATTGTTCACAATCTGAGGCTGTTGGACGCGATGTTAAAGCTGATGATCTGAGACAAATGTTTCTTGCAATGACAGAAGAGGTATGGCTTTTGCCCTGAAGATGAAAGGGAATGCAACCGTTTTTGCTTAAATAATATTTTTGGGGTTTTAAAATTTGATTACTCAGTCGGGTATGAGAGAGTTTGTGTTAAGATCAACGAAATAACGTGTGCCATGAGGAGCCTATGATTTTCATGGCAGTTGAATATTCCTTTTACAAACCTCACGTCTGTAGAATACTATCACAGGTTTGTGTGTTTGCGCGGAGTGTGTGCTTCTATCACCTAACATCAGATAGCTGGAAATTGGAATGCAACTACCAGTCATAACAACATTAAGGGATGAAACTTTGTGTACATATTGAAATTCTCCAATTGGATGCAATCATGTATAATATTGAAAACAAGATATTATTTTCATACAAAATCTAAAGTACATAATACCATGATTTGTAAAGTGCTTATCAATCAAGAGCACATCCACACAAGATCTTCCATAAAACAATGAAATAGAATATCTAAACTGTCATTTACATAACCACCACATTTTTCTCGAATCTAAATTGTGGACTGCTACCCATTTGATACAAATGTTTTTGATTACCTATGATTTTGAGACTTTTGACCATCAGATATAATTAAACCATGGAATATCACCCAGGCTTCCCAGAGTTGAAACTGGTTCTCGTTTCGAACAAGGAGGTGGAAACCGTAGTGTATGGCAGTGGGTCACTCGAGCTAGGGGCTTTATAGGATTGTTCCATATTAAGCCAAGGTCTTTTGACTCACTCAAAAATAAACTTTACGGGGATCAAATCATACATAACAGAATGAAAGAGGTTTGATTACCTGTGCATTGTCAAGTCGCTTGGGGTGAACCAGTAGATGCATTGAATGAGCTACACTTGGTAAGATGGCGTAGTACAATTTTTAGATGCTTGGGTAGTATTTAATATCTGGGCCTGTCATGATAAACGACCATGGAAAATGCTAAATGTAATAGAAATAACATGAGACATGTATAACCAGCATGCGAGATGTGTCATTTGAAGAAAGACGACAAAACAACCTGGACACGGGATCCACACAACCACATGGAGTAGGAGGAGAACTATAATGGTGGTTACTTGTGGACAAGAAGATATGCTTGTGAAGATAAATTGAGCCATGAAGGGGTTCTTGTGAGCATTGCAAGGAAAATAGAAGGGAGGGTGAAAAAGGGCAAATGTGCAAGCAAGAAGGATCTACAACAACTCAATGAAGAAGCTTGATCAATCATGACAGAAAATATGTGGAGCTTCATCTGTGCAAGGGTTATAGCCATTAGGAAAGCAAGATGAATAATAGTGCCGATGTAAAGTTTCTAGCTGGTTAACGAAAGGGAAGAAATCTTTCAGCCATCTTCCAACCACACAAAAGTGTGAGGGCATCGGGTTGGAAATTGATAGCCGTCTTGATTTACCTGTGTACCATAGTTGCACCCCCCATCCAGAAATGCATTTCTGGTTTGGGGGAGCCTTTTTCGGTAACGGTTTTATTTATTTATTATTTATTTATATTTTTGTGGGCAATATGCGTATCAGATTAAAGTTCTGACTTTTGTTTTGCAAATACATGTATGTCTTTGATCAATATTTCCTAGAAGCTAAAGTTTTGCCTGGAAACTTGAACCACTCCTCCCATCCCGTAGACGAAAATCAAGAGTGCAGCCGATGGAGGAGTCACCTGTCTGTCGTGACTAGATAGAGAGAACAGGAAGAAAAAGACGAAGAAAATGGGAAGGGTCCCCAATATGTCTCAACAGGACCAATATGTAGCATCTAGAGGAAGGAAAATTAGTTTTTGGCCAGTGATGATTTAAAAAAATTACCAATTCAACCCACCTTGAAGCCATGACGATTGCTGTAGAACAGTCAGGCAGATCACTTTGGGGATATTCTCCAATGGTAAGGACAAATTACTGAGTTGGATGGTGAGGATGATTGGATGGAGTGGAGCAAGCACACATGAACTATTTCAATGTCAGAGCTGCTGTGGTGGCCCCCATTTGACGACCTACGGAGAAGTACAAAGTTTGTATGAGAGTATAAATGCATTGCAAGAGCAGGTTGCTCAACTGATCCCTCTTCAGGGCAAAAATGGTAGGTTGAAGTTTGAAAATGAAGTGCTAAAGGCCAGAATGTAATGCAAAAGCAAATGAAAGATTATGTTGATGAGGTTCAACAAAATTATATTAAGTTTAGCCAACTCATTATGGGGTATGAGGGTGATATCTGTTGGAGCTACACTAGTTTTGGAGGTTCAGATACTCAAAGAATCAGTTAAGGCCTGATCGACCTTGGATGCGACACAATGAGCTGTAGGTAGTGGTCTTAAATAGTGGTTTACGGTGGTTTGGTGCCTCATTCTGCACACCGCCTAGTAGGTAGTGAAGTTCTTGAGAAAACAACCCTTATCATTTGGTATAAAGGCAAAGGTTTCACGGAAGGTTGAGCAAAATCCTCATCAAATTGAGAGATCTTTCATCATATAGGATTTATATCGTGGCACGCTAATTCAAGGTTGAAATCTCCTTGTCTTCAAAGAGGAGAATGGGCAGGTGAGATTTCGGAGCAACATTATAGGATGGCTTTTAGTGTTCTGATTCAACGAAACATACGTTTCTGTGGAATCCACAAGCTCATGTGACCTCATGCGAGGCTAGTGCGCACTGTGCCCTTCGTCACATTCGTCTCTTTGCATTTCAGAGATTCTTTCTTTTAGTAATCTGAATACCATCTCCAAAATATACAGGTGAAACAGTGAAATCAAACCAATATGATCTGATGTGGAGTTGAAGTCTTGTAATGGATCATCCATGGCAACGTGGCCCACATTGCAAGGATCAGTTCATTATTTACCTCTACATATGCACAGTACATAGGCTACATACCAACAATCGCATACCACACTTGTGTCTTTCTTTGCAAGCATACAAGAATACATTCTTTATGTTTTTGAAGGCCACCTTCATTTTTTACTTTGTATAAGCTATATTCCAGAAACATTTTCTGATCAAAGTGGTGGTAACCGAGTAATATCGGCTCCTGACTGCATATTCTGATTACTTATTTATTGTGAGTCTACCTTTTTGGAGAACTGGTATTTCATTAATGTAAACAAGATTGCAATCTTTCTTTCTTACCTTACTTTTTAAACGGTCTGCTGTCTTCTTACTTCAATTGGGTACTTTAATGTTTTTACAGTTTTAGAACTTTTTGTAGTACTGTGGAGGTCATGACGTGTGTATTTTGAGGGCCGTGTGGGTTTGTTTCTCGTAAGGCTTTTCTTTGTATGGCTATTACTAAAAACATCATTACGTAGTTGACACTCGTAGCATGCTGACTTCCCTCTGTCTGCACTTCTATGGTACTTCAGTATATAAATGTAAACTGCCTTGATTTTTATTAAAAAAAGGCATCCGATGGCTTATCTATGTGTTATTAGAATTTATTTTGTTGATGAGCAGCAGTATTTCCATGATTCCTTTGTTAACAGGAAATATGTTTTTACTATGGTGTAAGCTTACAGTGGTCATTTCTATGCAGCCATATAAACTTGATGCCATTCTTACTTTCATTTTTGAAACTGAGCGAGTCAGTGCCTAAGTATTCCATTTGTCTCTCCTTGAATGTTTTAAGATTCCTTGAATTTAATGCCAAAAGCATAGAAGCATTAGCTGATCAAATCCTTTTCAAATGTTTTTGTGAAGCTGGAGCTACTGCACTTGTTAACTTTAATCTTCGTATTATCTTTCCTATAGATTGTTGTCTGTTGCTTGTATGAATCAATATGTCGTTCATTTTTGCAGATCTTAAGCTTGCTTCTATGCAAATCTGACGCTTTGATGTCCTGTCAGGTCCGTGTAATTATTGTCAAACTTGCAGACAGGCTTCATAACATGCGTACGTTATCCTACATGCCCCTGCACAAGCAGGTTAGTTATTATATTTTGTATTTGTTCAGGATACTCCAAATTATGTGATCTCTAGAAGATTCTAACTTGTGAAAGACATCATTGATTATATTGGCAGCACCAAATTGCAAGGGAGACACTGCAGGTCTTTGCACCACTCGCAAGACTTTTGGGAATGTACAGGATTAAGGTGTGTTATTTTGATTCCTAAGTTCCAACATCATGTTGAAGTGTGTTAACAAGTCAATTGCTCTGCTTAATAATTTTGGTTCATCAATTGAATCAGATCCACTGCGCATAGTCTATAACTTTGTATCGAGCTATTAGAAGAACTCGCCTGAGTCTCTTTTTCAATTGCTGCTTTTGCTTCAACTTGAAGTGGTTCAAGGCCTCCTGCTCTCGTCACTTAATGTGAAGTGATAATTATCCGAGTTGACCAAATAGATTAACATGTTTGGATGCCCATTATTTTGACAAATCAAATAACACCAATAAGCTCTATGGACTCTTGAATTAGACTTTATCGATGAAAGAAGGCTGGGAAATTTTATGTACAGATTGATTGATGCCTTATTCAATAAGCAACTTTGCCTCTGGTTTGGTAAAGGACTCAGTACTGGTTAAAGGATGGTCTTGCTCTTTTACTGTGACTTGAGGATGAGCATCTTCATGTTTTGCCCAAACAGTACGGTGTGGCCCATTTACATTGTTTAAATTGCACGTTAGAAGGGTGAGAGTTGATGACCTTTACAAATTTTGAGCTTTTTTTGAGTTTTAAATGTGTGTGAGAGGGACTACACTCACACTAAATCAAAGATAGAAACTTTTTTTTTTTAAAAACTGGAGCTTTATATCATTGACAATAGATTTTGAGTTGTTCTCGTTAAGGTTTGTACTAGGGAACATTTTTTAACAATATCAAACGATAGCTTCTAGGATCAATTGCGAGCATAATACTGTTAGACTTAATTATGACTTCAACTGGAAAAGCAATGCCTCATCTCTCAGCGCTGATGAGATTACCTGATGAAGTAGATGCTATCTCTAGATAATATATTTCTTGTCAACTCATTTGTTGAGGTCATGGCAGCCTAGATGACCTGGGAGGTTTAAATCTTCAGAGATTCCCAGGCTCAAAAAGTCTGTTCTTTGGATGAAAAGTAAATATTCTGTCCGATCAAACTCCTTGAAGTGCTTGTGTAGGACTGTTTGTAGAAGACACCTCGCAAAGTATAAGCTGTTCAGAATATTGGTTGGAATCCAGGTTTAGGTTTTCTGACTCCTTGAGCCCGCAACAAGTTCTCTAATCTTGTTAATTCCTCATTGGGTTGAGGCAAGGCTAGTTGCATTCTTAAGAGTGGTGCAAGAAAGAGCAAATCAGTGTATTTTTTTTATATTCCATGGAATTGTTGCAGGAAAGGGCATAATGGATGGAAGAATTAATCATGTCTAGTTTTAACCATCATTGCTTCATGTCTTGTCTAGAATGTAGAGATCATCTTGGCAGCCTGTTTTGCAAAGTTGGACCTTTCTTTGAGCTCTCAGTGCTTCATGACTTAGTAGGACGCTTAAATTGTATAGGTTTTGAAATTAAGATAATCTTTGAAAGTTCTACGGTCCTCAGGCATCACCTTTACTTTTTACTTTCCAATCATGTCATTTTCCGGTCCAGTCAAGAGGATGTATTTAACAGTTTTAACTGTACAAAGTTCAACTGCAATCAGTCATCTTAATTTGTAATTTGTAAGCATAATGTGATTTCTTTGTGCATAATACAGATTTGTGAAAATTGTTGCATGAACGGTTTATACTAATTTAGCCTGTTTTTTTCCCAGTCTGAACTTGAGGACCTATCATTTATGTATGCGCATCCGGTAGAATATGCTGATCTGAAGAAGCGTGTTGAAGAGGTTTTCAAGGAGCAGGAAGAAATGATTCTGGAGGTGAGTGTTCCAGAAGCATTTATTTACTTTGATGATTCTTTCTTTGCTATTTTTCTCCTTTTTGGTTGTCAACAGATTATAAAGGAATGTGAAACTTCACCAAGTTATTGCGCTGGATATTGGGTGCTGTTGGTCTTTTGCAATATGATTAGGTGGAACACATGTTGGAGAAATGATATAAGCCGTTTCGTTTTGAAAGTTGCTTTTACAATAACAACTGGTGTTATGCAGGCGAAGAAGTCCTTGACATGGAAAATTTCTCGGGATCAGTTCCTTAACTATGTGACTTTGGATGTAGATGTTGTAACAGTCTGTAAGGAGCTTTACAGGTACTTGATGCACAAAAAGTTCTCCATTTGTACAGAAGCTTTTATTTTGTGAGTTTTTATGTTGCATGTCCATATTTACCTTACTGGAGAACTGTAGACCTTGAGGTGAGAAGGGAGTTATTGATCAACAGGTCATGTTTGTTGGAAAAAATATTTCATCTCACTATGTAAAGAGGAGAGTATGCTAATTACGTGACAAAGGGACTCTAGCATTCATCATCACAAAATCATGAGAGATGTCTGATTGTGTGTACATGAGTTGATGTAAGTGCATGCTCTAGGATCATTATACAACACTCGTCAACAAAATCAAGCCACATACTAAAGAAAATATTGTTATTTCTTTTCATAGAGAGAGCTGAAAAACCTTGTTAAGGACATATGCGCACATACTATGCCATATCGAGTATAGAAGGTCAGTTGATCGTAAGTTATGCTTTAGGCTAGTAACCTAGGCTAGGCATCTTAGACCATATTGGGTGAGGTGTGCCACAAGCAGTGATATATGAGCATGTCCACGACCTACCAGAGATGTGTGTATAAGAGACATATGTCCTCTTTGTTTGCCTTTCTTTAATCCAAGCATCTTTAAAAGTCGATGTAGCATTCGAAGCGTATAGTGATGTTGATTTTCATACTTGTAGTTGCAAAGATGCACCCAATACATCTAATAGCACCAAATCAACCTTGTTGTTCACTTTTCTAACAGTAACTTGACAAAACTCATAGCCATGCATCATTGGGTTGCCATTGAAAACTTTACCTCAAATATAGCATGACTAAAACAAATATAAGTATCATTCTTTTAGACATTATTATTGATTTATCCATCATGGTAGGAATAGTTGTGTCGAACCGCAGTTCGAACCGAGAAAAAAAACAAACGGCTTGAACTGCTTTTTTGGCATTTTCTAGAGGACTGTCACGGGAGTTGGGCGTGATGCCAAAAGGCGTATAAGACGAGCAAGCACATCAGATAAAGTGGAACCAAGACGGAGCAATGCCGTCAAACAACATAACTAAAACCAAACTAACTAAGAAGAGGATAATGTCCAGGATTATAGGGTACGAAGACCACCATTTACAGATTCAACTGGCATCTGTTCAATGCTCTAACTCTCTCACTAACTATGAACAATCTCAGATATCTCATTAATAGCAACAGGTATAATATCTACAAAACGAATGATACCATCCCTGTAGATCAACCGCTTTCCATTCGTTAGAGCCTCCTGTTTTGCTTTTTTCCGTTCTT
The DNA here is from genome assembly GCA_029204225.1 of Diphasiastrum complanatum. Taxonomy (NCBI): domain Eukaryota; kingdom Viridiplantae; phylum Streptophyta; class Lycopodiopsida; order Lycopodiales; family Lycopodiaceae; genus Diphasiastrum; species Diphasiastrum complanatum. The sequence continues at coordinate 45,865,364 of CM055109.1, forward strand.
CAACCTGAATGAAAGTAAGGTCTTCATCTAGGTATATTGTGGTGCCCCGCAGTGTAGATCTCTTCCCTAGTACTTCATGATGACCAATCGCAGATGCAAAGCGTATGACAAGAGTATCTGGATCTTTCTTAGGCCGCCATGCAGTATCCATATCTTTGTGATGGTGTTGAAGACTCTCTTCAAGAAACTTTTTTGCTTCACCAACAACATCATGGGAGTTTGTAATACCTCTGACTCGGACATTTAGAGCCTTTTGCTCTCGCAAACAGCTCTCGGTGAACGTAGCTGAGATAAATGAGGGTGGAGGTGGTAGAACAATAGTATTAGGGCCTTTAAGCACATTTGCCCAGGATCGACAACGGTATGATGTTGTTCCACTTGACTTTCAAGCTATTGGATCTTAGCGGAAGTAGTCGAATGAAGTGCAATTTCTGTATATTGTTTGTCTGTATCCCGCAATGCTTGTACGTTCTGCATATATGTGATGAGCTGGAGAGCTGCCTCGATCTGTATAGGTGGAACCGCAAACTCGGCCATAAGAATCTCATGTGGAACATAAGGCTTCGCTCGAATCAACCAAGCTAACATGGTGGTCTATAATCGTGAAAGACTGGCCCAGTGTGAAGAGGGGAGACCTGTACGCCATGTCTCTGCCGCATATAGTGCTTTGGGGGTGACAATGGAATCAAAGAGTCGACACTTACTCCCAACATCCTAGATGGACTTCCGAAAACAGAATCGCTCTAGCTGAACAAGGTAGGCATGCCCCTTGTGGTAGTGGCCCGTCTCGTATTGAAAGTAGGAACTAAGAAAAGGATCCCCAAGTAGGTATAAGAAGAGACCACATCTAGAACCTGTCCATCAAAAGTGAGCTCCTGTCGTTGCATGAATGCTCGAGAAGTGTTGAATACCATAACTTTGGTCTTCCCAATGTTCACTCCTAGGCCCCATCTGGTACAGAACTCCTGTAAGCAATCCAACTGTCGCTGTAGGCCCTCCCTGGTCGGTCGGTGAGACTAGTACCACATCATTGGCATAAAGAAGGATAGCAATCAAGATATCACCAATCCTGCAACGAGTACCACCACATTGTAAAATGACTCTCTCCAACTCATCAATATATAGGCCAAAGAGGATCGGTGAAAGAGAGCAGCCCTGCTTCACCCCAACAGTGCTCCAAATATGATCAGAAATGCCACTACTATGTCAGAAACATCCGAGGACGCGCTTATAAAGAGCCATCACAGCCAAAATGATGTCGATGGAGAAGCCAAGATCTCGGAGTCTCTGAATGAGCAAGGAGCGAGGAATGAAATCAAAGGCTTCATGAAGTCCACAAAGCAACAATAAACCCTCTCTTTCCTATTCTTAGCTTCCTCAATCAAGGCCCGTAACGTGAAGATGTGATCTGTAGTAGAATAATTTGCTCGAAAACCTGCCTGAACCCATAGCATGTAGTCTCCTAGTCTCCACCTGAACTCACAACAGACTGACATATAGTACCATATAGCTTCGCTAGAACATGCCCAATCATGATAGTGCGGTAGTTACCCGGAATCATGGGGTCACCATTCTTATGGATGGGGTGGATGATGTTGGTGCACCAAGGTGAAGGGAAGCCTGAGACAACTGCGGAATTGAGAAGAGTGGCTATGGTGGGAACAAGTAAGTCAGATGCATGGGCAAGGAGTTCAAATTTGAGATCTTCGATATCTTTGGCCTTATGGGACTTCATCTTGTTAATGGCAGCAAGTACCATATCGGATGTGAAGAAGGATGGGCGAGGAGATATAGAGATAGGTAAATCAGTGGGGATGGTATACAAGCTAGTAGTGTAATTGGTCCAAATGCGGAGGTCTTCCAGGAGAGGTGGTGGAGAGCGGGGAATGAACTCACGCCAGAAAGCGCTTGAGGAAGAACTGAAAAGAAGGTCAATAAGACGTTTCCCTTAAGAGTCATCATAAGCGCGCTTTTTACGACAGAGAACATGCGAGAAGATCGAAGCAAGTGCGGGCATTAATACGTGAATAGGTGACCAAATGATGAAGAGAACGACACTGACATCATACCAAGGAGGGTGCAGTGATCGGATGTGTGTTGGGTTTTGCCTGGATGGGGCTTGGTAGGAAAGGCTAGCGAAGCGGTGGTGTGGAGGGGGGTGGTGAGAAAAGCGGCTTGGGTGTCGATTGGACTATCATGGGGAAAGGAGTGTAAAAGTGAAGCCAGGGACTTTTGGTATGCTGGCATGTAAATGGGGTCAAATGTGTATCTAGGTGTCTGAATGTGGCCAACAAGATAAGCCATTATAAATGGCTAGCTCATGGGCCTCTCCAAACTGTAGTAAGTGCTCACCATATGGAGTAATAGGTCCCAAATTGTCCTCGGAAGTTTTGGTAACTCCAAGCATATCACTGTCAAGGGCACGAACACGAAGTTGATCAATGGTGTCGAAGAACTTTGTTTGTCGTGAGGATGTCCGGGCATTAAAACCCCTAGTGAGGAGAATATGCTCTCGCTTTGCAAATTTGAGGATATCTAGTGAGAGATCCTGGTATGGGGATCCAATACCCTCAGCAAAAGATGAAGACTCTGGTGCGAAATAACATGCTGCAATAAAAAGATCTATGTCCAAACCAATATCATGGCCCACAATATGCATCCATATATAGCGGGCTTGCTCATCATGTCTGATGAAATCAAGACTCGAATGGAGAGACTTCCTGTATAAGCATGCCACCCCCCTTGAACCACGGGTAGATCTAGTCTCACGTTGGAATACTGAGTCCCTTCATCTATATCCGGGGAAAGAAGGAAGTCCTTGCTCTGGACTCGCATGTGTCTCCATAAAGAATAATATATCTTGGCCAGTAATAAAGTCAATCAGGTCCCCTGCAATAGAAGATGAGTGTATGCCAACACAATTCCACATTCCAATCGGAAGGTGGTGTGGATGGGCCCCGGGGTACTCCCAAACCCATGGATCCCAAATCCCTATCTCTGGGAACCCTCAGGAGCGCTATCAAAAAAGCGCACTCGTTCGTCCCGATATATATCTCTCGGGCTTCTTGGAAGGCCTTATGCCATCCCTCCACCTGGATATATGTGAGGTCGTCATCCATAAAAATAGTGGAACAACGTAACTTAGCTCTGCATTTTAAAGCCTCTCGTCGACTCTCCAAGGAAGTAAAGCGGATAATCAATGTGGCTGCATCTCTAGTAGTCCTCCATGCCGTATCCAACCCATCCGTCCTGTGCCCTAGTGTGGTATCAAGGAAGCGCTTGGCTTCAGCTATGGCATCTCGTGTGTCCGGGATCCCTCTGACTTAATATTGTGAGCCTTTTGTTCTCTAGATTTCTCTTCCTGAATGGTGGCTGAAAATGACCGAAGATATAGACGCGCTTGGCTTAGTTCCTTTTTTCAATATCGATGCCCAGGAGAGGGTTTCATCCTTTTGCTTATCGATCTTTTGTTCCAGTTCTTTGATTATCGTGATAGTAGATTTGGAATCTGAGACCTGCTTATTCTTGATCGATTTTTCTAGATATGTAATCTTGGCCTGCATCACACTTCTTTCCTGGATAAGGGCTAATACCGTTTCTTTCAGCTATGAGATTTCCAGCTTCATGGTCTGGAAATCAGCTTTGAACCGATCTTCTTGCCAAGAAGAGAATAGCTCTGGGGCGGAAGAAGCAGAGGATGAAGATGAGGTGGCAGCTGCAGAATGGCTGCCTGCCTGCGTGGCAGCAGCAGCTGCTTGCATGGCAGCCTGGCAGGCTGCGCTGCCACATCAGGCAGCTCCTCTGCCACGTTGGCAGGTACAGCTGCGACGCTGGCAGCCAGCATGGCGGTAGTAGGGCGGAGGGGGAGGACTAGCACGTTTTCTAGGAGGCATGGTGTGCAGAGAGAGAGAGAGAGAGAGAGAGAGAGAGAGCTCTATTAACGTCTTTTCCATGCCAAAAGGCGTATAAGACGAACAAGTACATCAGGTACGTTGGAAACAAGACGGATCAGTGTCGTCAAAGCAAAATAATAAAAACTAACTAAGAAGAGAGTCATATAGCGAAGATTATATGGTGCGTAGACCATTTACATGTTCAACTGGACATCTCTTCATTTCTCTACCTCAGACTCTATCTCAAAATTCTTCTCATTAACTATAGGCTTCCAATCTACCAGTCTGATAATACCATCACGATAGATAAGCCGTTTGCCAGTTGATAGAGCTTCTTATCTTGCCTTCTTACGGTCTTGAACTTGGATGAAGGTAAGATCTTCGTCCAAGTAGAGGTTGATATTCTGCAATTTGAATCTCTTCCCTAAAACTTCACGCCGGTGAGACACTGATGTGAAGCGGATGACAAGAGTATCCAGGTCCTCCTTAGGTCGCCAGGCAGTTTCCATACCTTTGCTATGGTGTTGAAAATTTCCTTCCAAAAACTTCTCAGCTTCCTCAACAACATTTTTGGAGTTCGGTATACCTGTAACACGAACATTGAGAGCTTTTTGCTCTTGCAGATGGCTCTTAGTGAACGTGGCCAAGATAAGTGAAGGTGAAAGCGAAGGTGGAGAGATAACTGTAGACAAACCTTTAAGTACATCTGCCCATGATTGGACAACCGTATGGTGCTGTTTCACCTGGCTTTCGAGCTGCCAGATTTTAGCTGAAGTAGCGATTTGGGAAGAAGTTTCACTTTTTATATCTGCAATTTCGTTCTTGAGTTCTTGAATGGAGGTATCCAACGATGCGATTGCACAACTAGAAGCAGAGAATCATGAGAAGCAAGTTCCGCTCTGTGATTATTAAGGTATACAAATAGACGCTGCGGCATGGCATTCTGAGGGATCTTATTGCGATTAGGCCATCGCTGGCTGCTGGAGCTCCGCTGGAGAGAGAGATCTGCGGCTGCTGGAGATCCGCTGGAGACAGGTCCGCTGACAGGATGCACTGACAGGTTGATGGTCCGCTGGACAGGTTGATGGTCCGCTGGCTGCTGGAGACAGGATCCGCTGACAGGTTGATGGTCGGCTGGACTAGGGGTCAAGCCATCTCCTAGCAACGACCAGCAGTAGCACCTCAGTAGCGCCTCACCAGAGAGAGAGAGAGAGAGAGAGAGAGAGAGAGGGAGAGAGAGAAAGAAAGAAAGAAAGCTTTATTAATGTCTTTTCTATGCCAAAAGGCATATAAGACTAGTCAAAGTACATGCCAAGTATGTGGTAACTGTAGGAGCGTATGAAACGTCTCCAAGATGACAGAAATACAAATCTAACTACTATAAACTGAACTGAAAACTGAAACTGAAAAGGATGCAATGATATATGAAACATGTGGGAGCATATATAATGCTAACTGTCTGTCTGTCACGAATATGGTATGACACTATCACCCAATCCTGTCCCGCTGATGCTAAAAAAGGATGTAATACGGGCTGCAGCATAAGGAACTGCTGGTGGTCGATGACGTCGTTTGGGGAGATGAGGCCTCCTCCTGATAGGTCGGGTAACTCGTGCAACAACATGAGTATGAGTGGGACACTGTCTCTGATCTCTGTGGGCATGTAAGTCGTCATCTGTCTCATCCTCATCAGATACAAAATCTCGTCCTCGTCTCCTGGAAAGAAAGATGTGATCTGCTGCTGAGAAATATGATCCGCTGGGCTGTCTGACATAGGTCCTGCCGTAGAATAAACATCTCTCGTAACATGAGTGCGACACATCCGGAGTCCTCATAGGCTAGGAGGGATCGTAGTGTGACAGGTGTGTCACGAAACAAACAGTGATATCTCCCTCTGATCTCGTAATACACAGGGCACCTAAAGATAAAGTGATCCTCCAACTCCACCTCACCCAGGGAACAAAACTGACAAATCCGCTCCTCTCTCGGGGTGCCCTGGAATCTCCCAGTCTCAATAGCCAGTTGATGTGATGATACGCGGAGCTGTCCCAAGGTAAATCTGAGGCTATGTTATAATCCCAAGTCCAAATAGTGTGGCAAAACAGGGAACCCTACTGTCAAGCTCAATGAAATGAGTCCAGTAATAGGCGGGTTTAACCCCAAGCTGTCGCCTCCAAGTGCGGTTGAGATATGCTCTATATAAGAAGCGCCTGATATACTGGTGGGTACCCGAAGGGAGCTCTGTGATGGATATGCCAAATGAATCAAGGAGGAAATGGGACGCCTGTGAGAACCACGACAGTCGATAGCCCTGGTCATGAAGAGAGAGTGAGGAGGCAAGTGAGGCCCGCGTATATCTCGTGTCTGTATTTGGTAAATCCCGAACTCTCTCTGAATATAAGCGATGAGCTGGGATGCTGCAGCTATCTGAATGGGTGGAACGGCAAACTCTGCAAGAAGAATCTCGTGTGGGACCGAGGACTTCGCCCGAATCATACGAGCTAGCATGGTGGTCTGTAGTCGTGAAATGCTGGCCCAGTGTGATGACGGGAGACCTGTACACCATATCTCTACTGCATAGAAGGTCGTGGGAGTGACAATAGTGTCAAAAAGTTTGCACTTACTGTGAGCATCTCGGATGGACTTCCTGAAGCAGAACCGCTCAAGCTGAACAAGGGTGGAATGTCCCTTCCCAAGTCGGGTGGTGGCTGCCTGTCGCATGCTGAAAGTAGGACCAGAGAAGAGTATTCCCAGATAGGTATACGAGGAAACCACCTCTAAAGCTCGTCCATCAAGCATGAGCTCTTGGCGCTGCATGAAGGCTCGAGAAGTGTTGAAGACCATAACCTTAGTCTTTGCAGTGTTCACGCCCAAGCCCCATCTGGTACAGAAAACCTGTAGACAATCTAGCTGTCTCTGTAATCCCTCTCTGGTCGGGGATACTAGTACCACATCATCCGCATACAAGAGAATAGCAATCAAGATGGTGCCAAGTCTACATCCAGCTCCGCCACACTGTGCGATGGCTCGCTCCAACTCATCAATGTACAATCCAAAAAGGACCAGCGAAAGAGAGCAACCCTGTTTCACCATTGGTGCTCCAAATATGATTTGAGATGCCACTACCATGTCGGAAACATCCCAGGACTTTTTCATAAAGAGCCATCACTGCCAGAACAATATCCATGGAGAAACCAAGATCTCGAAGTCGCTGAATGAGCAGGGAGCGTGCTACAGAGTCAAAGGCTTTCCTGAAGTCCACAAAACAACAGTAAACCTTTTCTTTCCTGTGCTTGGCTTCCTCAATCAAAGCTCGAAGTGTGAAAATATGGTCAGTGGTAGAGTAATGAGCTCGGAAACCTGCCTGTCCCAATGCATGTAATCTCCTGGATTCCGCCTCTGAACTTACTGCAGACTGGAGTATGGTGCCATAAAGCTTAGTGAGGACGTGCCCGATCATGATAGTGTGGTAGTTACCAGGAGTCCTGGGATCACCATTTTTATGGATAGGGTGGATGATGTTAGTGCACCATGATGAAGGGAAGCCAGAGACAACGGCGGAATTGAGGAGAGTGGCTAGGGTGGGAGCAAGGAGGTCGAAAGCATGGATTAGGAGTTTAGATTCGAGGTCTTCACTGTCTCTTGATTTTTTGGTTTTCATTCTCTTGATGGCCGCAAGTACCATGTCAGCGGTGAAGAAGGACGAGGGGAGATAGAGATGGGTGCGTCAGTAGGTATGGTATATAGGCTGGTAGCGTAGTTGGTCCATATGCGAAGGTCTTCCAAGAGGGGTGGTGGAGCACGAGGGATAAACTCACGCCAAAAGGCGCCTGAAGAGGAACTGAAGAGAAGGTCAACAAGACGTTTTCCCTTAGAGTCATCAAAAGCACGTTTTTTTCCGGCGGAGTGTGCGACGGAGAGAGCGTCGGGTGGAGCGAAGGAGGTGAGGTTCATGAATGCGGGCATGGGTGACAAGATGATGTAGAGAGCGACACTCGGTATCATACCATGGGGGGTGTGGAGGACGTAGGGATGAGGGACGTGTGTGTTTGCCTTTATGTGTCTTAGATGGAAAGGCTAGGGAAGCAGCGGTATGAAGAGAGGTGCTAAGGAAATCTGCTTTAGATTCGACTGTGCTATCATGCGGAAAGGAATGAAGTAGGGAGGAAAGAAATTCCTAGTAGACGGGTGCATATAGAGAGCTGAATGTATACCTGGGTGCACGAGCAAGTAGGGGGGTGAGGATAACTGGGGGGGTGGGAGGCGACCAATAGCGAAGGAGAGATAGGAGTGGTCAGAGAGAGTGGTGGGGGAGATTTGAAAATCAGAGATGAGAGGTATGGAGGATGGTGATCCCATGAGGTAGTCTACAACACTATGTCCGCCACTGTGAGGATGACATGTATAACTGTCGGAATCTGGTCAGCAAGTTAGGCCATTGTAAATGTCTAACTCATGTGCCTCTCCAAACTGCAACAAATGCTCACCATAGGGGGTAATAGGTCCAAGCTGTCCTCTGAAATCCTAGTAACTCCCATCTCGTCGCTATCGAGGCCGTGAATGCGGAGCTGGTCGGTGATGTCATAAAACTCTGACTGTCGTGAGGAGGTTTGGGCATTAAAATCCCCAGTGAGGAGAATATGCCCTCGCTCTGCTAATCTGATAATATCGGGTGACAAATCAAGGTATGGTGAACCTGTGCCCTCTGCAAAAGATGAAGACTCTGGAGGAAAGTAACATGCTGCCACAAAGAGGTCCCTGTCCAAACCAATGTCATGTCTAACAATACGAATCCAGATATAACGTGCATGCTCGTCATGTATGATGAACTCAATACTCCGATGAAGAGACTCCCTGTATAGGCATGCCACCCCTCCGGATCCACGGCCACTAGCTGATCTAGTCTCAGGCCTAAATACGGAATCCCATCTGTATCCTGGAAAAATAGGTAATCCTCGCTCCCGACTTTCGTGAGTCTCCATAAAAAACAATAAGTCTCTACCAGTGATGAAATCAATCAGGTCGCCAGCTTTGGAAGATGAGTGTATACCATCGCAGTTTCAAACTCCAATCCAGAGATGGTGTGGATGGGGCCCCGGGGCACTCCCGAACCCGGGGACCCCAAATCCCTAGCACTGTGAGCTGCTTAGGAGCGCCACCAAGAAAGCGCACTCGTCCATCACGGTAAATAACTCGTTTGCCAGACTCACGGGCTACCTGAAAGGCCTTACGTCTCTCCTCCACCTGGATATACGTGATGTGGAGGACGTTACTTGTTTCATCATAGCCCGCACAATATATGGGCTCAGGCGCTACTGGCTCCTCATCTGCTTTGGCCCATTCAGCTAAAAGGCTTTTCGCTTGTGGTGCAATCCGCAGTAGTTCTCCGAGTGGTAAACTAACATGGCTTGACAGCAAGAGTGTGAGCCTTTCAGTGCATGGTTCCTCAGGCTCCACCATGTGAAAAGGTGGTTCATATTGGTGCAACCGATCATTCTGATCAGTGCGCAGTGGTGAGCCCGTTTGCGGTTCATGTTCGATGCCAACTGGAGGTTTTGTGGGATTGTTCCGTTCTTGCTCTTTTTCCTCCTCTTGTGCTTTTTGTACCCAGTGTCTTATTTTCTGGTACTGCCTTCTCGTCGTCCATGTAGATAGTGGTACCGCGTAGCTTAGCCGTGCATCGCAAAGCATCTCGACGGCTCTCCAGAGAAGTGAAACGGATAATGAGTGTGGCTGCGTCTCTGGTCGTCCTCCATGCGGTGTCTAGTCCATCTGTCCTGTGTCCGAGAGTGGTGTCGAGAAAGCGTTTGGCTTCAGCCAAGGCATCCTGTGTGTCCAGAATCCCGCGAACTCTAATGTTGTGGGCTTTTTGATCTCGAGACTTCTCTTTTGATATGGTGGCTGAGATAACCGAAGAGATGGGAGCGCTTGGTTTGGTGCCCGTTTTCAAAACGGAGCCCAAGAAAGTGCCTCTTCCTGTTGTTTCTCAAGCTTGGTTTCTAGCTCCCGTAACATATTGGTGGTGGACTCCGAGACTGCAACCTGTTTGGTCCCAATGGATTGTTCGAGCAATGCAACTCTGGACTGCAACGTATTCTTTTTGTTGATCAGAGAGGAAACCGTTCCTTTCAGCTGTGAGATTTCTTGCCGCAAAGTCTGGAAATCTGCCTTGATTTGGTCGATCTGCCAAGAGGAGAAAAGTTCCATTGATTTGGAGGGCGTGTATGGGATATTTGTTGTAGATGGTGGTGCCGTGAGGAAAGAAGATATAGCATTAGTCGGCTTGGGGAGGATGGGCTCAGAAAACGAAAGAGAGACCGAAACGGGATGGAGCGTAGGAGCAGGATGAGCAGGCAGGGTCGAGATCGGTGGGCGGACAGGTTCCACCTCGGCAAATGTCATGCAGGCAGGTACATCCAGAGGGGGCGCCACAACAACAGGTTGGAGTGGGGCAGCGATGGAGGTTGTGATGGGAAGGGCAGCGCTGGAGTCAGGGCAGCGATGGAGGAGGCAGCGATGGAGTCAGAGGCAGCAATGTATTTCTATAGGAGCAGCGATGGAGGTAGGTGAGGTGACATCCATGTTGGAGGCTGGGGCAGCGGTGAGGAGGGGTGTGGTGACATCCGTGGAGGCTGGGGCAGCGGTGGGAAGCGGTGAGGTGGCAGCAGGGGAGCGGATGGGAGGGGGTGAGGTGGCAGCAGGAGAGCGTGTCCTGCGGGTAAGGCTGGTGCGAGATGGAAGAGCCATCGCGAGAGAGAAGGGAGCGCCCTACACCACCATCGCGAGAGAGAGAGAGAGAGAGAGAGAGAGAGAGAGAGAGAGAGAGAGAGAGAGAGAGAGAAAGAAAGCTTTATTAATGTCTTTTCCATGCCAAAAGGCATATAAGACCAAATGGAGTACATGTCAAGTATGTGAAAACCGTGGGAGCGTATATAAACGTCTCCAAGAAAAAAAAAAACTATGCATAAAAGAGAAATGAACAACATAACTATAAACTACAAATTGCCAACTGTCCATATAGCTGCCAAGAGTAGAGTAATATCATGTAGTGCTGCTGCTGAAGAAAGATGTGATACGAGCTGCAATTTGAGGTAACATGGACCGTCGCTGACGTCATCTAGGAGGGTGAAAACTGTGTGCTCTCGTAACATGGCGTGAAGTGCGAATTGCAGCATGACTATGAGTGATACAGTCTCTGACATCGGTGAGGTGGTATGTCCTCGTCATCGTCATCAGACCGTGTCTGTCTCCTGGTGCAGAAGGATGTAATCTGAGCCTAAGAGCTAGGATGTGGCTGGTTAGTTGACTGGTACATATCTAGGCACAGCAAGACCATCTCTCGTAGCATAAGTGCGACACAACGAGAGTCCTCATAGCCAATCAGTGCTCTGAGTGTAGTACGCATGTCACGGAATAGACAGTGATATCTCCCTCTAATCTCATAATATATGGGGCATCTGAAGATGAAATGCTCCTCGGACTCTATCTCATGAAGGGGACATAGTAGGCATAGTCTATCCTCTCGTGGTGTACCCTGGAATCTACCTGTCTCAATAGCCAGCTGATGGGAGGAGACTCTAAACTTCAGTGATAGTGATACCAAATACTTCCATGAGGAAGTGTGATGCTTGAGAGAACCATGATAGCCTTTATCCCTGAGTCTGAAGGTGATGAGAGGACATGAGTGCAATCCGTGTATACCGTTGCTCTGTATCAGGAAGTGCCCGAGCTCTCTGGATGCACGTGATGAACTGGAAGGCTGCCTCAATCTGAATAGGGGGGGTGGCAAACTCCGCAAGGATGATCTCATGTGGAACCGAGGACTTCGCTCGAATCATGCGAGCTAACATGGTGGTTTGTAGGCGTGAAATGCTGGACCAATGTGAAGATGATTGTCCTGTACACCATATCTCTGCCGCATACAATGCTGAGGGGGTGACGATGGTGTCAAACAGTCTGCACTTACTCGGGGCATCTCGAATAGACTTACGGAAGCAGAATCTCTCCAGCTGGACTAGGGAAGAGTGGCCTTTCCCAAGTCTAGAAGTAGCCGCCTGTCTCATACTGAAGGTAGGACCAGAGAAGAGCACACCTAGGTAAGTGTATGAAGAGACCACCTCTAGGGGCTGTCCGTCAAAGGTAAGCTCCTGGCGCTGCATGAAGGCCTGAGAGGTATTGAAGACCATAACTTTGGTCTTCGAGAGGTTCACCCCTAAACCCCACTGAGTACAACAGGTGTGTACACAGTTCAACTGTCTCTGTAATCCCTCTCTGGTACGGGAGACTAGTACCACATCATCATATGCATAGAGAAGAATGGCAATCAGAATGTCCCCAAGCCGACAACCGTCCCCACCACACTGAGAGATGACCTGCTCTAGCTCGTCAATATATAATCCAAAGAGAACTGAAGAGAGAGAGAGAGAGAGAGAGAGAGAGAGAGAGAGAGAGAGAGAGAGAGAGAGAGAGAGAGAGAGAGAGAGAGAGAGAGAGAGAGAGAGAGAGAGAGAGAGAGAGAGAGAGAGAGAGAAAGCTTTATTAATGTCTTTTCCATGCCAAAAGCCATATAAGACCAAAAGGAGTACATGTCAAGTATGTGAAAACCATGGGAGTGTATATAAACGTCTCCAAGAAAAAACTATGCATAAAAGAAAAATGAGTAATATAATTGTAAACTACAAATTGCCAACTTTCCATAAGTGGGAGCAAGAATAGCTGCCATGAGTAGAGTAGAGTAGAGTAGTATCAGATAGTGTCAGATGCTGCTGCTGCTGAAAAAAGACGTAATACGAGCTGTATCAGGAGGTATGAGCCGTCGCTGACGTCGTCTAGGAGGGTGAAAACTGTGGACTCTCGTAACAAGGCGAGAAGTGTGAACTGCTGCATGACTATGAGTGATACAGTGTCTCGGACATCGGTGAGGTGGTATGTCATCGTCATCGTCGTTGGGCCGTGTCCGTCTCCTGGTCAAGAAAGACGTAATCTAAGCCTGATAGCTAGGATGTGGCTGGTGAGCTGTCTGGTACATATCCTGGCGCAGCAAGACCATCTCTCGTAGCATAAGTGCAACACAGCGAGAGTCCTCATATCCCATCAGTGCTCTGAGTGTAGTAGGCATGTCACGGAATAAACAATGATATCTCCCTCTAATCTCATAATATATGGGGCAGCTGAAGATGAAATGCTCTTCGGACTCTATCTCATGTAGGGGACACAGTAGGCATAGTCTCTCCTCTCGTGGTGTACCCTGGAATCTGCCTGTCTCAAAAGCCAACTGATGTGAGAAGACTATGAACTGTCCCAAAGTGAAACGGAGACCGTGTGATAGTCCAAAAGTCAAATAGCGAGGTAAAACTGGAAGACCAGTGGCATCCTGCACTAGAAAGTGAGTCCGGTAGTAGTCAGGCTTAACCCCCAGGTGGTGACGCCAGGTACGGTCGAGATATTTTCTGTATAAAAAACGTCTAATGTACTGGTGTGTACCCAAAGGGAGATTAGTGATAGTGATACCAAATGCTTCCATGAGGAAGTGTGATGCCTGAGAGAACCATGATAGCCGGTATCCCTGAGTCTGAAGGTGATGAGAGGACATGAGTGCAATCCGCGTATATCTTTGCTCGGTATCAGGAAGTGCCTGAGCTCGCTGGATGTACGTGATAAGTTGGAAGGCTGCCTCAATCTGAATAGGGGGGGTGGCAAACTTTGCAAGGATGATCTCATGGGGAACCGAGGGCTTCGCTCGGATCATGCGAGCCAACATAGTGGTGAGTCACTGAGTGGTTGATCTGAAGAAGCGAGTGATAGGCTGTGAAGTGCGTGCTGGAGGCTGACGAAGGACTCGGTAAGGCCGTCGTGGAGCTCTGGCTGATTGTGATGAACGGACTGCACGTCTCAGTCTGGAAGGTGGTCGCTGAGTCTGTATAGCCTTTTGTCGTGCCGGGATATCAAGCTCATCCTCTGACACCTCCTCCCTATCCCTCTTCTGTAAGAAATGTGTGATGAGAGTATGACTGTAAACGTCATCTGTCTCCGAAGGTAGAAGAGATGCTCGCAACGTAAACTTCTCTCTCAATAGGAGTCCGACACATCTAGAGTCAGCATATGCCAAGAAAGAGCCAGGGGAGAGAGGAGTGTCTCTATAGAGACAATAGTAACGGCCTTGGATCTCATAATAAATAGGGCATCTGAAAATTAAATGTGACTCATCCTCTACCTCCTGCATCGAGCATAACTGGCAAATCCGCTGTGGTCTGGGTGTATCAGTATAACGACCAGTCTTGATAGCGAGGTGATGTGAGGGAGACACGAAGCTACCCAATACCGTATCGAAGACCATATGATAATGGCTGTGAGAGATACAACGGTAGGATAGGTAGCCCCATATCATCTAACTGTAGGAGGTGAGTGCCGTAAAAATGCATCTTGGCTCTCTCTGGATCCAACTGCAACCATACGGTCTGGATATAATTGCGATGAAGCTGACGCCGAATATAAGAATGAGTCCCATTAGGGAGAGCTGATATAGATATCCCCCATCTGCCAAGAAACTCAGAGACATCCCCAAACCATGACGAGTTAGCCCGCTAACTAGCAATAGACTGAGATGCAGCAACTAGAGATCTGGAAGTATCCATATCGACTAGCCTATGTAAGAACATGACATTCCGGAACATAGCCTCAACAACCATAGGTGGAGATGCAAACTCTGCTAGTATAATGTCATAAGGAACCGAGGCCTTCGCACGGATCATCTGTCCAAGCATGAGAATCTGTAACCGAGTGATGTCTCTCCATGTACCCGTAGAAAGCCCAGGTTACCAAGCCTCTGCTGAATGCATTCAGCTCGCGTAATTCTTGTTTGAGCCAATTTAGTTCAGAGACAAGAAGACCCTCCATAGCTTTGGAAGGAGTGTAATCATGGGATATACGAGCTGAGACAGCTGCAGAGAAAGGAGTGGGAATTTCAGCTCCCTGTCCAACGTCGAAGGGCTCCTGTCCAACGGCGTCCACAGCTTGTCCACCAGATCCAACAGATGGGCCAGCAGGGCCAAAGGCATCAGAAGGGCCAGAGGCATCAGCAGGTCTTCCGATGGAGACAGCAACAGGGCTGGAGACAGCAGGAGCAGGGCATGTGTAATAGATCCTAACACCACAATAGGGCAAACACTAACTGATCCACCCAACCTTGCCTACTCCCTGATATAGAGTAAGCCCCTCCTAGCCCAGTGTGAGGACTGGTAGCATGCAACTGCCAAGTGTCGGCCACGTGGCACTGACGTGGCCGACTGCACTTCGGAACCCAACTGGAGGCCCTATCCTGCTGACAGGGTCCCTAGGCTGTGTTAGGCCCGCCATGGCTATGGACCGTGCTGGGGCACACTACTCACACTGTCTTGCCCTGTTGGTCATGTACGCTGGACTCGACCCTGACTGTGGTATCTGACCTATCTGTGTTCCCTAGGGTTCGGCACTGGTTACGAGCTCGTAACACTCCCTCCCCCTTAAGAACCATCTTGGTCCTCTAAGACAAAGTCTGGAAAAATCTTGCAAAGGACGCTGCCTCTTTCCCAAGTGGCATTCTCAACAGGCTGATCATTCCACTTAACTAGATATTCTCGGTATAGAGTATGATGAGTCTGCGTCTCTCTACTATCAAGAATCTCGTAACTGACTTACATGAAAGACTGGAAAAACCTTACTGCTGTGTGGGAGTTCTAGTTCATAGGTGACCTCAGCTAGTCTCCTACTGATGGTAAAGGGACCACAATACCAACTTAGCACACACTCCTGATTTGAGGGTTTTAGAGTCGACTGGGACTCTCAAGTAGACTTTCTCACCAGTGAAGAACTGCACATCCCGTCTGTGTGGATCTGCATAATGCCTGGCTCGATCCTGGGACTGCCTAATGCATGTTCTATCTTCTGGTTTAGGTCCTCTAAAAAGTTTTTGGCTGCTTCAACTTTTTCTTGTTTAAACCCTGCAGCTATGGGTGAGCGTGGCTGAAAACCGTACATCAGCATAAATGGGCTGTATCCCGTAGCTGAATGTTTGGTACTGCTGTAAGCAAACTCTAATATTGAGAGATACTCCTCCCAATTAGTCTGCTTCTTGCTGACGTATGCACGAAGCATATCCTCCAGCACCTGATTTACCCTCTCTATTTGACCGTCCGTCCATGGATGGTCGGTGGTACTCATATTAAGTTTAGTATGGAGATGATGGAATACTGCCCTCCAAAAATTTCCAGTAAACTTACTGTCCCGGTCGCTGACTATGCCGGAAGGTAGACCGTACAATTTAAATAGCCCGTTTACAAACAACCTCGCTAACTCTGGAGCTCTAGCGGTTGTTTTGGTCGGAATGAAATGAGCCATTTTGGTCAGACGGTCAACTGTGACCCATATAGCGTCATTACCCTTTTGGGTTTTAGGCAGGCCTACTATAAAATCCATGGAGATACTCTCCCATTTACCAGCTAGTATTTCTAAGGGATGCAACAACCCTCCTGCCTTTAAACGCTCTGCTTTGTTTACTTGACATTTCTGGCAACTGGTTACATATTGGTGGACGTCCTTTTTCATACTGGGCCAGAAAAATTGCCTACGAAGAAGCTCATAGGTCTTCTGTATGCCTGGGTGTCCCGCACTAGGATTGTCATGACATTCATATAGGACCTGCTGCCTATAATCCTCTGAATTGGGGACACATACTCTATCTCTATAGAGCAAGTACTCATCCTGAATGGAATACTGTTTCCATTTGAATCCTTGAGTCAACTGACCCTCAACCACTGGGGTTTGCTTGGGTAATACAGGCTCAGAATGCTCAACGTCATCTGACGACGTATACTCGGACTCATCATCATCCTCAACGGAAGCTGCCGTATTCTTGGATGAACTGGCACCAGCCCCGGGAACTGGTTCTGGAGTCTGTAACTGTCTGCTCTGGACTGAGTTCTTGATAGTAGAGAAGAATGCATCATGCTGGCATTTCCCTCTCAAGGACTCGAGTAACTCATTACGAATCTGAGTAAAACTCAGCTCGTTTATCATAGGCATTCTGCTAAGGGCATCTGCTACTATATTGAATTTTCCACGTCTATATCTGATAGACATATCAAACTCTTGCATCAACTCTGCTCAACGAGCTTTCCGACCTCTAAGCTCAGGTTGATTGCAGAGGTATCTGAGACTCTCATGGTTTGTCAGGACCTCAAAGTTGGCACCATACAAATAATGCCTCCAAGTCTTAAGGGCATGGACTATAGAAAAGAGTTCCTTTTCATAGGCACTGTACCTAGTCTGAGCTGGCTCGAGTTTTTTACTCTCGAACGCAACTGGTCGTCCACCCTGAGTTAGCACAGCACCGACTGCAAAGTCGCTAGCATCTGTTTCGACCACAAATAGTTGATTGGGGTGGACGACTTTTAGAACTGGTGCTGTAGCTAAAGCTGTTTTGAGAGCATCAAAGCTCTCCTGCTGTGCGGACTCCCAAATGAACTCCTTTCCCTTCCCCTTAAGAGGATTTGTCATGGGAACTGCTATCTGAGCATATTCCTTGACAAATCGTCTGTAATATACCGCCAAACCAAGAAAGATCTGAAGTTCCAAAATATTCTGAGGTCTCAGCCAACTGAGTATGGCTTTAACCTTATTTGGGTCCATCTTAATCTCATTTGAAGAGATAATGTGACCCAAATATGCTACTTCTTCAACGAAGAATTCACACTTGGATTGTTTAGCATAAAGCTTATGCTTTTTGAGTAGTCGAAACACCTTTCTGAGGTGTTTTAGATGCTCCTTCCTCGTTTTGCTGTAAACGAGGATGTCATCTAAAAATACGACTACAAACTTACCCAAGTATGGTCTGAGGACACTGTTCATCAAGTTCATAAAGGTAGCTGGAGCATTTGTGAGCCCAAATGGCATCACCTTAAACTCATAATGACCGTGACGAGTCCTAAAAGCTGTTTTCGAGACATCTTCCGATTTTATACGGACTTGATGATATCCCGATCTGAGGTCTATTTTGCTGAAAAACTTAGCCCCGTCGAGTTGGTCAAACAACTCGTTTGCCCGAGGCATAGGATATTTATTCTTAATTGTGACTTTATTGAGGGCTCTGTAATCTACGCAAGGACGCATAGACCCCTCTTTCTTTTTCACCAATAAGACTGGTGAGGCCCATGGTGAACTACTGGTCTGAATTTGGCCTTTCCCAAGATAATCTGTTAACTGCCTAGTTATTTCTTCATCCTCTGTTCGGTATCTGACCTATCTGTGTTCCCTAGGGTTCGGCACTGGTTACGAGCTCGTAACAGCATGCATCAACGATAGAGCCAGAAATGGAGAAAGCATGTGTAGGGTCAGCGATAGAGGCAGGGACAGGCGTGGAGACAACAGGGACAGATGCGCTGGAGGCACTTCCCATGATAGAAGCAGCAGGGCGGGAAGGAGAGTGGGGGGAGGTACCACCCCCACGCTTACGTGGAGCCATAACTTCCACCAACAATTTTTGACTTGTTTTGCAATCTCAGAACGTATGGAACAACTGGAGGCAAATGCACGTAAGGCTGCAGCTCTTCTGTCAATTCTTCCTATTGTGGAAGTTTTACAAGTTGTAGATGTGCCAATCTTTTCCAACATTGACAGTAACAAACGTCTCCAGACCCTTTCGTTGAAGCGAAAGGACTAGCCGCTGGACTGGGGACTTCCGCTAACTGAAACTAAGGTATCAGCCCTACGACCTCAGAATCTGTCAAGGAGCTATAAAACGCGTTGGTGTCTCGTCAGTCTGCATGTTATGGTCATTCCGCTCCAGCCAGCAAATCCCGTTCTTTTGCTAAATCATAGTAGCGAGCTAGAACCATCATGAGCTAGCTGGAGCCATCGCGAGTTGGGAGCTAGAGCCATCGGGAGCTAGCTAGAACCATCGCAAGCTAGCTGGAGCCATCGCGCGAGAGAGAGAGAGAGAGAGAGAGAGAGAGAGAGAGAGAGAGAGAGAGAGAGAGAGAGAGAGAGAGAGAGAGGGAGCTTTATTAATGTCTTTTCCATGCCAAAAGGCATATAAGACTAGTAAATGTACATGTCAAGTATGTGGTAACAGGGGGAGCATATGAAAAGTCTCCGAAACAGTAACAAAAATACCATATCTAAATACTATAAACTGAAATAGATGTGATGATATATGAAATATGAAACAGGTGGGAGCATATGTACGGCTAAATGTCATGGAGAGAGAAAGAAAGAAAGAAAGAAAGCTTTATTAATGTCTTATAGGCACCCGCGGGTACAAAAGACCGGATAAATGTACATCTCAAGTGTGTATGGTACTCTAGGAGCGTATGACAAAAACGTCTCCATAAAAGAAACATAATAATAAAATAAAAGAAATCTGATCCGAACTAAAAATGCTGTAATCTCTCTACTGAATTAGAAAGAGAACCCACACCTATCATAATGTAAAACAAAGCTTCAAGTCTCAAGTCTCTGCAGAGGCTCTAAAGTAGGATGTAATCAAAATCGTGGAGTGCTCTGGATGTGAGGGATGAAACTGCCTTTGTCGTGACCTGTGGGCAAAATGTCGCCTGCTCTGCCTCATCCTGCTAGGAGGATGACTCGGTCTGATGCACTGACGTCTGGTACGATGTCTGTCTCTGATTGGAATATCTATCTCATCCTCGGATCTATCCTCTGTGTCATCTGTGGACCGCTGTCTGCGTCTGGAAAAGAAATCAGTAATACTGGTTTGGGGATCCAAATTGATCTAGTCACTGACTAAGTTGCGTCTCAGAAGCATCATCTCACGTATCATCAATGCTACACAACGAGGGTCCACATATGTGATCAAAGCCCGGAGTGAGCTGGAGGAGTCTTGATATAAACAATGATATCGCCCTCTCATCTCATAATAAACTGGGCATCTGAAAATGAAGTGATCCTCATCCTCAATCTCACCAAGTGAACAGATCTGACAAACTCTGGCCTCCCTAGGTGTGCCATGAAAGCGACTTGTCTCAATGTGTAACTGATGAGATGAGACTCTAAACTGTGCCAATATAAATCTCAAACCACTCCAAAGCTAAGGAGATGTGGGATGCACTGCTCACGAGATTTCAAACGAAATCAAAAAGTCAAATAATGCTGGAAGATCAACTAACAAATCTACAGTGGGATGGGAAAGACCTCACTTCTTTTGTAAGGAAGATGAAGAATCTATTTCTATCACTACATAACTCTGGAGCAGAGAATGCAGTGTCAGCTGAGAAGCAGCTCACTTACCTGCTGAGAGCCTTACCTAGATCTTTCTAGACAACCAGAACCCTGCTCGCGAAAGATCCTACAATGACCCTCGAAAAGGCAATTGTCGAGATTCGAGAGACAAACCCCCGTCCAAATATCTAGGAAGGATATCTAGGAGAGAGAGAGAGAGAGAGAGAGAGAGAGAGAGAGAGAGAGAGAGAGAGAGAGAGAGAGAGAGAGAGAGAGAGAGAGAGAGAGAGAGAGAGAGAAAGAAAGAAAGAAAGAAAGATCTTTATTAATGTCCATGAAATACCCTAAGGTACATAGGACTGAAAAAGGTACATGTCAAGTATGCACGGTGGGAGCATGAAAGCTCTACCACCCAAAAGAACAAAGAAACAAGACTACAGGTAAACAGGAAATAATGATGATAGACAAGGAGAGCCTTATCATCATATAAATGTCTCTCCGCCTATGAAATAGTGATGTAAGGTATGTTGAGACACTGTCGCTGAACGAACTGTGTCTCTCCGTCTCCGAGTGGATGGTCGGTGGCGTCTCTGCTGCCATGAAGTTGTAGATCGTGGCCTGTGGGCTGTCTGTCCCTCTAGTTGCCGACACTATCTCTGCCGGCTATGCATGGAAGCGTCCGGGATCTCAGCCTCTCCATCAGAATCAGTACTCTCCTGCCGAGAGAGAGAGAGAAAGAAAGAAAGCTTTATTAATGTCTTTTCCATGCCAAAAGGCATATAAGACTAATGAAGTAAATGTCAAGTATGTGGTAACCATGGGAGCGTATAAAACGTTTCCAAAACTGTAATAAAGAAAACATCTAGTGCAAACTAAAATAGACACGTATGCAAGAGTATGTGTGCATAATAATCCTATGTATCCATGTCAAGATGCCAAGACTGTGCTGATGTTGCTGCTGCTGTGCTGATGCTGTAGAAAGATGTAATGCGAGCTGCAACATGAGAAAGCACTGGAGCCTGCTGGTGTTGTCTATGAGCATGAGCATGTGTAGTAGTAGTACGTCTCTGTGTATGATGTCTGGTGATCCTGGCGGTAACGTGATGATGGGAAGTACACTGTCTATGATCTCTATGAGCATGTAAGCGGCTATCATCCTCATTGTCGTCATAATTCTCATCCTCAAGCACTAAATCACACAATCTCCGCCTAATAAAGAAGGAAGTAATCAATGGATGTGAGGTAAAATGATGGGATGTCCCGTATAGATCTTTCCGCAATATGAACATCTCGCGTACCATCAGAGCGACACATTGTGGGTCCTCGTAGGCTATGAGAGAGCGTAGAGTGGTAGGCCTGTCTCGAAACAAGCAGTGATATCGCCCTCTGATCTCATAGTATACAGGGCATCTAAAGATAAAATGCTCCTCAGACTCCACCTCACCTAGAGAGCATAACTGGAAAATCCACTCCTCTCTAGGAATACCATGGAACCTCCCTCTCTCAATAGCTAGCTGATGAGAAGACACCCTGAGCTGTCCCAGTGTGAATCTGAGGCAATGTGATAGTCCCGAATCCAAGTAGCGTGGCGTGACCGGGGTCCCTGATACATCCAGCTCCAAGAAATGGGTCCGGTAGAAAGTTGGCTTAACCCCTAACTGCTCATGCCAAGTCCGCTCTAGATACGCGCGATAGAGAAATCGTCTGATATACTGATGGGTTTGAGGGAAGCTCTGTGATGGAGATACCAAATGACTCAAGTAGGAGGTGAGATGCCTGAGAGAACCATGATAATCTATATCCCTGATCATGAAGATATTGTGAGGAGGATAATGCAATTTGTATGTATCGTCTGTTTATCTCTGGTAACGCCTGTACCCTTTGTATATAGGTAATAAGCTGAAGAGCTGCCTCGATCTGTATAGGTGGAACTGCAAACTTGGCCAGGAGAATCTCATGTGGAACAGAAGGCTTCGCTTGAATCAACCGAGCTAGCATGGTGGTCTGTAATCGTGAAAGACTGGCCCAGTGTGAAGAGGGGAGACCTGTACACCACACCTCTGCTGCATATAGAGCCGTAGGGGTGGCAATGGTATCAAAGAGGCGACACTTACTGCGAGCATCCTGGATGGACTTCTAGAAACAAAATCGCTCTAGCTGAACAAGGGAGGCATGTCCCTTCCCCAGTTGAGTGGTAGCGGCCTGTCACATGCTAAAAGTAGTACCCGAGAGAATGATCCCCAGGTATGTATAAGAAGCGACCACCTCTAGAACCTGTCCATCAAAAGTAAGCTCCTGTCGCTGCATCAATGCTTGAGAAGTGTTGAAGACCATAACCTTGGTCTTACCAATGTTCACCCCTAGGCCCCATCTGGTGCAAAACTCCTGTAAGCAATCCAACTGTCGCTGTAGACCCTCTCTGGTCGGTGAGACCAACACCACATCATCGGCATAAAGGAGGATAGCAATCAAGATGTCTCCAAGCCTGCAACCAGCACCACCACAGTGTGTAATGACTCTCTCCAACTCATCAATATACAAGCCAAAGAGGAATGGTGAGAGGGAGCAACCCTGCTTCACCCCAATAGTGCTCCAAATGTGCTCAGATATGCCACTGCTATGCCGGAAACACTGTGGGTCCTCATAAGCTATGAGAGAGCGTAGAGTGGTAGGCATCTCTCGGAACAAAGAATGATATCACCCTCTAATCTCATAATATTCAAGGCACCTAAATATAAAGTGCTCCTCAGACTCCACCTCACCTTATAGGTGATAAGCTGAAGAACTGCCTCGATCTGTATAGGTGGAACTGCAAATTTGGCCTAGAGAATCTCATGTGGAACAAAAGGCTTCGCTCGAATCAACCGAGCTAGCGTGGTGGTCTGTAATCATGAGAGACTGGCCCAGTGTGAAGAAGGGAGACCTACACATCATGTCTCTGCCGCATATAAAGCCGTGGGGGTAACAATGGTTTTCAAGAGGTGACACTTACTGCGAGCATCCTGAATGGACTTTCGGAAGCAAAATCGCTCTAGCTGAACAAGGGAGGCATGTCCTTTCCCTAGTCGAGTGGTAGCGGCCTGTCTCATGCTAAAAGTAGGACCTGAGAAAAGGACCCCTAAGTATGTGTAGGAAGGGACCACCTCTAAAATCTGCCCACCCAAAGTAAGCTCCTGTCGCTGCATGAATGCCCTTGAAGTGTTGAGGGGTCTTCCCAATGTTCACCCCTAGACCCCTTCTGGTGCAAAACTCATGCAAGCAATCCAACTGTCGCTGGATGCGGCCTTGTGGAGAGAGGTGGTGAGGAAATCAGCCTGGGTGTCGACTGGACTGTCATGAGGAAAGGGAAGGAGTGTAAAAGTGAAGCTAAGGACTGCCGGTATAGCGACATGTAAGTGGGATCAAATGTGTACGTGGGTGCTCAAGTAAGCGTGGGTAGTGTAGATGGATGAGTGGGTGGAAGGTGGCCGATATCGAAGGAGAGAAATGAGTGATCAGAAAGGGTGGTGGGTAAAATGTGGAAGTCAGAAACTATGGGTACAAAGGATGGTGACCCCATGAGATAGTCAACGACACTATGTCCTCCACTGTGAGGGTGGCATGTGTAACTGTTTGAATGTGGCCAGCAGGGTAAGCCATTATAAATGGCTAGCTCATGTGCCTCTCCAAACTGCAATAAGTGCTCACCATATGGAGTAGTAGGTCCAAAACTATCCGCGGAGGTCCTGGTAACTCCAAGCATATCACTGTCCAAGGCACAAACACGTAGCTGATCAGTGGTGTCGAAGAACTCTATCTGTCACGAAGATGTCCGGGCATTAAAATCCCCCGTGAGGAGAATATACCCCCGCTCTGAAAATCTGATAATATCTGGTGAGAGGTCCTGATATGGAGATCCAATACCCTCAGCAAAAGACGAGGACTCTGGTGGAAAGTAACATGCTGCAATAAAAAGATCTCTATCCAAGCCAATATCCTGACCCACGATGTGAGTCCAGGTGTAGCGGGCCTGCTCGTCATGTCGGATGAAGTCAATACTCGAGTGAAGAGTCTCCCTGTACAAGCACCCCACCTGAACCACGTCCACTAGCAGATCCAGTCTCTCGTCAGAATACTGAATCCCATCTATATCCAGGAAAAGAAGGAAGTCGTCGCTCTAGGCTCTCGTGTGTCTCCATGAAGAATAATATATCCCTGCGTGTAATGAAATCAACAAGGTCCCCTGCCGTAGAAGATGAGTGTATGCCAGCACAGTTCCACACTCCAATCCGAAGGTGGTGTGGATGGGGCCCCGGGGTGCTCCCAAATCCCTAGCGCTGGGATCTGCTAGCTGCACTATCAAGAAAGCGCACTCGCCCATCTCGGTAAATGACTCGTCTGCCAGACTCACGGGTTGCCTGAAAGGCCTTACGCCTCTCCTCTACCTGGATATATGTGAGGTCGTCATCCATATAGATAGTGGTGCCACGAAGCTTAGCTCTGCACCGCAAAGCATCTCGGCGACTCTCTAGAGAAGTGAAACGGATAATGAGTGTAGCGGCATCTCTGGTGGTCCTCCAAGCTGTATCTAGCCCATCTGTCATATGTCCTAGAGTGGTCTCGAGAAATCTCGTGGCTTCGGCAATGGCATCCTGTGTGTCTGGTATCCCACGAACCCTGATGTTGTGGGCCTTTTGCTCCCTGACCTCTCTTTCGAAATGGGGGCTGAGATGACGGAGGAGATGGGGGCGCTAGGTTTGGTGCCTTTCTGCAAGACTGCTGCCCATGAATCTTTATGCTGCTCTATTTTACTCTCAAGCTCCTTTATCTTGGTGGTGGTCGATTCCGAGGCCGCAACCTGCTTAGTGTTGATCATAACGAAGCGACTTTGGACTGCAACACATTTTTTTCCTTGAGTAAGGAGACCACTATTCCTTTCAGTTGTGATAGTTCATGTTTCAAAAGCTGGAAATCGGCTTTCATTTGGTCAGCTTCCCAGGAAGAAAATAGTTCCGTTGATTTGGAGGGAGTGTATGGGATGGGTACCGCAGATGGGGGAGCTGTGGGTTCTTGGGGAATAGGGATAGGAAGGAGGCCTGTAGGGGTGGCCAGAGCAATAGGGTGGGAGATCAATGGAGACGAGGAAGAGGCAGAAGAAGAAGAAGATGGAAGAGAGGTAGGAACAGCAGAGGAGAGAGAAGAAGAGAGGGAAGAGATTGAGAGTGGGGAAGAAGAGGAAGGGGGTGCCACATCAGCTATAGGCAGCAATGGCAAATTTGAGAAATCTGAGGACAGCGAGGGAGAGGACAAATCCAGCGAGGAGTCTGTGGGCAGTGAGGAGTCTGCTTCAGGCTCTGATCCAGCAGCGAGTGTGGGGGGGATGGTGTTGGCTTCAGCGAGGAGGGAGGAGAACTCAGCGAGGTGTGTTTTTGCCAGCAATGGAGGTGCTGGTTTCCGCCAGGGGGGGAGAGGAGATAGCGATGGAGGTACTGGTTTCCGCAAGGGGGGGAGAGGAGATAGTAGCGAGGGGGGAGCGGGTGGTCCGACGTGGAGGGGGAGCAGATGTGGCGCGAGGGACAGCAGATCCGTGTGGAGCCATCTCCACGAGAGAGAGAGAGAGAGCGAGAGAGCCTTGAGGATTTTTTGAGAGTTTTTCTAAGTTTGCTAATTTGCTACTAACTAGACATGTACATTGTACATTGTAATATTATGATGTGACATTAATGTTTCGAGTGACGAGTAACAATGATCAATCTTTCTAGTCATGTATGGACGTTGGTAGCTATTAGCCAATGTCACTGATGATATCAAATAGATCATAGTTAAAACCACAGGCAACAGATGGATCAAGAACCCTAAACCATAAGTGATAGGTATTGTTAGGTAACAAGACTCAGGAGTTGGAAGTTTGAAGTTCCGCGTCAAGATTCGAATTTCAGTATCAATCAATCATGAATTATAATCTACACGTTACCCATTAAAACTAAGAAAGCACTTGGTTTTGACATAGTCGAAGGGTAGAAATTAAGGGGGAAAAAAACCCTAAAACCGATTTGCCGGTTCAAATGTGGAGAAGCTGATTCTTTCCCGATTCAAACACGGTTCGAAAAGGCGATTCGAAAGGTACCATAAAAACTTTGATAGTAGGTGATGATTCTCCTTATGTTAGCTAGATGTCAGTTTCTCCAACCACTATCTTGATTGAAACCATTGTTTTCACACAATACAGTTGCAGCTTCCTTGATCAGAACATCCTATTTTCACACACAACATACATGGTGACTTTGTTGGTCACGTCTCACATACTTTATTTTTATCACACCATAATTATTATCTACAGTGTGCTTTTCACAAGACTTATTTAGGTAAATCGTAGGGTCCTCACTCACGTACAAGCAGCCACCTCATAACCCAAGCATTCAGTGACATGTTCCAAGACACTCATTGATTTGTGCAACGTCGACCTCTCACTTTAGTATTCTGTTGAGGATCACAATACCTTGGAGATAACTTTGCACACTTAGTAGTCTTTAGGGTTTCTACTTTCCTATAGATTCACATGGACACTAGCTCTATCCTAGTATTTTTTTTTTGCTCTCTAACATACTCTGAAGTTTGGCACCCTCTCCTCTAAAACTCGACTGCTGTTGGTGCTCTTGGCTGAAAAACGTACAATCGGCATAATGAGCTTTATATTGTGATAAGAAAACTTCATTGAAAGCTGGTTTACTTTTTATTGACATATTATGTTTGTATATCTTCTCTGAGTTGATTGATTATCTCTGTTTGGCCATCCAACTGTGGATGCTCTGCCATGCGCATACTTTAGTCAGTATACAACAGATGAAACACAGCCTCCAAAGTGGTTGTCAAACTTGCTGTCTCGGCCACTACCAATGCCTAAGACCCTCCGTGAACAACATCACTACTTTGGGACTTTTCTAATTTTTCGAAGTTGGAATAAAATGAGCCATTTTGCTCAATCATTTGATGGTCACCTACACAAAGTTGTGCTCCTTTGTGTCTTGGGAAATCGTTCGACAAAATTCATCGAGATACTCTCTTCCCTTCGCCAGATGGGACCATCAATGGTGGTGGATGCAAAAGGCTTCCTCTATTCTCTTGACTCATTCGCTTGGTACTTCTGGTACATATTCTTTGACATCCTCTTTCAAAACTGGTTAGAAGAATCGTCTCTTTAGAATCACGCAAGTCTTCTAAATTCTCGGATGTCCAATAGTTGGATAAATGAAACCCGCAAAGAATTTGGCACACTGTGTCATCAATTGCCAGGACACACACTCTACCTTTATAGAGTAAATAACCATCCGATGGTATGATTTCCCCCACTTCCTTGGATATCTTCAATCAACTTTGTTTTTTTGACACCTCGTGCAGGCATAATTCTGGATACCTCATCCTCAACATTTGGATGACTTATCCTCAACACTGACTATTCTTTTGGGTGATTGGCCCTCAATAACAAAAGTAGTCTTGGGTGCTAGGGAGCCTGTCCTGAATTCCAATTTCCAGGTGCATCATCTATAGGGTGGCCAAATAGGCAATACTTTGCAGGTGACGGGAAGATAATATTCATTGAAAGGTGGTGGAACCAAGCTTGAGGTGAATAATGGATGAGGGGTGCAACTATTTGAAAATACAGTAGGTGCACATAGATGGCATTTTTAGGATGAATAAGTTGTGCGGGAAGTGGGCAGAGGCACTCAACTGAACAAGAGAAATACAGCGATAAGAGTCTTTGGTTGGCAGAATTGTAAAATCTGCTGCATAAGCAGCAAGTTTGAAGCCCATAAGGTTTCTTCCATGCTATGTTGTAGTTGCATGTGTATACAAGTGAATTGATTAAATGCCATCATAGAACTAGCAGGTCAGGTTTTTGTGACTGATCACACTGCTTAAAAAATCTCAAAAGCTATGACTGTACTATCTTGACCCGCAAAACAACATTGCATGCATATAAAAGAGATGGCTATTCTTTATCATTTGCTATCCTTGATGTCATTTTCAAGCTATTGATTTTTCTTGTCATGTTTTCTAATTTTGGTTTACAGCATATACAAAAAGTTGAAGGAGATAAATTATACTGCTGACGAGATAGGAGATGTTGCCCAGGTTTGTATGCCATTCCAATGTAGTTACTGGAAGCTAAGATTGTGAGAATGTGCAATATATAAACTTTAGAGGACCTGATATGTCATAGGTCGCTCTATGAACAAACCATGAAGGGCCATGCTTGGTCAGGATTTAGTCAGCTTTTTGTCTCAAAATTTTGCAGGTCAGGATTATTCTGAAAATGAAACCAGATTCGGCAATCAATGATTTGTGTAGTGTGCAGCAGGTATATCAATGTTGACAAGTCGTTCTGATACTTCCTAACATGCATGTTCTCCAGACAAATAATCATGTTAGGTGGATTGATATTACATTTGTTGAGGATGTATGCAGTCTCAAGTCTGTCTGTATTTTTGCTTGAGTGGTTGACCTTCCGCTAGAAACATCACAGGTTTGCTACCATGTTCTTGGGCTCGTTCATGCATTATGGCCTCCTGTTCCTCAAACGGTAAGTAGTAAGTTTTTGTAAATGTGTTGTCCACTGGCAAGTTGAAAACCCCTTTTACTATGCAGCATCTGAAATATCCCTTCATGTGTTTACGAACATTATCTTGTTGGTAATGTCCATGTTGGCTTTTGCAGCTAAAGGATTATATTGCGACCCCAAAACCTAATGGTTATCAAAGCCTTCACACTAAAGTTATACCGTTTGGGTCCAACACATTGTTTCCATTAGAACTGCAGGTAGCTACACTGACATCCAATATAGATTTTAAGAAGCTTTTCTATGGATGGCTATAATGGTAAAACACATTCTCATTATTTCTATAATGTGAATATGCCAGATACGGACAGTCGAAATGCACAAACTTGCAGAGTGGGGAATCGCAGCATATTACAGTGGAAAGCTGGCATCAAATACTGCAATGGTTACTGCCAATCCATTCTCATCAAATAATTTTCTTCCAGTTAATGGAGCAGCCTCTGGAGTTTCTAAAGGGGTCAACTTCCACTTGTCTGGAGGATCAAGCAATGGCTTGAATTACACAAACCTTGCCCGCAGGGTTCGTTTTTCTAGTTTCAACCTGACTAAATCTGCAAGAGGACTGTTTTTTAAGTCAGTGCAAACGTTCTGTGAATCTAATTGTTTGTGTTATGTTCTCATGTGAATGTTGTTGACATTGTAACAGGTTAGCTGGCTCAATTCCATCAGAGAATGGCAGGAAGAGTTTGTTGGGAACATGACATCACGCGAGTTTGTTGACACCATAACTGGTGACCTCTTAGGAAGTCGAGTATTTGTTTTTACGCCCAAGGGAGAGGTAGGCTGCAGCAAATTTCATATGCAAAAGTCCGAGTAATGATGACAATCTCTTTTTAAGAGGGACTTTAGGAAATTTGTTACATAAAATGTTTATCATATTCTGGTTTTCCTTCATGTGGTGGTTTTCTCATGCAGGTATCACTAACATCTTTGTGTGGATGTGAAGGTTCTGAAAACCTGAGAAACTTTTCAGGAAAAAGCTTATAAGTTCAGGAACAGGAACATTTTAACTTTTTGTTTCAGGTCAAGATGATTAATAAATAGCTGTAAAAATGAGTAACAATGCCTAAGGTCGTGTTTTATATGGGTTTGAGAGTCAGGTTCCTAATGGCTGATTCTTTCCAGTTGCTTGACCATTTTCTAGCCTTGCAAACAGTAGACCGATTCTGTTGATTTGCAATAAGGGTTTTATTAGATGGGAATCTAGTGTTTAGAATTGTCATTCTGCAGTTTGAATTTGTTATTCTTATTAAGTCCACTGGAACTTATTCCACATTTACTTAGAGTTATGAACTGACTCACAGATTTTAGCATCAATGAAGCACAAAGCTCAAATATGAGGCAGCAAAGACTAATCCCCACAAGAATAGCATAGATGGACACATAGATCCACCAATAGCCCTACAAGCCATGGATAGCTTAAGCCTACTTAGGACTAAGAGAGTAATCAATATCATAAGCTATCAAATAAATGGCAATCAGCCCTACACATACCCACAAGGAAGCCCTAAAATGGAGTCTTTTAGAGGATAAGATTATTGAACCTAAGCTATCCTAGATACGGTCACTGAACCTAACCTATAATGTGTCCCATAAGGACATGCCCTCATTGGTAGTGGCCTAGTACCTAAGGGCATACTAGTTAGGGGCCATGTACCCAGTACATAACTCTTAGAGATATGCTCTACAGCCTTGTTGTGTTCCTTACCTTCTGTCACAGAGATGATTGGATCGAGTGTGCATGTGAACGGCTGCTAATCGTGTTAATGCCGATTTTGGTAGCTGTGCACTCATGTCTGTTCATGAACATGCTATCTTTGTTTCAGTCTGTTGAAACTTGATTATCATACAAAAGTATCTGCAATTTCATGGAAACTTTTGTATCCTTGCTCCCATCACGCGCAGTGTTTACATCATGTGGAAAATTTGTGTGTGCTTGCCCTGCTACCTACTTGTTTTTGACAGCCTGAGCTTATCTGGGCCTTCAACTGAAAGTGAACAGAAAATACAGATTCTCAACAGATATTTGGCTAATGAGAAATGGCACAACATAGAAATGTACGATAGCATGGAAGCTTAAATTTTTTTTCTTTCAAGATGGCATGTAAATGGTGTCAAATGTGTATTTGAGTGCTCGGGTAAGCGTAGGTAGTGAAGGTGGATGAGTGGGTGGGAGATGGCCGATATCAAAAGAGAGAAAGGAGTGATCGGAAAGGGAGGTGGGGGAAACATGGAAATCAGAGACTATGGGTACAAAGGATGGTGACCCCATGAGATAGTCAATGACACTATGTCCTCCACTGTGAGGATGGCATGTATATTTGTCTGAATGTGGCCAGCAGGATAAGCCATTATAAATGGCTAGCTCATGTGCCTCTCCAAAATGTAATAAGTGCTCACCGCCGTTGGCATATCTAGTCTCTCGTTGGAATACTGAGTCCCATCTATATCCAGGAAAAGAAGGAAGTCCTCGCTTTGGGTTCTCGTGTCTCCATAAAGAATAGTATATCTCGGCCAATAATAGAATCAACCATGTCCCCTGCAGTAGAAGATGAATGTTTGCCAGCACAATTCCACACTCCAATCCGAAGGTGGTCCTTGAGGTGACCCTGGGCAAGCTTCCTGAAAGGCCTTACGCCTCCTCCACCTGAATATAAGTGAGATGATCATCCATAAAAATGGTGGAGCCACAGAGCTTAGCTTTACACCGTAAGCGTCTTGTCTAGTAGCCAAGGAGGTGAAACGAATGATCAACGTGGCTGTATCCCTAGTAGTCCTCCATGCCGTCTCCAAACCGTCTGTCCAATGTCCCAAGTGATATCCAAGAAGCGCTTGGCCTCTGCTACAACCTCCTGTGTGTCTGGAATCTCTCTGACCCTAATTGAGAGCCTTTTGCTCCCGAGATTTCTCTTCTTGGATCATGGCTGAGATGACTGATGTGGAGCACTAGGTTTAGTACCTTGCTTTATTATCGATGCCCAAGAAAAGGTTTCTTCCTTTTGCTGCTCAATCTTTTGTTCCAATGCTTTTATCATCTTGGACTGCATCATATTCCATTCTGTAATCAGCATTGCAGTTGTTTCTTTCAATTGCAAGAGTTCTATTTTCATATTCTGAAAATCAGCTTTGAACTGATCTTCCTGCCAAGATGAGAGCAGTTCGGTGGATTTTGATGGAGTATAGGGAATGGGTGCAATTTCTTGAGAGGATGAAGAGGAGGAAATAGCAGTAGGTTTAGGAATCCGGAGGAGGCCAGCAGTAGGAGGTTTTGGAGCAGCAGTAGAAGCAGAAGCAGAGGAGGCAAGGGCGTCAGCGGCAGGGGCATCAATGGTGGGAGGCCCTGCCACGCAGGCAACCTGCTTGGTAGGGGGGGAGCGGGGATGTGCCTTGCGGGGGGGGGGGGGGGGGAGAGAGAGAGAGAGAGAGAGAGAGAGAGAGAGAGAGAGAGACAGAAGAAAGCTTTATTAGCATCTTTTCCATCCGAAAGGCGTATAAGACGAACAAGTACATCAAACAAGATGGAAACAAGACGGATTAGTGTTGTCAAAACAATCTAACTAAAAACCAAACTAACTAAGAAGAGAGTGATATAGCCAGGATTATATGGTACGTGTACCACTTACATGCTCAACTGGACATCTCTTCATTTTTCTAACTCAGACTCTATCTCAAAATTAAGACTCTCATTAACTATAGGCTTACGATTCACAAATCTCTGATAATGCCGTCACGATAGATAAGCCGTTTGCCAGTTGATAGAGCTTCTTGTCTTGCCTTCTTACGTTCTTGGACTTGGATGAAAGTAAGATCTTCGTCCGAATAGATTTTGGTATCATGTAATTTAGATCGTTTCCCTAAAACTTCGCGCCGGTGAGACACTGACGTGAAGTGGATGACAAGAGTATCTGGGTCCTTCTTAGGTCGCCAGGCAGTTTCCATACCTTTGCTATGGTGCTGAAGATTTCCTTCCAAAAACTTTTCAGCTTCTTCAACAGCATTTTGGGAGGTCAAATACCTCTAACACGAACATTGAGAGTTTTGTGTTCCCGCAGACGGCCCTTTGTGAACGTGGCTGAGATAAACGAAGGTGAAGGCGAAGGTGGAGAGATACTGTAGACGAACCTTTAAGTACATCTGCCCATGATTGGACAGCCGTATGGTGTTGTTCCACCAGACTTTCGAGTTGCTGGATTTTAGCTGAATGGATCAGGAGTAAGGAGGACATCTTTGCGACGAGGCATTTTGCAGATCAGAGGGATAGGCATGCAAGATCAGCTAGGAACCATCACTAATGGACAGGCGAGACAGGCAGCCGCGATGGAGCAATAGGCATCATCAGCGAGGAGCAGTAGCCCTGCGATGGAAGCAGGGGCAGCACCCAGCGATGGAGGCTGGGGCAGCAGTAGCCCAGCGATGGAAGCAGGGGAAGCACCCAGCGATGGAGGCTGGAGCAGCACCCAGGATGGAGGCTGGGGCACAGCCCAGCGATGGAGGCAGGGGCAGTGCCCGCGATGGGGAGAGAGAGAGAGAGAGAGAGAGAGAGAGAGAGAGAGAGAGAGAGAGAGAGAGAGCTTTATTAATGTCTTTTCCATGCTCCATGGCATATAAGGCAAATAAGCCATATCAAGTGTGTGGAGCAAGGGGGAGCGTATGAAAGAATCTGTAAAAGAACAATGCATGTATTAAAATATATGTACAAACACCAATGATAACAAACAACATAGGTACTAATTATGAAATAGCTATGTAGGATGGTAAGAAAGCCTCAGATCATGTCCTAGAGGTGGTGGTTATGCTGCTGTTGCTACTGAAGAACGATTCTTGTGCCATTTTCTTTTGAAGTTTCATGTATTATATCACATATAGAGCTCGTCTATTGTTCTGTGGGTCATATGAATGGCATTACAAGACTCAGATCCCAAGCTGGCCATATAGACCATGAATGTCACATTGAAGCGGGATTAGGCATTTGAAAGGTTGCCAATAGAGTTGAAGCCAATGTTATATGCCAAGCATACCATGTAGAAGCAGTAGTAAATGAACTAAATATAATAGTCTTTGTCTCGTTTACTTTATGTTCAAAAGCAGTTAGTAATCTTTGATCTAATTTATCACATTCGCATTTTTTAGATCGATTTGAGCTATCATTTCTTATATTTGGATTGGCCTTACAATGATTAATAATGCAAAGGAACATCAAAATAAAACTTGAAACTACTTTGGATTGACGATTCAGCTCGGGTACACATATCCTTGAATATCTTGTTCTTGTTTTCCAACTTTAGCTTGAGTTAACAATTACCATTGTGTGCAGATAAAAAATCTACCGAAAGGTGCAACAGTAATAGACTATGCATACCAAATACATACAGATGTTGGTAACAATATGGTAGCTGCCAAGGTGAGGCTTATGATATATTTAATTAAAGTGTTGGTTGCTAATGGCTGCATCTTGTACTAAGCCAAATACTTTCTGCCAACAGGTAAATGGGAATCTAGTATCTCCTAATCATACTCTGGCAAATGCAGAGGTTGTGGAGATATTGACCTATGATGTGAGTAACTCTACTTAGTTTAACCACTTTCATGCTTTTTACTTTAACATTAATATCATTAAATTTGATGTCTTGAAGATGACAATATAGGCTGTTTATATCGTTTTTATGTGTTTGCAGATATTTTGCTTTTCTCTATGTATGTTGATCTCATCAATTACCAGTGGAGTGTAGCAACCATGTAGATATTTTTCATATTGATCCAAGCAGTTACCAGTGTGACATAGCAATTGTGTAGAATTTCTTGACACCTTTTGTTTCAAACTTCATGTAGGGTGTTTCCCATAAGAAGGTCTTTGATCGGCACAAGCAGTGGTTGCAGTTTGCTAAAACCAGAAGTGCTCGACATAAACTCACCAAGGTGCATCCTGAATTCTATTAGGTTTTTGTTGTAAAGTGCTATGGACTGGAGTACTGTTTGCTTTCATTGGTTTTCAACAATAGTTGTTGATGTATTTGAAGTAGTCATGTGGTATTTAATGAGCTAAACAGCTGATGTGTCATTTTTGGATTAGAATTTTGAGTTCAAACTGAAGTTTTTTGAATTCGTACTGGGTTTCAAATTGAATTATCTTGTGATTGCATACATTTGGTGTTTCTAGGCCTTAACAACTTATTTGAATCATAGTAGGCAGGAGCTACAGGCCATTTCAGGCACAAGCTTGTGAATGTGGACCGTGGGTTTGGAGTGCCATGATTTCTCATTTGAACCATTTACTTTGGGGCCTTGGGTATCATTTTGCATTTGTTAGTGTCATTTATGGGTCATGTGGGCAGTAGGGAGCCTCCGTCCTTGAATTGCCTACACTGGGGCCTCAAATAATATAACTGGGCCTATGAGCCTCCGTCCTTGAATTGCCTACACTGGGGCCTCAAATAGTATAACTAGGCCTATGAGCCTCATTATTGACGACAATCAATCCTACATACTCTCAATCTGGCTTCACTTTACAGTCCAATTTGCCAGTCAGTCTTTTTTTATGATGATTGTTATCTTTTATTGTTCTACTTCAATCATCTTGTCACATTTACAATATTCTCTCTATTTGCATGATGTTGTGATGTTTGGTAAGACACAGTAATAATTATACAATATAGTACAATGTACATAATAGATCAATCATCATAGTACATATTACATACTGCATACTACTGTCTACATACTAAATTTGAAATTTGAATCTTGATTCTTTGAAATTACAATACAATTTAGAAAGTAGATGATCAATGAAACTGAAACTTCAAACTTGATGTATCATGTGAGCTAAAAGTTAAAACTTAAAACTTGATCAATGTTTGAACTTTGAACTTTGCAAACGGTGATCACGACCAGATTCTGATTCAGAGGATGATGACTCGACGTTCCACAGAGCTCAAAGATTGTGTACCTCCCTGCACTATCCTTCAGTTAGACCTACTCGTCCTTGCACTACACAAGGATGGGTCCCTCTCATATTCGACATCAGCGGCATATCCCAATTATACTTTCTACTGTAGCTTGTGTTACATCCTTCTTCAGTAGTAGTAGCAGCATCACCACCACTTCCAGGAAATGATTTTAGGCTTCTTTCATTCATATCCAGCTTAGGACTCATACCTATGTAGTTTCTTTATCATTGTTATTAGATTTACATTATATGCATTTTCTTTATGCATTCGGAGACGTTTTCATACGCTCCCTTTCGGTCTACACACTTGATTATATGCCTTTGGCATGGAAAAGACATTAATAAAGCTTTCTTTCTCCTATGCAGCCCTTACATCATCATGATTGCTCCAGAGCCAGGGATTTCACCTCTCTCATGGTATTCTCAGGCAGGAAGGCTACTTGACTCCATCGGTATTTCTTTATCGTCACTTCCGGAGGGCACACATCACTATATTCGTCAATCTATATACAGATCCTATATACATAGAGTTTGGGATGGGCAGGTTGGAGTGAAGCCCCTTTACTACAGATCCATCTTATGGAGATTGACTACACGGGTTGTCCTATCCTCCCTAGATATTGTTGCATGGATTGAGATTTATATGGGGACAGTTTAGAGTGTCATCACATCAGCTAGACGTTGAGATGGGCCGTTTCCATAGCACACCCAGGGAGGCCAAAGTGTGTCAGATTTGTTCACTTTGAGAAATTGAGGACGAGGATCATTTCATTTTCAGATGCCTAGTTTATTACGAGATTAGAGGACGATACCATTGTTTATATCGGGACTCCTCCAGGTCACTTCAGGCTCTGATCACATATGAGGATCCTCGCTGTGTAGCCTTGATGATACGTGAGACGATGCTTTTGAGATGAGACTTAGTAGGTGCCTAGATCAGTTTGGATCCCTAGACCAGTATCACAAATTTTTTTTCCAGACGCAGACAGAGGCCCATAGACGATACAGAGGGTAGATCGGACTCCGGAGCCTGTTTGGCTCTGATTGATTGCTCTAATCATGCGACCTTAGACTGCAACAAGCTCTTTTCACTGATCAAAGATGACACTATTTCCTTCAACTGTGAGATTTATTGCTTCAAAAAATGAAACTCAACTTTGAATTGGTCGATCTGCCGGGAGGAGAATAACTCCGTTGCTTTGGTTGGAGTATATAAAATAGTACCAATGTGTAATGTTCGAAGAATCGAAAGCGGAAGAAATGGGCAAAGGAAGAACCCCAGTCGAGGTAGAAGGAAGAGCAAGAGGAGGGTTGGGTGCAAAGGCAACTGTAGCAGCTGCAGCAGACACTGCAACAATAGGCAGCAGGCAGCGCTGTAGAGGTTGCATGAAGTGCCGTAGCTGCTGTCGGCTGCACTGCAGCTGCAGCGTGGGTGGATCTGAGAGCTCCCGCTTTCTTTTTTGGGCCCATAGAGGAGGTGGTGCGAGGAGATGGAGGGAGGAAAGCAAGCGGAGGAGAGCAACTAGGGCGCCATAGAGAGAGAGAGAGAGAGAGAGAGAGAGAGAGAGAGAGAGAGAGAGAGAGACTTACAGGTACCCGAGGGTACAAAAGACAATAAATGTACATCTCAAGTGTGGATGATACTCTAGGAGCGTGTAGAAAAACGTCTCTGGAATACATACTGATGAGTAGAAATAAACCAAATCTACAATAGATATGTTGTATATCTCTCTGCAAAACTGAGAAGGAGCACATATATATCATGATGTAAAAACAAGCCTCAAGTCTTGGCTGATGCTGCAAAGTAGGCCGTAATCAAACTTGTGGAGTGCTTTGGATGCGAGGAGTGAAGCTGCCACTGCCTGGATCTGTGTACAATATGTCAACTGCTCTGCCTCAACCTGCTGGAGAAAAGACTCGGTCTCATGAACGGACGTCTGGCACGATGTCTGTCTCTGACTGGAATATCTATCTCATCTACCACAATGATACGAGAATTGGAACATAGGATCGAAAAGCAAAATGAAGAGGCACTTTCATGGGCATCCGTATCGAAGAAAGGTACCAAACCAAGTGCTCCTGTCTTTTCAGTCATTTCAGCCACCATCTGGGAAGAAAAAACCAGAGAGCAAAAAGCCCACAACATTAGAGTTCAAGGGATCCCGGATACACGAGATGCGATGGCTGAAGCTAAGAGATTTCTTGACACCATATTAGGTCTTCGGACAGACGGACTAGAGGCGGAATGAAGGACCATTAACCACATTGAGTATCCGTTTTACTTCCCTGGAGAGTCGCAAAGAAGCTTTGTGTTGCAGGGTCAAGCTACGAGGTACCACTATGTATATGGATGATGACCTTTCATATATCCAGGTTGGGGAAAGGTGTAAAGCCTTCCAGGCCCGAGAGGGGTAATATATCAGGATGGACGGGTGTGCTTTATTGATAGTGCTCCTAGTAGTTCCCAGTGCTAGGGATTTGGGGTCCTCGGGTTTGGGAGTACCCCCGGGCCCCATCCACACTATCTCCAAATTGGAGTATGAAACTGTGATGGCATACACTCATCTTTTACAACAAGGGACTTGATTGATTTTATCATTGGCCGGGATTTATCACTTTTCATGGAGACTCATGAGAGTCAGGAGCGAGGATTACCCACTTTCTCAAGGTACAGATGGGATTCTGTGTATAGACATGAGACTAGATCAGCTAGTGGTCGTGGATATGGAGGGGTTGCATGCTTATATAGGGACTCTGTTCATCCGACCATCGAGTTCATCAAACATGACAACCATGCACGTTATATTTGGATTCGTATTGTTGGACAGGGTATTGA
Source organism: Diphasiastrum complanatum (assembly GCA_029204225.1). Classification (NCBI taxonomy): domain Eukaryota; kingdom Viridiplantae; phylum Streptophyta; class Lycopodiopsida; order Lycopodiales; family Lycopodiaceae; genus Diphasiastrum; species Diphasiastrum complanatum. The sequence continues at coordinate 45,903,844 of CM055109.1, forward strand.
TTTGGACAGAGACCTCTTTATTGCAACATGTTATTTTCCTCCAGAGTCTTCATATTTTACTGAGGGCATTGGCTCACTCTACCTTGATCTCTCATTGGATATTGTCAGATTCGCAGAGCAAGGACATGTTTTGCTCATTGGAGATATGCCAGGACATCCTCACGACAATCAGAGTTTCACGACACATTGACTAGCTCCGCGTTCATGCCCTTGACAGTGATGGGATGGGAGTTACTAGGATTTCCAAGGACAGTTCGGGACCTATCACTCCATATGGTATGTACTTATTGCAGTTTGGTGAGGCCCATGAGTTAGCCATTTATAATGGCTTAACTTGTTGGGCAGATATACTTGTCATCCTCACAATAGCAGTCATATTGTCGCTGATTATCTGATGGGGTCACCATCCGCCATATCTCTCATTTCTGATTTTCATATCTCTCCTACCACCCTCTTCGATCATTCTTTCCTCTCTTTCGCTATTGGTCGCCTCCCACCCCCCCCCCAGTCATCTTTCCATCCCACGCTTACCTGTGCACCCAGATATACATTCAGCCCTCTATATATGCCAGTCTACCAGGAGTCTCTAGCCTCATTACTCCAGTTGAATCACAAGCTACTTTTCTTACCGCATCTCTTCACAATGCCGCCTCTCTAGCCTTTCCCTCTACTCCCCATAAAGGCGACACCCCCATGGTATGACGCCGATTGTCGCTCTCTTCATCATCTTGTCACCCATGCAAGTACTCATGCTCCTCACCCTCTCTGCTCCTCTCAATGCTCATGCCATCGTACACTCCGTCGTAAAAAGTGTGTTTATGATGACTCCAAAAGAAAACGTCTTGTTGACCACCTTTCAGCTCTTCCTCAGGCGCTTTTTGGCGTGAGTTTATCCCTCGTGCCCCACCACCTCTCTTGGATGACCTCCACATATGATGCTATTGACGAAGCAAAACGTTTTTTGAAACTATCCTAGAACACAATAGCAAAGGCCTTGATACAACATGGCGCACAAAATGGATAATACCACTTTCATTATTCATTTTTCTTCATCTGTTAACTGTAGAGATGCTTTACGGAAAAGAAAGATACATGAATTTTAATGGATGATGACCTTACGTATACCCAGGGGGAAGAAAGACGTCAAACCTTTCAAGAAGCTAAGATGTCAGGTTGATGTGCAATTTGCCAAGATGGACAAGTTCATTATGTTGATAGTGCACCTGGGGCTCTCGGCGATAGGGAGTTGGGGCCCCCGAGCATGGGAGCACCTCGGGGCCTCGTCCACACCATATGCTTATTGGAGTTTGGAATTATAGCGGCATGCATTCCTCTCTACTGCTGGAGATCTTATAGATTTCATTGTAGGGAGGGATATTTTTATTTTTATGGAGACACATGAGAGCCAGATCATAGGACTGACTACCTACATTTTCAAGATACAAATGGAATTCATTATATAGGACAAAGGCGAGGTCCATGAGTGGCAGAGGTTCAAGTGGGGTCGCATGCTCATATAGAGAGTCACTACATCCGATTATGAATATGCATGATATATCTAGGTCCACCTTATAGGACATGGACAAGGAACTCTTTATTGCAGGATCTCCTGCTCATAAAGTGGACTCTACAATTGCATGGGAGAGAGAAGGAAAGAACGATTTGTTGTCGTCTTTCGGGTACCCAAAGGTATACAAGACTTGAGAAAAGTACATTTCAAGTGTGTTGCTTGTATGGTTGTGTAGAAGGTTCCGAAACAAGTAAAATTGATCTAAACCGAAAACCAACAAGAAAAGATGGTAGTACAATAGTATGATATACATGAGTATGTGGAGAAAAAACTAAATAAGTCTGTGAGTAAAAACCATGGCCTTTGTGGATCAAGTTCACACTTGGGTAGCAGTATGTGTAAGTACATGAATAAGGCCTTTTTGCAGATCGAATAATTGTATTAGCTTGATGCATGTCACTGTAGAAATTTGAGGAACCTTTTGTATACACATGCTCACAGAAATAATTATACTGTCTCTAAATTTTGCCAAGTTATATGCCTTCTCATGTTGTCATTTGAGAGGATAACAAAGACATGGTCAATGTAGGTTTTATGGTTAATATTGCTTTTCGGTGGTGAGTTTTAGGTGGGGTCATTCTGAAAGTCATTGTAGTCATGCATCGAGATTTTGTCTCACCTAATTATGTGCTGAGGTAATATAAGTTATTTTGAGTTTTTCTAATTGTATTTTTTTTCAAGGTTGATTTTAGATAGTACCAGACAGTTTCTAATTGGGCATGGGGGCTCGAGAATACATAATGAGACCATTGACTTGCTCTTGGTTGTTTTTCCCTCTTTTAGACGTCCTCATGGTTGTGCAATGCTCTTCTAAAGGATGTTTGTGTGGTGAGTACTTTTGCAAGGTGCTCATAATTGAACTAATACGATGTTGTCTTGCCCAGTTTTTGAAAGAGCAAGCAGCCATGTCTGCTGCAGAAATAACTGCAGATGCAGTAAGGAACTTTGTTTCTGATCTGGAAGAACTAGAAGACGACTCCGAAGACGGTGAAAGTGAGCTTGATGACAATATTGCAAGCGAAGAGCAGTTGAGTGAGAATTCTCCAATGACTCTTCTCAGCAGCATCAAATACTTCCACGAGCTGAACTCAGATTTGTACAGAGATTTGAGAATTCCAAACTCTTTGGATTCAGAGCATCAATTATGTCAGAATACTGATAATGTTGATGGCTTCCCAAGAGCAATAAATGGAAAATACATAAAAATAACAGAAAACAGAAATGATTATGCCTCTTGTACGGTGAAGAAAGGGGCTTTTGGCACAGCTTATGAGCGTTATGATGCAGTTTCAGTTTATGAGGAAGCAAGAGCTGGTATTGAGGCTTGGCAGACTAGCAGAATCTTAGTATGGCATAAGAGTGATGGCAAATCAATCCAATGGTTTCGTGTGTGCTGCCTTGATCGCAGAAGTAATTCTAGCTTTTTATTGTGTGTTTTGGTCTAATATGAAATTGCTTTAATTTTGAGGTATTTTCTTTGAAAGTATCCAACTTAGATTTAGCCGTCTCATTTCTCATTATGAAAATCATAAACATGATGCATGCATTTCGGTCTCTTTTTCAGGTATGCTTGCAGATGTGACTTCTATACTTGGTGCGGCGGGTATATTTATCTGCGCATGTATGGTAAGAATGAGATAAATTGGATTCGTTTTCGAAGTTTTTGTACCTGAATATTTGCATGGGGCACAGCTGTTCTATCCTGCATGAAATAGGCAAAGGAATAGGGTTTTCAGTGTGATAGAAATCTCGGACGTGCCAGAGGTTTATTTAAATTTTATTTACTGGAGTTTTCAGGCAGAAACAGATCGCAAAAAAGGACTTGCAGTGATGCTATTCCACATTGAAGGGAGCATGGAAAATATTGTAAGTTGATACTTTTCATTTGTCTCAAAGCTTGATGGTAGTGCTTAAGTCTAATAAATGGCTCATCATGTAGCGAGATTTCACTAATCCCTGTCATCTTATGTGGATAACTCACAAAGCTAAACATCACGCTTGCATGCAGATAGAGAGGATATTGTAAATGCATTATCAAATTACTCTCTGAATTAAACAACTAGTCTCTGAAACATCAGCCATCAATAATGAGGCTCTGAGGTCTATTTATGTTGTCTAAGGTCCCTATAGTCAGTGAGTGAGGCCTAATAATGACTATATGACTCACAAACGATAATTGCCAAGTAATAGATAACAGACCCAACACCCCAAAGTATATGGTCCAAATGTATCTGGCATGTTAATTCTTTCCACTCAAAAATTCAGAGCTCAGTGCTGATATAAAGAAAAATGTGGATGGTGAAAAATAGAAATTGCCATGAAAGTGCATGCCCTTCATGCAGTAATATACGTGTGCAGAAAAAGCATCCAAAAAGCAGGAATATAGGACCGCTGATTGCGTACACATAGAAACAGCCAAAATGTACCTTTTAGAGTGGTGACCTGTGACAAATGGAACCATGTCTTCACAAATGCACCTGGGCATTACACTGCTTTTTGGCGCTGATTTTAAAATTAGAAACGGAGCAGGGCCGCCAAAGAAAATTAGATGCCTACAGCATCCCATAACAGCTCTGTTGCCAGAAATTTAGATGAGGACTCTGCGAACATAGGCCATATGAACTGGCTGCATATATATCATACATGACAATGAATGTGTCATGTTTGTTACGTGAAGGCATCGATATGAGCCAGTAAAGAAGAATACATCAATGGGATGTTATTGCGAAAGATATTCTATATAACAGAAGAGCACCACATGAACGTGGAAATATATGGCACATTACTCTGTGTTGTCAATTATACCTCAATCCAACCTGAGTAATGTATATAAAGGAATAGCAGCAACATGAAACAATTGCCAGAAGCATACAGTGTTATTTATGCTGGAAAGGATATCGTCTCAAGAATGATACAGAAGGGAACAAGCTATGCACATGATACCAAGCAGAATACTAAATGCCAATGTTTTCGTGTCTAAGATGAATGTAAATTGAAGCTATTTTGAAGCATGGTAAATGTCGTGAGCTCCTCTCTGAAGTAAGCAAGTAGTCTCCAAATCATCATCCATTAATAATGAGTCTCACATACCATGACCCTTTGAGTTAGGGATGGATGCCCAGTAATGGCCACGTGACTCTAATAACTGCAAATAATAAACAATGGAGACGCACGGCCTCAAAGCATATATTTCAAATGGCAAATAATAATTGTGTGGACTTATGGTTCATATTCATGTCCCTATGCATGATATATATGGCCTGTAACTCAAACATGTTTTATTAAAGAGTATTTAGTCTGGAAATGAATCACAGTTAAGTCTCTATTAACCTTTGTTTTGTCCATATTGCAGAATAATGCGTGCTTCCACATGGATTCTGTGGATGGAATTTTGAGTTGGTCGGTTGGCTGCAGTTTGCAGAAACAATAAGTAAACAAATGACCCTTATGCTGTATAAACAAATACGTGCTGGTGTTTTACTATTTCCACGAAGTTGACATGGTATCTCTTACTCAGCAAAGGTATGACCCATGATATTGTTCTGCTGAGTGGCGGTTCTCCACTACAAACGTCATCAAGCATGATCAGTGTTGAGTAATAGCAGAATGTGAAATATGCTGCAAGCTCTGTCAATGCTCAAAGTCATTGACATTCTCCCCACAACTACATGTCCCCTCAATCAATAGGGAGTAGTTGACAGTGCGGCAACAAGTACGTCAACTGTTTGTTAAGTCAAATGAAAGGCTTGCAGAGTATGTCAGTTTTCCAAATTTTGTTGGTTACTCCTTACATTCCATCCCTATTCTGCAACGTAGTGGGTTTGCTCGTCACCAGCTGGAATTTTGTCAGAGGGAGTATTACATCTTTTTGTAAAGTCACGTGCAAAAGTTTGACACACTTTAAACATTAGCTGTAGGTCTAAGTGCCTGCCATGAATCAGCAGGTCATGTATTGTAGCTGTTCATATGTAACTGTAAGCCCATATTCGCTCACCATATTGAAGCATTCTTTAAACTGCCATTTTTTCCATATGGAAGCAAATCAAAGAGTTCCATTTGGCAGTTGTATCGGAGCTGTGTACCTTTCAGTAATTTACTTGCTTCCTTCTATTTGTCTTCTGATAAAGGCAGAGTCAACTCTACATGTTCTGTATCTTATTTTTCATTACAAGAAGTTCAGTAGATACGTTTGTTAGAAATTCATCTACACGTTAAGGGTGTATAACTGAGTGCTCTCTGCATAAAATGACAATAATGGGCTTCACATCGTAGTCCTGGGAGAGAATATTACTCATGTCTTTCTGTAAATGGCAATCACAGGAAGTCATCGTCTAAAGTTGTGGATACACCAACCAACCAATGTGCTCTTGCTAATTGCTACTAATATGGAACAGCTTTTTGTTTTAGCTTCCCCCGATGTCTTCAAGTCAATTGGCAAATTTATATCATGGCCTTCCTGTCTTCTAGTGTACTGTGTTGTAATCAGCTTCACTCTTCACCGGACAAGTTGTTCTATTGTTACCGTTGACACTTTTTGCCTTTTTTTTTGTTGTGAACCAAGAGTCTGTGTTTTCCTTAACATGCGTTATCAATAATTCAGAATCGATTTAAACTAGCCACTCAAGATCCCCATTGTAGTGTTTATGGAACCAAACCTGATTCTAACCATTTTCTTGTTGAATAATATTTCTCTTTTTCAATCTTTTATGATTTTATTTATTACTATTATTATCTATTTTTTCATCAGTTCTTATGGTACTTAAATGCATATACATAAAAGACCTAGACCTTAATAAACTTAGAGACGACCTCAAATTGAACTTATAAGATAGTCTTACTGCAGACAACCTGATATCAACTTGTCAGTCCCTTTGAATGAAAAATCTTTCATCACTCTTATATTGCCTTTTAATTTATAGAAATCTATAATCAGTTACATAGGTCCTCTCCAATGTGAAATTGTTCTTAGGTAAATGGATTGCAACTTAGATCTAGATGAAAATTTTAAGCAAGTTTTAAAACCTGCTTGACACCTGGCTCACAGAGAAGTAAAACGGGGCTGCATGAATAAGTCTATAAGATAACAGGGGACAAGGGGAGGTATGATCCGGGGAGAGGAACAATGTGAAAGAGTTTTTATATCGGGGTACAGGTTTTATTATCTTGCATACCAAAAAATGTAGACACTAAAAAAGTATGTTCTAACAATAGGTGAAAGTGCTTGTCAGAAATTAGAATAATATGTTTAATTGCAAGCGGATTAATGAAGAAGACTGTTTTTGGTTGTGTACAATGTGCAGTTGCAATTCTTAGAAACTTGCAACTTTCTTCACGAATATATTTATGCGCCTGCCTCTTCCAGTGTGAATGTATTCAAGACCTGTTTAGATGCACCAAAAGCAACTGGTCCTCCACCAAAAACATTTCCTTTCCCTGGATGGCTTTCATCTATCATGGCTTCATCTCCAGACCTGCACCAGGTTCATGCTCGTTCTTATTGAATGTCCTAAATATTTGTCCTTGCTATGAGGAAATAAAGAAGTGATATTCACCATGTAGACTTTGGAAAAGTTTATTGATGCGCTACTCAGCTATGATTTATTGCAGAAAAATGAATATGAACGTAACCTTGGTATGGTTCTGTATGAGTAGAATGCTGATAGCTTCCGCTCTGGTGAACTTCAAAAGTAGCATCTTGCGAGTCTCAGAGGTCAAACCTCTTCCTTTCTGGTACAGATGAAAGCAAGTCTGAATCTCCATGGAACTTTAGTTTCAAGCATATTAATGAAAGCCCCTAGGACCTTAAACCTTTATTTATTGTTTGTCCTTTATCAAAGCTTAATATTGGCTATTTTTGGTAGGGTGCAGACCCTAACTCTCATTTGGGCTCTCAAGTGCTCCACAGCCTTATCATAGTTATTGTCTGGGGGCTAGTTCTCAGATAGGAAGGTAGCTTGAGATTAGTTTAGCATAGCTTCAACTTGCAAATATTCTCTGTTTTTGTGTTTTGTTGTGATATTCTACGTAATTAAATTATAGACAATTGAGGGACAAAATTCCTACAATCCAGGTACAAATACATACACAACATATAGGTGCAAAAACTTGACATACTGGTACATACGGATCGCACAATCAATCAACCCTGAGTTACATATAGTTGAGAGTTGGGTGCTTCGTGTTTAATTGTCATTTACTCAATTTCTACTCTAGTTTTGGGTGTCATATGTTTTCCACAATGTTGTTGATTTGCCTTCCATTGTCAAATTCACAATATATATGTCACCAAAGTTGTGGACATTTATGTCATCAAGGACAACAAAATAGACGCTAATAAATTGTGAGGATGAACTCGTTTTTGTTATCGATAGATAATAATCGGATCACTTTATGCACAACAATATAAACATGACTACGACATCATCCTTTGGAATGTATAGCTTACACCATTAACTAGGAATTGATAATGGTAAGAAAGATCATATTCCAACATGTTCAACTTTGAATGAATGCATTTGAGATTCCAATCCTCTTCAATTTCAATCATTCCAGAAAAATATCATTTCTTTTCATAGATATATATTTTACCTTCAAATATATTTGAAGTTGTTCTTGAAGATTTGCACTCTATCCATCTTCTATAATACCTCAACAAATTAAGCATTTGATATCTAAATGTCATAAATGATTTACACTATGCATTGAATGTACTCAATTTATTTGGTAATTCAATGATCATCAAGCAATTTGCCAAAATATCCTTTCTCAAATCTTTAAAGATAAATATCATTTTTGTTCAATTGACACTACATTATGAGAAAAGTCAACAAAAAATGTAAAACTCAAAAACCAATTCAATCTATTGTTTTTCGAACCATTGCTTTTCAAAATACTTTCAATGTTTATAAACAATCTTGATTGAAAACTTTCAAAAACAAAAAAATCTGGAGGAATTTGTGAAAGTATTGTAAAATAAAAATAACATTAAACTTAGAGATTCAAGTTTTGGGGTTTGTCCAAACTTGAGATAGACATGTGAGACTACTCTTGTAGGTCAAGGATTCTCAAAAAGAGAGATTCTCAACTCTTATCCATTTCTCTTTTTGTCATCTAGTAGAGAGGTAGAGGCAATGTGGCATCTCTCTCTCTCTCTCTCTCTCTCTCTCTCTCTCTCTCTCTCTCTCTCTCTCTCTCTCTCTCTCTCTCTCTCTCTCTCCACGAGTTTCTAGAAGGCCTCTTGTAGTATAAATAAGGTGGCTTTGTACCTCAAGAATACACTTCTTCAAGTAAAGCTTCCATTTGATGTGTAATGATAGTTAGATTGTGATGAATGCTCTTGCCTTGTTGCTAACTAGCTTGCCAATGTTTTCCATCACATTGTTTTTGGACTAGAAGCTAGTTTAGTGTGCAATCATTCATTCTCTTGATCCTTTGTACTTGCAACAGGTTCACACGTGTGAAAACTTCTCAGAATTCATTCATTGGTCGAACATTTGAATAGATATTGTTTGAAAAACAACTAGAATCATGGAAAAATAAATGAGTCCCAAGAGAGATTTGGGAGATTGTCATTTATATTGCAATAGCCCAATGTCACAATACATGGCATTTATGATTCAAGGGATTGAATTGATTGTCGTTCCATAATGTTGGATGGTTCAAGCCCCCTTACAAACCAAAATGCATAATGTTGGATGGATTTTTCCACACATTGTGAGTTGGTGTATTGTGCTTGAGTTGGGCTCACCCTCCAAGTTCGATTTTTTGTGACCCATGGGTTGATTGATAATATAAAAAAGCATAACCTTGGATGGATATAAATCTACAAAACAATAGACACATGGTATAACTTTTAATTGCACGATAGATAAAATTGATCAAATAATTTATCACAATGGATTATACATGAAATTGCCCAATAAAAATATCTATCGAAAAAATAAATCACATACTTACAATTGCACGATTGTCTATCATCAAGATTCAAATTTGGGATGCTTTTATGTTTGTTGAACTAAAATCTCTATGATAAATTGACATGTAGTTGACACTTTAAAATCCATTATTTTATTTTTCAAGGCACTTGAGATATTGCTGGAAAAATTGGACGAGAGCCCTTTTGGCATCTACATCCATGTCCCATCCATGCTCCAAATGAATATTTGGTGCAAATGGTGATATGATCCAAAGGAGTCCCGCATTGCGACCATTTTTTTGGTCGTGGAATGGGGACAGAATGGGGATTGATTCTCAGGGAAGTCATGGCTTCTTGAGCTTTAGCAGCTACGTCCACCATTGACTTGTAAAGTGTTTGGATATAGTTCTGAAGCACTGCTTCATTTTGTTCCAACTTCAGAACCTTAGCCTTTTCAATGTCCGTATGTTGCTGCACCACGTGATAATCATGTTTGAGCCACTCGAGCTCGATGCATAGTTTTGTGTTGTTCGTAGCCAATGTGACTACGCAGGCATCCAATTTTTGTTTGGCAGCTACAAGGCCATTGAGCATGGTGCCCAATTGCTGATAAGTTGTCGTGATATCCCGTGGAGTGGCCGGTGTCGTGGTACTGGCTGGGTTGGGTTGAGGTGTGGCCTCTTCTGCCTCTTCATCATCTTCAAGCAATTCTTCAAGTTCCTCCAATGATGTGGGCTCAACATGCAGAGAGGATGGTATATATACAGTGTTGCCGAATGTATCATCGTCCAACAGCTTCCAACAACTTGTCGGAATTGACATTCCCAATGGTACGGGGTAGAGAAGGGGAAGCAAAAAGTGAGGATGGAAGGGGAGATGGGTTGTTCAAAGGAAGGGATGATATTGAGCATGAAAAATTGGAAGGTTGTGCCAAAAATATTAGTTGAGCTGGGTGTGTTGAAATGGATCAAATTCTTGAGGGCTAGGGTACCTAGGAATAGGTGAGAATCTTGGGGATTGATGGATATGGGAGGAATAGAGACAAGGGGAGGGGAAGAGGCGGTTGTGGTGGTTGTGGCTGATGAGGTGACAATGGGGGTGACGGAAGAGGAAACAATGGTATCGAGGTCGATGATGGGATGGGTGGCACAACGGCGGGTATTGTGGGTTGGGGATGGAGATGTGGAATTGGTTGCACCGCGCATGAATTTTGAGGAGGTAGTGTCAGAGGGAAGGATGGGAGGGCGTTTGGAGCTTAGGAAGTGGACTAGATGATGGAGTCGGTGATGGCCTCAATTAGATACCAATCATTTGTGTGAGTTAGGGACATCGAAGGTCCAAAAAGGGTGCAATGGCGACAAGACCATCTTCCGAGATTCACCATGAGGCTTACACAGTTCTTACTTGTTTTTCCTAGTTAGTATTTCTCGGCTCTCATACTCGGCTCTCAATCTTCATTAGTCCATCTTCTTAGAGACCTCCTCGGTCTAAGGTGAGAGGTGCTCTTGAGTTGCTCTGTCCGAGTATCTTGGGGATTCGTCAGAATTAGCCAACATTATCCCACCCCTAATGTGTTGCAGGACCCACTGCAACTCATATTGGACGATGTCGCTCCGCTTTGCATTGGCATCTTCGATCGTCACTTGGAAAAGCATAGATCCTCGTTCTCTTACATAAAACCAAGTGCTTATTGTCGCCAGTCTTTATCACAAAAACTGGTTTTCACAAATTGTCGCAATTGGACTTAGAATGTCTTTTTGCTACAAGTGGTTTACATTCTCAAAATTGGAGAGCTCCCAACAGCTCCACAACTTGCATGCTCGAGTGCTTTCCATGTGTCTCTTTGTTTAGTCACTTGTATCTGCCATTGACGGCTTCATCTTTGGTTTCTTGGCAGATTCCATCTTCGGTTTCTTCTGGGAGGTCTGTGTCCTCCATTTGCCTCTGGGTGTTTCCGTGGTTCTTCTCTCAGTTGAAGTTCTAGTCTTGTCGATGATTTTTTTCTAATAGGTAGCACAAATCTTGGTTATCAGTCTCAAGGGGATGGACTCATCATAAAAAATTTGGTGGTAGAAACAGTTTTGGATGGACGGTTTGGTAATGGTGAGGAAACATGATGAAGGCTTGGTGACAAGGTGAAGGAACTGATAGTTCTACAATTGCAGCCTTGGACCCTTGCAATGTCGAGCTTTGACCACCACTTGCTGGGTGAGGAGCTTGCTTTATTTGCAGGTTCACGGATATCTTCATCTTTCATTTTCTGCAGCTCTTTCTTTTGATCCATTACTTTTGGATCTCTTTGGGCTTCATAAGAGGGGATTCAACTATCATTACTCCAGAGAGTTTCTTTTGATCCAGATTGATCTGACTCATCTATTGTTTAAGTTTTGTCCTTTCCTCCTCAACTTCCTAGATCTTTCTTTTTATTTCTTCTAGCTGCTTTGCCTACTTCTTAGACCTTCGTTTGGCTGATCATCCATTGTAGGTGGCAGTTAGTCTCCGCAAGACATTTGCAATGATCTATCAGCTGCTTTGGTAAGACTATCAAAACTGGGGATTTCTCAGAAGAACAGTAAATTGTGATAAACAAACAGATGGAAGGGAGGGTGGTGGTGACAACGGTAGATGGTGTGGACGATAGACATGAGAATGGGCACAGAAGTATGGCAAGAGGTTGGTTGAAGAAGGAGACTGATTTTCCAATGCTTGTGTTTCTCTTTCTGAAGGATCTTCGATGTGACTGGGGTACTTCTTCTGATCGAGTCGCTTTGGATTGGCTATCTGTCTTCTTAGCCTTGTCATTGTCGAATTTGGATTTGTGACCTTGGTTGTCGATCTTGCTGACGTTGTTGTAGGTAACGTAACTGCTCCAGTGGATCCAGGCAGATCCACTCTCCCCCACCCCAAAAAAAAATAAAATCTGTTGGTGGGGATGTTGTTGCTGGTGACTGTTCATGCTCAAGATTGGATCAACGTGTGGAACACGTAGTTGAAACTCGTTGAACATGCGACTGGAATAAAGATTGAACAAAATTTAACTAAATTTGTTTTGATCTTGTTGTAGTTGACTCAAAGAATAATATGGCAATGAGGTGCAGGAATCAACTCTAACTTGTCATGGATTTCTCATATTTCTCAAAAATCTGAAATTGCTGTACAAGGGAATCTGAAGATGGATAGATGAATGAAAATGTGTTCTGGAGATGCTCTATAGAAGACTCTCGTGCAGTAGCTATTCCTCATGCAAAAATCAATCACACAAATTAGGTGAAGAGAAATAAGGAAATAAACAAATGTTACAGAGAGTGAGAACTGTATAGCACTTGTTGAACAAAACTTGCATTCATCAACATTGATAATGTACCTTGATGGTTGCAATATTTCAGTTGTTTTGTAGAGTAATGTGACTTACTATGACATGCCCTTGTCAAAACAAGACAGGGTTGGTGACACTAACATCTATTATCATGGATAACATATGTTGTAAGATATAGTGTGAGATGCAGGTATGGGTGAGGTACTATGTCCTGAGGACCTCTTTGAACAAGAGATTCAGAACCGAATCTCTAAATGGATTTCCAAATCCTAGATTTGTTGTGTATTGGCACATTGGAAATCTTATCTGCATGTGAAAAGACAAATAGATTTGAGTTTGTAGAAGGGGAGGAAAACTGTCAATTCCCTGTGGAGGTTGCTCTTGGTTGGACATTGTAGCAGATGACGGAATATCGGTTTTACTTTCTTTCGACAAGGACTCATTTCAGATTGTCTTTTTGCAATATGGTACTGGCGTATTGGACAGTGATGTAGAAGTTTACAAGAAACTTCTCGATCGAGCAGCAGATTTAACTGTTGGTTGCTATGGTGCTCATGTTCTTGTCATGAAGATCCTATTGTGATTCATAACTGATGTGACGGGCATGTAGGATCTTAACGTGTTGCTTTGGACAGTCTTTGAAACTGTCTTCTTATACAGTCGGGACACTCAGGACGATACTTGGTCTTGACTGGACAATCAACCATGAAGTGGCCAGTTTCACCACAAATGAAGCATCTGGTGTGCAGTGGCCCTTGTATAACTGCATAGCCATTTTGTATGGCTAGTGGGTCTGGACTTTCTGATGGATAGTCAGGATAAGACAAGGCATTTCCAGATTGGGATGGGTGTTCTTCATATTGTTGAACTATATGTGCTTGGATAGGTCAATATGAAGGACAAGCATCAACATGATGTGTAGCTCGGCAGTGTGGGCACCATATTGTTTGTCGTCTATAAGGTACCTGTGCAGGGTTTGGCTGATCAGGCATACTGCTGTGGATAGACTTCAAGGTAGTTTGAAACTCATTGGTGAGTTTCTCCATTTGTAGTTGATGTTGCTTATTAAGCAACTACAACTATGATTTCCAAAGCTGATCTCGGGTGTCCTCGATCGGCTTTGACTCATGGACATGAGCACGTGGTGCTCGTCTTTCCCTGGATTCGTCACCATCTGATCCTTCGTCTTCTTCCTTGATGGCATCAGACATAGCTAACTTTAGGCTCATATATTTCTCATTGGATTTAAGCTCGTGTCTAATCCATCTTGGAAGGCCGACTAAGAACTAGATGATGAGCATCTGTTCAGAGGCTGTTCTTGTACTTGACTTTTGAGACGTTTGAAATGCTCAATATAATCTCATAATCGTTCGTCTTTTGTCATTTTGATACTACTTAGCTTGATAAAAGGGCTTTCTATCAAGTGAAATGGCTTGAAGCGTTTGATAAAGGCCTACTTCAAGAGTGACCAGTCACGTTTATCTTCACGATCAAGGTTAAAAGACCATTCTCGTGCTTGATCGATCATGGTCATCGAGAAGAGTTGAATCATGGCATCGGGTGATGTCTCGCCATATACATCACATGCATTCTCAAAGATTTGCAAAAATCTTTGAGGGTCTGAACTACCATCAAACTTTGGTAGATCTAGCTTGGGTGTACTGTTAAAAATTCACAGTTCTAGCTTGACTAGTTTTGGTCATATGACTTGTAAATAGTTAGATGGTCATGATGTGGCTTGTCACACGTGCCAAATAGCATAGGATTCCATTCATAAGGATGTTCTCAAGTAGACCTAAGTGTTAGAACCTTTGGAATGAGTCCAAATTATGCTTAGATACAAGGGAGAAAAAATAGGAGCTATTTTTGGTAATTTTTGCATTGTTGAGGGATCTCCAAGATTCCAACCCTAACTTGGTAGGGATGAAAGATCCACCAAAATTAGCATTAGGGATAGGTTTAGGGATACTCATACCTGCCCAAAACCGTGATGGATCATGTATATATAGGTGATGATATCTCACCAAAATCAATCAAGCAATTTCATGTTTTTTCTCTCATAATGGTGCAATTGCTCTCTATGTTCATAATTGTTTGAGTACTTGTGATTACTAATGATTATAGGATTGAATGTAGGTCTGGTGTACAGTACTCAGACTGTGGGAGGCCGTACTTTCACACGTGTGAAGCCTTCTTCAAGGATTTGAGCCATTTAGTGAGGTTCAAGCATAGATTTTTGATGGATTTTGATGGTTCAACTTGTGCTAATCTTATGAAATCATAATCTATTGTTTCCCTCATCATTTCAAGTGTTTTAGGATCCTTATTTGCTGTAATTTTTACATGGTATCAGAGCCTAAAGGCTGAAATGAGCTAAATCCTTGGTTTTCATTCAATTTGATCACAATTTTTTATCTAAATCTTGTGTAGATTGGATCTTAGCATCTAGTATTGATTCTAGAACTCAAAGTGAGTCAAATACATTGGAGATTGGTGTTGTGTGACTTCATTTTCAGGTGTTTAGGTGTCTAAAACCAGAGGCAAAGTTGAATTCAATTCACATTACCAAGATAGCAAGTTTTGCTTGCTCCAAGCATTGATTTCTAAGCGAGTTTTGGAGGTGATTTCATAGAGGAGGCTTTCTAGCATTCAAGGAGAGGGAAGATCAGAGTTTTGGGGACTCTTCAAGGCTGTTCTAAGGTGTAGTAGGCACCTCCTAAAGTGATTTAGGTTCAGTCCAACCATTGCTTGACTTATGCACCAAATTAGATCAATTTTTCATCAATTTTGATCATTTTTTGCTTGTGATTGGATAGTAGATTGTGTTGCATCCTCATTAAGTTCCATTTAGATCTTTTACAAGTGATTTTGGAAGTATATTAGGTTGCTGAAATTCACTCTTGATCAGATCATTTGTAAGCTTTAATGTTCTTTATAGAAAGAGGGGCAATTCTACTAGTATTGTCTACTTCAATCAAGCAAGTGCATTGTTTCTAGTATTCTATGATTTGATTTTGTTAGAGATCATTCTTAGATCTTTATAGGAAGTCTATTACTGATCTTTTCAGGTCCCTAAGAAGTGGGATAAGGTAGACCTTCAATTAAATCAATAGAAGTAACCTTCATTTGTGTCAAGTCCTTGATTAGGAGACTAGATGGCATCTATAAATGCATATCTTTTGGATACTAATGAAAGGCTCAACAAAACTAACTATTCCATATGGAAAGTTAGAATGGAATCTATCATGATCATGCAAGATGTGATGGAAATTGTAAATGGTAAGGAGGGTGAACCTATTCATCCTCAAGAAAAAGCCAAATACATCAAGAGGTGCAATGTTGCACTACATTGCATAAAAATGAATGTTGCAAATGAACTCTTAAGAGAGGTAGGAGATTGCACTTCAGCTCAAGATGCTTGGGAGACTTTGCAAAAGGTCTATGAATCCAAGAACCAAACTAGAATGTTAGCTTTGAAGAATCAAATCTATAGAAGCTATCAAAAGAAAGGAGAGAGTGCACATACTTTTGTCCTAAGAGTAAAGGAATTGAACTTGTTCAACTCATATTGAATGGACTAAGCTTTGAATTTGACAATTTGGTTCAGGGATATGCAATTATGGGTAAGCTACCCATACTTGAAGAACTCCAAGGCACACTCATGGCCGAGGAATCAAGGAGGAGCCAAATGCAAGAGAGGATGGATAGGCTTTCCATCCAAGGTGGAGATGACCAAGCTCTCTTCACCAAAGGCAAAGGCAAGTCCAAAGGCAAAGGATCAACATTCAAGAAGTCTACAAAGCTTGAGGATCAAGAAGGACCCCCAAAGGCATCTCCATCAACCACCAAAGTCAAGAAGGACAAATCAAAGGTGAAGTGCTACTATTGTAGCAAGATGGGGCATTATGCCTCAGAATGCTTCAAGAGGAAGCAAGATCAAAGCCAAGCCAACATGAGCAAAGAGGAGGAGGAGGAGAGTTCACATGAGGACTCTCTCATGATGTCCATATTTTCTTCAACAAGCTTCAAAGGAGAAGATCCTTGGTGGATTGACTCGGGTGCTAGTTCACACATGACTAGTAAAAGGGAGTTTTTCTCTTCTCTCTTATCTTATGATGGACCTATAAAGTCTATCTATACAGCAAATGATGAAGCTTGTAAGATTGAAGGAGTTGGTAGCATTCCCCTTTGCTTAGGATCTTCCAAAAAGATCAACATAGAAGGTGTTTTGTACATTCCTACAATAACAAAGAATCTACTAAGTGTTGGCCAAATGGTAGACAATGGTTTCAATGTTGACTTTGCTTCAAATGAATGTTTCATCAAGAAGAAGGGTAAGATAGTGGCTAAGGGCACTAGACTTGGAAAGCTTTATAAGTTGGATGCATTTGTGGATACTAATGTTGTCATGTTGGCCGAGAAGAGCAACATATCTACCTTTACTTTATGGCACAAAAGACTTGGACATGTCAACTCGGGTTCCATGGAGGCTATGATCAAGGATGGGTATGCTTTAGGCCTACCAAGGTCTATTGGGAAGGAATACAAGGTTTGTGAAGCTTGTGCCTTATCCAAGGCACATAAGAAGGTGTTTCCTAACTCCATCACAAAGTCATCTCATCCTCTTGAACTCATACACTCAGATGTGCACATTGCTAGCACCAAATCTAATGGAGGTTCATCCATGTTTTTAGCCTTCATTGATGACTACTCAAGATATTGTTGGGTGTTCTTACTTTCCTTCAAGTCTCAAGTATTTGATACTTTTGTAAAGTTCAAGTTGTTTGTGGAAAAGCATCATAATCATAGCATCAAGATTCTTAGAAGTGACAATGGTGGAGAATTCATCTCCAATGAGTTCAAGGCCTTTTGTGAGGAGGAAGGGATCAAGAAAGAGACTTCTTGTCCTTACACTCCTCAACAAAATGGAGTTGCTGAAAGAAGGAATAGAACATTATGTGAATGTTCTAAGGCTTTAAGATTAGATGCTTGTTTGCCCAAATCCTTTTGGGGTGAGTCTCTTGTATGTGCAAACTACTTGATGAATAGGGTGTCTTGCAAAGCAATTAAAGGCAAAACTCCTTATGAGATGTTGTATGGAAAGAAACCCAATCTTAATCACTTGAAAGTTTTTGGGTGTATATGTTATGTGCATGTGCCATTGGAAACAAGAACCAAGGAGGATCCATCTTCCACAAGAGGGATCATGCTTGGATATGCAAGCTCAAGCAAGGGCTACAAAGTCTATCTCCCATCCTTGAACAAATTTGTTGTTTCAAGGGATGTCATCTTTGATGAACATCATATGCATATGCTTGAAGAAGGCTCAAGTGCTCCAACAATCAAGAAGAAGATGGCCGAGGAGCAAGATCTTGGTTTTGAGGAGGAGCTCATGGAGGAGCAAGAACCAAACCCACCTATCACACCAAGGAGATCTTCAAGGGCAAAAGTGGAGCCATCAAGGCTCACATATCAAGGCAAAGGACAGCAAGTTGAGGGTATCTCATCCACTTCTTATGCTTTATCTAGTTTTGAAGAACCGTCTAATGTTGAAGATGCATTGAACTCCAAAGAATGGTATAAAGCTATGTTGGATGAGTATGATGCCTTGATTGAGAATGAAACTTGGTCGCTTGTTGAGAGACCTCAAAGAAATGCAATAGGATGCAAGTGGGTCTTCAAGCTCAAGTTGAATGCAAATGGGAGTGTTAACAAACATAAAGCAAGATTAGTTGCAAAAGGTTATGCTCAAGAGAGAGGGATAGACTATGAGGAAACTTTTGCACCCGTGGCCAAGATGGTCACAATAAGGCTAATCATTGCACTTGCATCACATTTTGGATGGATTCTATGTCAAATGGATGTCTCTAATGCTTTCTTGAATGGTTTTTTGGAAGAGGATATCTATATGGAGCAGCCACAAGGGTTCATCAAGCATGGAATGGAGAACAAAGTATGCCATCTCCAAAGAAGCATCTATGGCTTGAAGCAAGCCTCGAGATCTTGGAATTCAAGACTACATTGCTATCTTATTTCACTTTCTTTTGTTCAAAGTGAGTATGATCCCACTCTTTACATTAAGTTTGATGATGTTGATATTGTACTTTTACTCATTTATGTAGATGACATCATCATTAGTGGAAATAGTGTTGATGGTATTGAAAAAATCAAGATAGATCTATCCTTAGAGTTCAAGATGGTAGATCTAGGGTGTCTTCACTTCATCTTAGTCATAGAAGTACTTAGAGGGTCTGATTTTATCTTTATAAGTCAAGTAAACTATGCTCAAAGTCTTTTGAAGAAGTTTAAGATGGAAGTATGCAAAAGTGTTGACACACCAATGGAGCAAGATGTAAAAGTGCCAAATGAAGATGATGAAAGATCCTTCATGGACATCACTTTGTTTAGGCAACTTATAGGTTCCTTAATGTGGATCACTATAACTAGACCAGATCTTAGCTTTAGTGTATGTAGGTTGAGCCAAACCATGCAAAAGCCATTGAATATCCATTGGAAAAAGGCTAAGAGGATTCTAAGATACATCTCAGGTACATTGGATTTTGGGATTCTATATAGAGGAGATGTGATTAACCTTAATGCATTTAGTGATTCAGATTTTGCAGGGGACAAGAGGGATAGGAAATCAACAAGTGCCTATTCAACTTTCATAGGAGAAGGTGTGGTTTCATGGCTTTCAAAAAAGCAAGAAACTATATCTCTATCTTCAACCAAGGCCGAGTACAAAGCTTTGACAACCACTACAAAGGAGGTACTTTGGATCAAGAGATTATTGGTGGAACTAAAGATCATGGATTCAGAGGAGGCACCAATCATCTACAATGACAATATATCAGCCCAACACCTTGCATCTAACCCAATCTTCCATGCAAGATCTAAGCACATTGAGATATGCCATCACTTTGTGAGAGAAATGGTGCAAGCCAAGGAGATTGCTTTGGAGCATGTTCCAAGCAATGAATGTGTAGCTGATCTACTTACTAAACCACTTCAAAAGACACCTTTTATGAAGTTCAGATCATCACTTGGAGTGATTAGTAAAGCAATGATTGAACCAAGCTAGATAGTGAGGAGGAGTGTTAAAAATTCACAGTTCTAGCTTGACTAGTTTTGGTCATATGACTTGTAAATAGTTAGATGGTCATGATGTGGCTTGTCACACGTGCCAAATAGCATAGGATTCCATTCATAAGGATGTTCTCAAGTAGACCTAAGTGTTAGAACCTTTGGAATGAGTCCAAATTATGCTTAGATACAAGGGAGAAAAAATAGGAGCTATTTTTGGTAATTTTTGCATTGTTGAGGGATCTCCAAGATTCCAACCCTAACTTGGTAGGGATGAAAGATCCACCAAAATTAGAATTAGGGATAGGTTTAGGGATACTCATACCTGCCCAAAACCGTGATGGATCATGTATATATAGGTGATGATATCTCACCAAAATCAATCAAGCAATTTCATGTTTTTTCTCTCATAATGGTGCAATTGCTCTCTATGTTCATAATTGTTTGAGTACTTGTGATTACTAATGATTATAGGATTGAATGTAGGTCTGGTGTACAGTACTCAGACTGTGGGAGGCCGTACTTTCACACATGTGAAGCCTTCTTCAAGGATTTGGGCCATTTAGTGAGGTTCAAGCATAGGTTTTTGATGGATTTTGATGGTTCAACTTGTGCTAATCTTATGAAATCATAATCTATTGTTTCCCTCATCATTTCAAGTGTTTTAGGATCCTTATTTGCTGTAATTTTTACATACATCTTTCAAGATGAGCTCCGTGGGTAGCAGGGACTCCATTAAGGTTGGTTCTGGCCTGTGAGGGGTCAACACCATAAAAATGGGGTCGTGCACATGAAGACTCGGCTCTATCATATTCTTGTCCTTCGAATGAGTTTGTGGATGGCTCATAGGGTTGGGACCGCATTCGGTAGAATCTATGACGTCTGATTTGTTCAACAACAGGGGACCTGATCTCGTATGGATAATCTTCTGGGATGTCAGAATCTGTATTGTCGACCATTGGATATTGTTGTGTCTTTTTTTGTGTTGGGTATGCGTTTCTGGTGTTTTTGGATTTTTTAGGGTTTTTGGTGTTTTTGGATTTTTTAAGGTTTTTGGTGTTTTCGATTTTTTGGGGTGTTGGAGGAAGTGAAGGTGGAGACTCAGTATAAAAAGGGCTTTCTATTGGTATGAGTTTTATTTTTTGAAATTTTTTTGGTGTTCATGCCTTTTTTTTTTTTTTTTTTCAGGCTCAAGGGTGTTCTGAAGATGGTGGTTCGGTCGAAATGACAATCAGAGGTGTTGATCAAAAGTTATGGTCCGGTCAAGATGGGTGTTACTTGCTCTGGTCGAGCTTTGACCTGATTGCTTTGGTTGAGAACTGATCGAATCCCTCTGGTTGAAATTTGATCGCTGCCTTCGGTTCCGATTGAGATCTGAACGGGCGCTTCGACTCCGGTCGAGATCACTTCGGCTTCGGTCGAGATCTGAGCGGACACTTTGGCTGAGACTTCAGCGGACACTTCGGTTGAGATTCCAACGAACACTTCGGCTGAGATTCCAGCGAGCGCTTCGTTTGAGATTCCAGTGAACACTTCGGCTGAAATTCCAGCGAGCGCTTTGGTCGAGATTTCAGCGAACACTTCGGTTGAGATTCTAGTGAGCTCTTCAGTTGAGATTTCAGTGGTACTTCGGTCGAGACTCCCGCGAGCACTCCGGTCGAGATTCCAAAGAAGTGCTTCAGTCGAGATTTCGAAGGAAGGCTCCGGTCAAGATTCCAAAGAAGTGCTTCGGTTGAGATTTCAAAGGAAGGCTCCAGCTGAGATGGGATGCACTGTGTCGGTTGAGATTTAACTGAGCACTCCGGTTGAGATGTGAGCGTGAGCTCCGGTTGAAATCTATATTTTTTTTGTTTTGTTTTGGATGCACCTGCGTTGCGTCAGTCAAGATGGTAAGAAAGAGAGAGAGGCTCGGCTGAGATGGAAGAGAGGGTATTCGGTTGAGACGTGAGACAGGGTGCTTGGTTGAGATGGAAGAGAGGGTGTTCGGTTGAGACGTGAGACAGGGTGCTCGGTTGAGATGGTGACGGAGGGAGGTGGAGACGATGAGTAAGCTATGGGTAGAGGATGATGTAGAAGGAGCTGAGGATGTATGCAAGGCGTGGGGATGGTGTGTGCAGGTCGTTCTGAGCTATGAACGGATTTGGAGACATTTCAGATTGCGTGCATGGGTCTGATCAAAGATAGTCTTGCAGCATATGCCATTTCAGAATGTGAGTGATTCAAGCGACAACGAGTCAAATGTTGACAGATCCCCTGCTCCAGAGGACCTGTTGTTTATTTTTCTGCTTCTTGCTTACAGAACTATTTTTGCCTGTTATTAGGCTTCATGGCAGTCGTTAGATGGTTTCTTGATTGATTTTATGATGCCAACCCAGGCAGAAGGAAACAAAGTTTCATTGTAGTATTTCTCTTTTGTCCTGCCTGTCAGAGGACAACTCAGGAACTTCACTCTTGAATGCTCTTACATTCTACATGGATGCAAGCCAAGAACGATCATTCACAGATCAGCATACAAACCAATGAACGTTCTACAGATTTTACAGCTACATACCTTAAAACAAACTGAAATCAGAGCCTACACTACATTAACACTGAACTACCTTGCATAACTTGACAAAAACAAGAAACAAAGCTAAACTACAGCATGTTAGAAGTCCAAGAATCAAGAAACTAACCAGCCTTTTGATTCTTGGACATCCCAAGAACATCAAGAATTAGAATGTTAGAGAATATGCAAGATTCATGCCACATTTCTAGCCTATTTAGTTTACTTGAATGCTGGCTCCTACATTAATCCACAAGAAAACAAGAAATCTAATCCACAACTAGGAAAGCAAGAAAACTAATCCACTCTAAATCCACAACCACACAGAATATGAATGGAAGGGCATGATCATAGGGGCATCACTCAAGAAAACCATCATGATCAAGGAGCTTAGTGTAGCATCAAACTCATGGAAAATCTTCTTATTAAGCATGGAGGAGATACAATGCAAAAAGCTCCTCTTCACAAAGAGGGAGTCTCTTAAATAAGCAAGAGAGCTCCTTAGGTGGCATCCTAGTGGAATTTCCACATTTCACAAATTACAAGTGGAATATTGCCTCCACTAGAGGTCACCATCAAAAGGTGGCTCACTCTACTTTCTTTCAGAGGGGTCTACTTGCATTTATTGCATTTGCTTAGAAATACTAGTTCCTACATGGTCATTCCATCTTCCGGGATTCACCATGAGGCTTACACAGTTCTTACTTGTTTTTCCTAGCTAGTATTTCTCGGCTCTCAGTCTTTATTAGTCCGTCTTCTCAGAGACCTCCTCGGTCTAAGTTGAGAAGTGCTCTTGAGTTGCTCTGTCCTAGTATCTTGGGGATTTGTCAGAATCAGCCAACAGAACTCTACGGTAGAACTACTGAAATAATTGGCAAATAAAGTTTCATTTTTCATTGGTTCCTCCATGTTGTGTATTTCGATGAAATGATGCCCGTGCTTGCCAATGTGACTTTTCCATCCATTGTGATGACCAGACACTTAGGCTTCCATATGTGTTTGCAAAAAATGATGTATGATCTCTTAGTATGTGCTGCACATGTCAAAATAGTAATGTTAGTCTTATGCTTGGATCAAAATATATAATTGAATTGATAGCTGCTCTGAGCATGCACACTAACCATGTAATGAGTGATGTGATCTTCTCCCCAAGCTTTTGATACTACATCAACAAAATCAACACAAGTCTTTTGTA
This sequence comes from Diphasiastrum complanatum, assembly GCA_029204225.1. Taxonomy (NCBI): domain Eukaryota; kingdom Viridiplantae; phylum Streptophyta; class Lycopodiopsida; order Lycopodiales; family Lycopodiaceae; genus Diphasiastrum; species Diphasiastrum complanatum. Next base: position 45,927,468 of record CM055109.1, read on the forward strand.
GAGCTCTCTTATCAGTATCAGAAAATTTGTCTTTTTTAATATCTTAATCATATTGTCGAGCTTTCTCCATACATCAACTTTCAATAATCTTGATTTGTCGGTCACTCCTAAATCTTCAGTGGTAGCAACGATTTCTTTCCAGACTGAGTGTTGAATGTTTGAAGCATTGCCAGTATGGTTTGATAGGAATTGACGAGCTTTTGCTCCTCCGATGCTTGGCTTAGTTGGCATATTTCCTAACTTTCTAGAAAGCTTTTCATCTTTTTGTATTTTGACATGTCCCTTATGCAATCCTACTTTTGATAAAACATCTTCCAATCGACAAATAGCTTCCTTTGCAACTGATGCTGGCTTACTATTCCATGCAAAAACTATATGAAGATAAATGAGCTTTTCTATTATTCTAACTTCTGCATGAAGAGTGCAGACATGCTCATTTTTCAAGGGAATAGGCAATACTGGCTCCAGTTTGGATCTGCATCTTCTCTAGTAGTTCTTATCCTTCTAGTTACATCTTTTGCCACTTTCATGTACTATAAACAAGGATGTTTAGATGTAGCACCGTGAGACATTATACATGCATGTCAATGTTTTTAAATCACCTGCTAAGTGCCATTCAACTTTGAAGTCTCCAACTCCTTGAACTTTGAGAAATCCTTCTTCCATATGGTCCTTGATGATTTGAGGATAAGATGTCCTAGAGAATATTCATGATAATATATCGTGATTCTCCTTCAGTACCTGTCCAATGAATAATACCAATTTAGTTAACTATAAATTATGGACCAAGGTAAGGAATAAAACTTATTTAAAAAGAAAATATTCACCTGAAAAGCTACCAACCACCATATATCATTTTCGGATTGGACACTAAATTTGAAGTCTCCTTGGTCCACTGTTTGTGAGAGTGCACCATTCATGAGAGTTATACTAACTCTCTCCATCTTCTGCCCTTTCACAATCTCTGACTCATCTAACTTAAGTACAATGATTATTTTATCATTCACCTTTTCTAAGGTTATATCATAAAATGTGACCATGTATGTTAACAAGTGATTTAGATCAACAAAGAAGTTGTTTGATGAATATTATGACATGGATCTTCCATCAATTTCATACACTTCCTCTATATGAAATGGGGTACCAATGATTTTATGCATAATTAAGTTCAATGTATTCCTCTCTGTCTTCAAGTGATATGACCTAGGGATAGGGACTTTTCTAATTCAAACTTGCTTAAAGGCATCCCTAATAAGTTGAAATATTGTTGAATATGCTTCTCTACTAATACCAGCAAAATCACAGGCACCTTGAACTATAGTTTTATCTAAATTTTCTGAATGTCTAGCATCAAAGACTCTGCAATTTTGGACTTTACATTGGAACTCCTATTGTTCATCATGACACTCAGTGGATTTGCCTGTCAATATTGAGCCCATCAACATTCCAATTGATGCATTGTCCTTTATATTCTGATGAGCTACTAATGCAGATCTGCAAAAAAAAATCAGATAGTTAGTAGAAATAAAAACATATGTTACAAAAGAATCAAGTCACAAAAAATCAGAGTACACTTACTTGAATGTTCAAATTCTTCTATTTTGATAACCTCCTTTTGAAAGCTGAATATCCTTGCGACTTTCCACTTTCGCTTCTTACTTCTAGCCTCCTTCTTCTTAGCCTCTTCCACATCCTTCAGTAATTGCAAGTTTTCCATACGAATAGATTGTAAGATTGATTGCATTCGATCTAGTTCTGATTTGATATCGAATGTTGTCTTCTGTAATGAATCATTATTCTTCTGTAATAATTTATTATTCTTCTATAATGATTCATTATTTCTTTTAAGTTGTTCATTTTTTTCTAAAGTTTTTTGGACATGACAATCTCTTTCTTGATAAAAAGAGGATATGCGTATCAACTTACATTCTAAAAAGTGAAATTTTTTTTTATTGAAAACTGATTTCCATAGTTTTGCAATCTCTCACAATATCCTAATAATCCAGTATGCCCATTGCATATCCATATAACTAGATTAGTTATTGAAGAGAATGTGGGATGAGTCAATGTGCTAGGATCTTGAGGATACAATGATCTATCAGTCTACAGATCCAAGTTCTTTTTTCCTTCTGCCCTATAACGAGAACGATCAGCAGCAGATATTGGAACTCCTTTGCCTCCTCGTCTCTGTATGGGTGCCAAATCATTAGGAATATCCAAATATAGATGATACAATGTCGTCATCAAATAAACTAAGACAAAACAAAACAGTACAAAAGAAAACAATAAAAAACAAAACAAAGTACTTATCTTTAATTATATCATATACTCCGTTTGATTCAAATTTGGAGATGGCACTCATATTTTTAGTCCGATGTGGAGATGGTGCTTATATTTGGAGATGGAGCTCATAATCTCAGTCCAATGTGAAGATGGTGTTCATATTTGGAGATGGCACTCAAATTTTCATTCCAGTGGAGGGATGCTTTTTTCTTTAATTTGAATTTGTGGATGGCGGTCATATTTTCAAATTTTGACAAGTTAGACTGTGAACAGTTTAGAGTTGTTAACTGTGACTGTAGACACTATGGTTAGATCACTAGGAGTTGGGGAGGCCTCGGGAGTGGTGGGGGCAAGCAAATATGCAATATTGTTTTTTTTATTTTGATATTTTTTTCATCCTACATGGCATTCCTTAAAGGGTCTTTTTGAACTCCTCTAATGTCTACTTCTAGAGTGTTGACTCTAAGAAGGAAAATCTTTTCTTGTTTGCAAAAGAATGAAGAAATTCCAAATACTTTTACTTTGAGAGTGAAAGCATTGAATGATGAATTGGCTTCTGACATATACTGAATGCAATAAGAAAATGATATTGATTCAGAAAAACAAGATCAGATGCTAATGATTGCAAGACAATAGCAAATAGAAATCGTGCACTCTAAAGTTGTCTCTGAGTAACTAAGAATAAGTCTGATAATAAGCAACTTTGCTGATAAGCAGTAGCACAATAGCAACTCTAAAATAAATCTCTAAAAGATTGAGCTGGAATGCTCAAAAGAGTTCAAGCTTGAAAGCCTGATAGAGAGCTAACAACAATACTTTCTGATTGTGAACGATTTGCTTGATGAGGGCGCAAGAAGCGTCATGTAATAACACTCAACCCCTTTACAATTCACAATATTGATTCGTTAACTGATGAGATGTATGAATAGCTGATTTATACTAAGTAATTAGGTCATCAAATGCGATTGCCAGTTGGCTACGTCCATTGGCATTCATCCAGCTATTTCTATGAAATTGATTGCTGATAAGCGGTGAAAATTGGCCATAAATAGTCTGTCTGCATAAATGAACTAAAACTGTTACTTTGCATAATTGAACTAAAACTGCCACAGGCGACAGTGTCGGCTTTTTGCGAAAAATGTGACAGTGTCATAAAATCTCATTTCCTTCCTATTTGAGGTAGCCCCACACTTTGCCATAGTCATTTCCTTATGATTTGAGGCACTTTGAAAAAATGTGACTTTGCATTTTTACTCGTAATTCGTGACAGGCGAAAAATGCAAAAAAGATGACACTGCATTTTTACACAAGATTCCTAATAGGCGACAATGTCGCTAAAATGCAAAAAATGTGACACTGTAATTTTACTCATAATTTTTGACAGGCGACACTGTCTAGATTGTAGAGAGAGAAAATGCGACACTATTGTCAAACTCCGTGTATTTTTTGCAGACTGTGTAAAACACTTGTAATTCTGCAGACTATATAAAAACACGGAAAAATCTACAGAACTGGATAAACAATGGATGAGTATTAAAACTGATTAGTCGATTAGTAAGAAGGAGAATAATCCAACACTCCCCCTTACTCTGAATCCTTGAATGCCTTGACCTTCAAACTTAGTTCAACACAAAATCTTCTGTGTGCTTCCAAACTTAATGCTTTGGTAAAAATATCTACTATCATATCTTGCATTCTATAGTACTGCAATCTGACCTCTTCGTTGAGAACTTTGCTTCTGACAAAATAATACTTCAGTTCAATGTGCTTACTCCTAGAATGAAATCTAGGGTTGGCTGATAAGGCAATGGCACTTTGATTATCACAAAATAATAATGTCGGAGTAGATTGATTTACACTGATATCTAAAAGTAAGTTTCTCAACCAAACCGCTTCCTGTGTAGCTTGTGAGGCTATGATATACTCTAATTCAGTGGAAGATAGAGCTATTAAAGATTGCTTGCGACTGTTCCAAGAAATTGGACCATTTTTGAGGAAGAATGTATATCCGAAAGTGGATTTATTGTTAAGATAGTACTCCTTGAATTTAGTGGAGATGTATTCTCCCCCGTTATCTGATCTCAATGCTTTGATTCGGTTGCCAGTCTGATTTTCTGCATGCTCTTTGAATTGTCTGAACTTGATGAAAGCCTCTAACAACTGTTTAATGAAATAAACAGCTGTTCTTCTGGAGAATTCGTCAGTAAAGGTAATGAAGTACTTTGCATCTAGTAACGATGGAGTTTGCATAGGTCCACATATATTTGTATGAGAGCGCAAGAAGCTTCATGTGATAACACTCAACTCCTTCACAATTCACAATGTTGATTCGTTAACTGATGAGATGTATGAACAGTTGATTTATACTAAGTAATTAGGTCATCAAATGTGATTGCCAGTTGGCTGGTGTCCGCTGGCATTCATCCAGTTCCTTCTCAGAAATTGATTGTTGCTAAGTGGTGAAAATTGGCCGTAAACAGTCTGTCTGCATAAATGAACTAAAACTACCATAGGCGACAGTGTCGGCTTTTTTTGAAAAATGTGACAGTGTCCTAAAATCTCATTTTCTTCATATTTGAGGTAGCCCCACACTTTGCCAGAGTCATTTCCTTAACATTTGAGGTGTGAAGTTTTTAGCACGTGTGAACTTCACCACACACCTTATAGGATCTTTATGAGGTGTTGTGATTGCACAAGATTGATCAATGAATAATTTACTTGAAAAATCTAAGGCAAGAGCACAATGGCATACATCAGACTGAAAAAACTAACTTCTTACTATGAGAAATGAATATCAAAAATTATTCTAAGTGCTCAATATGGGGAAAACAGCCTGCTCTCGGGTAGAGAGAGATGACCAAGACATAAAACTCGGGTAGAGAGAGAATGAGCCCAAAACACCAAAATCTCAATATTCACAATATGGCAAAACATGCCAAAGTTTCCCTACATCAAAGAGGCTCGAATTCCTACAGTGGAGTTGCATGAAAAGTCCACTTTACTTGGTTAACTCAACTACTAAGGATCCACATGTAAAACTGCATGCATGAATATTGCATGTACTGCATGTCAACTCTCAAAATTACCTAGACATGTGTAGATCATGAAAACTACTTTGCATGTTGCATGCACTGATTGCATGTTGCTTGCATGCACTCTGAATGACTTTGCATGTAGTCTAAACTTTTGCATGACATCAAGATTGAACCTACCTAACTAAACTCGACCTATTCTAGAAGGTGATGTGCTCAATTCACATACCTTTATGTACAATAAGATGTACAATGGAAATGAGATAGGCATGGCCCCAAAACTCGAGATAGGAAGATATAATTTCACTAATCTTCACATGAGGCACTTAAAATATATGTTCCTATACAACATAGACTTTGAAATTAGGCCAAGGTTAGACCTCATCTTGATAAAAACATTCTTGAGCAATGGCTTGGTGAGAAGATCTACAACACAATTTGAAGATCCAACATGCTCCAATAAGGTCTCTCTCCCAATAACTTTTTCTCTTACAAAATGATGAGCTAACTCGATGTGTTTGCTCCTTGTCTGGAACACGAGATTGTTTGCAAGAGCCTGAGCCGAGATGTTATCATTCTTGATAATTGGAAGGTCTTCATCTCCGTAATACTTTAGCTCCAAGAGTAGCCTTTTGATCCATAAAATCTCCTTTGTTGTGGTTGTAAGAGATTTGTACTTAGCTTCACAGGATGATAAGGATATAGTTGCTTGTTTCTTTGATAGCCAAGAAACTAGATTCCCTCCAAGAAAAATTGTGTAAGCACTTGTGAATTTCCTATCCAACCTATCTTCTGCAAAATCTGAGTTTGAAAAAGCAACCAAAGTTAGATCTTCTCCTTTATAGATCAATCCATAGTCTAAAGTAGAAGATACATATCTCAAGATTCTTTTAGCCAACTTCCAATGATATATCTTTGGATCTTGCATGTGTTGGCTTAGCTTATGCACACTAAAGCTTAGATCAGGCCTTGTCACAGTTAACCATACAAGTGATCCAATAAGACTCCTATAAAGAGTGATGTCCTCGGATCTTTCATCATCTTTTATAGGAACTTTTAAATGTGCTCCATTGGAGTATGTATGCCCTTACAGTTTTCCATTTGGAATTTCTTAAGCATGGAAAGTGCGTATCTACTTTGACTTATGAAAGCATGATCTTTCCAAAAGTCAATTTCAAGGCCTAAAATGTAGTGAAGAACTCCTAAATCTTGCATTTTAAATTCAATACCAAGTGCATGTTTAGTTTCTTCAACTAGCTTCTCATTATTTCCACTAAGAATGATATCATCTACATAGATGAGAAGAATAACTACAAAGTTATTTACAAACTTAATGTACAATGAAGGGTCATATTCACTAACATAAAATCTGAGTGATATGAGAAATGAGTTGAGCCTTGCATACCAAGACCTTGGTGGTTGTTTTAGTCCATAGAGACTTTTGAACAAAAGAAATTTTTTTGATTCTTCACCTGCTTTCACAAATCCAGGTGGTTGCTCCATGTAAATATCCTCCTCAAGGTAACCATTGAGAAAGGCATTAGAAACATCAAGCTAAAACATACTCCAATTGTGATTACACGCAAGAGAAATGAGAATTCTTATAGTTACCATTTTTGCAACTGGTGAAAAAGTGTCTTCATAGTCAAGACCTTTGATTTGAGAGTAGCCTTTGGCACAAAGTCTTGCTTTGTATTTGTTGATGGATCCATCATTGTTATACTTGATCCTGAATACCCACTTACATCCAATGACATGCATGTTGTTTGGTGGCTCCACAAGCTCCCATGTGTTGGTCAACATCAAGGCTTCAAACTCAAGGGTCATTGCTTCAACCCATTTATTGGATTGAAGTGCTTCTTGGATATGTTTAGGCTCTTCATCTGATATGAAGAATGCATGATAGGAAGTTTCACCTTCCACTTGCCTTCCTTCCTCATCATGAGTGAGCCTTCTTGGCTCGGATCTTTCTCTTGTGGATCTTCTTGTTGTAGTTGCTTGAAGTTGCTCCTCCTCAAGCCTTGGCCTCACCACTTCTTGAACAACATCAAGATTGAGGATTGTAGATCCTGCATGAGACTCCTTGATCTTCATGAAAGATCACATCTCTACTTACAACATTCTTGTCAGTAGAGGGAAGATAAACTTTATATGCTTTCTTAGAAGATGCATATCCAACAAAAATTCCTTTAACAGCACTAGGATCATCTTTCTTCCTAGTCTCTAAAGGTACATGCACATAGCATAAACAACCAAAGATCCTAAGATGATCTACCTTAGGCTTTTTTTTATACAATATCTCAAATGGTGTTCTTCCTTCTATTGCAAGATTAGGAAGTCTATTACAAAGATAATTTGCACATGCAACTGCTTCTCCCCAAAATTCTTTATGTAGAGATGCTTCTAGCCTAATGGCTTTTGCACATTCACACAAAGTTCTATTTTTTCTCTCAGCAACTCCATTTTGTTGAGGAGTATAAGAACAAAAAAATTCTCTTTGTATTCCCTCTTTCTCACAAAAGTCTTTAAACTTGTTAGAGGTATATTCACCTCCACTATCACTTCTCAAAGCTTTCAACTTGAAAGTAAACTGCTTTTCTACATAAGCTTTGAAAGTAAGGAAAACATCATAAACCATGGCTTTAGAAGATAGCATATAGATCCAAGAATATCTTGTATAATCATCTACAAAGAAACAAAACAATTTGCTCCTCCTTTGCTTTTGGTTGATTCTACAATTTCTACTTGAAGAGCAAAACACTACCATTGATCCTATTATTGAAACTTTTAGCATCATTGAATGAGTGTAAGGTTGAGAAAAAGTCCTTTTCACAAGACATGTGGGAGATAGCCCCACTATCAATCCACCACGTATCTCTTGAATTGCCATTGCTTGTTGGTGAGGATGTATATGCCATCAAGAATACATCTACTTCATCATCATCATCCTCATGTGCAAGGTTTCCTTGTTTGTCCTCCTCCACTTGTGCTCTTAACCTCTTGTAGCATTCAAATGCTTTCCACAAAAGAAGCATTTCTGCTTTGACTTGTCCTTTGAGCTTGATGCATCATCATCTTCTTTGGCCTTCTTTGGATGCATCTTCTTTCCATTTGTCTTCTTTTTGCCCTTGCATGAGAAATTGGCTTTCGCATCACCACCCTGCAAAGACAAGGAACTCATCCTATATTTTGCATGGAGCATCCTACCCTCTTCAGCCACTAATGCATTGTGAAGTTTTTCTATAGTTGGCAAAGTGTCTTGGATGGCAAAACTTTGGACCAAATTTGCAAAGTCATCTCCTAGACCATTAAGATCTCTCACTAGCTTCTAGAAGGTATGACACCAGCAGATCCCATCTTACTAGTGACTTCTACAAACAAGAAATAGGATTGATTGACTTGAAACTCACAAAGGTCTCACACTTGTAGTGTTTCACTCAAATTTGATTTCTAGTACAACAAATGGACTTATAATCACAGTTCTATCACTCCCTCACAAAGCTGAAATGAACATAAGATGAAGTGAAAACTACTTTCAAACAAATCTTGCCAAGAAATGGATTTGATTGTCTCTAGAAACTCACTAAGGTCTCTCTCTTGTAGTGTTCACTCAAATTAGATTTCTAGTCCAAAAAATGGACTTATAATCTCAGTTCTAGCACTCCCTCACAAAGCTGGAATGAAGATAAGATAATGTAAAATCTACTTGCAATCAAATCTTGCCAATTTTGGCTATTTTTGGACAATAACATGACTAAATCTCTCTCACACTTTTTGATGTACTTTCAAGACCTGTAAAACAAGTTTAGAGGACCTGATAGATTAATTAGATCTCATGACCCTAAGTCAAATCTAATCAATGGCACTTAACCTTCGTAGCTTATCCTAAGATTTCCACCAAAAATTACATCAAGAGCTCACAAATTGAATTTCTTTGGATCAAATGAATACCATGAATTAAATGCAGGTTCAAAGGTGCTCACACATGTGGACAATATGGATTTGGACCCCTACCAAGTTTGGGATCAAATCTCCTCACCAAAATCAAGATTCTAGCTTGCCTCCTCAATACTAGTTTTTAGCACCAAAACTTGCTAACAATGGATTTGCATTAGATCAATGGCTAATGCTCTTGTACTTGGCTCTGATACCATGTGAAAGTACTGTACTTTAGGACCATAAATGGATCTACAAAAGATCCAGAAGAGTGATTGGATGCTTGCTTGATAATCTATCAAAAAACAAGACACAAAAAAGTTGATCTAGATTGGCAATTTGACAAACAACAAGCATTAACAATCAAAAGCATTGATAAACATTGAAATACTAGCCCACACATGTGTACTATAGGTTTAAGTACGGCCTTTAAGCTGAGAAACAAGTAGAAATTGATTTGGTTGCATTTGGATCACAAAAACTCAATGTACATAGTGAACTAGCTTGAGATTGCCCATGAGCTCCAAAAAATATTCTATCTTCTCACTATGGGAGCTTGGAATACATAGCAAATTCGACTTCCTTTGTGAAGTTAGGTGGATTTCCAGCATGTGATAAGGAATTTAACTCAGCCCTTTTGCCCTAAAATGAAACCGTAGTCTATTTCCTAGAGTCATGCTTGGTAGATAGCTAGTTGGTCAATTTTCACCTTAAATCTAGGATTTAGGTCCTATAAACTAGGAATCACTACCAAAATGACATGACCAACCCTATAGACTTGACCTAACCTACATTAGGAGTGGATTGCCATGTGGCATCTTTGCCTCACATGCGTGACATCCACTTACGTACAAAATTTACATTATACTACATGGTTTTTTATCAAGCTAGATTTGCCAATTTTTGGCAATTCTTCACACAAGTTTTAAGATCATAAATAATATAAAAAGCTTTGAGGACCCTTTTCAAAAATAGTTTTCTCTCAACGTTCAAATGGCCCAATAAAAAGACTAGATATTTAAATCATCATAACATAGGTAGCCATAACTAGAAAATGAACATGTACTTTTAGCATCTTTGAAATTGTCATTGGGCAACTTGCAAACAAACTTTGGGTTGGCTTGTTCTAGTACCCATGACCATTGTGTTGCAAAAGAGTCCCTTCTTTACTTAGTAATAATGTTTAGCCAAGCAACTCAACACAAAAAATAGGAACCACTTTGTTTTTGTTGGGAAATTTGCTATTCACCGATGGTTAAGACTAAAGAGCAAAAACAAATATAATGCATGAGCAAATGCATTAGAGTCTTCTTTAGTGAGCAAGAATTTTTTTTTCTAGCACTCAAGTCATTGCCACTATAAGGAGACCAAGATCCATAATTGAATGTGTAATGCTTCACAATGAGAAAGATGAAGATGAAACATGGAGACCATGAAAATACATTCAATAGTCTTTGGTATTGATGCATCTCTAAAAATAACGAGATGTTTTGACATGTTTCTTTATCATGAAATTGAAAAAATATAGTATACATTATAACTTCAAGAGATTGAAGTTGATTTCCTTAATGGGATGAACATTTCACGACTCTCTCAACCCTTGATAAATACATCTGTATCATCAACCTCTTTAACTTATATACATCATTTATGGTGTATTAAGAAAGTGAAAATTGAAATGAATGACGTGTATAAAATAAGACTAAATGAATTACATTCCAATCAAATTTATACTTACTTCCTCAAGATTGAAGTCCTCTTGCATATTGTACCACTCTGTTGGGGGTATTCCCAACAAAGTGTAAATAAATAAAATCTTCCAATAAAATGTGTTGGGAGGGCATGGCATCGTGCGTGTATAAGCCCATGGCCCAATGAGCACGCAATTGAAGTTGTAAATAAAATAAACTTGACTTGGGCCTTGTAATTAAAATAAAACTAGAGGCCCAATGTCATTTTTAAACTTAGAGATCACTTTTTAGAGTTGGGTCCAAATTGGGACTCACATGAATCTTGTGATTTCTAATGTACTTTTTGTGGACCCTTGGATCAAGTTGGGTCCAAGATGAATGGTTAGGATCATTGTGAATATTAGCCAATAAGATTGAGGGGCAAGGGCCTTCCCCATTTTATAAAAAGACACCATTTGTACACTATTTGGATGCTTAATGAGAAGGAGGAAACTCTACCATTTTTGGAAGAGAAGCATTCTCATTTGCTATTCACTACTTGCTATTGCTCTTGGTTGTGTTTTCTATTGCTTCCTATTTCCATGTTTATTGTTTGCCATAGTGAATGTTTTTCCATTAGCAAGCATAAGGAGCATTTGAGCTAACCTCCACCCTCACTCTCTTTCTCTCTCTTTCTCTTCTCAATCTCTTCTTCTCCATTCCTTCCCTTCAACCAAACTATGATGAATGTTAGTGTAGAGGAGTAGAGTTAAAGAGGAGTAGTATAGTGGTGAGTAGAGTTAAGGGAGAAAGTAGGAAATTAACTAAAAGTAGCATCTATGCATAGTTAGGCATCTATCCAGTGATCTAACCTTTGTTGACAGGCGGAAGGGCTATACTACGAGAGATCTTCGACCTCACAGTGGCGCCATTGCTGGGTATAGGTTTCCACTAACTAGTTTAGTTGCATTTTAGCCATTTTCTTGCTTTTTAGAGTAGTTTAGGTAGATTTTTGGGAGTTTAGAGTTAGTTTTCTGTATTTTTTTGTGTTTGAACTGTTCACAACTAGCGGAGGAGGTGTGAGAGGGTAGAGGAGGCCCTGAACAACCTCTAAGGGCTTGAAACCCAAACCAATCATCCAAAAAACTCAAAAAACACACCAATCTACATTTTGGAAGGAAAAAGAGCCAAAAAAACTCATCAGATTTTTATATCTCTAGAATCGGTGGGAATTAACCCTTGCATGATTGGAAGCAGCTCCAGGGTACTGTCCCAGACCTGCATAGAAGCCTGCGAGAGTTAGTTCCAAGCAGATAGTAAAAATCAGAGAAAAATCATAAAAGTTCAAAAAATCCATGAAAAAATCCAAAAAAATTCAAATCTTCATAAGAACTCTTGCAGAGCCCTCTGAAGTTCCATCTCAATGAGACCAGGACATAGAGAAGCTTGCGAGAGTTGGTTTGATGATTAAGTGCCTGTGCGAGAGTTCCCAGTGAAAAAAAGACGGGAAAGTACCAGTGAACCCTCGCAGACAGTGAAATTTTTAATTCCAGTGGTCAAGAACTCTCGCAGAGGATTCTGAAGTTCCATCTCAGTGAGACCAGGACACAGAAGAGCTTGTGAGAGTTAGTTTGATTCCAGTGAGCAAAAAATTGGATTTAAGTGCTAAAAAATCACTAAAAAGTAAAAATCCAGCAAATCCTTCCAGTAAGATCTCTCGTGGACCCTCTCAATCAATTTAGAATATCAAATTACAATAGTGATGAAGCCTGCGAGAGTTAGTATGAAGATCAGGTGAAGATCAAGCACAAAAAGTGATTTTGAACCCTCACAGACAGTGAAATTTTCACTTCTTGCAAGAGTTAACTCTCGCAAAAAATTCTATAGTGAGATTTGACCCAGATCTAGCTACTGTGAAGCTTGCAAGAGTTACTTCCCAGAGATCTAAAAGATATCAAGTTTTTTATCTGCAAAAATAGCTAAAGAACCCTCGCACAAGATAACCCTTGCAGACCAAATCAGTGAAAATATCTGCATCAGATCCAGCTATTGTGAAAATCTCAGGTCAATCAATGCAAGGAGTAAAAAGTTATCAAGGAAAAACCACCGTAAAAGGCCTAAAAATCATTCCGGCCTATCAGATCGATCAGATCCTTGAAGATCCAGACTACATCCTACTGTATAAGCAAGATCTAATCACTTTGGAACCCACCATTGGATGAATATGAGATCGGAACGATCAATAGCACGAAGGATAGCAAATCAGGCACCACACCTTCCTAGATTAGCAGTTGTGCAACAAGAGGCAAAACCGAAACCAGCACCAATGGATCTAGTGGGCCAACCCGTACCTGTCGCACCCTTGCATGCAGTTCGGAGAGTACCATAGATGGAGATATCAAAATACAACGGATCATCAAATCTCATCCGCTTCCTCCAGATCTACGAGCAAGCTTGTGAGATCTACGACGAACGGACACCTGCAGAGAAGCTGATGCTATTTCCTATGTCCTTGCTTGCAGTGGCTTAGGATTGGTTTTTCAACCTGTCAGAGGAAGAGAAATCCACTTGGGAAGCGGTTAAAGTGGCTCTCATTACGCGTTTTAAACCAAGAAAGTTCTTGGAAGACCCGTTTCTCCTGCTAAGCAAAGTCAAGATGGAAAAACGAGAAAGGGCCCGAGACTATATTGAACGGGTCAAACATCTACGATCTGAGTGCAATGCAGCCTTGACTCCCGATCATGCGGTGATCATGTGGTTCCTAGTCGGATTACCACGAAGCATCAGAAGAGAACTGAAATGACGGAAGCAGTACGCTACTCTGCAAGAAGCTATGGAAGATGCCATCGGGGAAGAGGATGAGAGATTTGACGACAAATATCCTTCCACCCACACTCCTACTCCTTCGATCGCATCATCATCATCAAACGCATCCGCTCTATCCATAGAACTGCTGTCGGAGCAAATGACAAAATTACACAAACAGCAGATGGAGCAACTTACGACGCAGTTTGACCAGAAACTGAAGGCCTTACAAGGAACTGTAGCAGTAACTCCACATCAACAGGAACCAAACCAGTTGCAGTATCCTCGACGAGAAATTGTATGGTGTTTAGTATGCACGCAAAACCATACAACGAACGAGTGTCCAGTCCTAAAGCAAAATCTGAGACTGACACATAGATTCTGCCATCTGTGCAATGCAACATCGTACGATACGACATTTTGTCCGTTTAACTCCAGGGTTGTTCAACAGAAGAGAAGTCGTTATCAGACTTCTTATCCTTATCATCAAGGGGCACCTAACGCGGCACCAAGGTACGGCGCATCCAATCAACCATAACGCATGGCCTTACCTGCTCCACTAGGGCCAGCCAATCAACAAGTGGCCCATGTAAACCTGACAACAGTGGAACAAGAAATGCAAATGCCACCTCAACTTGAGCAGCAACAGTGGTACGGACTAGATGAACCATTTATGGATCCTACCATAAATGAATATGTTTCGGCCTATGCAGCTCAAACTCAACATCAAGGTGGAAGAAATTACGGCTGCTACGGATGCGGCGAGGGACACAGAATTGCAGAATGTCCCTACAAGGGACAATATACAACCTCCTGCCGGGATTGCGGTTATGGACACTGTTTCAAAAATTGTCCATTTAAACCTGGAACCAGTGCACCTCTTAACCTCATTGTCATACAACAATCAGCAGTTCCAGCGGGGATGCCATCGAAAGGTTGATACGACCACGCTCCTGTGTTAGCTGTTACGCGAGCACAGAAGAGGAAGGAAGTGGCTCCCTCACCACCACCATCGGTCACTAACGACCAACCCTCAACTTCAGCGCCATATCCAAATGTGAGGGAAGAGAGAAGACAGTACCAGAAAATAAGACATTGGGTACAAAAAGCACAAGAGGGAAAAAAAGAGCAAGAACGAAACAATCCCATAGAACCTCCAGTCGGCGTCGAACGGGAACCGCAAACGGGCTCACCACTGTGCACTGATCAGAATGATCGGTTGCACCAACACGAACCACCTTTTCACATGGTGGAGCCTGAGGAACCACGCATTGAAAGGCTCACACTCTTGCTGTCAAGCCACGTTAGTTTACCACTCGGAGAACTACTACGGATTGCACCACAAGCGAAAAGCCTTTTAGCGGAATGGGCCAACGTGGATGAGGAGCCAGTAGCGCCTGAGCCCATCTATTGTGCGGGCTATGATGAAACAAGTAACGTCCTCCACATCGGAGCAGCATGGGAAAGTGAGGAACACAACATCACTTTGCCAATCAAACACAAGAGATACGAGGACGAGGCGACAGTGGTAGATGGAGGATTAGGTGTCAATCTAATCTCCACTACTTTGTACAAAAAATGAGAATTACAAGGATTGAAGCTAGCCAGATTTGCCATCAAGCTAGCAGATCAATCTTGTGTGAAACCAAAAGGTGTAGTTGCTGATATTCTCATAAAGATAGCAAGCATGCAGTATGTGATTACTTTTGTGGTCATGGATATACCTGAATCTCCATCTGCATACCGTGTTTTACTGGGAAGACCATGGTTGAGAGCTGCGCAATTAGTACACAACTAAGGTACAGAGAAACTCACCTTCGAGAACAGAGAATGGGCTGGCTGTAAAGGTAGATCCAACCACATAGGCGGTGAGACCTATTGCACCCAAAGCTGATGACAGATCATCCACGACAAATCATACGATTGACCGCCCAAGGCCAGCCAAGGGAAGTTACTATCATTCAGAGATGGATGTCATGAGATGGACGGATGCATTAGCAACTATTGACTGCCAGGCATGTCAATATGAATCAGATCCAGAATCAAATACATCTTCACCCAAATGTTACACTATGGACACACCAATCACATTTGGGGTGAATATGATAAACGTAGCATGGCTGTCAGCGAAGACGATTGAGAACCCAGTGGACGATGATCTAGTCCCTTGGCAACATGCTCTAACTTATAATAAGGAGATTGAGCTGACTGATGAACAAGTCCTACACCACATGGACCCAGATCGTTACGGAACCAAGAAGGTACCAGCTCAACCACCACAAAGGTCTGCTATGGCAAAAGTCTCAAGGATCGATCCACCCAAGGCACCTGCGAATAAGAAGAATCAGTTGAAGCAACGCTACAACCAGGTGATCCGATGGAGTGACCTACCCGAAGAGGCAATAGCTACAGTAGACGTTGATATTCGCAACCATGAGGCGAATGTCACAGTAGTCCCGAAGAAAGACAACAAGGATGAACCCACCAAAATGACATAAAAGGACAAAAAAAAGGTGTTGGATTTCTTGAAGTCAATCAAGTTGGACTTAGATACAGCGTCATCTTCTACACTGGTGACAGAAAATAAAAAAATGACCAGTCGGGCCAAGATCAATATGCTGAAAGAGGAATCTCGACGAGCTCCAGTTCACGAGATGCCTGATACTTTCAAGAATTATACATTGGACAACGTGGTAATCATGATGCCGCAAGCCCAATGAGAATCTGATCAAAGTCAGGCACCAGCGGAACAAGTCTTCGAGGGACCTGCACGAACACAACCGATGAATCTTGCGGAACCATGAGAAGAAGAAAGGATAGTGCATGTGGGAGAGCAGTTAACACCCATGTAGTTATGAAGTATTGTATGGCAAAAAGCCAAATCTTAGTGATTTGAAAGTTTTTGGATGTACTTGTTATGTACATATCCCTTTAGAAACAAGGAAAAAGGAAGATGCCACTTCATTCAAAGGCATCTTTGTTGGTTAAAGTGAAAATAGTAAAGCGTAAAGGATATTTGATTCTATTACCAAGAAAGTTGTTGTAAGTAGAGATGTACTTTTTGATGATTCTCTCCAAGCCAAAGGAAAGGTGACTTCCAACAACACTTAACTTGTCAAGGATCATGCTATGGCCGAGGAGGAGCTTCATGAAGATGAAGACCAAGAGGAATTTACTCAAAGTCCAAGGGTGACAAGAAGATCAACAAGGACAAGGATTGAGCCATCAAGGCTCACTTTTAGTGACAAAGGGGAGCAAAGGGAAGATTCTTAACTACTCAACTCTTATACTTTCTTGACTACTATGCTTGATGAACCAACTAGTTTTGAGGAAGCAAATAAGTCTCAATATTGGAGGAAAGCTACGCAAGTAGAGTTGCATTAATGGAAAATCAAACTTGGAAGCTTGTTGATCTACCTTATGGAAAGAAGCCTCTTACTTGTAAATGGATATATAGATTGAAATATAATCAAGATGGTTTCATTCATAAGTATAAACCTAGACTTGTAGCAAAAGGTTTTTTGCAAGTCAAAGGCATAGATTATGATGAAACCTTTGCACCTATTGCAAAGCTTGTAACCATTAGATTAATCATATGTCTTGCTACTTCTTTCAAATGGGAGCTCTTCCAACTTGATGTGACAAATGCTTTCTTGAATGGATTCTTGGAAGAGGAAATCTACATGTGCCAACCCGAGGGCTTCATCAAAGATGGAGAAGAAGAGAAGGTGTGTTTCTTGAAGAAGAGTCTTTATGGACTCAAGCAAGCACCAAGAGCATGGTACTCTAGGTTGCATTCCTATCTTATTTCCATTGGATTTGTTGTAAGTTCTTATGAGCCATCATTGTACTACAAATGTAATGATGGGAGGATCATTATCTTAGTTTTATATGTTGATGACATTATACTCACAAAAAAAGATCTAGATGGCATCAAAGATGTAAAAATTACCTTGTCTAGTGAGTTTAAGATGGTAGATCTAGGACTTCTAAAAGTTATATTTGGAACAGAACTCACTAGAAGTAATGATTTACTTTCATATGTCAATCTAAGTATGCTAGTTCAATCCTAGCAAAATTTGGCATGATTGATTGTAAAGGAGTTGAAATTCTCATGGAACTAAGTGTAAAAGTTTCTAAGGAAAGTGATGAAGCATCCTTTGAGGACATTACTACCTATAGAATGCTTATTGGTTCCTTGATATACTTAACCATCACTAGACCTGATCTTAGTTTTTGTGTTGGCAAATTGAGTCGATACATGCAAAGTCCATTAATATGTCATTGGAAAAGTGCCAAAAGGGTGTTAAGGTACATCTCGGCTACAAAAGACTTTGGCATAGTTTATGAAAGGACTAATATTTGTTTGAGAGAATACTCGGACTCAAGTCTTGCAGGTGACAAGATGGATAGAAGATCCAGAAGTGCATTTGCTACATTCTTATGTGGAGGAGCTATATCTTGGCTTTCCAAAAAGCAAGATACCATCTCTCTTTCATCAACAGAATCTGAGTATAAAGCTATGACAACAACAACAAAGGAGGTTCTTTGGATTAAAAGGCTTTTGGAGGAGCTTCATGTGATCAAGGATGAAGACATTCCATGCATATATTGTGACAATCAAGCAGCTCAACAACTTGCAAACAATCCAATCTTCCATGCTCGAACAAAGCACATTGAGATTTCACATTATTTTGTGAGGGAGAAAGTGCAAGCAAAGGAGATCAAGCTTATTCATGTTTCATCATCAGATTGCATTGTTGATATACTCAGCAAGGCATTGTCCAAAGATCCATTTGTAAAATTAAGATTGGCTCTTGGAGTTATAGATAGATCTATGCTAGATTTACCAAGCTAGAATTTTGAGGAGTGTGAAAAATGCGAAAATTATGCTTGGTCAAGGCCAAATCTATGTAAATAGGATGATTACACATGTGTGGAGCCTGTTCCCACGTGTGAAATAAATGTACATGACATGTACCATATTCATATAGGTTGTACATTTGATTTAATTCAAGCTCTAGTGGCTAAAAAGGCCAAAATCTAGTTTTCTAGTCATATGACACATGGCATCAATCTATTGATTGCATGAGCCACATCATTAGATTAGGTGCTTCATATAGTAGGAAAATGGACCAAAAGTGCTCAAAATAGAAAGTCTGATCCAAGTGTCAATTTTGCATGATGATTCATCATATGACAAAGCATCCTCACATGTGTGAGATCTGATGCATGATCAGTACCACGAGCTCCAAGAAATGTATATATAGAGGCATATTTGGCCATAAACAACAAGCAACACCAATCTTGATTTTGGAAGCAATTTTGTGTCAATCTCTCCATTTGTCTTCAATTGTTTTGATTGATTTGAGTTTCTATCATAGTGTAACTTGTTTTTAGGCTGGAGTCCGCCACCGTACTCTGACAAGTTTTCACACGTGTGAAACCAGGAAGTACATTTACCTTCATTAATGATTGTTCTTGCTAGATTTTCATGCCTAGAATTGATCTAGATTGATCTAAATCTTGTGTAGATTGATAGATCAATTGTATCTAACATCCAATCTTTGTCGATCATTTTAGAATCCATTCTTGGTCCTATTTTGCAGATTTCCACAACATCTACATTTGATGCATGGCAAAATGGAGCCTGTTACTGGATGCGTGTCTTGACTCAATAATTGTACGTGCCTAGAACTTGGAACTCATATCTGCTGCATAAACATAATAAAACACAAAAATGCTAAAATAGAAAATTCATGTCCAGTGTCAAATAAATAGGACTTACATATTCTAACAAACGAAAGTGACAATTGATTAATTTTACAAGTATCCTCCATAATAAGACATGGTGAAATAGGACTTGAAAGCAATGGAGATTCATGTTCGAAAACATTTGTATATTTATGTAGGCTAGTATCCAACTTGGTATAACCAAGGATGGAATAAGATTGAAGATCATTTGTTTGAGATGTCTCAAATGGTTGAAAATCATAGTCCTTTGAGTCCTCATAGGTCTCAACACTTTTATTCTAGGAATTAGTAGTCCTCTTATGGCACTGAAACCCACGATGATTAACTTTGGATATGGTGCAAAGCCCCATATTTGAACCAAAAGAATTAGAGTGTTTGGTAAGTTTCAAATTATGAGGCCAATTATTCTTGAAAGAGTGTGAGTTGCTCGAGTGTTGGAAAAATGATGATTGTCTTTGATCTTCAGGGGGCAATCTATGGTTTGTGGATTTTTAGTTGATAATTAACATTTCTCTGATTCCCGAAATCTTCCAATTGAATTTTGTTGGGAGGACGTTCATTATAACTACGCTAGGTGTTGGAATTGGAACTTGAAAATCGAGAAATTGAATTGAATTTTGTAGATGATCCGTTTAACCTTGGTTTATTGGAGAATGGTACAAGGTCAATAATGTATTCAACATAGCCAATTAATTCGTGGCTTGCAAATCTTTTGGATCGTATTTGAGAATGTCAACGTGAAGTTGAGGTTCAAGTCCAAATATGAAGGCATGTGATTTTTCCGAAGATGACATGTCATCAATTTCAAGTATTAAAGATTGAATTGAGTGATGTGGGCTGTAAGGGAACTAATTTGCTCAAGATGTTGAAGATTAGAATGTGCAAAATCAACATTACCTGGGATAAATTATTTTCTAAACGCTTTTTCAAAGCATTATGAAGTTATGACTCCCTTGCCTTCCTTGAATTAGCTTAGAGTCCTATTGAAGATTTATAACATACGTATATGATAGTATGTGGTTCATTGTTGTTCTCGACTTGTCTCCAATCGTAGCCAAGTTGCCTAACAATGGTACCCATGGGCAACAAAGGCCCCAAGCCCTAATGTTGATTTACATGGGAAGTGGACATGTAAGAGCCCATTGTGCCCTGACCAAAAATGTGGATACCTATAGGCTCTAATCTTGTTATGTGTGTTGGTGGACATTCAATAGCGTGGGTGAAAAATTGCATTGGCCTACAATTTGGATATATAAAGCATTATAATGCTATTGAAACCACTGCCATAAACAGATCTATATGTGCCTCTCTTGGGAGTTGTATCCTTAAGGCATTCTCCCCAAAGATTTGGTTCACATTGCAAACCTTTTTCCATTGAGAGGGTAGTGACTCCAAGGGGACACGAAGGTCCCCATTTGAGGTGCTTCCACCTGAGGGTGGAAGGGCTTGAAGATGGGACCTTCATTTCATGACGTGAAATCAATCACTACTTGTTTTTGTCGTAACTTTTTTTTACGCGCATCTTCTATAAATTCCATTGTTTTTCAAAAAATCGGATAGATTCCATTGTCTTTTTTAATAGCCAAAAGTAATTTTGCTTTCGACGAAGAGCGGCGGGTGGGAGTATTTTGGCTATCCACATAAATATTTTGTCATAAAATTTTATGGTCATGTGTTAATCTTGGCATTGCTTATCTACATGAGAAAATTTTGGTGGAAGGTGTAAATGGTTGGCCAATTAGTAAGTTTGGCATTTCAATTGATTAACAGCTCAATACCGTTGGATTTAGTGATCCACGTTCAGAATTTGCCACCTTTTCTCACTTTCAACGATCCAAACGTGCCCAAGTGGCAGTTGTGCTTCGTGGCGAAAATCTAAGTGGTCCAGCGTACAATTTATAGTGCCATTACGGCCCTTCGATCGCGCGCAAGAGCGCCACAGGCTGAGATGTCAATTTATCGATATTTGGATCGATCGATCGATCGAGAGATCGAGAGAGAGAGCCAGAGATGATGATGGTGATGGTGGAACGGGCCAAGTCTTAGTTTCTGCGATTGCTCCTTTATCATTCATTGTACTTCGCATGTATCTTACGGAAGCACCTTTTGTTTGAGCAGGACAGGAATCTTGTTCTGAAAATATTGAGAGCTTCTGGTGGTAAGGTGCTGAATTTGAGTCAATTTGGTTTCGACTCTTGCTTCGAAGATATTTCCAAGCTATGGCATGAATTATAATAGATAGCCGAAACGTTGATGAATGCGTTTTCAAGCTGTGCCGTAATAGATAGCAAAAACATTGACTGCGTTTTCAAGATATGGCGTATTCGATAGCCAATATTTGAATGCGTTTTCAGTTTTGTAAGTTGTGGTTAAGCTGAGTGTCATTTAGGCTGGTTGTATTTGCTATTGTTTGGTCATTCGTAGAGCTTAGGAGAATAATCCTTACCTTGTTTGAGCGAATTCGCTTTATGTTGACATGAGAACATACGATAGTTTTAGATCTGTGGGAGCAGGCCACAGATAGAAAGAAAGTTGTGATTTTAAGCAGTTGTTTTTTCCTCCAGATGTAGCTCTTCAAAGTTGTTTATCCACTCGCATATGGAGTTTACACTGGTCAATAAAGAAGTTGAAAGATTTTGAACTGGTCTATGGCCCTCTGCCATTCAATTCAAGCAGGAGATACAAATTATTTACAGAAATCAACAAACACACCAGTTGATGAGGCAGAAATATAATAATGGTCTGCTTGGCGTCACCGTTGACAAAGTAACGTTTAGGATGCAGCAACAGCGGTTTGCTCGTGCATCGGACGTTGCCACCGTACCCCTCAACAAAACAAGGTCTATATTGCAGCTGTCAAAGTATCGTGTGACAACTTCTAACACCTACAAATCAGTCAGTGTCAATATTTGCTCAGCGGAAATATCATCGTTAAGATCTATTCGGTACTCATCACGTCACTTGGAGGAAAAGCGGTTTCGGCAGTTCCTTCATCAGGCAATACCTCCTCACTCTTGTGGCAGAGTATGGGGGTCAAAGCAGCTTTACGAGGGAAAAATCAGAAGATGCCCCGGAGCTACAACATGTGGCCTTCAGTACGTAGGTCAGCTCGCCATAATAAGGGAGCTCATTGCTGCAGGCACAGCAGCTGTAGCAAAATCAACCTCCACTGGTTCGCCTCACGGTTTAGTGCTAGCAACCATTACACAAGCGGCAGTTGCAGCTGCTGCAGTTGTATATGGTGCTTATATGTCACCGTATGCCGATAATATCATGGGACGAGGGCGAAATCCCTCTGAACAACAAGGTTTTTCTTGACTGCCTTCTTAGTCTTTGTTAATGACGCATAACAGTTTTTGAGAATTTTACTTGAAATCATTTACCATCAGCACAGTTTGTAAACTGAAAGTAAAGGTTTTGAAATTGGTAACAATCTAAAATTTGCATATTAAGGAACCGGAAGGAATTTATTTAAACGAACCTCTCTCGCTCTCTCTCTCTCTCTCTCTCTCTCTCTCTCTCTCTCTTCCCCCTCCCCCCCTTCCGAAATTGCTGTGGCTGGCGAGGATGTTTAGAGGGTCAACAACAGTTGGCGACTCGTTCGTCTGCCTGTGCTTCAGAAGCTTTTCTGAGTCTAACTAAAATATGACGTTATCAATCTTAGCGCCTGTTGCAGACAAGCAGCTACCAGAACTAGAGCATGACTAAGTTTGATGCATGTTTCTCGGCAGCTTTGGGGGCAAGGTTTTGGTCTTTGTCCGATGCTCCAGTTTGACGTCATTTCTCATGCCTACTTAGCCGTCTCTTTAACATTCGGTAAAGAATATGGTCCCTGCTCTCAGACACGAAAATTTGAAACCATACAGTTTCTCTTATTAAAGAGGCTTTGCTGTGTTATGAGAAAATTAAGACTTATTGGTACAAAAAAGCTAATAGAGGAAGTTGAGGAGTTTTGTGATAACGTTCAGAGTTTACAACAACTATCAATCACAGCAGAAGTCCCATCTTGCTGAATTTTTGCAGTGTGATATTTAGTCATTCATCCTGTACAATGTACATTGACATGAGCTGCGTTGCAATTTGTGAAACATCATAGAATCTATGCAGGTTTTGCATGCTTACAGATATTGTGTGGTTTTATTATTCTTGTAGTGTTTTGAACACTTGGAAGCTACCACAGTACAATTGCTTTCAATTGTTGTTGTCATATTTGAAAACTTTTGTGAGTCATTGCTTGTTGAACAATTGTGTTGTAACCATTGGACTATATTGTCTTCCTTTGTTTGTTCAAATAACATTTTGCTAGGAAGTGAGAAAGAGGATCGTAGATGGAAAAGTTCTTTTGCTAATTCTATGGGTTACACTAACTTATAGGAAGGGAGTCGTGTTGCATATGAACACCTTTGGAATTTGTCTCCAACTTTGAGAGAACATGTGTTATTTGCAAATAGAAAAATGAGTGATCTTTTTAAAGAAGAATTATCAATTATCTAAAAAACTGTAATTGCTAGTGGAGGATGAGAAAGATAAGATTCCAAGAGAGTCACTATACTCGCTTGTGCCCTAAGCTATGTTACAACATAGAGGACTTTCCTTGGTTTGATTGAATTCTAGTCTCTAAGACAAACGTACCAATGACATGTATTGGCATTCTTTCATGTCACTTGTCGAAAGTTATTGGTCTTCTTGTTTCTTGTATCAAAGGTCAATCCCATCTTCTTGGCCATGGTAATAGTTATGTAATATGGACTAATGAATCCCTAGACTTGGGGCCTATATTAATTTGTTGGCCACAAGCCCTTTATTCATGAACCGGCCAAAAACATTTTTTTTATGCATTTATATTAGAGTAGTCTCTCTAGCAATTGGAAAGACGTCAATTTTTTCCAATTTTCTCTCTCTCGATGCTCTCTCTGGCCGTTTCTGGCAACCTTTACATTTTTGGGAACGCAGGATTATAGTGCACCTACAAAAGTAGACATGACATCGATCAAAGTTCTCTTTCAAAAGTATTTGCCTTAGGAAAAATTTTGGGTCAAAAGGGGATATTTTTTTATTCAATGGATGACACCTTTTTGTTCAACATTTGAGTGAATCTCAGTGCTCTATGTTGTCATACATGTTTAAAGATCCATTTTTTGTACTTTTTTACTTGCTAGAAATGAAGCCATTGCAAAGTCAAACTTTGGTCAAAATGGAATATTTCGTTTTATGCTCTACAAGATTTTGTTTTAGATTCCCTTTGGATCTTTATATTTCATACTTGATGATGAGTTCATAGTTCGACAACGGGAACTTTCTATCAAAAGGTTTTGAAGGTCAAAGCTTGGTCAAATTAGGAACATGTTTTCCTTTCTGTAGACAATTTTTCTCTTGGCGTGACGTGGATTTCAACATTTTTTTGTTGAGCAACAAGTGCCAAATTGTATGGCTCATCGATAGGACATCTCTATCTCAGAATATCTCATGTTTAAGTTTCTGCATCTATGAGAGGTTGAATGACAAAGGTTAGCTACTTATGGTCATTGTTACCAAGTTTTGGAGGTACTATCACACTTTTATTTTTTTTGCACGTTGTTTATTTTTACAACATATGTGAACAACCTTCATTGCCATCTAGTGCCTATATTGGAGGCCTCATCTTTACAAGGATTTTGCTTCATATACATTTGGTGATTTTTACTATACATTTCTCACTTTTATAACAATCATTTTCAGCCTATTGGTATTCTTGTGTGGACATAAGATCTACTTGGGGTGATGACAAGAGTTTGCTCCTCAATAGCTTCTTATCACATACTTTTTCACTAGTTGTGCTTGAAGCATTCTTATTGCAATTCTTACTTACTATCATGGATGACCTATGAGATTCATGGTTATGACCACGTCCTTCTATATGCCCATGCCCTTGGTTGGGCTCTCTTGGAGTCAAACTAGATTTGTATAGAACACATTTTTTGGACCTAGATGCGGGAAACTTCTCTACACTGCCCTCCTACTTGGATTCTGGGCTATGTCATAGTCTTTGTATTGCATTAGGACAATGTCGAGTATCATCACACTAGCTACGGGTCAGGTAGGACAAATTTAGGGGGAGTCCACGTGAAGATAGGATTTGGGGCTTATAGGTCAGAGAAACCTTTAATCTTTTAGTGTCCTCTCTACCACAATATTTGCAGGAGATATTATTGCCTCTTTCGGCATCAGCCAATGACTTACCACTCCTTGATCTCCTATTCAGACCAAAGATGTGTCTCTATGATGATCAGAGAGATGTCACCTCATACTTCCATTGTTACCCTTTGCGAGAGGATTTTACTGTAGAGGATGGTTTGGAGGATGAGGCAGACAAAGCACCCATAGACAATGCAGATAGCATGCTCATGTTATTTGTATTTGATTAAGTTTCAAGATGCTAGCAAGTTGACATAATAAAGGCTGATAAACTGAGGAATCAAAACGTTCTATAAAAGCAGTATATTGGATGTTTAACTAGCTTCATTTTTTGGGTTGCATCTTATGCAAGCATGAAGTATGCCAGCAGAGTAATGGGTATCTAGATATCTGTTGCTTTTGTTCAACTTATACCATCTAATATAGACTTTTTGTTGTCTTGCAGTTACCCTTATATTTGATGAAGTCGATGTCACTGGCTACACAATCTTTGAGGACCCCCAAGTATATCTATGCTCACACATCTATTCAAAACTCTGACATTGCTATTTCTTGCATTTGATATGCTAGCTACATCTAAAATGTGGAGATGTTCTAAAAGGCCAAATATTTGTATATTTCCATTTTCAGGTTCAAAGGGCAATCACATATGCTCGGGAGGCTCACACTGGCCAGATGCGATTGACAGGAGAGCCCTACGTGACCCACTGCATCCATACGGCTAAGATTTTGGCTGCACTGGTCCCATCTCATGGAAAGCATGTAAACATTCTTCTTGTTGGCCTGTCTAGAATCAGGGATGCTGTGATAATAATACCTTTACGGATTTACTTGGCTTCTGATTTTAGTGAATGCTGATTTTAACAAAGAATGATGAATGTGACTTGCAAAAAGTCTTTTACATGTTTATAAGTGCTGGGACTTTTTCTTTGTAAAAAGGATTGAATAACTTTAACCATTATACATAGTATCCAGGATTCAAAATCTTTTGATACACCTTTCCGTATGTTATCTTGTCTTATCTAGTTGTAAGTATCAATAGCTTTTGGATGGATTTCATATGGTTGTTCTAATCAAGTTCCTATTGTATGAGGAAACATCTGTGGATATTGTTTTACAGAGCATGAAAGATCGTTAATGCTGGATTATTTCAGTCCTGTAGTTTGATATTGTGAAAACATATCTTTTACTTGTATCTTCAATATCAAGTTTTAAATGTGCATAAGTGGTTGGAGTTTCTCTTGGTAAAATTGTTTGAGCAACTTTAACCATTATACATACTACCATTGATGGTATATGGTTAAGTAACAAACTAGAGGCTCAGAAGGTCATTCGCTATGTTTCAGGATTTAAAATATTTCGATACACCTTTGTTTACCTTATTTTATCAATGGTATCTTGCCTTATCTAGTTGTGAATGTCTATAACTTTTGGATAAATTTCATACGGTTCTTTCAATCAAATCCTGTTGTATGAGGAGGTAGCATCTGTAAATATTGTTTTAGAGCATTAAAGATCGTTAATGCTGGATTATTTTAGTCCTGTAGTGTGATATTGTGATAATGTGTCTTGAATCCTTTGTTATGACAGAGGAGAGTCTAGATACTAATGGTAGCAAAGCAACTATTTCAAGCAGACTTTTGACACGCAAAGTTTGTATAGCTACTCCTGTGAGTTTAAGGATTGCGGTATCATAAGGGGGGCCTTTATATTACATTGTTTGGTTACTGGTTGTCATGATCAGGTGAACGGCAGTGCTAAAACATGCAAAAATTTCCAGTAACCTAAGATCAGCTAACTATTGCCTTTATTATGTTTGTTTATGTGCTGTCCTTGATGTTGTACATTCATACAAATGTGGATCTTATAATTTCATTATAACTACAGGCTGTAGACACGGTAGTCGCAGGAGTTTTACATGATGTCGTTGATGATACTGGCCGAAATTTGAAAGATGTCCGTGAGCATTTTGGAGATGATGTTGCAAAGCTTGTAGCTGGTGTCTCAAAACTAAGCCACATTAACCAAGTAAGTAATATTCCAATCATTGAATGCGAGCTTTGGTTTGGACAGCTCCACTTATGTGCTTTGTCAGACCATTTTTCTGTTAGCAATGTTTTTTGCTAGTGACTACGCTCATCTTCTTTATCAATGTGTAGGAATGTGCACTCAAGAGTTTAATCTTTATGAAATTGGCAGTGCTCATCACTCACTGGTTAATTGGTATTGCCTTTGTTTCCATATTATTTGCCTATCTAGCCTTTTAGTGTGCAGCTTGCCTTGACAACCTTACAATATTTTGATGTCATGTAGGGGGGCTATGGTTTCCAAGAATATTGACCAAAACTAGTTGATATAAGCTGGTCACATGATTTGTAAGGCAGCAGTCTTTTGTTGCATCAGCCGTGGTTACCCTTGTGTTTGCCAACCAACTCCCTTTTTAAGGATTTTGCATGTATTTTCTTTTTGAGCTATCTTATGTGATGGGTAATCTTCACATACAATCTGAGGATAATGTAAGAGCATGTCTTTACTATTTAGTGCTAGCAGTCATCATCACTGAATCTGCCCTACGCTTTTGGACGTCATCATGTTGGTCTATATGTGAACATTTTCACCGGTTGCACTTGCATCAATACTTGATAAGGTTGTCATAGCAAAGTCACTTCACAGTATGCATGCAGATGGTAGTCCATAGTGTTAGCATTTTGAACATAATAACATGTTTTTCATGAGTTCTGGGATGGCCATTTGGCAGCATTGCAAATACCATGTCACTAGAAATAAGGAGTGTGTATTGCCAACTTTATCAGCTAGTAATAAGTGTGCAATATAACTCAAATACTAAGCTAAAAAATGGGCCTTATGTGCCTCATGTAGTTTAAGTCATAATAATTGGTCCTTCACGTATCTAAATGGACTTTAGGAGGTGCACCGGATATGAATAGGCACCAATAACCTACATCTCTCCCTCTGCTCTTTCACATTATATCATTGTAGAGAACTTTCAATACTCTTTTTTTTGTTGTAATGTAGAAACTAATGAGAATCTAGTGCTTTTTTATTCTCTCTTATATTTTTGTGTGGTTATCTTTCAATGTCATAATGATTGGCTCATGAAAGCTTCCCCTATTGATGACATTAAAAGGATGTCCTCGAAATTTATCAGGATATAACAAAAAATCCTGTTCCGTATCTTTTGGTACGGAAGTACTGATATTGAGGGCAGGGTTCAAAACAGGGCACACTTTTAGGTTTAAAAAGATTAAGAACATTGAAGGGGGTGCACTTTTAGGGTTTTGGAAATCTGCTAAGCTGGAAACTGGCTGGACATCAATGAACTGACATGGACTTATGTAGTTAGCACGGGAACTAGCGAACTGATAGGGGCTTACCCTAGTCTTGAGCACCCAACGTTTTGAAAATCCAGCATCCATGGTGGAGGAAATCCAGCAGCCATCAGAGCAAATTGTTTTGAGAAACTACCCTACAAGGGATTTTCAATGATTCTTGAAACAAGAAACAAAAACAGAATGTATCTTCTATTTAACGCACAGAATGTTGTTTGTAAGTGCTTGAGAAACAAAAACAGAATATATCTTTTATTTAACGCACAGAATGATGTTTGTAAGTGCTTGTTCTGTATGCTATGGAACTATGTATAAGGTGCTTGGTTCGTTGTCAATACTTGTGGCTTCCAGTTGTTTCTCCAACAATTTTGTTGCCTTTTGGCTTTAATATGGTCTATTTGGTGTTTGGAATATTGAGCATATATCTACATTTTTATGTTCCCACTATAAAGCTTTTGTTCACTTTATTTTCTTGCTCCTCTTGCTACTTCTTATGCTTTTCAGTTTGAAGGGTTAAATTTGATTGTTTTCTCCATTAGCAATACCTGCATAGTTTCTCTGGTTGAAGATGTTGCTATATTTGGTTTGCGGCCTTTTTCGAACTTGGTGGCATTAAATACAGCACTATGTTGTCTTTGCAGTTGTTGCGGCGACACAGGCGACTCACAGCACATCAAAATGCATCAAGCAGTGATCTTAATCCTGCTGAGGTATCATGATGTTTACTTTGGGAACAAACAACAGTTTGCTGGTTTGGATTACGTATATGAAAACATAAATTTGTCACTTGACATTCATTTTTCAAAACAATCATATGCTTGTAGCTGGAAAGTTATGGGGTACAGTTTGTGAGCTTAATGTATTGAACCATAAAGAACCTCTTTAACATGTTTGTGCATAAGATAAAAGTTTCTTTTCTCTATAAAAATGTGAGCTTCTTTCTTGGGCTCAGAACTTTCAGATTTCTCATGAGGTCATCCTACGTAATTCGAATAATATTTAAAAAAAATTGAATGCCAGATCATAGTAAAAAGCTTCAAGCAGTTTCATCTTTCATAGCTTTTAGGGTCACATATTTACATTCTAGCTGTCATACTGCTTATAACTGTTGAGATACTATGACTATTGAGATATAAGTTAGTATGACCAGCTCTTTTCCTTTTCTTGTAGCAACAAGGTAGATCTTGCACTGGTGAAGGACTGTGCATGAACCACAATTTCTGACTGTTGTAAGCAGTCTAATTCTGAAGCCACGCCAAGACAGTATTTCTATGGCTCAGCACCATTCACTTGGAAACATCTGGCTGACTGTTGAATGTTGATATTGACTTTGAGAGTACCACTAACTGGAATACTTGAAATTGAGTTCCTCTTCAGATAATCAAAAGGGAAAAGATCATATTTGAGCAACAAGAATGAAGTAGAAGTTTAGTAAAATAAAAACGTTCTAATATCCAAACTAAGGGCACACACACAACTAATCTAGTTCTGACCGACTGCATCTACCTGCATTTGATACCTCAGTTCCTGCGCAGGATTGCTCCACTTTGGCTTGTGAGCGTAATTGGGGTACGTCTATCTTATACACACAAAGAGACGCAACAGACTTCCTGTGGGGCAATGTGAGCAATTGGTGTATTCCAACACCAACCTCAAGCTAGTGACACATGCAAAAGGATGGCCATCCATCGTGGGCGAACCTAGATGGTTGCACTCTTACTTCTAACATTACAACAACTACGACATGCACTAAAGTTCATGTAGACGAAGAGATGTTTGCAAAGCTTCATTGTGAGATGACATATGAGAAGGAGAGGAGGCAGTGTAGGATAACGAGGGCTAAGTATTGGAGGTAATGTTTAATGATTACCCCTGAATGTCTAATTAGGACATTTAAGGCCATTGGGCCAAGCTTGTGTGCTATGACTAGAAGCTTATTTTTGGTAATGATAGTCTATGTTAGAGTTTGACTCTAGTCAATACTATATGTGCATGAATATATGTACTATTTTGGTAGTGACTACTATCTAGGATGAATATAATCCATTTTATTGAGAGCTAGTAATCTTGGGAAATAACAATAGATCCAAGGTCGGCTATGTTGATTTTTTGGCAATGTTTGATGGTCCAAGGCTAACTCCCGAATACCCACAGTGAGGGTCCTATGGTGATTGTGTATGATGGATATAGCTATCTCAATTACTATCCTCTAGATCAAGGGAGTATCAAAGGAGCCACATGATTGTGATCCTAATTATTGTGCTTTTTAGGTCCATGATCTTTTACCTCTAGCAGGCTAGATCCTCCATTTCACTAAAATCACATCTATGTAGTGTAGGGATCCTATTCACAGCTCCATCGCTTTCTCATCTGCCGTTGAAATGAGACTTAAGAATCTCAAGGCATGAAGTATGAAGAAGGCCTTCTAAACACCATATATGGCTCTTTAAATGGTTTGATCAAGTTGAAGGTTGACTTCTCCCATAAGTTTGCTTATTCTTTGGGTACTACCCTTCTTGAGAATTGGACTCATCCAAGATGTGGGGTTCATGGTGTGTTTTTACTCTAAAGGTTTTGATAGATTCTCGTGTCAACCATATTATATTGACATGATATGGTTGGTACCCATGGAGTGGTTTTGTGGTGTCCCTAATGCCCTCGTTACTTGCCTATAGAGAGGTGTCAAAGCACAGTTGGGGAATTCTTTGGGGTCTTGAAATGCCCTCAAGAGGTTGGTTTTCATTGGAACCTATCATGAGGCCCAAATTAACTTGATTTCAAGCTTAATAATGAGCTCTAGTTGATGTTTCTTGGGGGCCCCAGGGCTCTTGAGGTAGCACACTCTAGGTGATTACAATGGGCTTGATAATCGGACCGACTAAAGATATTGCCCAAAATAGTCCATTCGGTTATATGTGAAGCCTTCGATGATTAATTCATAAAGCTTTATTGGGCCTCCTATTAATGATCGTGCGTGCTATATGATAATAGTTCAGTTATCATTTTGTTAAAGCTTTAGATGTAAGGTACTAGTTCGGCATGAAACCCCTCATATTTCATTGCTTGCCAGATTAGACTTGATGCAATATCCCATTGTATTGTTCTTTGAGGTTTGGGCAGTTATTGTTTGTAGCCCAAGGTCTTGGCTCTAATAGATTGAAGATTTTTGTCTTGGGATTCCATACATCTGAGATAATGTTAGGCCCAACATGTTTTTCCTAAATAGTGTTATGCTAAGGGGGGTTATGATACTCAACATTGAACACATTCTTATTACTACAGTGTTCATGGTACCTAGAATTTAGATGCCTAACCCTTACCCAAATTTGAGTGATTTCTCAGACCATCACACAATGAAACAAGGTATAAAGAATGATATGTGACGGTACCAAAAGTGCTTCGATGGAGGCTATTACGTCCATGTCCTGCATGAAGGATTATTCCGAACTAAGTCAGTAATATAATTAATAACCTTGTGAGAGCCCAGATGCTGTAATTGGACCTATGGAGCTAGTGCATGGTGATTGACAGCTTTTGGTGCAAGAATAGGAGGTCAAATGCTTTTGGCGTGGTCTAGAGGGAATATTCCTCTGATTTTGGGGCCTATATCCCTTGTAAGAACTTGCCCATTTCCTCATTCAAATTTCTATTTTCTAGAGCTAGGATCCTCTCCTCTCTTGTACTCAGTCACTGTGGCTCGGGGGTGAAGCGGTTAGGGATTTGACTATCCGTTTCCTGTTGGTTGGGTGGTTTGTCTCCACCGGCATCACGGTTGGTTGCATGCAACAGGATTTTGAGAGATTTTCACTTGGTGATTGTTATAGTGGTATCAGAGCAAGGCTTTGCATCAATCAGAAGGTGGAGTTGGGATTTTTGCTTTTTGCAGCTTTTTGGTAGGATCTCCTTGCTCTTTACTTGTTGGTGGTGGAATTGACCTCCAAGTAAGTGGCTTCTTTGATTTTGATTTGCTTTCAGCCTAATGATCGTTATTATGGAAATGAATCTCCGTGTGTGTAGGACCTCATCTATGAATGTCTCTATTTTTCAAGATCATGCAAAACAACAACATTTTCACAAAGAATCCAAATAGCTTAATAGGTGGCATAGATGTAGCGGATCACAATCCACTGCATGTGTGAGCTGGAAATTTTAACTTTATTTATTATTGACACTAAAAAACCAAAGCAACTCAGAAAACTCCCTCCCTCCCAAAAAAAACAGCAATCTGGGAAGCCCTGCTGCATCTATGATAGGTGGGCATATTGAAGTGGAACATTCTTGGAGATTATAAGCTGCGCATTGCAAGATCTGGATAACTTTTCACATGGTGCAAGAGAAATTTGACGGCATAAGAGCTCCTGGAAAAAAAAGGAAAGAAAAATTACTGACCAATATATCATCCTAGAAGTGTCATCCAAAACTGGATAGCCAATATCTGCTTACATGGTATAGAAGTTGCCGTATTCTTGGATGAACTGGCACCAGCCCCGGGAACTGGTTCTGGAGTCTGTAACTGTCTGCTCTGGACTGAGTTCCACATAGTAGAGAAGAATGCATCATGCTGGCATTTCCCTCTCAAGGACTCAAGTAACTCATGACGAATCTGAGTAAAACTCAGCTCGTTTATCATAGGCATTCTACTAAGGGCATCTGCTACTGTATTCAATTTCCCTCGTCTATATCTGATAGACATATCAAACTCTTGCATCAACTCTACCCAACGAGCTTTCCGACCTCTAAGCTTTGGTTGATTGAAAAGGTATCTGAGACTTTCATGGTCTGTCAAGACCTCAAAGTTGGCACCATACAAATAATGCCTCCAAGTCTTAAGGGCATGAACTATAGAAAAGAGTTCCTTTTCATAGGCACTGTACCTAGTCTGAGCTGGCTCGAGTTTTTTACTCTCGAACAAGAGAAACAAGCAGACATTTAACAGTAATAAAGGAAGAGCAAATAAAAGAGAGTCAAAGTGATGTATTTCAACTTTCAGTTCAGAGAAAGAGAGGCAATATATGGGACAGAAGAAAGAACTCCATAGAGTCAGACTTTGTGTGGACTTTTTGGTTTATGCATTATCCTAGACTTAACAACGATGTGTTGTAATCTAGCTTTTACCTTACAAACTGAGTTTTAAACATTGGTATTCGGACTAAATCTTCATTTCTTATTCTACTGTTATCCATGGATCTTTTCCTTTGCGTTTTACGAGTTCATTTCTTGGTTGTGCATTTAGCTTGATATAGAAACCGTATCTTTTGGGCTGATATTATTTTGCAGGTTGATAGCTTAAGACTAATGCTGCTTGGGATGGTAAATGATCCACGAGTGGTACTTATCAAGCTTGCAGATCGTCTTCACAATATGAGGACAATGTAAAGAAACTAAACCACATCAATGCAGTTAGTAGTTAGTGGGGAAAAGTGTATCTTAACAGAATGATGCTGTTAGATTGTCATGAGTTCCTTTTGTTGCCAAGTTTTGGTTCATCAAAGATAAAGCTGGAAGTGGAAGGGCGCAACCTTTTTTTTGAACTCTGGAGTAACTATGCATTTTTTGTTGATTCACGAAACAAAGAGAGAGGATACCCCTATCAGTAATCACCATGCAAACAGCAACTTACAATGAAAGCAAAAAAAATACTTGTTATCTTGAACTCATATATATGTCTGCAGTTTTTCTGTATCTTTAACAAACTGACCTACTACAACACCATTTATCACGTTACTTCAAGGTTTCTCCAGGACACTATTTGCTTCTCAGTTATGTATCCCTCAATCTTTTGCTAGTTCCTTAAACACACACACCTACAAATTTCTCATATCACATGAGTAGTTGAAGCAGAATTTGCAAGAAGAATTTTTTTCACTTACAAGAAAGTAGTTGGACTGATAGTCTAGACCTCAGTGAGCTTGCTATCCTATGCACCTCATTGATAACAGCAAGATTCTTGAGTTGACCAATAACTTTGACTGACTCTTAAATTGCAACCTGCACTAAGGTTTGGAAACGTGTTTCTGAATTGCGTTTCTGGTTTTGGACAGCGTTTCTCAGAAACGTTTTTTTTTATAAGAAAATTTCAGGCAATATGGGTATCAAATTAAAGCTCTGATCAAGGGCATTGCATTTTTATAGGTAAGCAGGTGTTATGGTTACAATTGGGTCCAGTTTAGGGAAATTTTAGGTCTCGTTTCATGCAATTTCAGGGCAAAATAAATATACAATTTGTTTTCTTTTTCTCAGCACTTCTGGTGCCCGAAACGCGTTTCTGGGAACGATATTGCCCAGATTCTAAGCAACTATGCTTTTAAGTTCTAAAATTAACCTCTTTGACTTCTGTCTCGGGCATCAATGGACACAGTTTCTATAGCTCTAGGCAATTTTGTCAGAAAACCATCAGCGCTGCATTCCCCAGTCAAATGCTGATTTGAAGTTTGATTACATGTACATCCTACAAGAGATCTTGGAATGCATAGTATGTCTATCATTCAATTTGATTGCTTGTATCAAACAAAATTGGAGTCAAGATTGTCCTTGTAATTGTATATAAAACAGAAAGCGGTTGCTGTATGTGGTCTGAGAAGCTGAACTTGGGTGATTGGTTGATCTAAAAGGAAGGCTAGATACTTTGTCTGTCATTACCTTATAGCAGCTTCCCTGTCATATTTGCTCAAATTCGGTCTGGCACAACAAACTTTAACCAGCTTCTTTACCATCTTGTGTCTGGTACAGCTTTGCTTTGCCTCGTGCAAAGGCATGTGCTGTAGCACATGAAACTTTAGCTGTTTGGTGCTCATTGGCTTCTCGATTAGGAGTTTGGGCAGTCAAAGCAGAACTGGAGGACCTCTGTTTTGCAGTTCTTCAAGTATTCCTCCTAAGTTCCTTTCTGATTTTCTGCAGGCATGTTAAGAAAATATGATGCAGGTGCTATGCTCTTTCATTTTTGCTAAGGCTGCATCCATTGTTGTTTGACAGCACTTTGCTAACTTTCTTATGAATGAGATACAAAAGGGACTAATTGTTTGTTATATTCTGGTCTACAGCCACAGATGTTTCGCAGATTACGTGCAGAGCTTGCTGCCATGTGGTCTCCGAAGAAGGATTGGAGGCACACAAGGAGGATTACTAAGAGGGCTAGAAGAAGAGCTTTACTTTATGGTGACAATGTGGAGCAAGAGTCGGATGTCGAATGTAATGAGACAGATGAAGAGTTGACAATGACGGTAGAGAATTTTGATATCAAATTTAGGTTGTTTTCTCGAGTCTGCAGGATATTTGAACAAAGTGTCAGCAAGCTTGATAAAATGATCTATAGATTATATATTTTTGCAACTCCAGTCATGCATTTTGACCACCACAACCTGTCCTATGCAGACCAAGACATAATAACAAACTGTGGACAGACAATCACTTGATTCATGGTTTTAAGGAAACCAGCTTTTGCAGCCTCGTTTCCTATGTTGGGAAATGCCTCAACATGGGGAAAACACTTCAGATGGATAGTGGCTAACTTCTCTAGCATTTCCACTTGGAAAACAGTGTTTATCAAGAACATTAAACTTCTTACTCAACACCCAACACTAGTAAACAGAGGTTTGTTTTCCTTATTGTGCTTCAGCTCCCCAAAGGTTTTAGTTTTGTTGTTCCTCTATGCACAGATACCTTGCATTCTGGTGCAAAACAAGTATCAGATCGATTTCTGCTAGCAGGTGCCTTTGCTTGCTGCTTCTCCTGATATTGTGTGATTTAGGGGGCATTTTTTGATTTTTTCTACAATCATCAAGACGTGCTTAAATTTTCAGCTGGAACATTGTGCACTGTTAGGTCTTCTACAACTTAGTTAAAACTTAGTTTCAGTCCTTTTTTTTCCAGTTTGGCTAGTGAAACTGGACATAGCCTAAACTGGGGGAATGGGGCTGTGGGAGAGCAATAGAAGTGTTAGAAATTTATCGTGATAGTCAATACTTGCGAAACCCTTTTTGTGTGCATCCTGATTCCTTGCTGGAACTTTAGGTGGGGATTGGGCCCAAACGTTTTTATGTTTATTCAAATCAATTTAACATGTGACCTAGCCAGAATTTGAACCTGTTCAGACATGTTTTTATAGGATGCTACACTATAGAACATGTGAGAGGTGACATTGAAGTCTCCTTGGAAAATATATGCTAATATCACAGAATCTTTTGAGTTCATTTGAATTTTACATTTAAGTACTTTGGTCAATTCAAATATTTCAAAAAGTTTCCAGATTTACAAATCTAAACTTCAATTTTTTTTTTGTAAGTTACTCAATTTGAAGTTTGAACCTAGCTAAAACTATATTCAATAGTTATTTGGCTCTTAGGTTCACAATGCATGTAGCTGCTTCTCGATTTGTTTTTTAGATCCTCTTTTCCCAGTTAACTGCTGGGAAATGTTTTCCAGATTTATGCAATGTAATTTTTTCCTCCAACTATCTTGTGATTGAACACCAGCCAGTATGATCCTTGGTGTACCTTGTTTCTTTGTGCATGTGATAGGATTATTACACTCTTTGATGAAAGTGGTTTTATATAGTAGAGCTGCATGTGATGGGCATTTTATTTGTTGGTTGGTTCTCCATGTTGCCTGATGTTGGGGAATGCAAGGAAAGATTGATAGTTACTGAACTCCTTTCTCTAGTGTTTCCACCTAGAAATAGTGCTTCATAAGAACTTTGATTTTCTTTCTGACACAACCAACACAGAGCATAGTTGCAGCGAATCGCGATTCTGCCAATCGCGGTTCTGAACACAGAATCGCAATTTTTTTTTTTTTTTTTTTTTTGGAAAAATAGCTTATTGCTGAAATTTTTTAGGGGATCAATGGTCAAACCATCGTTTTGCCTCTCAGAAGTGCAGTAGATGAGGTACAAACAGATCTTATTTTCAGTAGCTATCTGGTTGTCATTTGCTCTGGTTTTCAATAAATGTTAATCCTACAGTTTGGGCTATCAACTGTATGGATGATGATCACTTTCGCAATCGTTTCACTGGAGATGTGAGTGCAATGTGCATATAGTTGGGGGCATAAATATTTGGGGGGGTCGGTAGCATTTTTATCTGCAGTGTCTATACAGCAGGAAGTCCTAGGGTCTTCGGGGGGCAGTAGTCCCCCGGGAAATAGGGGGTTCGGGGGCAGTAGCCCCCCGAGAAACAGGGGGTCCGAGGGGCGGTAGCCCCTCGGTGGGGGGTTTGGGGGGCAATGCCCCCCAACGGCGGGGTCCGAGGGCTGCCGGTAGACCCCGGCCCCGATGGTAAGGCCTCTTCATGATTTGGCCTTCCAACTCCCTAAGTGAAAACACACTTTTTGGTGTTTCGCACCCAAAACAGTCGGCAAACTACACAGTCATAATGCTCTCAATCAGAGCTTTCATCTGATACCCATATTGCCTAAAAACATTTCAAAAAAAAAAAAAACGATTCTGGGAAAATCCTGAAACGCGTTTCAGAATCGCAATTCTGAATCACGATTCAGAATCGCGGTGCATCTATGACCCAGAGTGAAAAAACAATCTGTCTTCCTTATCGTGCTTTAGTTTCCCAGATGGTTTCAACTTGTTGCTCCTCAACACATGGATACCTGGGATTGTGCTGCAAACAAAGAATCAGAAAACTATTTGTGAGTGCTCCTGATAGCGTGCAGTTTCGGTGATATGTTTTGAGCTATTCCACAATTATTAAGACATCCTTCAAGTGTCAGTTGAAAAATCCTGTACAACATATCTTCCATAGACTGGTTCGTCCTCTCTGTCTGACCATCCGATTCAGGATGATCTAATGACCCCATACTTAGAGTGGTCTCTAATTTCTCAAAGATCGCTTGCCAGATTTTGCCAGTGAACTTTGGATCTCGATCATTAACAATGTCATTCGGCAAACCAAATAACCTGAACAACTTTTCATTCAACGAAAACCTGAGCAAGTTCAAAAGCCTTGACAGTTTGCTTGGTTGGTATGAATTGCGCCATTTTAGAACCTGTCAACTAGTACCCAAATGGCATCATTTTGCTTCCCCGTCCGAGGTAGCCCAACCACAAAGTTCATGGAAATACTTTTCCACTTTCTTTCGGGAATTTCCAAGGGCAATAACAAACCAGCTGCCCTAAGTCTTTCAGCTTTGTTAACTTGGCATTGTGCACACTTGCGAACATATGCCTCGACTTGACTTTTTAAGTTTGGCCAGTAAAAGTTCCTTTTTACTAAGTCAAGCGTCCTTTGTGCGCCAGGGTGCCCTGCACACGGGCTGTCATGACATCCATGCATGATTTGGGCCCTTATATCATCATTTTCTGGCACACAAACTTTTCAATTCCGGAAAAGTAACCCATTCCTAATGGAATAGTCTCTCTGTATCTTGTCCTAAGGATAAATCTTGGAATCCTGGATTCCAAGCTCATCACTAGATCTAGAAGAACCTGCCAGGACGTCTAGCCAAATACGACCGAAGTACCTATCGGTCTTACACAAATCTCTTAAGGACAGATACAGCTCAGATTGGATCTTAGAAAAGCTTAACTGATTAACCTCTCCAATCCGGCTTAAGGCATCCGCGTCACTATTAGAAATTAGAAGTACCCTTCCGGTACTCAATGTCATAATGAAATTCTTGGAGCATCTCTGACCATCTGGCCTTACGACCCCTAAGGTCGACCACATCGTTAATATACTTTAACGCTTGATGGTCAGTAACTATGGTAAATTGGGAGCCATACAAATAATGTCTCCAAACTTTCAGGGCATGAATCACAACAAAAAGCTCCTTGTCGTAGGTGGAATACTGCCTTTGAGTAGGATCTAACTTTTTGCTTTCAAAAGCAACCGGTCTACCATCCTGATATAGGACTGCACCTATAGCATAGTCACTGGCTTCCGTTTCAAGCACATATGGCTTGTTAGGATCCACATTGTGTAAAATAGGTGCTGTAGTCACACAATATTTGAGGTTCTCAAAACTCTGATTCAACTCTTCAGTCCAAGTAACCGGAGGACTGAACTTACTGTGCCGGCTAACTCTCTTAGCCCCTTTGAGGACATGCGTCAAGGCCAATGCAATTAATGCATAGTTCAAGATGAATCTATGAACTCAATTGGTAGACGTGGGACTATCCGGTCCCATACTTGGCTTTCTGCTCCAGTTGCCAGCTTCACAGTGTATCGGTGGTCACTTTGCCTTGTTTCCACCTTTAGCTTCTGCAACAAATTAGCGTTATTAAAATTATGTGTGGAACCATCGTCAAATAAAACAGTTACGGCTTGGCCACCCACAACCCCCTTCATCCGAATGAGGTCATGAGGGCCAAAAACAGCCGTATTGAAACAACAATGCTCGCACACAGAATCACTAGCAAAGGAAAGATCTACGCTAGATATGCTAGAGTTACTTGGCGTCTTAAAAGATGCCCCTTTAGCTTTCCGTTTCTTTGGACATTCCTTCACGACATGACCTGGTTCCATGCAATTCAAGCATAGATTGTCGCTTCTGGCTTTCATAAGGGTTTCCTGGTCCAAGGTAGATCTTTTCTTCGACTTACCTGAACCCGAAGACCCATCCTTTGCCTTGTCTTTCGATTTCTTTGGAAAGAAAGGCTTCTACCCTTTACGTCGGGCATGACACCAGTCTCAGGCTTAGCCATCATACGAGTATCATCGTAGATTTTGGCGAAGCGAACAACATCCTCGAGGGTAAGAGGCTGGTTCCTCCTGACCTCTAGCGGGTAATCTCTTGGCAACCCAAGTGTAAAATGCAACTTTACTAGCAAAGGATCTATTCTAGTTGCAAAACGAGAATAGACTTCCTGAAACTCTTGTAAGTATTGATTCAGGGGCTGGTTCCCCATATGGATTGTTGCATACTGACGGTAAAATTCAAAATCATCAAGAATAGGAAGGAAGGCCGCCTTAAAGGCCTTATAGAAATCCTCCCAATTCCTAGGAACTTCAGGCTTACCCCTTATATCTTGCCACCAGGTAAATGCTTTACCTCGCAGGTACATGACGACGAGATTGATCTTGTTATCCTCGGATGAATCGTGCATGGAAAAATGCGAATTCCATCGATCCAGCCATTGCAAGACCGCCTCCGGGGTTCTATCCTTCTTTTCCCCAGCAAAAACTTCAGGAGTGAACAAGGGTTGGTGCACCAATTGCCTTAGCTGCGCCAATTCCTTTCGACTGTGTTTAGATTGCATATCAACAATCTGTTGCTGTAGATTGTTAATTGCTAGCAACAAGGCATCAGGATCTAAAGTAGAGGTAGATGCAGTAACCTCCTTAGGAGGGGACATAGGCTGTGTGGTAGGAGTAGGCTCCATTTTTACAAGAAGAAGAGAGGTGAATTAAGAAAGAGATGATAGAAGAGAATCAAAAGCTACTCAAGGAAGGTAGATACAAAACTACTCTTGCTGCAACAAAAATATGACCTAGCAAGTGAGCTGGAGAAGTCCATTTGCACAAAATTTAGACATATGCTAATTAGTGACATATCAAAGTGATTGGTGCCTAGAAAGTACCATAAAACATCATATTGAGCTTGTATGCCTCCTTATAGGACGAGCCTTGAAAGAGGAGGAAGTTTGAAGGATGTTGGAGGAGTATCTCAAGTTGGGGTACGTTCGTCCTAGTTATTCATCCTTCACCTCTCCTATTTTGCTTGTTAAGAGAAAGGATGGTAGTCTTTGAATGTGCGTTGATTACATGGGATTGAATAAAATTATTGTAAAGCATAGGTATCCAGTGCCCAAGGTTGATGATTTACTAGATGTGTTTTGCATTATCAATTTTTGGTGATGCTGTTTGGGCTCACCAACGCTCTAGCCATGTTCATGATGCTCATAAACGATGTCTTGTGTGACTATATGGGCAAATTTGTTGTCAATTTTATTGGCAATATATTGGTTCTATAGTAAGACGGTAGTTGAGCATGAAGTTCATCTCCATATTGTATTTGGCATGTTACAAGCTTCTATATTGTATGCAAATGCTCAGAAGATCGAGTTGTGTATGACTCGTGTCAAGTATTTGGGTCATGTAGTGATAGTTAAGGGTATTTCGGTTGACCCAGCCAAGGTGGTTGTGGTTAAAGAGTGGCCGAGACTTGCCGATATACGCCATATATATGTACACACACACACACACACACACACACACACACACACACACACACACACACAGTTATAATCTTTATTAAAGCCCATTATGTAGGAATCTCATCTAGAAATTCACTTCTGAAGAGGTAAGCAAAATGTGGTTGTTGATACATTATTGTGATACGCATCATATGAGCTTTACTGTAGTTGACAGTGATCTCATTTGGAAATTCACTTCCGAAGAGGTAAGCAAAATGTGGTTGTTGATAGGTACATGATAAAGCAAAAGTGGGCTGTTTTTTGTTGCACCAAGAAATCACCCCGGAACCTAGGCTAAAGCAATAGCCTATCGTCGATCTTCGATTGTCTTTACCATGTGCCCAACTTGAATTTGGATAACCCTCCAATTGAAGATCACCATCATATCAGTATATCAAATCCCATAGGTCAAAGTCCCTCTCACATAATGTAGGATCTGCTTGGTTGCATTCCAATGTGATTCAGTAGGTTGACTGATGAATTGACTTGCAATTTCAACCACATAAGCAATGTTTGACTTGGTGTTTATAAGGTAAATCAAGCTTCCCACTAATTGACAATAGAGTCTCGTTTGCAAATGAAGGATGATCATTCTTTGATGGCTTTTTGCTTGCATCCATTGGTGTGCTAATTGGCTTGCTTTCTTGCATAATAAATTTTTTCAATATTTTCTGTGTGTACTGTGCTTGGGAGATAAAAAGACAATGCTTCCCTTTCCAAACCTCAACTCCTAAGCAATAGTGTAGCAAACCCAAATCTTTCATGTCAAACTCACAAGAAAGGATTTACTTAACACAAGCAATAAGTTTCTTATTGCTTCTTGTGATGACTAAGTCATCTGCATAGAGCAAAACAACAACAGAGCCTTCAACGAAACATTGCATGAAACTTATGTATAAGAGATAAAATACTAACTTGTTTTGAAACTATTACTTGAAACTCACAAGGGAGTTGCTTCTGAAGTAAGTTTGCATAGTTTCTTATCATGGTGGCAAATGATAGGTTCAATGTTGTAGGTGGCAGCTGTAACAAGCTATCTGGGAAGTTCAATTCGGAAAGCAAGTTGAACTCCAAGAGGGAGATTGGTTCATCAACATATATTTTTGTACGTGGACACAACAAGCATTCTACTTTAAATCAACGTGTGTGGCCTAACGCACGCAAGATAGTTGACCAAACATAAGAGTCAACTACGTCTATCGCTTTGGTAGAGGCACAATGTCTAGCGTTGCATTGTTTTTGACAGATGTAGCAGAAGCTAGAAATGACAGGTGCTAATTTGTCTAAGGTAGTGGCTAGTGCAAAAACTTATGGTCATGAGAACCATATCTAGCAGGGATTTAAGACCGGAGATTGGGTGTATTTACTAGTCTCTTCCAAGTGGAAATGCTACTAGCAAAAGCTTACATTTTGGTAGTTCTGGTGCGAGGTCAGACGTCTGTATGCTGGAGGGGCAGGTCTGAAAAATAAATGAAACCCCTGCAATAATTTTTAGACAACATATTTCAGAATGCTTGTGGCAAGGACCAAGGTCCTGCAATGTGGGTGAAACAGTGGTTTTTTTTTTAAACATGGTGTGCAATACTTGTTTGCAAAATAAAGTTCTACCCTTTTGCCTCAAAAGATTCCAAGT
Source organism: Diphasiastrum complanatum (assembly GCA_029204225.1). Taxonomy (NCBI): domain Eukaryota; kingdom Viridiplantae; phylum Streptophyta; class Lycopodiopsida; order Lycopodiales; family Lycopodiaceae; genus Diphasiastrum; species Diphasiastrum complanatum. The sequence continues at coordinate 45,971,246 of CM055109.1, forward strand.
GAAAGTTGTCATGCTGACATCATCACTGACTTGCTGCTGCATAAAATTGGGATGTCCAATGAGCTTTGTTTTCCAGACAAGTTCAAGTTGATTTTGACTGTTGTACAATTTTGGGTTTGGGAGGCCACCAGGCCACAAGGGAGGAGAGAATTTTACTACATTCATAAAGCTTTTACTCTATCGTGTAAGGGGATCTTGTTCATTAGCTAATTAACTCTTCTCTCAGTAGAAACTATGAAGTAGAGGCATGACATTTTTCTGATTAGGTTAGAAGTTGCATAAGTACACAAATCTTTGTTTTGAAAGAGTATCCAAGCGAAGGCTGGTTGACCTTCTTTCCTTTGATTTGAGTTTCAATATGGGGTTTTGATAATTTTTTGGGAGAAGAACTAGTGGGAATCAAGCTCAAGAGGACTAAAATGATATCTCACACCGCTTAGGTGACGATGATTTGTCTGCACGCAATGCATCTTTTCTGTTATACAGATTGTCCATCATACTGCCAAATTGCATCTATCCACTTGACTTCCATCTCTTGCACTGGCCTCTCTGCGTCATGTTCTTCTTCTGATATTTTATCTATGTGTGATACACGTTTGGAAGGTTCTTGCCTGCGTATATAAGCTCCACATGACCATGCATCCCTTTCCCTTTTGACCACACTTTCCATCCCATTTGCTACAGTTATGGGCTACAAAGCCAAAGTCAAACTTGAAAAGTATTATGGTACTGAGACACACAAAGCTTGAAGATTAGCTCTACAAGCTGGATTATCACTTCAATGTCCCCCCATTGAGGGAATGGAAAAGGTGCATTGTACTATTTTCCTATATGGAAGGCCATACATGGACATGTTGGAAAAGCCCACAAGTGGTATGCAACATGTGAAGCCTTTTCAGTTGTTGACCAGAATATGTTCAGGATTAAAGTTCAATAGGCATGGTTAACCCCAGTTAGCATATGGACTAGTGCCTTTCTTAAAATCCCCTGTCCCTGTCTGTATGAAGAAGAAATATGCACTTGCAAGAATGAAGATGAACTCTCACAAGCTAAAAAACTAGGGCTGGTGTTGTGACTCATTATAGGTATGAGTCAGATCAAAGATATACCTTGCCTGCTTAGTAGAGACACTGAAGCTGCATATGGTCATGCACTCGAATGTGCATTGTGTAGTGTTCCAAGAAGTGCAAGAGGCTTACAAAATGGTTTTTGCTCACTATTATGCTACTTTGTCTAATTCCTCAAAGTAGATGAGGCTAGTTCTTTGGTTAGCTTTATTATACATGAACAGAAATGCTTGAAGAATAACTAAAGCAAGTAAATTTCGTTTTTTCAATCATCCATCATGAATTATCGTTATGATTTGTTCTTTAAATAGAAAATGCTCAGTATTTGTCACAAAATTGATGTGTAATGGTACCCTAAACCATTGGTTTTTCGTGGATGTCGATAAAACATTTCTATTCTATTCATTTTGGCTGTTCTTCTCATAAATACTCAACAAGTGCCAAATTTCCACGGTCATGTTTTCTAAAGTGCCGGGATACATTTTGAAAAATCAAGATATGGTCATTCTTTAGCTCAATGTTCCTCCCAGACTGCTCTGTCTTTTTTCAATTCTGCAAAACAAGATGAGATGCAAATCTGTTGATGTTCAAGACCGAAGGAGCAAATAAGCATCTTTGTTTTTCCTTAATTATCTAGTCTAGTGCCCAAGTAACAATGAGTTGGACATATGCAACCTGTGAATGAAAGAGTTAATATACTTTTCACATTAGTTTGGTGTTGCTTCTGTATTGCTGCACGATTTATGTGTTTAAAATTTAAATGTACAAAAAGTGGCAGTGGAAGCATGGTGGCCTCCATAACCAATGCTGGCCTGACCTTTTATAGTAATCTATTGTTCTTTTTGGCAGCATTGCTTGCTTTTTCCATTTCATTATTGTCATTAATTTAGTTCAAATGTTGTTTTTGGAATTATAATTTGTCGCTAAGGCAGTAGTTCTGATGTGTAGGAACTTTTGGAAGCTGTTGTACCCTTTGAAGTGGTACTTGATCGTAGACGACGAATGAATCGCTCTGTAAAAAATCGTGTTGGTGAAAAGCAGAAGTCTAAAGTTGTTCGAGATGCTGAAATTGCACTTGCTGCACTTGGAGCTTGTGAGGAGGCTCTGGGTAAAGAGCTTTTGATAACAGTACCGTGCGTATCTCCTTCCCAGTTGTTTACTTAACAGTGCGCTGTGCTACTTTCACTCATTAGAAAGGCCTTGAATATCTTCACACTGAAATGGTTTTTTGAGTATAACACCATAGGAACAAAATGTAATATTGCTCAAAAACAGATGCAGGAAGATACTTATGGTGAATACTAATATTGCTGTTTTGGCAGCAAGAAAGATGCATAAACCAATTTCGGGGTTTGTGGTGGTTGAATTTGTTTTTCTGTTTTCTGATGGAACTGTTACTTTGAATCTGACTTTTCTGCAATACTTCAGCTCTCTCAGTGCTGGTTGGTATTATGTAGGAGTTTCAGCTCAATCACATGGGTTCATGTTTTTAGGTTGATTCTGCTCCAATGGAGTTTATAAGTTCATGTCTGTAAGCACATAGTGAGAAATTTCTTTGTCAGACTACCATGGCAATGTTCTTTTCAAGCTGGATCTTGCAATACAGGATAAGACTTTTTTTAGAGATGAAAGTGACTGATGAAAGACCGTCCAGCCATATACTGATTCGTAATGGCTGAAGAGCAGCATTTTTTCAGTTTTCTATGCCTTGAAGTTGTCAACGAGCTGGTTTTAGAAATCAAATTTCCTACCAGCATGTCCAATCAAAGTACTGGCTCCCTTGGGCCTCCAGCATTAGGAAGGATTCTGTATTTTGTGTGTAAGCATGAACTCAATGGGTCCATTCAGAATCTATGTTGCTGGATCGGCATAGAAACTTTTTAGCTTCTCCAACCCCTGTTCCATGATCCTCTCCTTCAGCCCATGTGCTTCCTGCCCTTCCTTTGAGATTTTCCACTGCCGGCATCTCGTCCACAGTCAGCTTCCTTCAGCAGGGGCCCCAGTGGTGTATTTTCACAGTCAACTTTCAAATTGATAGTTAGAAATGGAAGATGGCTTTATCTGAAAGGTGTTCTCCAGTTTTCCAGCAAAAACATTTAATTTTCTCTCAGAAGCTCCCTTTTCTTTAGAAGCATCCAAAATTCCTTGATTCACACTTCAAATGGCATTTACAGGCAAAGTGTTGTTGGTTTCAGTGCTGCACAAGCCTCAATGTCCTTTATGGACAGCCTTCAACGAGAAAAGCTCCTTGAACCTTCCATGAACTGCCAAACATAAGAATTGAAAACAAGGAATTTCATGAATGGAGGATGCCCTTTTAGGCTCCTCATGTGTTCAATGGAACCAGATGAAAAGTTCATATGCATGCATCTACAAGTATTTCAAATTGGTAGATGGCCTTGCCCCTGTTACTTCTTCCAATGCCAAGAATATTTTGCAGCCAACTTGTCACTAGCTCATTAAGGTGCTGACCCACCCTAAATTGATCTCCCGCCCGTCAGGACTTATTTTACCTTGAATGCAGCATAATAACAACTGGCATCTTAGCCCATCTTGAGGTGTACTTACTGTTGAAATCAAGGAGCCTTTCAAAGACATGTATCCCCTAAGTCAGTTTGATGGTGGAACCCATGCTGATATAGGGAGTTACCCACTAGCTTTCGTAGTTTAAGAGAAAACGTTTTGGATTCGGCAGGACCAGATCCATTAACCAACATCTATCTGACAAGTGTAGTTTCTGAATAAAATTTTGTCAGGCTCAGGGAATTATTAATATCTGAACTGTCCCAAAGTGAGACCGTGTGATAGTCTAGAGGACAAATAGCGAGGTAAAACTGGAAGACGAGTGGCATCCTGCTCCAGAAAATGAGTCCGATAGCAGTCAGGCTTAACCCCCAGCTGGTGACGCCAAGTACGGTCAAGATATGCTCTGTATAAAAAACGTCTAATGTATTAGTGTGTACCCAAAGGGAGATCAGTGATAGTGATACCAAATGCTTCCATGAGGAAGTGTGATACCTGAGAGAACCATGATAGCCAATATCCATGTGTCCTCAAATACTGCTATGGTCACAGATAGATGTGATGGGGATAACACCAGGAGGTGGTCTCGATAAATGTTGCTGACGTCGCCAAGGAGGTTGTCTCTGAGTAGTGGCTTTGTGGACAATATGAGTATGTGTAGTACTCCGTCTCTGGTCTCTATATCGATAAAAGTCATTGTCGTCGCCGTTGTCATCCGATCCTGCGGGAGAAAAACGATGTGATCTAGAGCTATGTATTAGGGGGCATAGGTCTTGTCATCGTAAGAACATCTCTCTGATCATTAGTGCGACACATTGTGGATCATCATATGATATAAGGGACCGTAGTCTGACCGGAGCATCTCGAAAGAGGCTATGGTATCTCCCTCTAATCTCATAGTAGACTGGACATTTAAATAAAAAATGCTCCTCGGACTCCACCTCAGACAGTGAACATATTTGGCAGATCTGCACCTCTCGTGGGGTACCATGGAACCCAACCGCAATCTCAAGTTGATGTGATGAGACTCGTAGCTAACCCAGTGTGAATCTCAGACCGTGGGATAATCCAGAGTCTAAATAGCGTGGTAGAACTGGGGTCCCCATAGCATCCATCTCCAAGAAGTGAGTCCTGTAATAGTTAGGTTTAAACCCTAACTGGCCCTGCCATGTACGATGAAGATATGCTCTATAGAGGAAACGCCTAATATAATCGTGGGTACTCAATGGAAGATCCGTAATAGAGATGCCAAAGGTATCCAGTAGACGTGATGCCTATGAGAACCATGATAAGTGATAGTCCAAACTATGAAGTTGTTGAGATGATATGAGTGCTGCTTGTGTGTATTTTTGTGCATTGGTGGGAAGCAGCCGTATATATGTATTATGTGATGAGACGGAAGATTGCATCAAGCTGTAGGGGTGGAACTGCAAACTCTGCTAGGATAATCTGGTGTGGGACAGAGGGCTTAGCCCGTATCATCCGTGATAGCATAAGAACCTGTAGACGTGAGATACTGGCCCAATCAACTGAGGTGAGCCCTGGACACCATGCCTCTGTAGCATACAATGTTGTGGGGGAGACAAAAGTATCAAAGAGTTGACACTTACTCGGGGCGTCTCGAATAAATCTCTGGAAGCAAACTCACTCAAGCTGGACCAAGGAGGCATGTCCCTTCCCAAGTCTGGCTGTAGCTACATGTCTCATACCAAATATAGGACCGGTGAAAAGAACCCCAAGATAGGTGTAGGATGACGCAATCTCCAATGGTTATCCATCTAGAATAAGCTCCTGTCTCTACATGAAGGCCTTGGATGTGTTGAAGAACATATCTTTGGTCTTCTCAATGTTAACTCTCAAGCCTCATCTGGTGCAGAAATCGTGGAGATTGTCCAGTTGCCTCTGTAAACGCTCCCTAGTTGAGGAAACTAAAGCTACATCATTTGCACATAGGAGAATGGCAGAGAGAGAGAGAGAGAGAAAATAGAGAATAGAATATATTAATGTCTATAGAGTGCCCTTCGGCACATAAGACAAAGAAAAAGTACATCATAAAGGAGCATTGTCCAGGCCAGACTTATTTCTATCAGCTAAAACATAGAATAAAACAGAAATAAACCGGAAATAGAACCAAAGCTTACCCTCCAGCTATGGTGAGGGTACAAAAGCAGTAGCTTAACCACCAGCTACGCGGAGGAATAAAACTTACTAACTGAGAGAGAAAAACTGTATGATCTGGCGTGAGGTACATGGTGGCCTCAGGTGACGAACACTAGATCTGGATGGTTGAGGAAGACGCTGGAGCTTTGGTCGTCGAGCTGGAATGTCAATCTCACTGTCCGAAGTATCCTCCCTAACTCTTTTCTGAAAGAAAAGTGTAATATGTGGCTGGCTGTGGTCAACATCCTGATCATTCGTCTCAAAGAGAACATCTCGCGTAATAGCAAACCAACACATCTCGCATCTGGATAGGCAAAAATTGAACCAAGTGTGAGTGGAATGTCCAGAGAGAGAGAGAGAGAGAGAGAGAGAGAGAGAGAGAGAGAGAGAGAGAGAGAGAGAGAGAGAGAGAGAAGAAGAAGAAGAAGAAGAAGAAGAAGAAGAAGAAGCTTAAGCTTTATTAATATCTTTTCCATGCCAAAAAAGCATACAAGATCGATAAAAGTACATGTCAACTGTGTGGTAACCATGGGAGCGTATATAAACGTCTCCAAGAAAAAAAAAACTATGCATAAAAGATGAACAACATAACTGTAAACTACAAACTGTCAATAAGTGGGAGCAAATTAGCTGCTAAGAATGAAATCATATCATCTGGCACTGCTGCTGAAAAAGGATGTGATGTCGAGCTATAGCAAGAGGTTATACGGATCGTCGCTGATGTCGTCTAAAGGGGTGGAAACTGTGTGCTCTCATGATAGGACGGGTAGTGCAAGTTGCCGCATGATTGTGAATGATGCACTGTCTCTATGAGAGAGTGCTTTATTAATGTCTATTGATGCCAAAAAGCATATAAGACAAAGTAGTACATCTCAAGTGTGCAGTAACCAGGGAGCGTAGTAACTCCGCAAAACAGCTAAAGAAATATAATCTAAAATACATAATGTCTATCACTAAAAGAAACTACAACAAATGAAAAACATATCCAGGAGATAGAGTTGTATGTGATATCAGTTGAGACTACTGAGATAGAGGTGTATGTGTTATCAGTTGAGACTACTGAGAAGTCTGTGATATGAGGTCCAGAAGATGATACTGTAGTAGAAGATGGACGTTGATGTCGTCCGTGTCGTCTCTGTGGACGTTGACTCTGACTACGTGAAACCTCTAAAGGCAAACTCTCCTGGTAACCGTAGGTGCCCGAGCTATGGTAATACCTGAGGTCAAGCACTGTCTCTGATCACGATGAACTAGATCAATATCTATATCATCATCTGAATGTGAATCTGCTCAAGGACGGCGACTCCGTAATTTGAGGATGTGTATCACTATCCACTGGAGCCTCTCCGCAGCAAGGACATCTGATATATCATACGGGCAACACATCTAGGATCCACATAAGTGACGAGAGAACGTAAAATGGGTTCATCTCTCGAAGGGCAATGATAATGCCCCCAGATCTCATAATAAAGGAAATGCTCCTCTGACTCAATCTCTCCCAAGGAACACATCTGACATAATCTGTCCTCACATGGAGTACACTGATAACGACCAATCTCAATAGCAAGCTGGTGGGAAGAAACCCGAAACTGTCCAAGAGTAAACCATAAACAATGTGAGAGTCCATAGTCAAGGTAGTGTGCATGTATAGGAAAACTTGCTCCATCAAACTCCAAAAAATATGTCCGATAGAAATCTGGCTTAACGCTCAACTGTCCTTGCCAAGTATGTTGGATATAGGCCCGATAAATAAACCATCTAATGTACTCATGAGTGCCTGCTGGGAGATCAAAAACTGAAATGCTCATGAGCTTCTTGGAAAGCTCTTCGACGTTCTTCCACCTGAATAAAGGTACGGTCATCGTCCAAGTAAATTTTGGTACCCTTGAGTTTGGATTTAAGATGGAGTACTAATCTGCGCTCTTCCAACGATGTGAAAAAAATGACAAGCGTGGCATTATCTTTCTTTGGACGCCAAACTTTATCGATTCCATTGCTATGATGAGACAACGTAGTGTTCAAGAAATTACTTGCTTCCTATAACGGATTTTGGGTGTCGGGAATGCTACGGACTTTAACATTATGCGATTTCTGTTCTCTCAATTTTTCTTCCGATAAAGTGGCAGCAATAAAACTTGACATGTGGTTACTTTCATTGCCGTTTTTGAGGAGTGATGCCCAGGCGTTGGTAGATTCCTTGTGTTGGGTTAGCTTTTGTTGTAATTCCTGGATCTTTGTTGCAGCCCCACCATTAAACGGAGGAATTACACTGTATTCTGTAAATGCTGTCCACAACCGACTGTTTTCCTCTTGTGAGTAACTTCCAATCTCAATGATTGGACCTCAACTTTGAGTGCTTTTAGTTCACAGGCAAGAAAGTTTTCGAAGGCTTTGGTGCTAGAATAGTCCATTGTAGAAAGGAAGGGAGTAAGAGGGGCGGATGGGGTATAAGGATCAGTGATGTCTGAGGAGGGGTAAACAATAGGAATAGGAACCGGGGTTAGAAGAGGGCACGGGCCCAGCCTGCTGCTGCGCAGCAGGACGAGGGGAGTTGGCGGGAAATGAAGGAGGGGCGAAGGAGGAGGAAAAGTGGGGGGAGCGTGGGCTCCCCCTTACCTTCTTTGCCACTCCACTCCCCCTTACCTTCTTTTCCATGAAGGGGAAGGGGAAGGAGATGGAGAGGAGGGGAGGTAGTGTCGTGCCATAGCTGGAGGAGGGTGCTAGAGAGAGAGAGAGAGAGAGAGAGAGAGAGAGAGAGAGAGAGAGAGAGAGAGAGAGAATATGGTTTCAGTTGTTTGCTATGGTTCTCTATTCATTCATTTACGAAGCAACAACTTGCCTTATCATGCCTTTCCCGTTGACACTGTGTAATGGACTCATTTTTGTTGATCACATTGAGCTGATTCACATTTTTGTAACAAGCTATGAGATGGGAGCTTACGCTTCATAACCGTTGTCAAGTTTGATGTCGTTCAGTACAGTTCATATGATTTCATTTCACACAATACAGATTCAATTGAACACCAACATAGAAAATCACTTATTGGCCCAAAACTGGATGACACTGGTCGTGAAACTCTTGGCAAACTGGATAAATGAACTGCTCTCAAAAAAACCTTTCATTTGATACCCATTTTGGCACCAAATTCTTTTTTTCAATTTTTTTTTTTGGCGTTGCGGGAAGCCTTAATGGGAAATCCTGGATCGCGTTCCGAATCGTGGGGTGCAACATTGTGTGTAGGTAAGTCAGTTGTGGAGTTAATTGACAATTAGTTTAATCAGAAAAGGATAGACCTGTTGGGAGTCGTCTCATGTGGGACAACATTACCCATCCTAGTTCATTACTATGACAAGATTGATAATAAAGAAGTCTTGCTAAAAAGGGAACTATATATCATCCATGATTTCCCTGACCCGAAAAATGAGCCCCGAAGTCTCACATGCTTGTTCTTCCCCAACAACTTTTTTATCCTCAAGGATGTTTCCTTTTTCAATGGTTGCCCTCAGATACTTGATTTGATTACTCAAAACCTTGGTTATATTAAATCTGTGTTGCAGCGGATTGCGATCCGGAAGGATCTCGATCCGGATCGAGCGTTCCGGGACCAGAAACGCTGTCCCGGAATGCGAATAAAATTTCAAATTTTTTTATGTGGGCTTCAGTATGCTTTCGATGCTTTGCTTTGCACATGATTTCATTTCACACAATACTGTAGAAAATGATATAATAGTGAAAAATAACTTGATGGTAGAAAATCACTCAATGCTTCGAAAATAGACGACAATGGTCTTGAAATTGATGGCAAACTTGATAAATGAACTGCTCTTGAAAAAACCTTCCATTTGATACCCATATTGGCATTAAAAAAATTTCAAAAAAAAAAAAAAGTGTTCCGGGAAACCCTAATGGGAAATCCCGGAACGTGATCTGGAATGCGATCCGGATCGCGTTCCGGATCGTGGCCTGCAACTTTGTATTAAATTAAACGCGATCCGGATCGTGGCCTGCAACTTTGTATTAAATTAAACCTTCAAGCTGTTTTGAGAAAATTTTGAGTCCTTGAGACTCCAGAGGCATACTATCATTCAACAATAGTCTCCAATGAGAGTTTTTTTCCATGCATATTGAAAAGTTTTCCGACATGCAATGATGCTTGCAACACTTTGAATCTATATTAAACGATTAGAATCTAAACAAGAAAGAGAGAGGAACTTTTATGAGAGAAACATTCCACTTATTCTAATTTGCTCAGTTATGGTTCATATTCAGTGGACGAAGACAAATCTAGGGGTGTTGATACACATTTATAAGGGAAGTGCTGTATAGCCACTTGTTTCATACCATGTAGGATATCTGTTAAACTTTACTTTCAATAGGAGTTCTTTTTCGTGCCAGAAGCGCAATTTGACTGAAGGGCATCCACCATCTGTGAAAGCACTTATACACTAAGCAGCTGTTTTTATCACATTTAAAGTCTTTTCAATTATGTTTCCATTGCTGGATTCTGCTTTCCAAGTCCCATGCAGCAATTTAACCATTCTGGAATGAAGTTGACAACCTTAGTATGGTTAAACATTTAATGGACCATCAGTTTTAGCTATGATCAGTTTTTACAGAAATTCAGTCAACTGTTTGTGATTTCTGCAGTAGCTTAGCACATTTCCAGATGACATTTATCAATTTGAAAAGCTTATTTAGTTGAATCTGCATTTCCTTATGCCCCAAATTTACGTTTGCAGATATATTCCTGGAATGGAAATAACTCTCTCAGGACGACTTAAAAGTCTGCATAGCACATATTCAAAAGTAAGCATTTGAGCTCTTAGAGTTAATATTATCTGATGCTTGATTCCGAGTTAAGATCGAATGAACACACAAATATAAAATGGACTTGCAATCTCAAGTACATTCTCAACAGTAGAGTGCAATAGAGCTAGTTATGTGCAACATTTGCATTAGTCAAGAATGGTTCACGGGAAAGAACTGGTTTTAGATTTTGCCAGCCTTCAACCACATTTTCTTAGTACCTGATGGCCAGTCCCGCGAATCATTGTTGCTTGTACCTAAACAGTGAAGGGTAAAGCCAAGTTAGTCTTCACTATTCACAAAAATTGGAATTTAGAATCACAAGTGCACATGACAATGTTGAATGGACACTGGAATTTGAATTCGAAACACATAATTAAATTCAAACTTGTTAGTATCTACTTCACAAACAATACAAAAGATTCCCTGTTCCAACTTTGACTTAGCAATCATAAGCAATGAATATTGTAATTTATGATTGATCCATGTGGCCACTGGCATGATACATCATCATCATTCGGACTTCAAAGATGAATAGTGAAGTTTCACGTGACCAAACATCCATCACACATCAACGATCAATAAGTAATTGTCGCGAAAGCGAGAGTGTTTCGTTTTCTTCTTCTCTCTCTTCTCATTCGCGAATCATTTTGTGTCTTTGAATTTTCCTTTGCGCGGAAGTGGTTTTCAGGATCCCAGACACGCGGCTACACATCATAGAACACATTCTATTCTAGCAATCAAGACAAATGATAGCACAAGATAGGGAGATGCACGAAAAATAGATCGACTGTGTCTTGCTCGTTGGCGGAATGACACTCTGCTCTTTTGCTATGTTCAGCTCGTTGGCAGAATTTCATGCACAACTATAGTTTCTAGTATTTTTTTTGCTCTACTCGCTACCTCTCTCTCTCTCTGTGTCTCTTACATATCTCTGTATTTTGTGATCCAGAGAGGATCATTTATACCTCCATTGTGTGGAGTCTTACAGGATAGCTAGATGTAGAATCACAAAACTAGTTAACGCTAATCAACTAGTTAGTCAGTCTCCGTCGTTGCTATTCGTTTCAGCTGGGCGTGAAGCCCGTTGAGCTGCCAGCGCGAAAGATTCTTCTTCGTTTGTTTCGTAGTTTTTCGTTTTGCGTCCCTTTGCGGTTTGCGGTCTTGGAGGTGTGCTTATGATCCACGAATAATTCACGAATCATTCGTGCTTCGAGTCAAGGGACGTTGACTGTCGTGAATTGTTCTCGTTCGACTTTCATATCTTGTTTGTGCTGCGACAAAGTTGCAGGAGTTCACCATTTCTGACACTCCCTCTTGAACTGTGCAGCTTTGTTCGTTTAATCCAATTGCCCTTCTTTGCTTGGCAAAGAGTGGCTTGTCGAGCGGTTTCGTGAGCAGATCTGCAATCATATTTTTTTATTTAATATACTGGACCTGGAGCTCTCCTTTCGAAATTAAATCTCGAATGTGATGGTACTTCAGAGGTATGTGCTTTGTCTTGGAATGGAAGACGGGATCCTGGGACAGATAGATGGCACTCTGAGAGTCCATTATCATCATGCTTGGCCCTTCTTGTGGTATCTAGATTGCCTCCAACATCATTTGTAGCCACACTACCTCATTCGCCACTTTCGAGGTTGCGACATACTTAGCTTTGCAAGAGGATTGAGCTACCAAGGTTTGCTTTTTGCATATCCAGCTGATTGCAGCTCCGCACGCTATTGTACATCCTCCAGTAATGGACTTGCTGTCATCTTTGCAGCTCGCCCAACGCGCATCACTGTAGTGATGCAGCTCGAATTCTTTTTCTTCGTTTTCAGCTCTGTAGGTTAATCCAATATTCTGGGTACCTTGCAGATACTGTAGGATTCGTTTGGCCATTTGCCAATGTGCCATACCAGGATTTGAAGAGAATTGGCTCAATGCATAAACAGAGAAAGCCAGATTGGGTCTGGTACAGATTGTCAAGTACATCAGACTACCGATTAAGTTCTGGTAGGGTATATCTGCCATCTTTTGTTCTTCCTCTTCCGTTTTTGGGCAATCTTGTTTCGTGAGCTTGGCTCCAGCTATCATTGGTGTGGCTTTCTCTTTGCAGTCCATCATGTGGTACTGCTTCAGCACTTTTCTGGCATATTCTGACTGACTCGAGTGCATTTCGCCCTTTGTTCGATCTCTTCTGATCTCCAGCCCTAGGCATTTTGTTGCTTCTCGACGAAAATGGTCAGTATCACAAAATCCTTTCCTACTTTTTTGATGTAGACATTGCAGTCTGGCTGAGTAGGATTGAAGTCTAGAGACTTCAGAAGACCATCAAGCTTTTGTACCAGGCTCATGATGCCTGTTTTAGACCGTAGATGCATCTCTGCAATCGACAGACATATTGTTTGTTGTCGGGTACTTTTCTGTTTTCTGGCAGTGGCTCTAATGTCCATGCCTCGTTTCGCCTCATCGACTCGATCTCCTCTGACATTGCCTGCTTCCAGAATTCTCCCTCTGGACTCTGGATAGCTTCCTGATATGTTGCTGGCTCTTCTGTGAAGCTGCAGTACTCGAATTGCATGTCTTCGCTCCATTGAAGATTGTCATAGTAGTGGTCTGGAGGTCTTCTTTGTCTCGTTGACCTTCGAGGTTCGTTTCGTCGCTACTCGAACATTTCTTGTTCGTGGGGTCGATCCTCTACTTCCTGCTGCTATGGAGTCTGGGGCTCTGCATTCTGATTTGATGTCTCTTCTCGATCTCCCTCTGGAATGGGCAGCAGTGTGAAGATCTCATGGCCTCTTTCACCTTTTAGTCCAAGAAATGTGGACTCATCGAACTTCACATCTCTGCTCTTTTAATGTTAGATCTCAATCTTGGATGGGTATGTTAGAAATCAATGATAAACTTCATTGTTACATTTCTTAGTTACTATTCACGATGTACTTTATTATTGACAGTTGTAACTAGTCGTAGGCTAGTCTAGTAGTCTACTTCTAAGTTCTCTCTCTCTCTCTCTCTCTCTCTCTCTCTCTCTCTCTCTCTCTCTCTCTCTCTCTCTCTCTCTCTCTCTCTCTCTCTCAGGGTTCAGAATTAACAATCTTCTTCGTGGTTGGATCGTAGAGCCTGTACACATGTGTTCCGTTCGAGTAGTCGACCATGATTGTTTGCTCAGATTTGTCGTCGAGCTTGCTTCTCTTTTCCTTCGAAATGTGCTTGTATGCTGCACATCCAAACACTCGTACGTATGACAGATCAGGCTTTCTGCCTGTCCACATTTCGTATGGTGTTTTGTTTTCCAGCGCTGTCGTTGTAGATTTGTTCTGCAGGTGTACAGCTGCAGCTGTTGCCTCGGCCCAGAATTGACCTGGCAATTGAGCCTGTGCCATCATGCATCTGGCTCTTTCGACTAGCATTTTGTTTTTTCTTTCTGCCACACCATTGTATTCTGGTGTGTATGCAAGAGTGAACTGGTGTACGATCCCCTGTTCTTCGCAGAATCTTGAGAATTCTGTACTTTTGTATTCACCTCCATTGTCATATCTAAGGATCTGTATCTTTTTCGAGGTGTGTCGCTCTGCGAATGCCACGAACTTCTTGAAGGAATCAAATACTTCGGATTTCTTCTTCAAGTAGTAGATCGTGGTCATCCGGTTGTAATCATCTATGAACGTTAGAAAATATCTCGAACCTGAGAGCGAATCTGTTTTCATCGGTCCACAAACATCAAAGTGGACGAGCTCAAGAACTTCCTTAGCTCTTCTTCCCTCGTGTGTGAATGGATTCCGATGTTGCTTGCCTTTTTTACAAGCTTCGCAGGACTCAGCCTCGGGCCTTGAAATCTTGAGACCTGTGACAATGTCCTTTCTACTCATGTCATACAGGCTCCGCATGTTCAGATGATACGTTCTCTTATGCCAGAGCTGATCTTCGTTTTCTGAAGCATTTAATATGCTATCAGAGTTGCTGATTATTTTGGTCTGGTAGAGGTTTTCGTCTTTGCATCTGACCGTCAGCAACTTGTTTGTCGTCTTCTCGATCATACGGCAAGTGTTGCCGTCGAATAAAACTCGAATGCCCAGAAAATTTTTTGCTCTACTTGCTACCTCTCTCTCTCTCTGTCTCTTACAGAACTCTGTATCCCGATTATTTTGTGATTCAGAGAGGGTCGTTTATACCTGCACTGTGTGGAGTCTTACAGGATAGCTAGACGTAGAATCACAAAACTAGTTAACGCTAATCAACTAGTTAGTTAGTCTCCGTCGTTGCTATTCGTTTCAGCTGGGTGTGAAGCCCGTTGAGCTGCCAGCTGGCAGCGCGAAAGATTCTTCTTTGTTTGTTTCGTAGTTTTTCGTTTTGCGTCCCTTTGCGGTTTGCGGTCCTGGAGGTGTGTTTACGATCCACGAATAATTCGCGAATCGTTCGTGCTTCGAGTCAAGGGACGTTGACTGTCTCGAATTGTTCTCGTTCGACTTTCGTATCTTGTTCGTGCTGTGACAAAGTTGCAGGAGTTCACCATTTCTGACAGTAATATGTAGTAATTAGTAAGTTCTAAGTACAATGGATAAACATTTGAACCTTAATTTTAAAAGCTACAACTTAGTACTTACATTGAAAAGCAAAATCAAATAGGATTATAGTGAACAATTATCAATGAACTATAACATATATAGTGAATAGCTGGTATCAAAATGTACTCGAAATTCAAATTTCCTCTTCATTAGATGATAAATTGGACCGACTTGTGTGCACAGGGTCTTGTTGTTTTACATTTGTGGCAATTTTGCTAGTTAACCCTATTACCTATTCAACTTATGACTGAATTGTGCCATGAATAGTAAACATGCACTGAAAACTTAAAGCTGTTCAACATGGAAACAATATGCATGCAAATATAGTAAATTATGATATGCAGTATGGCATTGAAACCAATCACGCATGAGCCCGAATACATGCACAGAGAAGGGATATATTCGCCAAAGGTGATGGAAACTCAATATTTTAGTCTCTCTACAGATATATGGAAGCTCATGTGGACTTATGTTTGTGCATGCGACTTGCACCTACTCTTGGCCATTGACGAACTAAGAAGGAATGTCATTTCATTTGGTCCATGCTACACATGATGGAGTTGACTGTTGATGGTTGGGGGCTTTGTGGGTGGATTCTATGAAGTTGTTAGATGAACAAATACAGTGCAGTTGTATTGCTCACATTCATGTCTTTCCTCTTCCTTTTTCTCTCCATGTTGTCTGTATATTCGATTGTCTAGTTCAATTCTATTATTGTGGTTCATTGCTTGATCTAGAATCTGTTAAATTCATTGCAATAATGTTCATCATTTCTTTGTGGTTCATAGTTGCTTTTAGCTACTCTTTGAAGTTATGCACTTGAATTTCTGACTAGGTCTTTCTTTTATAATTAAAAAACTTTTTTATTGACTAACCTTATTCTCGTCGGTGAGACAGCACGTACAAAATGTAATTTAGAATAACATCGCCAAAATGTACCAGGATGTCTGACTGCTAAGCTATTGCATTTGACATGAGTGCCTACAGCTTATACAAGGATGTTATATTTATCTCTTATTGAGCAATCTTATCTTGAACGTTTTCTTCCCAACAGATCCATGGTAGATGAAACTGTAGCAAATATCTTCTCTTGAGTCTGGGTAACTCTTCTCATCCACATAAATCATTTTGTAAGATCTGATCCTGGAATGTCCTTTTTCCCTGTGATCTGTATAGATGAGGAGGAAGGGTGTAGGAGTAGATCAAGTGTATGATGCACGTGCCTTACGAGTGGTTGTGGGAGATGGAGGAGGAAAGCTTCATGTGGCTGCAGTGGAAGGATGCTACAATCTCCTTAGTGTTATACACAGGCATGTCTTAAAGAGTGTTTTACCACTTTACTGCCTTCTGCAACTGTTTCAAGAAGTCTTTTGGTAGATTTTGAACTTAAATTATTCAATTTCACCCTGTAGTATTCAATTTCAGTATCTTATTCCTACACCTTAAACCCTGTTCTTTTCACTTCAGTGTGGACAAAGAGTGGGATGCAACGAAAAATTATATCAGTTCCTAAGTCAAAATTTTTAACATCTTGGTTTTCAAAAACACACGTGCTTTGCAGAATTGTGACCAGCACTACAACAAATGTCTTGACCAGCTAGCTTGTATTCTGATGTCATGTAGCTCAATTGATGTTGGCATTCAAGTGAAACAGAATGTTTCCTAGCATTCAACTATGCTCCTTTATCCTTTAGTACCATTGTTTCTCCAGCATGCATACCTTCAAAAAGCACAGGACTTACAAAGAGTGTAAATTTTTACTTACAAAAACTCGAAGAAGGTGACACTACACTTTCATAACACTTGCGGTTAGTTTTAGCACTTTTTATAAGAAAATTATTGACTCTTCTGACAATGGCATGGTGTTCCTACAAGAATAAAACAAATAGTTGAAAGTTGTCAAGGCAATCAATTTGTCCAGTACAGGTTAGAAGTACTTGTGTAGTAAAGGTAAGATAATAAAGTCAACACTATTCTGAAACAAACCAAACACATGTCTCCAAGATGTCAATGACACAGTGCTTGGGATTCAAACTTGCATCGGTTTGGTTTGAAGTTTCCTCTTTCCAAACTCAACATGTTGACCTTGACATTACAAGCAATTCAATCTAAGATCTGATAGATATAAGACTAGTTGGAATTATGGTAGATATTCTTGGAGCACATATTCTTGAAGAATAAGCAAAGTGGAATAAATAACTTTCACTATAATTACTTGTTTACTATACTTGGTAAGCATTTTACCTTCAAGTGTAGCCCCATCAAGTGTAAGTACGGAAGACTTAGAAACAAATTTCTCCAAATTACCACTGTCAAGTAGGATCTAAACAGTTTCTTGCTTAACTTTACCCAAGAGCCGGACCATTTTACCTTCAAACTGATCGTTGTGGACATCCATTTCAAATGTTATGCAATAGCCAAAGTCACCTTTCTCTCTATGACATGCTCCTCTTTGTTCATGGCCTCTGCTTCCTATCTTCGTTTCTCGATGCACCTTGAAGCGTAGTGCCCTAGGTTGCCGCATCTGAAACAAGTAGTTATCCTCATCAACTTGCTTTTGTGTATGGCCTTTTCCTTTCTTCTTTAGATGCTCAGTCTTCTTCTGATTCTTTGTCTTTGTCGTTTAAAAGCTTGCCTTGTCCTGGGTACTTCCACATGCATGAACGCCTACCCTTGTTGCCTTCTTCCTTTTACCTCCACTCAAAGTGGATTCCATCCTCTAAGCCACACAAATACCTTTCTCCAGATCTTGAGGATTGGAAAGCTTCAACTGAATTTTCATGTGAACGTTCTTCAGTCCATAAATGAAATACTTCACCTGCATAGCTGCTCGCAAATCAGGAACATGGCTATAAAGTCCTCGAAGTTCTTGAGTGCAACATTTGTACACAGCTTCTGAGCTAAGGTCTAGCTTCCTTGATGTTGTACATGGGTGCAAACTTGTTCAAGAACAGCTCCTTGAACTTGGTCCACATCTCGATTTTAGGAACATCGTTATAGTAATCTGTTGCAACCACAACCGTGACCACCAATTAGACATGAGATCTGTACTTGCATCTGTGTTGCGTAAGCATTTAGCATTACATAAAGTACATGTCTAAGAAGAAGAAATAGTCAGAAATTATACATTGCTCAATCAATATCTTTAGAATCTTTATCCTACCTAAATTCTTGTATGCTCTACGTCATGCAATTTTTGTCATCAATCAACAACTTTTGTCATGACTCATTAATCAACAAACAAGGCTAGCTTGTGCTTTGCTATTCTTGGAGTTTCACATTTGGACAAAGTTTTTTAGGTGTTGACTTGCAAAAGATTGGAAGCTTTTTTGTTCGGAGTTGACCTAACAGTTAGTTTGAAAGCTTTGTTCATTATTTTGCCATCCATTTCGGGCCCATGTAGCAGTTATTTCCCTCCAAAATTGAATCCTTGAGTTCTTTTTGTAGCATTAGCTTAGTGCTTAGTGCCATCTAGATTATGTCGCTTTCTTATGATTATGTTTCCTTCTAATTGCAGGCTTTGGACTCCTGTTGCTGGAGAGTTTGATGACTACATTGTTAATCCCAAGCCAAGTGGTTATCAGGTAAAAGTACTTTGTTTTCATTAGAGCTTATATTGTTGTGTAATGGTACGTGGAACCTTATTGATTTTCTTACCCATTCAAATTGCTCAGTAGATACATACACTCAAAGTATCTCTTTCATCCTTTGATTAGTCCTTCCAGTGATCATCACATTCAAGATGATTGGAAGACCTAAAGCTTGGAGAGGTTTCTAACTTCAGTATTCTATCAACCAAAAGGGTATAGTGAATCGACCTTACTAGTCACTCGCCACATCACTAGGTAGTTCATAAAGTCCAACCATTCGCTCTACATAGGTCTAAGCTAGGTCAAAAGCTGTAGTTGCCATCCTCAAGGTAGCAAATTTGGTCAATTAATCACCACAAGCCAAATTTCATCATTACCTTTGTGAGTCCTGGGAAAACCAACCACAAAATCTATCGAGATATTCTCCCATCTCTCATTGGGAACCTTCAACATGCCACTTGCTCTTAAGAGTTGCGCTTGATTGATTCAGAGGAATGCCAAGCCCCCATACTTGGGGCTCCTCTTCACAAGACAATCTTTAGCATGAGACTGAAAACTTCCAGTTGCTCAGGGAAAGGGTATTCTTCCCTAGTCAGCCTGGAGCAGTTTTGCTTCAGGAGGCACATAGGTGACACAAGGAGTAAGTGTCGTCTTTTTGATAGTTTGGTCAGTCCTGCAATTACCCCACAACTATGCATGTGGCAGAGGCACAGTGCACTGGGCTCACAATATCTGATTGGGATGTTGTCGGCTATGATATGTGGCCCATTTGTTCCAGATCAGATCATTTAGTTTAGTTTGTTATGCCTTCTCTAAAGTTGATAAGCCATCTTCAGGTTGATCATTTATGTTCAGAGAGTTATGGTGTTTGGTGACAAAATTGTGATTAGAAGAAGATATTCATGGTTGGCACTTACATCATCTAAAGGGCTCCATGAGTAGGGACATCATATATCTTGGTATTCTTAGGCTTCACATCCACCAGATTTTCCATTGGCATTTCCTTCTCGGTTTCTTTAAAGAGGACTCTCTCTTATATATGGTAATGTATCTACATATCATATGTTCAGTGTGTCTGATCAAGCCCCTTGGCAAACAAACAAAGTCACCTCCTTGAGATAGGAGCCATTAGAGACTTGATCTTAATGCAATAGAATCAGCGGCCGCTGTCACATAATCCATTGTGATAGCTCCAGGTTTCACACCTCTGGCAGGTGGACATAGGTTGCTTCCAGAGGATCCTCAGGAAGATACCATTTTCTTGATGAGAGACAAGTGAGCACTTTGTCTTTTGTTGCCCAATTTACTATGAGATTAGAGGGAGATATCATTGCCGTTTTTGAGACCAGCGAGTTATGGTTTGCTCCTTGATATTGCATGAAGAACAAAGATGTGTTGCCATAATGATATGAGAGATGTTGCACTTGAGAGGAGCGGAATGTTGCAATATCAGTATTGGCGACAGGGTGCAGTCTCACATGACATCCTTTTTTCCTAGATGGTGCTCCCATATTGAGTCAAATAAAGAAGTACGGGATGATGCGGCGAACATTGGAACTAGAGACCGACAGCAACTTGTGGGACAAGCATCTTTGCAAGCTGTCTGTCAATGCATACATACTAGGGCGCACGCCCATTTTGAGCCAAGCATTTTGATCTGGTTAGTCTTATTTATTTGGATGGACAGCTCTAGAAGTTACTATCTTAAGATCTCGTTTTCCACTATTAGTTTCACTACTAGTTTCATTTTAGTTTTGTCAGGGAGATGTACTTCGCTCTCACAAGAAGATACACACTTGAAATGCACCTTTTAGTCTTATGTACCTTTAGGTACCCAACATACATAAAGATCTCTCTCTCTCTCTCTCTCTCTCTCTCTCTCTCTCTCTCTCTCTCTCACTTGAGACAATTCTCAAGCAGATTGAAACGAGAATGAATTTCTCCTTGGATAAGTTGTCCAAACTTTCAGTCAAACTATCATTCTAATGAGCCATTCTGTGGAATGTTTGAGTGGATGAATCACTTTTTTCACGTGTACAAGTAAAGTTTTCTTTGCTAGAGCATGGTACTTGGAAGTAACTGGAACTGTAGATACCTGCTGCAATCAAATCCTGAATCCTGGCTCGTAAAGAAATTTTCCATTTCCAAACTATGTTTGGTGCAAACATTTGAAGCTAGTATGTTGCCGTATCATGTACAAAGCAATGAACTATTTGAGACTCACACTGTTTTCAGCATTTGTCTTTGGAGATTTGTTATCTTGTTAGAGGCTCAATTTCTGCAATCCTAGAAACTGCTTTCAATGTCTATTGAGTTTGATGTTGTGGTTTTTTTCTTCAGTCCCTTCATACGGCCGTCAGGGGGCCAGATGGAGCACCTCTAGAAGTTCAAATACGAACACAGGTATATTCCTAAACTCTCGATTAATAGACTTGAGGTTTGATTTTTCTTTTCAAGAGAGAATACAGAGTACAGACCAACGACGTTATAACTTCAACCATAGCATGTTGGTGGTGGCCATTGATGTAGATTCAGAAAAAGGCCACTCCCCCCTTTCAGAATGTGCTTGAGTTGCCACTCCATGGCGCACAAGGTGGCATCCCAACCTGCCACATATGGGCAATTGAAGTGTAATTTGGGGTCCAAACACCTTTCACGGTAAGTTGGGATGTAACTAGCAACTCAAGATCCAACAGCCAATCCAAGCAAACTAGTAGAAAGATATCCAATAGCAAAGTGCAGTTCTAGTGGACTTTACATTTAACCTGCACAATCTGAAAGGGGGTGGTCTGCATGCAAGAACTCTTGGTTGTCAACAGACCCAAAGCTCAGCTATGTAATAGAAGCCCAAAGGGAATGCTAGTTTGGAAGTTGGGACACCCCTAAAGTTCAAACCTTATCACCAGTGAAAGATTTCAAAGCAAATTTTCTGATGCTTAGCTCTTTGACAGGCTGTAATGGTTCACAGTGGAGTTCAGTACTTTAAAGTAGTACAATTTAAAGCTATGTTTTAAAGTTTACGCAAGTTCTATGCCTAGTCAATGAAGGAAAGTCGGAGATAGTTTGGAGCTTCCTGTTTACTGACACTTCAATGATTATGTGAAGGGAATGCATGAATATGCAGAATTTGGTCATGCTGCTCATTGGCTGTATAAGGAAGCTGGTGCAGCAAGAGAAAGTGCAGAAGTTCATAGTGTTCCAAGTATTGGAGTGAGAACCAAACCTGAAGATCCAGCTTGCAGCACACATGTTGACCAGCAGTCTGTTGGTAGCATTCAGATAGTCAATGGATTGCATGAAGATATGATGGCCCTCCCTGAGGCTTTGCAAGTTGGTCATCCAGCTTTGAGGATTGAGGATGGAAGGCTTCTTGCAGCTGTGATTGTGAGGTTGGCTATGACCTAAGATTGGGGAAATCTGTTCATTATTCATTCAGTTTTCAGTGATTTTTTGTGAGACCCATTTCAAAATCCACATTCAAGTAGAAAAGTTATTATGTGAAAAGGAGCAAGGTTTAATTGAATATATCAAAACACTAATCTACACACAGATGAATAATCGGTCACTGGAATATCTTTCAAAATAAAACTTATAATCATAGTTCACTGGAATTATTGCCGTGACACAGAATTGAGAATGAAGGACAGACTCTTTTGGTAGCCGTGAGTTTTGCTCTTCATGTACGCGAGGCTGTTGCTGCCGGTAGATTCGGTAATCAGAGACAACGATGGTTAACATATGCACGCTTATACCAGAAGGTATGATAAGTCAACAAAACAGTTAGGTGTAGGGCTTGCCCAATGGCTTCAAGTGCAAAGTTGGAAAAGATGTCATAAAGATGTGTTGTTGGTAGGCTTCAAACCAATGGTGGTTTGCACCTGGGCATGGTGATTGGAGTACCTGTCTGGAGAAGTACACACTATGTCGAGATGGCATGTACCACAAGGTCTGTCATTATTATTTTCTAAAAAACTCAACTGTGTTCAACTCCTGCGTGCTTTTTGCAAGGTTCATTTAACTGTTTTGTGGCCTGTAGCATTCATGCTTATTGTACATGTGAGCACTGTGGCTTGTACATTAACTTTATCAGCTTTAGTCATACATGCTCTGCTCACGAATCAGTTGACCTCAATCTGATATTCTAGGGACTAGTTTGTATTCTAAGCTTCAGCTTTCTTTGGAAAAGCTCCAAGAACAACCTTGTACAGATTAAAGATAATACCTCCTTTCTATAATTAATTGCTTCATCACAGCTGCAGACAGTACCTTTTTGTCCATCCTCAAATGTCATTTGCTTGCACACTATTGCTCATTGTTTGAGTTGCTGAAAAAGCTTGAGCACATAGAAGCCGTTTACGATTGATCAAAGAAATCAACCTGTCTATTCAAGAAATCAACCTAGTTGTTCATATCCTAGTTGCTATGCAGCTGTGCGTCCAACCGTTTGTGCAATCAGGGATTGAAATGCTCTTAGTCCTTGTTCACTAGTCCTTTTCAAAGCCTGTAGTTAGGCTCTTCATTGTAGAAGATCATGCAGATGAGTGATCACTGATATATGAAAATGACCTGGGCGCATTTATGGACCATTAGCTTCCTGGATGTACAATGGAGATTGCTAATTAAGGTTGTTCTTGTAATCTAATTTACAGAATTTGTTGTAGGAGTTCCAGAACTGTTGTCATTTAGAATTTTGCAAATTCTAGAATTGTCAGATTTTGTCATAGTACAGGTATTTTGGCAGGTGTTTAATAGGAAAACTGTAGGATGCTTCTCCAATGTATCATTTTAACATATTGATGGAGATTTTGTTCCCTTTCTGATGGTTCTCAGCAAGATCAATTTGGACGATCACTTCCCACATTTATCCAGCTTTTGGACTTAAATGAAAGTGAAAAAGAGGAATATAGAGAAGTGATGTTGATGGTGGAAGAAGGAAGACATGTTGAAGTAAAATCTGACTCTCAGTTGCATGGCCATTGTCTGGTCACTGATGATGGGACTGCTTTTTCTACAGTAGCATGCCTTAACAATAAGGTAGTGTGTACATATTTCTGCAGCTCTATACAAATTTTCTTATATGAATCATTTAGAGTTTATTGAATTTGACAAAAGAAGCTTGCAACTATGCAAGGTGATCATGTTTGACATAAGCTTACTCTGCAAACAGTCAGTATTCAAAACACATTGGGGACTGTTTTAAATCTTATAGGCACATTCTTAGTGGTTGATTGACAGGTAAGGCTCCTTCGGTCAATGCTGCAGTGGGAACAAGAGCTTCGACAGGAAGCTCTTTATAAAAGCACCTCCCAACTGGACTCTGATCATTCAGCAACTTTGAATGAAGTTCTCATTATACAGTGGCCAGATGGCGAGATAATGCGCATGCCTGCTGGTAGCACTGCTGGAGACCATGCTCGACGAATGGGTCTCGAGGGTCGATTTGTGTATATCAATGGCCAAGTTGCTCTTCCTCACATGAAACTCAAGGATGGGGACATAATTGAAATTAGAGAATAAAGTCAAAATTGGAGAGTGATTATGAAGTCAGGAGAAGTCATGGTTACTTGGGGCTGAAATTGATTGATAGTTAACACTCTTTCCACTGATTTATCTGGCTACATATGCATTGAATCTGAGCATAGTCAGGTTCTCACTGCCATGGCAAGCATTAGGTGATCGTGTTCTTGTCAGCTTCATGTTATCACACATTTAACCACTGAATGCAGGCTCAAAACTTATAATTTTTTGGGTTAATCTGCTGACGTAAATTCTGTATAGTTTGTATTACATGAAGCTAGGGATGTTTACTCAAGGAGATGAGCATCTCAGTAGGTTTTAGTTCTGTACAGCTTGAACGCAAACTATCTGGGACATTCTAGCTGTTAATTTTAATGCTAGAGGGGCCGGATCTTATTTGTAATTCAACGGAACTAGGAGTTATTTTTCCAAGCAATATCTCTTGTTTATGAATGCATTGCAAAAACAATAAACAAACTGATTTTTTGAAAAGACATTAGATTTTTGAATCAATTTGAACTGTTTCAGATGGCTTTGAATCACAATTTGCTGTAATCACAATTTGGAAGAGAAGCATTCTCATTTGCTATTCACTACTTGCTATTGCTCTTGGTTGTGTTTTCTATTGCTTCCTATTTTCATGTTTATTGTTTGCCATAGTGAATGTTTTTCCATTAGCAAGCATAAGGAGCATTTGAGCTAACCTCCACCCTCACTCTCTATCTCTCTCTTTCTCTTCCCTTCTCAATCTCTTCTTCTCCATTCCTTCTCTTCAACCAAAACTATGATGAATGTTAGTGTAGAGGAGTAGAGTTAAAGAGGAGTAGTATAGTGGTGAGTAGAGTCAAGGGAGAAAGTAGGAAATTAACTAAAAGTAGCATCTATGCATAGTTAGGTACCTATCCAGTGATCTAACCTTTGTTGACAGGCGAAAGGGCTATACTACGAGAGATCTTCAACCCCACAAACTCTACATCTCTTTTTGTACTTAACCAATTTAACACCTCCTTGAGGTTCTACTTCCACCTCAAGTACTATGTCATAAAGATCATGGAGTACAAACAAAGACTCCATTCGAACTTTCCAAATAGCATAATTAGTGGATGTGAGCCTTTCACTAGCTTCAGGCAAAAAACCACCCATTGATGCCATTTTAAATGTGAAAAAACACTAGAAACTCTTAACGGTTTCTCTAAGAGATCCGAACCTATAGTCTTCTAGCAATTTGAAAGCTTATAGACACAATCCTATCACTCATGAACCAATCTAGAATGATGGAAATTTAGATTCTAGTCTCAATCTTGCAAAATCATTCCTTATGATTTTTGGCAATATCTCTCTGAACTTCAACATGCACTCAAAAAATAAGAGAAACTCATTTAATGCACCTGAATCAAGCTTCAAATTTAATTTTTTGTCTGATCTAATCCAAGAACAAATCATAGGAATAGAATCTCTATAGAAAAAGCTTGAATTTGCACTAAAAATCTCTAAATTTGGGTGTGTGAGTCAAATCATACATAAATTTAAATTTTTTCAACCAAAACCAGATCTGTACAGCCCCACGCATGTGAAATGTACTCCTATAGTCCACAATAAGTTCTGGTTGAAAAATTGTGAGTATACCTATCAAACTCGCCACATCAAAATTAGCTAGTTTCCTAAAACTTGCTAATTTGGGCTTAGTTTTGGATCAATCCCATCAATATCAACAAATCCTCTTGTACTTGGCTTTGATACCATGTGGAAATCTGCAAAATAGGACCAAGAATGGATTCTAAAATGATCCACAAGAGGGATTGGATGTTAGATACAATTGATCTATCAATCTACACAAGATTTAGATCAATCGAATCAATTCTAGGCATGAAAATCTAATAAGAACAATCATTAATGAAGGTAAATGTACTTGATGGTCTCACACGTGTGAAAACCTGCCAGAGTACGGACTCCAGCCTGAAAATAAGTTACACTATGATAGAAACTCAAATCAATCAAAACAATTGAAGACAAATGGAGAGATTGACACAAAATTGCTTTCAAAATCAAGATTGGTGTTGCTTGTTGATTATGGCCAAATATGCCTCTATATATACATTTCTTGGAGCTCGTGGTACTGATCATGCATCAGATCTCACACGTGTGAGGATGCTTTGTCATATGATGAATTATCATGCAAAATTGAAACTTGGATCAAACTTTCTATTTTGAGCACTTTTGGTCCATTTTTCTACTATATGAAGAATTGGTAAGAAATCTTCTAGAAGTCAAAACTCGCCTACTTTAGCCTTTTCCACACGTGTGAGCATACCTCTACACATGAGATGTGACACCTAATCTAATGATGTGGCTCATGCAATCAATAGATTGATGCCATGTGTCATATGACTAGAAAACTAGATTTTGGCCTTTTTAGCCTCTAGAAATTGAATTAAATCAAATGTACAAGCTATATGAATATGGTACATGTCATGTACATTTATTTCACACGTGGGAACAGGATCCACACATGTGTAATTATCCTATATACATAGATTTGGCCTTGACCAAGCATAATTTTTGCATTTTTCACAGATGTCCTATATGTATTGTTTCCTTCTTTCAAGTCCTCCACCAAGATCCAAGACTAGAAAAGTGCAACAAGGAAATAATAGAAACCTGGATAGTGGATAAACCAACCCAACCGAACCTAGATCAATCAAATTTAGCCCCCAAGCTATAAATCAATCACACTCAATAGGGTAGATGAATCACACCAATAGCATGTAACTACCAACACCAAGATCAAGCATACACTAGTGAGAGCCCTATGGTATGCTTATACCCTCCAAGGCCCATGCACCACTAGTAGTGCATTGTGACACCTCACTAGACACATCAATAGCCTAACTGGGCCACCTCATCCACACCTCCTATGAGTTACTTTTAGACCCAAACAAATCCACCATCTTGAGTTTTAGGCCTCCAACCATTAATTATGACTTTAAATCCATGAGGGCCCAAATGCATCATAATCATAATTAATTTATGAGTCAAGATAGGCTTATTGACCTCCTTACAAGATAATAATTTGAGATCAGTTTGAACATGGGCATGATATCCCCCCCCCCCCCCCCCCCCCCCCCCCCCCCCCCTTTATTCAAGTTCTATCCTCATAACTTGAAGGTATGGAAACTTTCTTTTTAGACTACCCTGCTACTCCCAAGAGTCATCATCATCTATATGACTTTTCCATCAAATCAGATGCTCGGTAGCTATAAGATTTCACAATTGTTTAGTTCTGGTATCCAAGATCTCTTCAGGTTCAAATCGAGTCAGAACTGATGATTTTTTCAATAGGTTTAAATGATATCCATAAACAAGATGTTCTCCCTCACATAAACTTTCCTTGGGTCGACTACTAACGTGAAACACCGTGTGTACTTGAGTTCCTTTTGGGAAGTCTAATTGGTAAGCTAAGAATCTCATCCTCTTATACAGTCTCCTATATTAAGAGGACAATCTGTAATGCTTGCCGGTACACATACGCTTGAATCTTCCAAAATTTGTAAATATACCCAATCTCCCTTTTGAATCTTGAGGCAATTTTTTCATATTAGCATAATCTTTGTCCCTATCTTGAGCGCATTGGACATTCTCATGTGCTATTGTAGCATTTTTTGCATATCATGTAGAAAATTTGATAACTTCTGAAGTTTGTTTATTCAAGTTTCAACTGTAATGGGCAATCTAGGTTCATAATCATACATAAGCATAAAAGGGGTATAACTTGTAGCCATTAGCTTACTACTATTGTACACAAACTCAATCAAGGGTAAATACTTCTCTCAATGAGATTGTCGTTGGAAAACATATGCTCTAAGCATATGTTCCATTGTCTTATTAGTCTTTCCATTTCACCATCTGACTCGGGATGATCAGAATAACTCAAGCTCAATGTCGTCTCTAGTTTAGGGAAAATGGTCTACCAAAAGTGATCGATGAACTTTGGATCGCAATTGCTCACAATGTCACTCGATAATTCGTAAAGTCTAAATAGATGCTCAACAAATATCTAATCTTTGGTCATGGTCCTTACCAGAATAAATGTAGCCAATTTGGTAAGATGGTCGACCCCACTACCCAAATTGTAACATTTTGTTTATTCATCCATGCGGTAGGAATTGGCCATTCCACTATTGTCTTTATCTTCTCTTCGTCAATCTTGGTCCTCTGAGCAGGGATCTTCCAAGGTAAAGAAGTTTATTTTTAAAGAATGCACACTTAGATTCTTTAACAAAAAGCTTCTCTTATCTTAAGAATCTTAAGACAATATAGAGATGCTTTACATGCTCTTTTAGTGTTCTATTATAGATCAAAATGTCATATAAAAACACTACAACTAACTTCCCCAAGAAAGGACAAAACAAGTCATTCATCATTTGTTGGGAAGCTACGGGAGCGTTTGTCAAACTCTAGAATTCATAATGGCCAAATCTCATCCTAAAACTAGTTTTTGTTGGATTAATCTCCTCTACTCTCCTAGATCCTATTTTAATCTGCCTTCATTCATGCTGCATTTTTACTCATGTTGTCGCAAACTCTGCATAAGATAGACAAATAAAACGCGACTGTCTGCATAAATACAAGTAAATTTCCACAGGCGAAAAAGGCGAAAAACGTGACACTGTGTTTTTACACGTGATTTGTGATAGGCAAAAAAGACGACACTACTTTACAAAATGCCGAAGGTGCCCTAGGAAAAGCGAAGGCACAATGTAAATCAAATCCTACAGCATTTCGTCAGAGTGTCGCATTTTTCGCATCTTCACCAACATTCATTTCAGCAAAGGCTAATGTCACGGCCTTTTTATGCTCATCCCATGCAACTGTGCTAACAGATTTGACAATGACAGCAGCTACCCACGATCTCCTACAGACAACACATCCACTTTGTATTTTCTTCATCTGCACACTTGTAAAATTGTGTACATATTGAATACCACTTGTGTATTCAGTGCGTGTGTAATATAAAGCATCAGAAGCTTATCAGAGATAGACGAAGTAGATGTCTTGCGCATTGATTCTGTTGTATTATCAGTAATAGGTTCATTCCTTTTACAGATTGAATTAACTTTGTAGAGCATGCAGTTTCCTCCGCTATTGTCTTGTGCTCCACAACATTATTGACATGTATATTTCGCTATACTTAATTTGATAACAGCTCTGTTGTTCTGCGTTCATATTTGTGCCGATATTGCTATGCTTTTTCTTCATTCTGTCTGACTCTCTTGTTGCTCAATATGGTAATCTGTTCTTAGTGAATTATTATTAGACTAGCTGTTGATGACTAATATTTAGTCTTGTGGACTAATTTGCGACTGATTATCAGTCGAGCTCAGTCTAGCTCTTCGCGATTCATTTGCGACTAATAATTTGTCTAGCTGTTCGCGACAAATTATTCTTCTGATATTTTGTTAATGTTTGGCTACTTAATCAGATCGACCATGATTTCTATCACTAATGTTCTGTTCATTTCTGATAGGCATAGTCATGCTTAGGGAAAGAGTAATATAGCTCATTCCGCTGCGCACGAACACTTTCTGTTCGACTTCATTTCTCGTTCGAGTTTCGAGTTCGTTTTCTTTTCGAGCTATTTTTTGTTTCTCACACTTAATGACATGATCTAATGTTTTAAATGAAATTCTTCAATAATTCATACCTCTATTTGATCATTAGACTCTACTAGCCAATAGAGTAATTGTCTTCTTGTTGTAACTCAGTGCCAGATTTTCATACTTAAGTCACTGATAGTTTTTCCTATCACTTAGACTAATCTTCCACATGGATTTCCAAGGGAAAGCCAGTCCCATCATGGACAAGCTTGATGGAGCCAATTACCATATGTGGAAATTTAAGATGAAAACCGTACTAATGGCTAAAGAATTGTATGACGTTGTTACAGGTGTAGAAGGGAAACACGAAGCATACGACGCAGCAATCACCAGATGGAAGCTGAAGGATGGAAAGGCTTTCGCGCTGATCATCCTCAACATTACAGATACCCAGATCGGCCATGTATCCGAGGCTCAGACATTGAAAGAAGTCTGGGACATCTTGAGCACACTATACAAAGTGCGAGATATAGCTTCCAAGCTACATCTCAGGAAGAAATTATACTCCCTCAAGATGGCGAATGGTGATTCCCTGCAGAATCACATCAATCAATTCAAGAACCTGCTAAGGCAAATGGCCGTTGTCGGATCTGTCATAGATGATCAAGACGCAGTGATGCAACTGCTTACAAGCTTGCCAAGCTCATATGACAGCTGGGTGATATTTATCACGACTCATCCAGAATTGACTCTTTCGAGAGACATTATTATGTTGTTGCAGGAAGACACGCGGAGGAACGAAGCCTCAAGTTCCTCAGCTGATTCTCATGCTTTATACACCAACAAGAGCACGACTAAGCAGAAGAAGAAGAAAGGCCCAAAGCAATCAAAGCTAGACCAAAAACTAGCACAGTACAAAGAACAGTTGAATCCGCAGACGAAAAAGATGATGTTCTGCAGATACTGCAAGCGAAATAACCACGAAATTCAAGACTACTGGATACTGCAAACAAAGAACAAAAGCAAGGGGCAGTCGAATCAAGTGACAAATGCAGCTACAAAAGCTCTACTGCCTATTCAAGAAGCGGATCATGATGCCTTCATGCTGTAAAGCTGACTCGGGTGCACCAAACGTGCCCTGTAAGACTCTAAGGGGTGACGTTCCCTAAGGTCTCAAAGCAATTTAGAATGTCAAGGACTGAGCCTCTGACTTGTGGTGAGCTAGTCAAGTAGTCACAAAGTCATGAGCTAGCTCTGGAGCTCGAGTCATGGCCTAGTCAGGAAGCAAGTTGATTCTGTCACCGGGACGGCTCCCAAGACCCATGTCCGGGAGCCACACTGATTCTGCCAGGCTTGCCAGGCTTAATCAGCAAAATAAAAACTAAGTCCTAAAAAGCGTGCTTTACCAGAAAGCACTATATTCCAGGACAGAGGGGGTGTGCCGAATCACAATAGAACTATAGGGGGAGTCCGGTAGACAGAAACTTGGGTAGTTCAACCAACGCCAGGAATCCAGTCGCCAGGTCTCAGCTCCCTCTACCAGCACGAGGCAGGCACAATGCCCAGCACGTGTTGGTAGTCCCGAGACCAGTCAGTCTATGTATGAATGTAACCTCTTCCAAATTTAATAAATTGATCATTGGGGATGATTACCATTTCGGTTTTGCCTCTGGGACTGGTCCAAGTGGAAGGACCCTTACTACAACCTTTTTGCGTCGCCGGCGCCTAAGGGTCCACGTCACCGACGTGTGGCTCGCCGCTATGCCATTTGGTCAGTTTGGCGACCACTATGCCTTGAGTTCCATGTGTGGCTTGTCTTTGCCTTTGGTTACCTTTTGGAGACAGATTTAGAGTTGGCTTTCGGGTTGGTTGGGATTCCAGTTTTCTTAAGTCTAAATGGTTAAGCTTGTTACGTTTCTAAGTTGGCTTTTATGTAAGTGCATGATGGATGGATGTTAGACTTAAGCGTGTGTTGGGAAAACCACTCAAGTCTCAACGCTCTTTGAGGCGCCGGCGCAACATGTGGTATCAGAGCAAGTTAGAACGTCAAGGAATGAGCCTCCGACCTGGGTGAGCCAGTCAAGTAGTCACAAGTCATGAGCTAGCTCTGGAGCTCGAGTCATGGCCTAGTCAGGAAGCAAGTGATTTTGCTGTCGGGACGGCTCCCGGGACCCATGTCCGGGAGCCAGACTAATTTTGCCAGGCTTGCCAGGCTTAATCAGCAAAATAAAAACTAAGTCCTAAAAAACGTGCTTTACCAGAAAGCACTATTTTCCAGGACAGAGGTGGTGCACCGAATCACACCAGAACAATAGGGGGAGTCTGGCAGACATAAACTTGGGCAGCTCAACCAGCGCCAGGAATCCAGTCGCCAGGTCTCAGCTCCCTCTACCAGCACGAGCCAGGCACAATGCCCTGCATGTGTTGGTGGCCCCAAGACCAGTTAGTCTATGTATGAATGTAACATCTTTCAAATTTAATAAAGTTGATCCTTGGGGATGATTACCATTTCAGTTTCGCCTCCGAGACTGGTCCAAGTGGAAGGACCCTTACTACAACCTTTTTGCGTCGCCAGCGCCTAAGGGTCCATGTCACCGACGTGTGGCTCGTCGCTATGACATTTGGTCAGTTTGGCAACCACTATGCCTTGAGTTTCATGTGTGGCTTGTCTTTGCCTTTGGTTACGTATTGAGGATGGATTCTGAGTTGGCTTTTGGGTTGGTTGGAATTCCAGTTTTCTTAAGTCTGAATGGTTAAGCTTGTTACGTTTCTAAGTTGGCTTTTACGTAAGTGCATGATGGATGAATGTTAGACTTAAGCGATGTTGGAAAAATCGCTCAAGTCCTATTGCCCTTTGAGGCGCCGGTGCAACATGTGGTATCAGAGCCGACTAGCCGGTTAACTATGCAAGTCTCACAAGGATGGGCACCTTTTGGAATTCGTCAGGACAACCGTTGTGCAAGGTGCTACCCACAATGTAAGCACGAGTGCGTCCATGGTCGGGATGGTCGGCATAACGAGGGACTTGATGAGGCAAGATGTTGCCCTTGAGGTGTAAGCACGGTCAGTTCCCGCGGTTCGGGCCTGGCGCCGTCTGCAGGTGGGACAGATGAGGTAATGTGCTGCCATTAGGTTGGTGAAAGCACGGTCTGTGCCTTGTGGGATGCAGGGTGACATATTCGAACCATACGGGTTAACCATTGATATAGAGATGCTTCTCGAATTCGGGTGTAAAGCATGGGTGGTTAGCTGCCGATGCGGGATAGTTGCCGATCGTTTAGTTATAAGGTCTATCGACCAGAGTTGGTGGGGCATGACTGAGGCAATGTGTTGCTTAATGGTGAAAGCACGGATGGTTGGATGGATGTTTCCCCGTGGGCTAATTCTGTGATAGAGTGTGGGCGCGGCTAGGCAAAGGTCCTACGTCCGGTCTCAAGGGGAATGTGGCTTGAGAGGGATCCTTTGTGTTTGCTTTATTGGTATGTTCGTTTGTGGTGTGCTTGTTTGGACCTGAATAACCCCTGGTTGCTTAATTTCTTCCAGGTGATGTGATCTAGTTGGGAGTTGAAAGAGGAGTTTACATTTGTGGGTGGACGACACACAAGTATGGAACAGAGCTTCCATGGGGCAACCCCCAAGATTGGTTCGAGATTATTATTCCTATCCGGAAAGATCGCGGGGAGGAAGTCAGATTTCATGATAGACTCCGGAGCTTCACATAACTATATTTCAAGGAGCGTAGTGGAACAGTTCAGCTTGCCGACCAGGAATGTGACATCAACGCTCAAGGTAGAAACAACAAAGGGAGCACTGGATGTAGACAAAGCAACATTGAACATCCCGGTGCAAATTGGGAGATGGAAGGCTAAACTTAGCTTTTTGATTTTAGAGATGGATGCCTCCGATGTAATTTTGGGCCTCCCCTGGTTCAATGAACGCTATATTGCAGTTTTGGGTAGGAGCTCAAACTTGGTCCTCTTTTATTACAAGGGACAAATTTGTATGACAAAAGCTCTTCCTGGAGGGAACGCTAAGGGTACCGATATTGAACAAAATCTGGTTGCTGCATCTGTGATAAAAAAACATGGCGAAAGGGAAAAGGTCAAAGTGCTTTTTTTGTATCTGTAGGGAGGTTCCAGAAGGGGAAAACGCACAACATAAAAACTTGCCAAAGGAGGTGACATATTTGCTAGAGAAATTTAGCGATGTGTTTCCAGAAGAACTCCCAGCTAAGTTACCTCCTCAAAGACCAGTGGACCATAAGATTGAGTTGGTACCAGGAACAGAACCAACTTCACGAGCACCCTATAGGATGTCCCAAGAAGAGTTAGTGGAACTGAAATGACAACTTGGTGAATTGATAGACAAAGAATTCATTAGACCCAGTGCTTCGCCTTTTGGAGCCCCAATGTTATTCATGAAAAAGACGGACAGGACCCTGCGGATGTGTGTGGATTACCGCTTGCTCAACAAAGGTACCATCAAGAACAAGTACGCCATGCCTAGAATTGATGACCTGTTTGACCAGCTCAAACATGCCAGATATTTTAGCCAAATAGATCTTAGATCTGGATATTACCAAATTCGAATAGCTAAAGGCGATAAACACAAAATGGCTTTTCGGACACCATATGAGAGCCACGAATTTAGGGTGATGCCGTTCGGTCTAACAAACGCACCAGCCACTTTTTGCACGTTGATGAACAACATTTTTCAAGACTGCTTAGATGAATTTGTTATTGTATACATCGACGACATCTTGGTGTTTAGTCGTAGCCTCAAAGATCACATTTTACTGAGGAAGAACAACTTGTTTGCGAAAAGAGAGAAATGTGAGACTTTACAACTGGCTGCATGTAGCGCAGGTATCCCAAAGGGAACCGGGAGCCACGACTTAGCTTCCCAGCCTTCAACTCTTGCTGTCCAAGCCGACTTGACATACACGCAGCCAACTCGCCAACAACAATCAGACTTAACCAACTTGAAGTTCCAAACCAACATTGAGATCCAATTTGGCGCCATGCCAGATCGGGGGTCCTGATGTGGGTGACTTCCCTCCAAGCAAGCCGCCCGCCATACATCAAACTTAACCAACTCAAAGCTTCGTTACAAACGAGTAACATCCATTTCAAGCAAGCGGTCTGACTTACATAAAACTTAACCGATTGAAGGCTTCGTCACGAGCGCTGAAAGCCAACCTGGCGCCACGCTAGACTGGACAGCCATAAACAGGTAACTTCCACCCAAGCAAGCCATCCAACTCAGCCGACAAGTTAGAGCCTATTCTCCAAGAGCTTAACCCATTCACGTTCATGCAAGGAACACTCAGAACCACAAGCCATGACAGATATGGAGACAACCAGTTCCTAGACCGAATGGTCCCGACAACATACCGCTGGTGCCATGGACCGAATGGTCCCGGGGCGCTTTTACCGAACACTGAAACCTAGAAGGTAATCAGAGTCAGTTTGAGGATAATCCCACTTTATTGATAAATCTGAGAAGGTTACATTTCAAGTGTGTGACCGACCCTAGTCTCCGGGGCACTGGCATGCCAAGGCGGGCGCCAAGACAACATTCCAACAAAGGAGGCTGAGACTTGGTTGGAGCTCGCCCTGAGTCGCAACCTGCGTATTGGTGGGATTCGCCACCCTCCCTCATACCAAGTGCTCTGCCCAGGCTGGTAAAGCATGTTTTCTCTCTCTAGAATTTATTGATCCCCAGGCTTCCTTTAATCATGCTAGATCGTGTGAGGTAATTGCACATCGATCTGAGCTCTTTGGACTTCGTTAGAACCGATCAAAGATTTTCAGCCATAGGAACTTGGCCCCTGCTGGATTCTGGTCACAATGGCACCAAGAGAGGTGCCGGCGCCGGTGGCGCCGGGAGCAGCAGGGTCGCTGCTGTCGAGGGGACAATACTGGCACCGATGCCGCCGGAAGTAAGGCTTGTAAACGTAACTTTACAACATCCACCCCACCTTTATAAAATCTAATGTCCTCATCAGAGGTCATATTAAAGTAAAGGTGTCTCCCAATTAAAATTAACTATACATTTGATCTACTTGGCATAGTAATCAATCTACTGGCCACTTTTTATTAACATTGAAGCTGACACACCACAAGTCAGAGACTCAGCTCTTTGTACTGAAAAATTACATAACTTGAAAATATCACTTTGTCTGGGAAAAGCGTAGATTTTATGTCGCTTACGTAAAACCCAAGAACCTCATTAACTAGTGACAGAGGCCTTTCTATGATATGTTTGCCCCTATCGCTTCTGACTTTTGACTTTGGAACTCCTTTGAGCTCCTGATTTGTCCTTGATGCACTTTGTGTTGAGCTCCCTGAGCTCCTGATTTCATCAGTTCTGCACAGCTATCAGGGCTCCCTGAGCCAAAGGATTTATTATTTGATTGCCCACTTTATGGTCCACTCCGTGCCTTGTTGCTTTCGCACCTGGATTTCTCTCCTTGTCCCAGTCTGATCTTGATACTTTTCCTTTTTGGCTCTTTAAGGTAGGCAAAAATTGAGTACTCTGCAATGCACCTCTCACTTAGCTTGAAGTAGTTGTCTTTGAATCAACCCAAATGTAACCATTGACCTCGTGGAGAACCAAAGGGTCACACCAGTTTGATCCGCATACGAACTATCTCTTTGCATTTGTTTAAAGCACCATGTCCGTCTTGCACAAAACTTGACTTTCACAATTCCATCATTGGTCAGTTGCCTCACAGTCAAAACAAGAAGTGTACATCTAGCTTGGCTTCAAGTAGCTCTCTTTGAATCAGGAAAATGCACCCAGAGTTTGCACTAGTCCGATCTCAACATGAACTGTCCCTTAGCGTCCGTTCGAAGTACCAAGTCTCTTGTGCAAGACTCAACTTTCACAGTTCCTTCGTTGATCAGCTACTTTACACGTAACACCTTCAGCGTACTCATTATGTCTCCTCATCATTGCTGGTCTAGAGAAAGCCTATGACAAGCTTTCCTTTCCACAACAAAAGCTTGTCAATTTATTAGGTTCAAAGTTCACCAGTCTCCTCGTGTGAGTATGACTAGGTTGCCTTGATTTTGCCCCCATTTTGATCAACTTTTATTCAACATTTGCACCAAGCGAGGGGTGTGTGTCAGCTGACTGGACTTAGAGTAGAGCTCTTAGACAAAAAGCCTTTCCAACACTTTGCTTTCCATATGCTTGGATTATGGCTTGATCTAACTTGTTGCCAATCTCTGAAGAGGATCCTAGTCTTTCCCCTTTGAGGAAAAACCCAACTGATACTGGATATCACCCATGCTCAGTGAGTTTCGGTTCTGAAGGTGGCCGTCCTAAATGAAGACCAACTGCTCCATAGAAGATCTCCTCTGAAATTGCCCTTTTCAACTTTTACTTCCTGCTTGCGTCTGGTGGGCGCTGTCGCAAATGAAACTAACCCAAAAAAAAACAGGCTAGCCATCCATCCTTTGCAAACATCGAGTCATTTCATTGCAGTTCATGTGCGAGTACTTGAACTGCGAATCCGCCCCACAGATTCTGTAGTCCTCTTTGTTTGATGGTATCAGCCTTCAAAAGAAAGGTTTCTTCTCAAGCCATCAGCTCCTTGTATCACAAGCAATCATGCAAGCCAGACAAAGCACGAGTACTAAGACTCACCACGAATACATATGAGCAAGACACTCAGGCAGGTTTACTAACAGGTAATAAAGACAAGGTCCCCTTTTAAGATAGCCCTGCCAAAGGACCTTTGCCTGGCCATGCCCATACAGATCGATCACAGAATCAGCCCACAGAGGACACCCATCCAACTATCCGTGCTTTCACCATTAAGCAGCACATTGCCTCAGTCACGCCCCACACACTCTGGTTGATAGCCCTTAGCTAACATCTAACCAACATGCTAAAATCTAAAAAAATTGGCGTAGCTCCCTGACAATCGTGCCAAAATTGTAGTGGGCTATTTCCCATCCTAGCCTCAACTCTAGATCCAAGCTCACAAGCATGAAGGAGACGAGGTTAGTTGTCACGCAGAGGTTCATTCCCATGAAAGCGATAGCATATTCCAAAATCCAGCATGTGCACATTAACAGTAAGATCCATTAACACTAAGCATTAATACTACAACCATTAACCCTAAATCACAAAGATAGAAACTCGCCCCTCTCTCTCTTCTTCTCTCTCACAAAAAGCATAAGAACATTCAATCCCAATAAGCATCAAATCCAACAATTAGCAAATACAAAGAAAGCATGAGAGATGGGAGAAGAGAGATAGAGAGCAAGGACATTCCTGATCCATTCCATAAGAGGGCCAACCTGCTTGTATTGAAATGAAGAGAGAACATGTACAGTGATTCGAAATCTTCACTTATATAGAGGATTTTAGGGTCCTGGCCTCAATTCCTATTGGCCAATTCCTGCCTCCCTAACTATTCAAATTTAAAAAAGAGTGGGAACCTATTAATTAATTGGAGGAACCCAATTTGAAATTGAATTTTGGTGGAAACCCCTATTCTATTCACTAACTTGACTTTTAGGCCCTGTGACATTAGAAGTCCTGCAAAAAGGCCTAAGTCCTTTTATTAAATTTCTAATTAATCAAATCTCTGTGATCATTGGGTTGGACTTACACACGTAGGGTGCCAAATCCCTCTCACTTATCAACTAGGGTTAGGGTTGCCTTGAGATCTACAAACCCTTCAACAATATGTGAATACATTAGTTCAAGATAATGTGTGTGCAAGTATTCGTATGATCTTCACATCATTGAACTAGCATTGAGTTAGTCAATGAGAGATAGTCTTGAGTACATGGTTATCACCATTATTTGTGCTCGTCATTTAGTTGTTTATGCACAATGCTTTTATTAATTCAATCCAATTGTTTTGTTGCATTTAGTTATAATATCAGGATGAACATATTTTTTCTCCGTTAACTGTTCAGAGAGATTTTGACACTAGATTTAGCTCTCGTACAATATAATGATCATCTGAAATATCCTACAAGAAATATTCTAATGATTTTGTATTTGTCTACATACTCAACATATCGATTCTGATGATTTTAAAATAAGAATCAAGTCGAATCAAACGAATCAGTCTGCTTGATATTTTGGTTTGGATCTAATAGACGTAGTTCATGCATTTAGGGGAGAGGCTCATTTCACAGAGCCTACTGATCCGACATTTTGATTTACATTGGACCACTACATTCTCCAAGCATCCTTCAATCTTCCCCCAACATAAACCATTTCAAGAATCTCTTGTAGCAAATGGCAGTTGCTGGATTGGCTATCGACAATCAAAATACAACTATGAAATTGTTATCAAGCTTGCCATCTACATACAAAAACTGGATGAGGATTATATCAACACACTCATATCTAACTCTTTTTAGAGTGATCGATATGTTGCTAGAGGAAAACAATAGAAGAAATGATGCTTCCACTTCTTTGAACACAGATTCACATGCTCCAAAAGGACTCAAAAAAGAAGAAAAGACTCAAAAAGGAAGAAAAGAAAAGTTTAAAAAAATTCAAGTTGAATCAAAAGGTAACTTAAAATCAAGAGTAGTCATCTAATCCACAACCTAAGAAGAAGATGTTCTGCAAGTATTGCAACTGTACTAATTATGACATCCACGATTGTAACATATTGAAGTTCAAAAACAATAACAGAAAACAATCGAGTCAACATGTCAATGTTGTAATTGTTGAGACATCTTAAACTCCCATTCAAGATGTGGATGAAAATGCATTTATGATTAATCACCAGTAGGTACAAGTTGACAATGTCTGGTTTCTTGATTTTGGAGCCACCCAGTCATCTCAAATATTTTTAATTCTATACACCTTATGGTAATAAGAAGTCCGTACACCTTCGTGATAACAACACACACACAATCGAAGGTGAAGGCACTATAAGACTGAGCTTCCAGAATGATCAGTTCAACCTACTATCTTTCTACAAATATGCTTTCTGTATAGAATTATCAATAAGATGGGATATACACATCCCAATATAAATCACCTGGGGGTGCTCCTATTCTCCTAAAAGCGAAGAAAAGTAGAGGCTTTTGGATTGGTGTGGATTACAAGGGAATGAATAAAATAACTATTAAAAATAAATATCCATTGCCCAGAATGGGTGACCTGGTAGATCGATTAGGTGGAGCTAAATACTTCACAAAAATAGATCTCAGGATCGGATATCATCAAATTAAAATTCATCAAAACAATTTGCAAAAGATTGGTTTTCAGACGACATTTGATTATTATAAATTTTTATTGGTTCCTTTTGGGTTAATGATTGCACTTTAGTCATTGCTTTCTAAGGCATGAAACTTCCAATTTTTAGGAGCACTTCAACAAGTTCAAAGCTTGATCTTGTTGAGTGTCACCCGCAAAGTTTTGCCTCATTTGCTCCTCTTGAAAAAGTAGCCCAACAAGTTCATCAAAGGAGAGTTGTTGTCCCCTAAAAAAGATACTCAAAGATGAAACAAATGGAAGATAAGATGAAGGTAATGAGTTGAGAGTAATGGAAACAAATTGAGCATCCTCAATTATCTCATCAATATTGAGAAGCTCCTCATGAAGATCCTTGATCTTCGTCAAGTGATTGGTCACTTGATCCCCTTCTTGCATCTTTAACAAAGAAAGTTGATTTCTGAGATACACCACTCTTGCTGGATTTTTGACTCTATACATAGTATAAAGTGTATCCCACGCACTTTTAGATGTCTTACAAGACCTAATATGAGATAATATAGATCTTTTCATAGCAAGAGCAACCATAGAATGTGCTTGTGCATCCCTTCTATCCCACTTCTTTTGTTCTTCCGAAGATGGAGAAGATAATGTTGATGATGATGATCCATGAGGTGTAGGAGGTGCCTTTCCTCATCACCATTGACCAAAGAGACACTTCGAACTTAAGATACCTTTAAAAACAGGGCATTAATTTAAAGTCTTTAGGAAAATTTTGAAGAATGAACCTTCACTATAAAATGAGACACAAGACACACTTTTCTCATAATTTGCAAGCTTCATACTTCAAAAAAGCTTTCCATAAAATTAGAATAGTTTTTGAAAGCATGGCCTTCAAGCAAGGAGCTTTCAATAGGTTTATTCATTTTTAAAATTCCTCCAACAAAGAAAAACAACACATTCTAAAATATCCTTCAAGCACCCTAATTTATCCAATTGTCTGTCACATCAATGGCCCTTTCTACCCCTCTTCAAAAATTTGCAGCTTGTTTTCTTATAGTACTACATTTTTGGTTGTCTGGCATTGCTCGCTCTCATGGCTTCACGAGCTGCTTCTCACATACTTGCTTTCTCACTATTTGTAGAAATTCATTTTCATGGCACTGTGGTCTACATGTTGTAATTGATGAGAATCGGTCGAATAAGAGCAAATCACGAAATAGTCACGACAACCATGATCCTCTTGCGATTCGAATGGAGTTCAGATGCGATCACTGGACACTGCCAGCTGAATCACTCCTATAGTCCTCCAGAATGTAGTCAGGCACTACTGATCTATGTTTATAAAATTAATACGGCATTCGACATAGTTTCAACCAAGGTGAGAAATCATAATGAACAAGAAAACTTAGACACATGAATAACAGCAGATGCATTTGCATTCAAATTCAGACACGACAAAAAAATCATCTATATTGATCTTTCTCTAATTCTTCAAGCAATGCATGCAAATCCATGCAGTGCATTGGCATGGGAGAAACACGGTTCTCTCACGAGTAATCATCTCGCTTTACTAGTGGATAGCTGGATTTACATATCCTAGACAGAATTGTCTTTGCACGCAGGGTATGTGTATTCTGTCATCTGGCGTCAAGTATCATCCAATAAGTATATAGTCGCTCTATGTAACTTATAAGATTAGAGTGGCTAACCATCTACAACTAATCTAGAAATTACAAGATTGGCAAATTAGCCACGACCTAAAGTGTATCTGTTGATGTCATGCCATCAAATCGGACATCTGTACTTCTGGGTATTTGCATGATCTCGCTGGTACTCTTTGGAGCGTCAAAGACAGGAAAAGGTTTCACGATGTTTGTTTTTGTTTCCATCGTTGGTTCCGTTTCCATTGTTGGTTTCTTTTTGCTCGTCGTTTGTCTTTTTCTCGTACTGGACCTCAAAAGGTTCTCGTGTCTAACCGCAAAAGATTCTCGTTCGTGAATCTTTCATGTTCGTGAACTGTTTGTCTTCGTCTCCTTTGACTTTCGTGTTCGTGAACCGTTCGTCTTCGTCTCCTTTGACTTTCGTGTTCACGCACCGTTCGTCTTCGTGTTTTTCGTGTCAGGCGGAGGGCTGAAAGCTAGCAAGGCTTTGTGAACAGAAACGTTTTGTTTCTTCAACTCTCTCTCAAAGCTTGATAACTTTACGATCCCGAGACTGCTCCTCTGTTTCTCAAAGAGTCCTTTGTCCAGGGCTTTGGTGTAGATGTCAGCAACCATGTCTTTCGTTCCAATGAAGGTGGTCTACAACATCTTCTTTTCAATTAGATCCCTGATCAATTGTTCTTGTTAGGATTTTGTGTCTAGAATTGATTTAGATTGATCTTAATCTGAAGTAGATTGATAGATCAAGTAATCTGACAACCAATCCCTTTTGAGGATCAGATTAGGATCCACTCTTGGTCCTTTTTGTACTTTTTTGCACATGGTATTAGAGCCTAGTACAAGAGGTTTTGTTGAAATTGATAGGGTTAATCCAAATCAAGGCCAAAATTAGCAGTTTTTTGGAAACTAGTCAAATTTTGGGTAGCGTGTTGGATTTGATAGATATTCTCAAAATTTTTGGACCAGAACTTGTTGTGGGCTGTAGGAACCCTTTTCACACGTGTGAGGCCATACAGCTCCGGTTTTGGCTAAGAAAATTCAAAAATTTGTACAATTTGACTCACACACCCAATTTGAGAGATTTTTGGTGCAAAATCAAGCATTTTCTACAGAGAATCTAATCTCTTGATTAGTTCTTGGATTAGATCAGCCAAGAAATTAAATTTGAAGCTTGAAATAGGTGCATTAATTGATCATCTCTGATTTTTTGAGTGCATGTTGAAGTTGAGAGAGATTTTGCTAAAAATCATAGGTTAAGGAGTGATATGCAAGGTGAGAGGTTGAAATCCATTGTACCATCACTCTAGATTTGTTCAAGAGTGATAGGGTAAAGTTTAGAAGCATCAATTTGCTAGAAAACATCTTTGGATTTGTCCTCCAAGTGAAACCTTTGAGAGTTTCTAGTGCATATAGAGCATCTATGCAAATCTTTTGTAGAATTTGACATAGATTGGCTTAAATTGAGAGTTCTAGAAAAGAGATTGAGATCCAAGTCACATTGTTCAACCCTACTCAATTTGTTTGAGTGATTGTAAGGTTTGAAAAGAGTCATTAAGGTGTCTATGACAAATGTGTAGAGAGAGATTCGATTTTCTAAGAGTTCCTTCCTTTGTAGAGGGCAAGATCTAGAAGCTCATTATGTGTTGTTATTGGTGGAGAGTTTGTCTCTTCCTAGGTGATCAAATCTTTCTAAGTGGCATTAGCTCTTTGAAGCACAATATCTTATTGAGAAAAATCACAACTTTTGATTTTGAATTTCATTCCAAGTCTTTAGAGGTAGAGTAATTGGTGGAATCCAATAGGGGTGATTGAATCAATTTATTGAGCAAAAATTGACATAGTATGTATGAAACTCAAATTAGTTCTATTCAACTTTCTTTGTGAGAGTGTGAGGGTCGATTTGAGATCCCATTGGATGTCTAGAATGAGGAAAAGTCCATATTTGAGTATTCATGCATGGTTGAGATCTTTGTGAATCTCTAGTTGTCTAATTTTTTAAGCTTTGTGAAAAATTGGTGGTATAGTTTGTTGTCAAATCAAATCAAATTCATTCTAAATCTCAAGTGTGAGATTATTTGGGTCAAGAGTGAGTCCAAAAGAAGTGATTAAGTTTGATTTTCATGTCTTTGAAACAAAACCCATCTTATGTTCAAGAATCTCAAGTATTGAGAGAACTAGTCAAGTGAAAAGGAAAATCTAGGTGTCAAATCTTTTTCATATCCATTTCAACTTTCAAAAGAAAGAGTCATTGGTATTTGATGAGTCCAATAGGAGATTGTATCTGATTTTTTTAGTGATTTGATTCAAAGATTGTGTGCTTTTGTCTTAGTGATCAAAGCAAAGTTTCCAAGTGACTAGTCATTACTGTGAAGATTGATTCTTAGGTTTGTGAGCTAGATATTTTGTAGATCCTTCTAGATTGTTGAAGATGTTCAAATCTAGTCTCTTGAAAGTCACAAATTACATTTGTAGAGTCATATCACAAGTTTTTATTCACATGGCATCAACACGTGGCGTCCTATTGAAGGAAAGAAAGGATCATGAGTGCAACCTTTGTGGCAAGGGAGAATATTTTTTCTCAAGATGCTACAAAAAAAAAACCAGTCCATCCAAGGAGAACCAAAGCAAGGGGGCCGAGGTGAAGGATGGAGCTTCAAGTTCAAAATGCAAATACGAGAAGGACAAGTCCAAGGAAAGGTGTTTCCTTTGTGGAAAGGTGAATGAGGCTTGGAGTCTCACAAGGACTTGCAAGATTTGTCTTCAAG
The DNA here is from genome assembly GCA_029204225.1 of Diphasiastrum complanatum. Classification (NCBI taxonomy): domain Eukaryota; kingdom Viridiplantae; phylum Streptophyta; class Lycopodiopsida; order Lycopodiales; family Lycopodiaceae; genus Diphasiastrum; species Diphasiastrum complanatum. Next base: position 46,015,686 of record CM055109.1, read on the forward strand.
AGTCCATCACAACACATGTCAAATCTTTTAAAATTTTTCATTTGGGAGTGCATTGTTTGGTTCAAGATGCAAAGATAGATGTCACTTTCATGAAAGTAACTTGTGAAGAGGATCTTAAGGAGTCATCTCAAGGTTCAAATGTGCCAAGGATTGAGGAGGAGAATCCTTCTCAAGGTTCAAATGTGCCAAGGATTGAGGAGGAGAGACCTTATCAATTCGTGATTCCAAAAAGAAACTCAAGAAATATGGTTGAGTCCATGTGGCTCACATTTCAAGGGAAAGATGAGCATATCTCATGTGGTATACATCTCATACTTACTTCTCTTATGTCATTTGATAAATCCATTTGCTTTAGTGAGACCATTGTATCTCCTCATGAAGGAACATGCACATGAAGAAGGAGCAAGCCTCAAAGTCAAGCATCTACATGAAATTTGGAAGGAATCATTTTTGAAGATGCTAGGAAGGTGCAAAGCTCTCAAGCTCATCAAAGATGTCAACATCAACGAAGCACTATCATGGATATGGTGATTTCAGATCAACATCAAGCTCATTGGTTGATCTTCACACCTTTTGAACCAGCAAAGACCAATTCAGCCCATGGAGTCAAGTTCAAGATCATCATGTTTTCCATCAAGCTAGATTTACCAAGCTAGATTTTTGAGGAGTGTGAAAAATGCAAAAATAAGCTTGGTAGAGGCCAAAAATCTTGTATATAGGATGATTACACATGTGTGGAGCCTGTTCCCACGTGTGAAAATAGTGAGACACCAATCTTGGTTTTGGAAGCAATTTTGAGTGATTCTCTCCATTTGTCTACATTTGTTTTGATTGTTTTGAGGTTCTATCAATGTGTGCTTGATTTTCAGGTTGGAGTCCGTACTCAGACAGTGTTTCACACGTGTGAAACCAGAAAGTACACTTACCTTCAATTAATGATTGTTCTTCTTAGGATTTTGTGTCTAGAATTGATCTAGATTGATCTTAATCTGAAGTAGATTGATAGATCAAGTAATCTGACAACCAATCCCTTTTGAGGATCAAATTAGGATCCACTCTTGGTCCTTTTTGTACTTTTTTGCACAAGCCAAAACATTGCAAATTTTTTTTTTCTGCAATTCTTCCCGTGATGGCAACAATTGCGGAAGTTTTTCGCAATTTTGTCCCCAATTTTTTGCAATTTTCTCCACAATTTGCAATAATTTTCGCAATTTATGCCATGTCAAAAAATTGCGGAATTTTTTTCTGTAGTTTTGTCTGCGATTCCTACCACGACGGGAGAAATTGAGAAAATTTTTTTGCAATTTTTTCTACAATTTCAATCGCGAAATTTTTTTCGCAATTTCTGCCATGGCCTAAATATTGCAAAAAAAAAAATCCGCAATTTTGTCTGCAATTTTTACCACGATGAGAAAAATTGCGAAAAACTTTCTACAGCTTTTTTGCAATTTCTGTCGCTGAAATATTTTTTTGCAATTTCTACCACTAACAACTGATCCATTAAAGATTTAAAGTTGTTGATGTGAGAAGTGATGGCTGTAGAATCAGCCATACCAGTTTGAGTCTGCAAAACTACTTAAGGGAACTGCCCATAGGCAAAATTTGTCCCAGACCATAACTGCCACATAACAGTTTCAGTTGAAGGACACTCAAAGGTGAAGGTCAGATGTTCGACGACTGAAGGAGCTCAAAGATGAAGGTCAGATGTTCGAAGATTGAAGGAGCTCAAAGGTGAAGGTGAAGCCCGAACAAGACACGAAGCCGAACAACACTTGAAGATTGAAAGGCGATGGATCTTCATGCTAAGTACAACCAAGATCAAGCAAGTACCAGGAGGAGAATCTCCTTCACGAATGATGCTGATGGAATTTGGAACACCATTGGAACGTAGGCTAACCATCCGTTCTTGTAATCAGAGATAAGCTTAAACCTTTTTCTCTCTATCTATATAAACAAATCAAACATGAGAGAATTGGTTGAACATCAAATTGGTTGAATACCAATGTGAGCTAGGCATAGAACTACCAGCTGATGTCCAAGAAGTCCGCTAGTAAGAGAGACGATCTGACATTATTCATGAGAGACATAGCTTCTCTTGCAGCGACACGCTGTGTGAGTTTGTCACACATCGCTCTTACAAGAAAGGATCATTGATAATATAGTAGCTTAAATGCACATGTAGTTTTAACTTGAATAAACTCAAACGCTTGGATGTCTGATTATTGTCTATACACATTCAGCTGTTTATTCTTTATTTCGCACACTGGTTCATCTTTGTCGAATGCTTAAACAAATTACAATGTAGGTCACAGTGTCTATCTACACCTTGGCGAATTGTAGATCTGATCTAGCAAGCAGTAGTTGGCAGACAGAATCGAATTCCATCCGGGTTGTTTTCACATCAACAATGGTATAAGAGCTGTAGAGGTTCGTTGAAGAGAGTGAACACGAACTGTTTATGTTTCGTGCTTGAACCCTGCACGCTCCTATCAGAGCGCTGATATAGCTTCAGAGCTATTAGATCCAAGAGAACATTCGGAACAAGAAACCAGATAATAAGTTGAAAAACACAGTTCACAACAATAGCATTTATAAGCAGCATACAATCGAAGATCTGCACAATCCTCGACTCAGCTAGGTCTAACTTCCTAGCATGGAAGGTGAAGACCTCTCATCTTAAAAGGAGAAGGGCTATGGCCCTGGGTAAACGGCACCGAAGAAATGCCTACAACCACCGACAAAGTGCTATGAGAATGGAGAGAAAAGAACGATAAGGCAGTAGCCATGTTGTCTTCATCCATCGAAGATAGCTTGACACTTGACCTCACGACATTGTCTAATGCAAGAGAGATGTGGAATACATTGCTTACCAGGTTCCAAATGAAATCATGCAGCCAAATAATGCTTCTTGAAGATCAGTTGAGAAATCTACGATGGGATGGCAAAGACCTCACATCCTTTATCAGAAAGATAAAGGATCTATTACTTTTGTTACACAATGTCGAAACAGATAATGCCATGTCAACAGAAAAGTAGTCACCTATTTGCTATGATATCAACAGAGAAGCAACTCACCTATTTGACTTGATAATGTAGTGAAGCAGCAGACCTTTCTTGTGGCAATGGATACATTTAATCTTCGAATTCAGCCAAGACGAATCGATTGCGTGTCCTTCGTGTTTGCATCTCACGCATATCCTCCTTTCGTTGTCCTGCTGTCTTGGCTTTTCTTTGTTCTTACATTTGCCTTTGGTGGCTCCGTCTGTTTGCTGATCTTGATCCTACTTTCAATCTGATTCTCTCTAAGGCTTAAACTGTTTCTTCAACTTCTCCTTGTTGCTATAGAGAGCCTGATCAGAGGCGTCCTTGTATCAGCAAAGAAACAGCTCACCTATCACAAGGATGCCTCTAATCAGGCTCTCTACACCAACAAGGAGAAGCGAAGAAATAGTTCAAGCCTAAGAGGGAGTCAAATCGAAAGCAGAATCAAGATCAGCAAATAGAGAGAGCCACCAAAGGCAAATGGAAGAACAAAAAAAAGCCAAGACAACAGGATAGCGAAAGGAAGACATGCATGAGATGCAAACACAAAGGACACACAATCGATTCATGTTGGTTGAATCTGAAGATCAAATGTGTCCATTGTATTAGATTTCTTATGCTCAGTCTTAGAAATCATTAAGTAATGAGCATCTTGAAAATTGAAGGCCAACAGCATGATTTCGGACCTTCACATTTTTTCCCTTTAAGTTTTTCTCTTTATGTCTTAAACGATTTAAGGCACCTTTGCTTTTTTGCCTTCTTCGCCCTTTTTTGTGCCTTTACAAAAAATGCGACACACTGGCCAGAATGACTTAGAAACCATTTCTGGACCACCTTCGTCTTTTTCGCCTTTTTTGCCTCTTTGCAAAAAATGCGACAAAGTACCTAGAATGTCCTAAAACCACTTTAAGACACCTTCGCCCTTTTCGATGTCTTAAAACTAAGGTACCTTCGTCTTCTTTGTTGCCTTTAGTCTAAGGCACCTTTGCCTTCTTCGCTGCCTTCAGTATAAGGCACTTTTCGGCTTCTTCTCCTTTTTTGGCTTCTTCGCTGTCTTAAATCTAAGGGCACCTTCAAGATTTACACACCTTAAGTCTAAGGGCACCTTCAGGATTTGCATACCTTCAGTCTAACGGGCACCTTCAGGTTTTTCGGGTTTTTCGCATTTTTGCTACATTGGCAGACCGACGTCGCCAACTTATCACCAACCCGAAAAGTCTTGAGAAACAAATATCCTAAGGGCGGTTACCAACTTTTGTATAGATGCAAAATTGGAGTGAATGGTAGTTAAGGCATGAGATATTTTTCTCTCAACAATTGTATATATATATACTAACTGAATCAAGCTATGTAAGTGTTAATTGAACACTTACATAGCTTGATTCAGTTATCTGTAGCCAGCGTTATCACGCACAGCAAGCTGAAGTTATCACTTCAAGCTATTGTACTCATTGTTGATATTAATCAGAGTGTAATTTTTGTCTCACTACTATGTCGTTCATTTGTGCATTCTGTATAAATTCTTCTACTTAAATAATTCTATTGCTAATTGTTGCGTTTTTGTTCCTACACGCCACGCTCAATCCTCGAGCTTCCGCTGCTGCTCACGCCCATGCGATTTTATGACATGGAATCAGAGCGGGCATTTTAGTAATCTACATTTCTACTGCAGATTATCAGTCTTGTTTCTATCAAGACATCCTTCTAGCAAATGCGCAGCCAACAATATTCAAACAATCGTTGTATGCACTTAATAGTTTAATTGATGTATCTTCAAGTGCACAAAATGCCTTGGAATCCATGGCTTGGCATGTTTCTACCAACGATCTCTCATTGACAAACTCGATGACATAACTACCATCTCTGAAAATTTAAAATGAAGGTTATATTTCTAGCCAAGGAATTGTGGGACATCGTTGATGGCATAGAGCTCAAACAGAAGGTGGTGCAGCTGTCATCACCAAGTGGAGACTGAGAGATGGCAAAGCATTTGCCATGATCACCCTCAACATCAAGGATACTCAGATTAGCCACATAGGTGTTGTTCAGACCGCTAAGGATGCATGGGACATCCTAGCAACTCTCTACGACATTAGAGACATTACATCCAAGCTCCATCTGAGCAAGAAATTCTTCACCCTCAGAATGTATGAATCAGATAGTGTCTCGAGTCACCTCAACACTTTCAAGAACCTTATGGAGTAGATGACTACAACCAGCTCAGTCATAGAAGCTTCCGATGCACTCATGACTCTATTATCGAGTCTACCTAAAGCCTACAAAAATTGGATGATGGCATTTCTACCCAGGAGCACCTCACTCTATCAAGAGTAATCTCACTGCTCCTACAAGAGGAGATCAGAAGACCAACATTCTCCTCAGGCTCAAGATCGGATCCACAAGCTATGTATTAAAAAAATCAGAAGTTTAGATCCAAGAGATCTACAAAGTCAGGCTCTACTGACAAGAAGTCTAGACCAAATTATGGTTCAAGATCGAATTCAAGCTCTTCATCATTCCAACCAGTGCAGAAACTTTTCTGCAGATACTGTAAGAGGACTGGCCATGAAATCAAGAACTGCCAAACTTTGAAGTACAACAACGAAAAGAAGAAGCAATTCCAACAACAAGCACATAGTACTACGACCAGTCACTCAAATCAGCAACACGAAGGAGAAGATGAAGCAGCTTCATGACCAAAGAAGGAGAACAATATGATATCGATTCCTGGTACCTAGATTCCGGAGCAACTCAACACATGACTCACCATCACGACTGGTTCAAGGACTTTAAGTCATTCACCCACTCTCGAGTTGTGCAACTGGGAGAAAACTCATCACATAAAATCGGAGGTGAAGGAACAGTTAGAGTTGAATTCAAAAGAGATGAGGTCAAGTTGATGTCCAACGTTCTCCACATTCCAAATTTGACCAAGAATCTGCTCTCAGTTAGCAAAATCACCGATTCAGGTCGGAGGGTCAAATTTGATATGGATGGCTGCACAATTCTTGTCAAATCCCGGAAGGTGCTAGCCTATAGAAGAATAAACAGTTATCTTTACAAACTCAACCATTGATATTCTTCTAACAGTCAAGCTCTTCACACAGCCACTTCTGAATCAACTAATATGTTGTGGCATTTCAGACTAGGCCACCTTAACTACAACAGAATTCAGCAAATGTCAGCTCAGAGCTAGTACAAAATTTGTCGATAGTAAGCAAGCCAACTTCTCCATGCGAAAGCTGTATTATTAGCAAGCATGCAAGGAGTCCCTTCAGTTTAGACCAGTTCATACATCCAAGGGCTTGCTTGACCTTGTACACAACGACATTTGTGGCCCAATGCAGATTGCTTCCATAGGAGGAGCTCTCTATTTCCTAACCTTCATCGATGACTTCTCTCGAAGGACTGCAACCTACCATATGAAAAATGAATCCGGAGCATTCAAGTTCTTCAACCAGTTCAAGGCATCTGCAGAAAACCAGACCCAGAGGAAGATCAAGGCCCTGCGCACAGATGGAGGGGGAGAGTACATCTCCACAAAATTCAAGGAGTTCTACAAGGCCAACGAGATACTTCAACAATACACAACCAACTACTCACCTCAGTCCAATGGTGTAGCTGAGCAGAAGAACCGGACACTCATCAAAAGTGCCAAGAGCATGATGGTCCATGTCTCTCTTCCAAGGAAATTCTGGGTAGAAGTTGTTACTACAGCTGTCTACTTGCATAATCGATCCATCAACAAAGCCCTGAATAGCAAGACACCTTATGAGGTGTGGACATGATCAAAACCATCATTCAAACATATTCGAGTGATCTTCATCGGCTATTCCTCAGACCACAAGGCATACAAGCTCTACAATCTGGATACCAAGAAGGCATCCACCAGTAGAGATGTCATTTTTGTGGAAGACCAGTTCATCGACCACAAAGGGAAAGCCACTGATAATTCAGATCCATAGATTGAGCAACCAGTCAATGTCGATCCAGAGATGCAACTGCTGAATAATGACGATGACTCAAACAACGAGTTAGAACCTCAACAATTCAACCCACATCAGAGGATCGAAGTTCAACCCAGAAGGTCGAACATGTCCAGACAATTTCCATCCATATTTATAGATGATCCAGCTTGTTACATTGTGCAAGAACCAACCACCATTTTTGAGGCAATGTCTACTACTGCTGCTGACCAGTGGAAAGCAATGATGGACACTAAATTCGATTCTCTTATGGAGAATCAAACATGGACACTCACTGAGCTGCAAAGGATAGAAAACCAATTCCATGCAAATGGATATTCAAGGCAAAATACAGCGTTGAAGTAAGACTAAATCGTTACAAGGCCAAGCTAGTTGCCAAAAACTTTTCTCAGATTCTAGACTTGGATTATTCAGAAACCTTTAGCCCAGTCGTCAAATATGCATCGATTTGTCTACTCCTCTCCTTTACAGCCGCGACAGACCTTGAAGTCTACCAGATGGATGTCCAGACTGCTTTCCTCAATGGAACCATCGAAGAGGAGATCTACATGACACAGCCAGAGGGATACAAACTCAATGACAAGCAACAACACCCTGTATGCAAAATTCACAAGGTGCTCTATGGGCTGAAACAATCACCCGGAGCTTGGTTTTAGAAGATCAATGCATTTCTGATAGAGAATGGTTTCATTCCAAACTCAGTAGACTCAAATGTCTATTTCAAGTCTGTATTAGATTACTTCATCATCATCACTCTCTACGTAGATGATACACTCTTATTCAATAGTAATCTGAATCTGATGAAGGATACAAAATGCATGCTGGCCCAGGAATACAAGATGACTAACATGAGTCTAGTCCACTATTGTCTCAAAATCCAAATTCAACGAGATCGACCCAGCAGACTGACCTTTATCAGTCAACAACGATATCTCAACATCGTGTTGAAAAAATATGGATTGGCCAACTGCAAACCCAGTCTCTTTCCACTCGACCCTGAACTAAAGCTATCAAAGGAATAGTCTCCTCAAACTGAGGTAGAAAATGAGGAGATGAAGCGTACCCATTTCAATCCATCATCGGCTCACTGATGTACACAATGATCTGCACTCAACCAGACCTTGCATATTCGATCAATACACTCAACCAGTTCCTATCAAATCCAGGCGTAGCTCATTGGAAAGCGCTAACAAAGGTCATGAAGTACATCAACATCAAGAACGTTAGATCGATCCACAACGTCATCACTTGAAGACACCTTAATATTTCCCTCATAAAAAATGACATCTTTACCAATAATCACCCACCTTATTAGTAGAAGGAATGTAAACCTTGTCCGAATATGAAAATCCAAATAAGTTAGATGATGATCCCTCATACAATATGCCAAAATCTCGAGTTCCCATGGTATACCTCAAAACTCATTTTCCTAGCTTCCAATGCTCCTCACTAGGATCTTGCATGAATTGACTCAATCTTTCAACACAATAGCTTAGATCTGGTCTAGTAATGGTTAGATGGATGAGTGAACCAACTAGCTTCCTATATAGAGTAATGTCCTTGAAGGATCTTTCGTTACCTCTTATAGTTAGTTTTACATGAGATTCCATTGGTGTATCACAAGCTTCTGCATCTACCATATGAAATCTTTCTAGAATAGAATTAGCATACTTCTCTTGAAAAATGCAAGTAGATTGAGAAGATCTAATGACTTCTATTCCTAAAATGTAATGCAAGTTACCAAGATCGTGCACCTCAAATTCCTTCTTAAGAGCACTCTTCATATCCTCCACATCTTGATCATCTCCACCACTCAAGATGATATCATCCCTTAGCAAGATGGTAACATCATTTCTAGCAAACCTATAATAAATTGAATGATCATACTCACTCATAACAAAGCCTTGCGAGAGTAAAAAAGTGTTAAGCTTAGCATACCAACTCCTTGGTGCTTGCTTAAGGCCATACAAACTCTTTTGTAGTAAATACACATGCTTTGGCTTTGTAGGTGAAATGTTGCTCTTGGGTTGCTCCATGTACACTTCCTCCTCAAGATCACCATTCAAAAATGCATTTGTAATGTCCATTTGCCATAGATCCCATCCATAAAGAGTAGCAAGAGAGATGATGACCCGAATGCTTACCATCTTTGCCATGGGTGCAAAGGTTTCATCATAGTCAATACCATGTTCTTGAGCATATCCTTTTGCCACCAACCTTGCCTTGTACTTGTTGATAGATCCATCTTGGTTTGTCTTCACCTTGAAGATCCATTTGCATCCAATAGCTTTCTTGTCCTTAGGTAACTCCACCAATCTCCATGTTCCATTCTTCATAAGATCTTGATACTCAAAATCCATTGCTTGGATCCACTCCTCTTTGATCCTTGCTTTATCTACACTTGTAGGTTCATCAAAAGAGGTTAGGAAAGCAAAATAATTTCCAGAAACTACTTGCTTACCCTTTTCATCATAGGTGAGCCTTGAAAAATTTTGTCTTTCCCTTGATGTTCTCCTTGGCTTTTGACTTGATGAAGGTCCATCATCATCACCGTCTATAGTAGGACTATTTACATCAACATCAATAATGTTAGGTCCATCCACATCACCATCAATAATGCTTGAAGATACTTTTGGAATGTTCCCCTCATAAAAAATGACATCTCTACCAACAATAACTTTGTTAGTAGAAGGAATGTAAACCTTGTAGGCTTTACTCATCTCACTATATCCAACAAATATACCTTTCCTTGAAGATGGATCCTCCTTGGTCCTATCATCAACAGTTACGATGACATAGCATGTACATCCAAAAGTTTTAAGAGAGTTGAAACTCGGCCTCCTCTTGAATAGTATCTCAAAAGGTGTCCTTCCATCCAAAATAGCACTCGGCCACCTATTGCACAAGAAATTAGCATACGACAAAGCTTGATCCCAAAATGGCTTATCAAGTTTAGCACTTAATCTCATGGATTTGGAACTTTCACATAAAGTCATATTCTTCCTTTCAGCCACTCCTTGGTGTTGTATACTCCCTCTTGATCCCATGCTCACCACAAAAGGCCTTGAACTTGGTAGATATGTACTCTCCACCATTGTCACTTTTTAAGCACTTGATACTTGTGGAAAATTGGTTCTCCCTTGCATTCTTGAACTTAACAAAGACATCATACACTTCATCTTTGCTCTTTAGTAGATAGATCCAACAAAATCTACTAAAATCATCAATGAAAGTTACATACATCTTAGCTCCACTATTGCTAATTGTAGTAATTCCATCAATATCCAAATCTACAACTTGAAAATGCTTTGTAGATCTAGTATAAGGTAGTCTATGTGACTTTGACAAAGCACCAGACTCACAAACATGATTGATACTACTTAAGGAACTTGGAAGACCAATGACAACTTGCTTCCTAGCCATTACCTCCAATGACTTGAAGTTGAGGTGTCCCATCCTTTTATGCCAAACCTCTTGAATAGGGATTTGCTCCCTTGCAACACATCCAACTTGGTTAGCAATAACACAAGCATCTAGTTTAAACAATCTGTCTTTTTTCTTTTACAATCAAGATATCCTTCCTTTTGATCATACAAGCATCTCCATCAAACTCAACTTTGAGGCCTTTACTTAGCAATTGACTCACACTAAGTAAATTCTTGGTAATAGATGGAATTAACAAAACATCCTCCAAATTAACATTCCTATTTGTAGAGAGAAAAACAAGAATTGTGCCAATCCCTTTGATTGCACACTCACCATCATTGGCTGTGTAGATCACCCTCTTGTCATCTCCATATGCCAACAAAGAGGTGAAGTACTCTTTGTGACAAGTCATGTGTAAACTTGCTCCACTATCAGTCCACCATGGATCTAGATCTCCATCATTAGCAAGCATACATGAAGACATCACAAAAGCACCATCATTTGCATCTTGAACATCCAAACCATCCTCATCAAGAGTAAGATTACCTTGCTTGTCTCCTTGATCTCTCTTCTTCTTGTAGCACTCACTTGCAAAGTGTCCTTTGATGCCACAATAGAAGCACTTGAGCTTTGATCTATCACTTGTGCTTGACAATCAGGATTAAGGCACTACATGCTATTGGCAGTCACCTTCGAACAATATCTTAATCTCTTAGAGATTTTGCCTGGTCGTGATGAAGGTACTGTTGAGCCGCCGAATAGTCGAAGTGGCCGAATAGTCAAAGTGTCATCTTAGGAAGTGGAAAGAGTCATTAGATTGAGGATAGATCATAGGTTGATCAAGATTTCTACATTCTATGTGTTGATTTGCTAGATATAAGTGTTAGAAGAGAATTGAGAGGTTCCATATCTTTGTGCGTTGTCTGGTGGCAGGAGGGCTAGATGAAGATGGGGTTGCGCCACACATACGTTTGCTGGCTGTTGTGTCAGTAACTGCTGGTTGGGTGGAGGAAAATGCGATAGAGGGAGGGTATAAGCTAGTGTGTGGAACGATGGCAGAAATAATGGAGGAGCGGTTAAACCTGTGAACCTTCTCTTTGAGAAGTGCACATGCAAAGTTACATAGCAGTGGCCAACGACGATGCGTCACGCGTGTTAGGCTTGATGGCGATGGAGAGCTCGTGGATTAGGAAGGTATGCCAATCATATGGCATCATCGAGGGGCTCAAAAATTCTATGAAGGATTCCACGATTTGGCTTAGTAGCGTGGACTATATGCGGTCCTTACAAAAAGTCAAAATAACTTAAAAGTTGTTCAACAAGTAGGCAATTGCTTGGATTATGGGATCATTGATAGCCTCTATTAAATACCCGTTTTAGTTTTGACTGAGAGATCAGGAGCAGTTTGAATTACGTAAGGTTTGATGAGGATTTTGGCTTGGTGATGGGAGAATGGCTGGCGGACACTATGCCGACGGTGACCATGGCGGAGACTATGCCAACGGTGACCATGGAGTTAGCGTTAATTCGTACCTTGTACGTGGTACCTTGGTACAGGATATGGAAACGCGACTTGGTGCATCCCAAGTGGCGTAAGCATGGAGAGCGAGATCCATGTTGATGTCATAAGAGAAGAGCACTGAGAAAAAGCCCATTGCTTCTAGAAGGGGACCAGCAGCCTAAAGTCAAGATTTTATCAAGGAGTCAGATGGTAGGGCCCAGATTTGGGTGGCGGTAGGTATCTCGCGTTGGATAACCTTCTTGGTGCTAGTATCGTCAGTGGAGGAAGAGGACGCCATGTTGTTAGATGGTTGGTAAGGGCTGTTATCAATGGAAATGTAGAAAGACAAAAAGGCACTCAAAGAGTTGGAAAAGGCATAAAAAACAATTGAAGGACTTAAAAAACTGGAAAAAGATGAAAATCGTGAAACCGAAAGCGGTAATGGCTGAACTAAGTGTAGAGCAGGAGACTGTGAGGGCAGATTGAGGGTGTGTGCTCATCGTGAATGGATGACTTTAAAATTTTGTTGGATTTTTTGGCAGAGCTTGCTGAATGAAGTGCCAAATGACTCGAATTATGCCCTTATATAGCGGAAATTAGAGTGCCTATTAGAAAAAGTGCACTTTCCCCAGCTCAGTTCCAACCAAAATTTTGCAAGGACCTTCATCACAATAGTCTAAGACCTCAATGATTTGTGAAAATTTAGAAGGTGATTTGGCTACCCTGCGAAGGTTCTACGAAGGTTTAGCATGTCTGCGAAGGTTCAACCCTTGCAGGAGATGAACTCTCACACAACTTGCTCTAGATATTGGATTTTAAAGAGTCCAGGGCTTTAGTGAAGATGTCAGTAACCATGTCTCTCGTTCTGATGAAGGTGGTCTGCAACATCTTCTTCTCAATTAGATCGCTGATCAAGTGGTACTTGATCGCAATGTGTTTTGTTCTGGAATGGAACATGGGATCTTTCGTCAGGTGTACTGTAGAGGTGTTGTCCATCTACAAGATCAGGGGCTCGTTCCTTGTTTCGCCCAATTCGTCCAGTCATTGGAGTTCTCATAAAAAATAGTGAATCGACTAGCACTAAACAAAGCTCTATAGCCTTGATCAGTGATCTTGCTAATAGATTTTTGCTTCTTGTTGACCCAAAGAACTGCTTCTCCTGATGCGATGGTGCATCCTCCCGAGACGCTTTTACAGTCGTCCTTGAGAGATGCCTAGCTAGCGTCACTGTAAGAAAGTATCCTGAAACCTGCACCACGACAATAACACAAGCCATAATCCCTCGTTATTTGAAGATATTGCAAAATTTGTTTTGCAATCTTCCAATGTGTCAAGCCTAGATTTGTGCAGAATTGGCTCATCCTGAATACTGCATAAGCAATATCAGGACGTGTGTTGTCAGCAAGGTACATCAGTGATCCTATCAGCTTCCTATAAGGTGTGAGCTGCATCTGTTCTCTCTCTTCCTCGGTCTTTGGACAATCATCATTCGTTAGCACCATCCCTACAAGCATTGGAGTGTTCGCTCCTTTGCAGTTCAACATCCCAAAGTCCTCTAGGATCTTCTGGGTGTATCTGGATTGGTGAAGGTATAACTTACCTCCCCCGTAGTCCCTTTCAATTTGCAAGCCTAGGTAACACCTGGCTTCTCCCAAATCCATGATCTTGAAATGTTTCGAGATGTCTGCCTTTACTTCAGCAATTAGCTGCGCACTCCTACAAAGTATCAGAGCGTCGTCCACAAAAACAGCCACAATGATGATCTGCCCATCTATAATTTTGACATATACATCAGAATCAGCCAACAGAGGTCTGAATCCTAATGATTTTAGGGCTTGATCTTTTTTCTCGTACCATTTTTAGACTGATTGTTTCAGATCGTAGATGCTTCTATGCATTTTGTATACATAGTCAGGAAGTGAATTCTAGACATAACCTAGGGGTTGATCCATGTAGACTTCTTCGTCTAATTTGCCACGCAAGAAGGCTGTCTGCTCATCCACAATGTGGATCCTGAGGGCATAAGCTGCTGCATATGCAAATAACAGACATAGGGACGAATGTTTGATGACAGGAGAGAAGGTTTTAGAGTAGTCAATGTCGTATCTCTGAGAAAAACCTTTCGCTACCAGTCTTGTCTTGTATTTCATTACATTCCCATCTAGTCCGTATTTGAGCTTGAAGACCCATTTTCATTTGAAAGTCTTGTGCTTATGTGGTAATGGCTCCAACTTCCATACCTGGTTCTTCCTCATAGACTCCATCTCTTTGTTCATGGCTTGGATCCATCTGTCCTTTTTTGGACCTTCAATCGCCTCCTCGAAAGTCTGTGGTTCGCCACTGAACCCGCAAAACTCTTCTAATGTGGAAGCTGAGCTGCCTAGCACATATCTTGCTGGCACTCTTTGTGGTCTTGTCGACCTTCTGGGAGATCCTCCTGGAACAACTATGCCTTTTCCCTTGTCTGCTCTACTTGGTCCGGAACAATTTTGGCTTACAGAAATCGCAACAGCAGGTTGCCTCTTGAATCTTTCTTCATCAAATTTGTCGCTCGAATGGGAGACAACTTAAAAATCTTTGTTTTCGTGTTTGTCCTCTGCTCCCTCTGTCGTTGGTGGCAGGTCATAGTAATGTCTCTCCAGAACTTCATAACTGATAGGATCATCATTGGCCATTGTCCTGCTCTCATCAAATCTGACATCTCTCACTATTTTCACAGTGTTTGTGTCTGGCATGTAGACTCTGTAGTATGACGAGTTGTTGTCATAACCTACCAGGAATCCCTATTTGGCTTTCTCATCAAGTTTCTTTCAAAGCTTATCAAGAATATGTGCATAAGCTGCACAGCCAAAGATTTTGACGTGAGACAGGTTGGACTTTCTACTCCACCATAGCTCATGTGGTGTCGTGTGAGGAACACCAGACTTGCCTGTTTTGTAAGTGAGTTCTCTCTTAATGCCATTGATCTCACAAAAGTCTCTCATCTTGTTGGAGATATACTCTCCTCCATTATCACATCTTAGAACTTTAATGCAAGAACTAAGTTGCTTTTCCACTAGAGACTTAAACTTTACAAAAGCTTCATATGCAAGGCTTTTCTCAGGCAATATTACAATCCAAGTGTATCTAGTAAAATTATCAATAAAAGTCACATACATTAAAGCTCCTCCATTACTTTCATGTACATCCAAATGGATAAGATCTAAAGGTGAGGTAGATCTTGTTAAAGATCTCTTGTAGAAAGTCTTGTGTGACTTTGCAAGGCCACATGCCTCACACACTTTGCCACACTTCTTGAAGGCTTTTGGTAGGCCGAGATCTAGCTCCTTTGATGCCATGGATTCCATTGATTGAAGATTAGGATGGCCCAATCTTTTGTGCCAAAGGTCCACTTGAGTCAACTCCTCCCTAACCATATTCACACTTTCAATAGCCACATTAGCATCCAACTCGAAAAGCCTTCCTTGCTTAATGCCACTAGCTATGCACTTATTATTTCTCAAGATGGAACACACTCCATTCTTGAAATGTACATCTAGTCCATTGTCCATTAATTGACCAACACTAAGCAAGCTTTTTGTAATGGATGGAACATACAAAACATTATCAAGATCTATCCTTTTAGATGATCCTAAGCATAATGGAATAGATCCTATGCCATCTATCTTGCATTCTTGATCACTAGCTGTGTAGATTGATTTCTTAGAGTCATTGCAAGAAAGTAGATAAGAGAAATAATGCTTGTTGAATGACATGTGGGAAGCCCCACTATCAATCCACCATGATTCTTGGCTCGATGTTGGTGTAGGTGCTACCATCAAGGATGTGTTGAATCCATCCTCTTCCTCCTCCCCTTATGCAAGATTGCCTTGATCTTCATTCCCTTGTGCATTCTTCTTCTTATAGCATTCGGAAGAAAAGTGTCCTTTCTTTCCACAAAAGAAACACTTCAACTTTGCTTTGTTCTTTTGCTTCCCTTTGGAGGTAGATGCTCCATCCTTTTCCTCGGCCTCCTTGCCTTGGATCTTCTTGAAAGGATGAGACTTCTTCTTGCCTTTAGATGTCAAGTTTGCTTTCTCATCACCATTATGTAGTGATAAGGACCCCATTCTTGTTTTGAGGTGTAGAATTCTACTCTCCTCGGCCACAAGAACATTACGCAATTTTTCAATTGATGGAAGTTGGTCTTGAATGGCAAAAGATTGAACTAGATTAGAGTACTCATCTCCTAATCCATTCAAGATTACTTGTACTAGTTCATTATCTTGGATCTTCTCTCCTATAGATCCCAATTCTTTGTTCAAGGATTTTATCTTAGGACTTATTCTTGTCCATTTTCTCCACTTCCCCTCATGCTTTGCAAGATCAAGTTTCTTAGCATAAGCACTCTTGAAGTGTTATTGGATTCATAAATATTCTTTAGTGAATCCCAAGCCTCTTTTGATGTGATACAAGAAGCCACCTCCTTCAAGAGGTCATTGCTTACATTTAACTTCAAGCAATGTAGGGCTAATCTAAGCCTCTTCTTGTATTTTAGTTGTTCTTGGGGAGCTTGAGGCTCTTCCTCAACTCCTAAGACAATATCAAAGAGATCATGGACCACTAGTAGTGATTCCATTCTTACTTTCCAAATGGAATGGTTTGTGGAAGTTAGTTTCTCACTAGATTCTAACATATATCCACCCATGCATGTCATTTTGAATGAAAGCCTATGAGACACTCAAAGTTCTCTTGATAAGGTGTGATCTAAGATAGATTTCTAGCTTTCAAGAAGCTTCTAATCTTGGCCCAATCAATCCTAGTTCAACTTGGATGATGGTATAATAGATCAAATACAAATATCCTAGCAATTCACTCCACAAAGAAATTGATTCTAGTTCAAATTGGTTTGATATTCCACACACACTTACAATCTAAACAAATTAGCCTTAATGATCTGATCTAATGCTTCAAAATGAATTACTTCAATGACTCAAATCACTATTTGATCATTAGCATTCAATAGATTGAACCTAGATCTAGACAATGCACTAAAAACCTTGAATTTTGGACTAGTATGCACTTTTTTTTTGGATCAAAGACACTTATGGAAGTTAATTTGAAGGTTGCTATATGGTTTCACACGTGTGGATAGTACTTCAATATTGATTGTACTATCCATCATTAAGAGTTATTGATTGCTTAATCCAAAGATCTATGAAGTTCTAGATGTTAGATCTTGATCTAGATGCTTTACACTATGATTTAAACAAGAGCAATGGATCAAATGATCAAAAACATGGATGAGCGGCCTCACACGTGTGGAGGACAGTACCTGTACGGCCTGTTTATGAGAGTAAAGTACATTAACATTCAAATGCATTTCATTCATCAAAACTCAAGACAAATGTGGAAATCTCAACAAAACTAGACTTTACCAATGTCACATCAACTTGTTATTGATTTGATTGATCTCTTTATAGATCAAGTACATCCACGAGCTGTGTACTGTCCAACAGGTCTTCACACGTGTGAAGAGTGCCTAGTCATTCAGATCCACCAATGGGAGTCATATGTGCTCATTTTCCAAAGTTGACTATTCTCTTTGGCTAGAAAACAAAAAGCTAGTCTTCCACATTTATAGGAATATTTCCTATAAAATAGGATCTAATGGAATCTTCCTATCTTATCTTCTAGAAGCTTATCCACACGTGTGAATGGTATCTTGATATGTGTGAGTAATAACTCATTCACATGGAAGTCCAATCTATTTACAAAATGTTTCACCAATTTGACCATTTTCAAGATTCTACTAAAAGGTCAATTTCACACTAGTGTAGATCAAGCTAAAACCAATCTAACTTAATAAAAATGACTTATGTACATTCTTTCACACGTGGAAACAGACTCCACACGTGTGAGATCCTATCAAGCTCAAATAACTTGAGATCTACAAGATACAACAAGTTGGAAGTGATATTTTAACAACAGCTAGGCATGAGTTTTTGGAAGATCAGAAAATGAGATCGAAGCACTTTCGGAAGGAGGAACTGAGTGCTTTTTGAGAGAGAAATTGACCGCAATTTTCAGAGATCTGAACGCACTTATGCCACAAGATTTTTTAGCCATACTTGATCGCACCTTCACTGCCAATCAAACAATTGTTTCTATGACAAAGACTAGTCACATTTCTGCTCCAAGTATCAAGTACTATTGAAAAGAAACTAAAGTGCAATCCTGCTGGACAGTCCATCACATTCTCATGGAAAATGCTAAGCCATTTTCTCTAAGAGTAATGAACATTCTCTTTCTACTAACCATTGTTGCATTTCAGAAAATCGCTGTTGAAGAACTAACGAGATTTTGATGCAGCCAGTATTCCATCGTAGATCAAGTCAATCAACAAATGAACTTCCACAATGATGACCGCATAGAGTTTTATTCCTACTTTCTATGAAGAAGATTGCTCTATGACTGTATCTATGATTTCTTTTCCTACTACAGCTCTGTCTCTGTCCTTGCAGGTTATCAATGTCTTTGGACACAAAGAGTACAAGAAATACAGCTCATATGAACAGTAATCATGATTAAGGTTCTCTGAATTCTAGCTTGTCTACGAATCGCTAAAGAGTTGGGAAGAAAAAGTAAATTTTGGAGCTTTGATTCAAGAGACAATGCCATGCCAATGGGAGTTCTTGGATGATCCACCATCTTCCTTGCACACACTAACCTTTTGAACTTTTTCTCTCACTCTCTACCTCTCCCTCTTTTCCTTTTCACTGTCTATTGCTCCTCAGAACTTAACTTTGCATCTAACTGTAGTAAATAACTATAGTTTGAATATTTCATGTTTCCAATGCTGAAAATTTATAAGGAAAACCCAATACATGCTATGAACTAGACTCGGAAACAAGTTCATTATCCATGATTAGAATCTAAACTTTTTGTTTATGAGATTCTTGGATTCAATTTTGTTAATATTTGATTGATGTAAAGATTTAAGAATCTATCTTCCCAAACCACTGTATATGTATTTGGTCTTGGGCCATTTGATCTTGCATAAT
This sequence comes from Diphasiastrum complanatum, assembly GCA_029204225.1. Taxonomy (NCBI): domain Eukaryota; kingdom Viridiplantae; phylum Streptophyta; class Lycopodiopsida; order Lycopodiales; family Lycopodiaceae; genus Diphasiastrum; species Diphasiastrum complanatum. The sequence goes on from CM055109.1 coordinate 46,034,684, forward strand.
TTAAAAGAAAAATCCTTCGGGGGGGTCCCTTAGCAAGTCTCATGAATGAATGCTTTTGTGATTAAATGCTGAATTACTTCTTTAAGCTCTAGCTCTTTTTTGGATTTATTCATCAGTGTTTTTTTGATTTGTTAAGACACAATGTTTAAGTCAGAACTTTAGATTTTTGGAGACCTTCACTTCGAGTTCACAAGGATTGTCGTTTAACATTAATATAAATTGAACGGGTCCAAAACAAAAGAATTTTTTTTTTGATCAATCTATTAAAAAGATCAAAATTAAACGCGGAGACTATGTGCTTATGTATGGCAATAGACACATGTTGTTTCTAGAAAAATTGCACACAAGATGGATGAGACCTTACAAGGTCATAGAAATCTTTAACAATGGATCCTTACAGCTAGCTAACCTCGAAGGACATTTACTCGATACTAGAGTAAATGGATCAAGGGTGAAGCAATACTATGACTGATTTCTGAACAGAACGAGCAAGATAAGTTTTGCGACTTTTGCGAAGAATGCGAAATTGCTGACACTCTTCCTATAAATCCACAGTACAAATGAATTGTTATATGTTGTAAATTTTTTAATTTTTGCACATGTAAATATGCGATAGCGACACATGTTAGCTGATGCCATGCCTCGAGGTGTTGATGCAAAATCTCTCCACTTAAAAGGGCTTCCATCAGAGATGAAGTTGAGAGCCGAGTGAGAATGATTTCCTAAGGTGTAGCCTATCAGTTGTTGACCTAGAACACCCATGACCCATGAGTATGAATAGAAGAAAAAAAGAAAAAAATGCATATGAAGTATAAACAAGGAACGAGGTGAACAATAGGCGAGATGTACAAGGAAAGGAATAAAATAATATTAAAAACACTTTTTTTTTTATCAAGGGAAAAGATCCTAAATTGGGTCAACAAAGAACAACTCTTTGTAGTACTACCATAGACGACCACCGTTTACGACAGTGTCTAGGAGTGTCCCGTCAGTGTTTGTAACTAGACTGCACCATTAGGGAATATTTTGTTAATAACGTATGGCCCTTCACTTCTGAACTTCAACTTGCCGAGGTGCTTCTTTGATGTATAAAAAAGTACCTGGTCACCTAAATATAGATCTTTATTGCATAGGTGATGGTCATGCCAAGCTTTTTGGCATCGTTTGCTAACTAGTTGTGCGTGATAAGATATTAGTCTTGTCTCGCATAACTGGGCTAACGTAAATTGCCTGGTTTTGACTTGTTGTTCGATTGAAGCTTTTGCACAGAAATCTGTTGAAAAAGCCTCCGTAACTCTTAGCGAAGGTACTAATAATTCTACGGGCATTACCGCTTCTTGACCATATACTAAGTGAAAAGGGGTTACCCACCCAGTGGCTTTCTTCGAGGTGGTGCGGTAAGCCCAGATAGCTGAGAAAAGTTTTGTTTCCCAATCAGAGCGACTGGTTTCAACTATCTTGGTTAGAATTTTATAGATCGTCTTGACTCCATTCGAACTATCCAAGTAGCATAATTAGTGGATGTAAGTCTTTCACTAGCTTCAAGCAAAAACCCACCCATTGATGCCATTTTTGAATGTGAAAAAGCACTAGAAACTCTTATGGTTTCTCTAAGAGATCTGAACCTAAAGTCTTCTAGCAATTTAGAAAGCTTATAGACTCAATCCTATCACTCATGAACCAATCTAGAATGATGGAATTCTAGTCTCAAACTTGCAAAATCACTCCTTAATCTATGATTTTTAGCAATTTCTCTCTTCAATCTCAACATACACTCAAAAAATCAGAGAAGATCAATTAGTGCACCTAATTCAAGCTTCAATTTTAATTTTTTGGCTAATCTAATCCAAGAACTAACCAAATGATTAGATTCGGTATAAAAAATGCTTGATTTTGCACTAAAAATCACTCAAATTGGGTATGTGAGTCAAATTCTACAAATTTTTGAAATTTCTCAGTCAAAACCGGAGCTGAACGGCCTCACACGTGTGAAAAGGGTACAGCCCACAACAAGATCTGGACCAAAAATTTTGAGGACAGCTATCAAATCCAACTCGCTACACAAAATTTGACTAGTTTCCAAAAAACTGCTAATTTTGGCTTTGATTTGGATTAACCCTATCAATTTCAACAAAACCTCTTGTTCTAGGCTCTGATACCATGTGCAAAATATACAAAAAAAAGGACCAAGAGTGGATCCTAGTCTGATCCTCAAGAGGGATTGATTGTCAGACTACTTGATCTATCAATCTGCTTGAGATTAAGATCAATCTAGATCAATTCTAGACACAAAATCCTAACAAGAACAATCATTAATTGAAGGTAGGTGTACTTTCTGGTTTCCCACGTGTGAAACCCTGTCTGAGTATGGAATTCAACCTGAAAATCAAGTACACATTGATAGCACCTCGAAACAATCAAAACAAATGTAGACAAATGAAGAGAATCACTCAAAATTGCTTCCAAAACCAAGATTGGTGTCTCACATTGATTATGGCCAAATAAGCCTCTATATATACACTTTTGGAGCTCAAGGTACTGATCATGCATCAGATCTCACATGTGTGAGGATGCCTTGTCACCATCATGCAATTTGACACTTGGATCAAAACTTTTCATTTTGGGCATTTTTGGTCTATTTTCCTACTATATGGATATCTTGATGGAAATCTTCTAGAAGCAAAAACTCGCCTACTTCAGCTATTTCCACACATGTGAGCTATCCTCTACACATGGGATGTGACACCTATTCAAAATATTTGGCTCATGCAATCATTAGAATGGTGTCATGTGTCATATCTCTAGAAAACTAGTTCTTGGCCATTTTAGCCACTAAAACTTGAATTAAATCATATGTACAACATATATGATTATGGTACATGAAAAGTACACTAGTTTCACATGTGGGAACAGGCTCCACACATGTGTGTCTATCCTATATACAAGATTTTTGGCCTCTACCAAGCTTATTTTTGCATTTTTCACAATTAACACTAGAAAACTCGGGTAGAGAGAGAATGAGTCCAAAACACCAAAATCTCATTATTCACAATATGGCAAAACATGCCAAGGTTTTCCTACATCAAAGTGGCTCGAGTTCCTACAGTGGAGTTGCATGGAAAGTCCACTTAACTCAGTTAACTCAACTACCAAGGATCCACATGTGTAACTGCATGCATGGATATTGCATGTACTGCATGTCAACTCATAAAATTGCCTAGACGTGTGTAGATCATGAAAATCACTTTGCATGTTGCATGCACTTATTGCATGTGGCTTGCATGCATATAGAATGACATTGCATGTTATCTAAACTTTTGCATGACATCAAATTTGAATCTACCTAACTCAAACTCGACCTATTCTAGAAGGTTATGTGCTCAATTCACATACCTTTATGTACAAACAAAGTTTATAATGGAAATAACATGGTAATGGCCCCAAAACTCGAGATAAGAAGATATTATTTTACTAATCTTCACAATGGTCCACATAGAAAATGAATGGATATCTCAACAAGTAATGTCCGAACTTCTTCACTGAGTAAATCAGTCCTAATGCTTCCCTCTCTGTTGCCGAATAATTCATCTCTGAACTGGATAACTGGCATCCTGCATAATAAACCAGATGATCCTTTTTCAAGTCATCTTTCTGACTTAGGTTCACATCGATTGCAAACATCTACATATACATGAAACGGACTGTTGGGGGTATTCCCAATACAACGCGAGCAAATAAATAAATTCAATAATAAATGTGTTGCGAGGGCATGGTTTCTTGCGCGTATAAGTCCATGGCCCAATGAGCACGCAAGACAAATGTAAATAGAAATAATAGACTTGGGCCCTTTGTAATTAAAATAAAATTTGAGGCCCAAAGTCAAGTTAGAACTTAGAGTTTACCTTTTTGAAAGTTGGGTCCAATTCTGGACTCACATGAATCTCGTGATTTCTAATGTACTTTTTGTGGACCCTTGGATTAAGTTGGGTCCAAGATGAATGGATAGGATCATTGTGAATATTATCCAATAGGATTTTGGGGCAAGGGCCATCCCCATTTTTAAAAAGACACCATTTGTACTCTATTTGGATGCTTAATAGAGAGGAGGCGACTCTACCATTTTGGGAGCTCAAGCATCCTCAAGTGCTAATCACTCTTTGCTTATGTTTTTCTGATGATTTGTGTGTTATTACCCATTTGCTATGTTCTTAGTTTATCCTAGTTAATGTTTTTCCATAAGCAATGATATTGAGCATTTGAGCTAACTTCCATCTCAAATATCTCAACCTCTTTCTCTCTTTCTCTCCTTCTCTCTTTTCTACTCTCTCTCTTCCCTTCAAAATCATGATGAATGTTAGTTTAGTGGAGTAGAGTTAGTGGTGATAGAGATAGAGAAAAAGTAGAGAACTATCTAAGAGTAGCATCTTTACATAGTTAGGCACCTATCCAATGTTCTAACCCTTGTTGACAGGCGGGAGAGCTACTACGACATGAGATCTTCGACCCAACAGTGGCGTCGTTGCCAGGGATAGGTTCTCACTAACTAGTATACCTGCATACATTACTCTATTTGCATCGCAAACCTTTGTAGAATGCAAATGTCATGTACTAACCCTATTTACTAGTCGGGGCGGAAGAAAAGTGCCTTGCTATGATAGAAGGCCCCCAAAAAAGTTTTTTTTTTTAAAAGTGGCAGGAAAGTTGTTAGTGTTTCCAAGGGCCAAGATCTGTGCACATTTTGAACGGTCAATCTAATGGTGAACAGCAATTTGCACTTAGTACACCTAAGTGTCCTCTGGTTCTATAAAGAGGGAAGTCACAAAACCCTATTCACTTTCCCTCATACTTTCTTGCTTTCTCTCTCTCTCTCCTTCAGCCCTCCTCTACTGGTGCTTTTTTTTATGGTGATTGCAATTGAAGAGGAATACTCGCGAATGCTACTGGAAGTGCAATCATGTGAACAATACTGCAACCTAAGGTGAGAATGCTATGAGGAATGCTAGCTCGTTGATAATGAGGGTTGTGTGTTGTACTCTACGATTAGGAATGGATGCTCTTACAATCAAGCGCTGCCTCAAGGAGCAGTAGTGGGCACCTTCTCTGGGTCAGCAAGAAGCAGACCATTGTGGCCCAGTCATCCTACGAAGCAGAATATGTTGCAGTAGCAAAGATGGCCAACGAGATAATCTGGCTAAGGCAGTTCTTGGACGAATTAGGCGAAACAAGGAATGAGCCTCTGGTCTTACAAATGGACAACACCTCTGCAATACACCTAACGAAAGATCTTGTGTCCCATTCTAGAACAAAACACATCACGATCAAGTATCACTTGATCAGGGATCTAATTGAAAAGAAGATGCTGCAAACCACCTTCATGGAACGAAAAACATGGTTGCTGACATCTTCACCAAAGTCCTAGACAAAGGACTCTTTGAGAGACAAAGGAGCAGTCTCGGAATCATAAAGCTATCATGTTTTGAGAGGGAGCTGAAGAAACAAAACGTTTCTGTTTACAAAGCCTTGCTAGCTTTCAGCCCTCTGTCTGACGAAGATGTTCGAGAACACGAAAGTCAAGAGACACGAAACACGAAAGTTTCACGAACACTTGATGAAAATACGCAAACACGATTTGTTGTTGAATCAATCCTTGTAGCTCCTGGCTCCTTAGCTTGTCTTTTGCAACTCGTATTCATTTCTCTTTGAGCTCTGCATGGCAAGCTTCCATGTCCTTAGTCTTTTCGGCTAATTGGTCAGCTAGATTTTCATTCTGACTTACCAACCAGTGCAAGTGAAAGGACGCGTCAGCATGAGACTCAAGGGCTTATTTGCAAGACCCATGCATGATGAGTTTCAACTGGTAAAGTTTCTACTTGGGTAGTCCTTCACGTGATGGTCAATACCACAATTTTCACAAGCTGGAGGAAAGCGGAGTTTATTCGGAATGCAAATACATCCTCATATTGTTGGGAGTTGATGCGCATCAAAGACAGCTTGGTTTGGACTATAAGCTTGGGCATTGGGATCCACTGCTTGAGCATTAGAATCATAAGTATAATAAACAACCGTTTCAATAGAGCACTGCTGTTGAGTGTTGTCTTCCACATAGTAGGTTGCTGGATCGATGGTATTTGAATCAAGATAATATATAACTTGTTGTGGAGCAGGTTGGTTAACGACAAACTACTGACATGGGGGTTGGTACTGAGTTGGTGCAGTTGGTCGTGGTTGGTATACCTCTGGTCGTGGCATTGGTTGTTGGGGAGGATAGGGGCGGTATGGTCGATAGATGGTGGGTCTAGTTGTTGCTGAAAAATGACTTCGCAATTGAGGGCATTCATTAGCAGTATGATGTTGTGAGCAGATTGGACACCAAACATTTTATATTGCTGGAAAGGATTTCTCAGCAATCTATTTCATGGCGGTTTGGAAATTGGCAGTGAGTTTATCCATATGAAATTGTTGAGCTTTTTGCTAGGTTTCCATTTGATGCAAAAGTTTAGAAGATTGGGCAACATTGTCAAACTTCAGATGATTAGGACGGTCAGGATTTTTAGATTTCTTTTCACGATGGTCAAAGTCATCATCGGAACCTTCGTCTTCCTCATGGATAGCAACAGTCATCACATCTTTAAGTTGATCATAAAGTCAACTAGTTTGAGTTCACGGCGGATGTTTTTAGGCAATCCAACCAAGAACAGTTTTATGGCCATACGTTCGGTTATATTTTTATCAATACATTTTACTTTGAGACCCTTAAAATGCTCAATTAGTTTCGGACAGACTCATCACGTCGCATTTTGATATGGGTGATTTGGATGAATGGGCTCTGGTTCAATTTAGATGGTTTAAAACGCTTGATGAGGCATCTTTGAGAGTGGTCCAGGAAGCCAGATTAGGAGTTTTGAGGTTTAGGTGCCACTCTTTGGCTGTTCCATGGAGTACCATGGGGAATAGGCAAAGCTTTTCAGTTTCGGAGGTATCTCTATAAAAATGGCATGCATTATCAAAGTCTTGGAGAAATCGGATTGGGTCAGATTCTCCATCGTACTTTGGTGCATCAATTCATGGGATTCTGAGCTTTGGTCGTGGAGTCGCAGGGTTGGAAGATTCAGCACAATCACGAGACATGATCAAAGTGTGGATGAGAGTAAGAGTACAGATGATCAGGTCAGTACTGTACTTGGCAAAAAGGACTAAAAGATAGTTTGCTTATAGAATGGAGAGTGTGGGACAAAAAAACTAGTCTTTATGGCTATAATAGAATTTGCGGACATGTTGAGAAATCATGGAGAGGCAGATAAATTGAACTGTAGAACTCACGAATTCTGACAGGGAGTGTTGTCTGTCAGAATATTAATTTTATGATATTTTTGAAAAAAAAGTTGTACTGTTAGAATTCGCAGGTGGGACAGAGCACCTTCCCTCGAGCTACGCAACTTCCAATGGGAACACAAAGAAATACCAAGATTATCTCAAAAGAGATAGCAAATTAGCATAATCTCAAAGTGTTACTTACAAGGCAAATACCTCTCCTTTTATGGCAAGGAGAGTCTTCCATAAGTATCCACTAACTTATGGGGCTAATCTATTTCTAGCCTTTCTAGAACTTCTAACTTAGGATTTTGAACTTCAAAGTTTCTTAACTTTGGAAAACTTAAGACAAAATATTTCTAATCTTAAGTTTCTTAAGTCTAAGTTCTAAATCTAAAATTAACCTATTTTATTATTATTTAAGCTTCTACTCATGGGCTTACAAAACACATGCCACGATGGAAGTTTATTAACAGACACTCATATGAGGACTTACAAAACACATGCTGCATAGTTTTATTTCTTTTATTTTTTATTTTTCTCTGTGTTAGCACAGATGCTAATAGTTATTGTTGGGAAATAGTGACATTCTGGAAGTTGTTGATGAAGTTGTGCACTTCAATTGATGAGAACGAAGTTGTTGAAGAAGTCTGAGACTTCCAACACTTCGGATGATGGAAGAAGTCAGACACTTCGGTTGATGAACGAAGTTGTTCAAGAAGTTGGAGACTTTGGTTTCGAGTGACTTGGTTGTTGAAGAAGTCGAGGGTGATCAAGCCTTCGATGTTCTTCATAATACTTTGACATTTGAATGTAGAATTAGGCATGAATGGATACCCTTTGATGTAGATTAGCTAGAAAGTCAATGAAGTCGACTTTCAAATAGTTCGGCTGATTGAATTTGATTATGTGTAGAAATTGCAGGTTGTCAAACTGCTTGTAGAAATCCATGTATTTGACCAGGCATTGTTCTACACACAAAATGAGAGTAATTTTGTAGAATAGCAAAATAAGAAAGTTTATGATTGCTACAAGTATCAGATGAGCTGACATAGAACCCAAAAGAGGTTGCATCTTATCCTAGATCATTGATAAACAATGTGCAGAAAGAGTCTTGAAATAGAAATAGTATTCACCAAGGAGACAACTGCGGACTTAATTTCCAACACTCCCCCTTAAGGTCATGGTTAGTGCCTTGGAATCTTCGTCAGGTTCAGCATGTTTAAAAACTTTTGATGCTTGATCCTGGTAATGGCAGGGGTGAAAATGTCTGCAACCATTTCTGTTGTGGAGCAGTATTGAAGAATCACTTGCTCTGAGAAGATTTTCTTCCGAATGAAATGATACTGGATTTCTATGCGCTTAAACTTTCCATGAAATTTGAGATACAGCGACAGTGAAATATAGCTCAAATTGTTACACAGAATGGTAGTAGTATTGAACTGAGTGTGATGCAAATCGTGAAGTAGTAACCTGATCCATATAGCTTCTTTTGAAGCTTGACATGATACGATGTACTCTGCCTCAGTCAAAGAAAGCGCAACTGATTTATGCTTCCTTGAGTTCCATGAAATTGGTCCCCCTGCCAGATGAAAATAGAACCCAGAAGTAGATTTTATGGTAAAGATTGTTTCTCCCCAATTTAAGTCGGAGCAGCCTCGCAGCATGAGTGGGTCGATAGCATTTTCATCATAACACAAAATGTGATTTAAATTTCTCTGAATATATCTCATCACTCTCCTTTCCCATCAGAGATCCTAGGATTAGACATGAATTGACTTAACGTGCTAATAGTGTATGCTAGATCTGGTCTAGTGCATAGCATGGCATACATCAAAGATCCGATTAGTGAATGATTTATGCTTAATGAATATAACTGTAGGCCATCTAGAATAATCATCTATGAAAGTGATAAAATAAATTGCATCTCCTAAGAATGGAGTTGGCATTGGACCATAAAGATCACTATGTACGAGGTCTAATACATTCTTTGTCTTGACAAAATGTGTTCTAAGAAATTTGCTCCTAGAGTGTTTGCCATAGAAGCAAGTTTCACAGAAAAATAATTTTCTATCCAATGAAAGAGAGAAATACAATCCATCAGCTAAATTATTACAACGCATGTAAGAAAGTGATCTTGTATTCACGTGTCCAAATCGACTATGCCACAGAATAGCATGATCATTTAAATTTTCATGAGAAGTACTAGATAATGCAATTGAGTCAGAGAGTACATATAGATTTTCAATTCTAGTGCATGTAGTCAGAGTGGTATCTTCATCGAAGACTGTACACTATTCAGAAGAGAAAGTAACAGTGTATCCTTCATCAGTTATCTTAGAGACTGATAACAGGTTCTTAGATAGCTGAGGTACATGAAGAACATTCGGAACACAAATAGAAAGATCATTCTTGAATACGATCTTGGATGTCCCTTTGCCTTCCACACAAATGGTGCTTGAATCTCCAAGGTAGATGAATTGATGTCTGCTATAAGCTGCATACTGAGTAAACCATTCCTTGCAACAAGTCATGTGTTGGGTAGCACCACTGTCCAGGTACCATCTATCGTAGTCTTCGTTGCTAGTGTTGTAAGCCATTAACAGGTGTGATGGTTTGTCTCCATCAGAATTTTGCTCCTTGAATTCCGCCGCATTGGAGGAGTCCGGCTGTTGTTGTCATTGCTTCTTTGCCTCGTTGTAGATGCAGATTCGACATTCCTTGATGTCATGATTAGCTCTCTTGCAATATTTCCAAAAGAGCTTCTTCTGTGATCCACTGCTCTGAGCTTGAGTATGAGGCTTCTGCTACTATTGCACTTGATTCTTGTCCTTGAAATAGTCTTTCTTCTTTGTGTATAGAGCCAGTGACTTGTCTTTGACGAACCAGATTGTTGGTCTTTCTCCATATTGCTTTTTGGAGAAGATGATCGATCACCTTTTGAAGTGTGAGGTCAGGTTGTGTGGAGATCATTACAACAAAGTATTCATAGGACTTAGGTAAAGAAGAAAGCAAGGTCATGATGACATCATCATCTTGATGGCTAACAACTGATCCATGAAAGATTTAAAGTTGTTGATGTGAGAAGTGATGGCTATAAAATCAGACATACTAAGCCTTGAAGAACTTCCTTCTATGTTGTAACCTGGTGATTACATCTTGAGTCTCATATAGATTCGATAATAAATCCAGTGCTTCCTTAGCGGATTTGCATGTGGTAACGTGGGATATTTGGGAGTCGACTAGATTGAGCGTGATCAATGCTAAGGCCTTCTAATCTTTGATCATCCATGCCTTCCCTGATTGATGATCACTCTCTTCTGGATTCAGGTCAGAACCTTCTACAACATCCCAAAGATCTCTATATATCAACATCATCCGGAGTTTTAACTTCCAGATAAAATCTAGATACGTTGAACTTGTCAATGATTCTAACTTCATTGGATGAGGAAGATGAAGAGTTACCGATAAGAGACATGTTGAAAATAATACAAATAGAATAATCTCTCGATTTATTGAACTATGCTCTGATACCAATCTGTAGGAATAGGGTGAGAGGCCACGAATGGAGGAAGAGAGAAAGAAATAGCTTGCAGAAAAACTCTCTTGTAATTATGGCTGCTACAAGCAAGAACAATATAAAATATTGTATTTGCAGAAATAGACTCACATCTCAAGCGTTCTCACTTACAAAATCTTAAAATTCATACTCAAACGGATGAATGAGTACAATCCACCAAAGATATTAGAAGAGGTGTGTGGTATTACTGCAAATGGATTACAAGAAGTTCAAATCAAAATATCAAAGTGATAGAGCAGTATGATAATGCAAGTTCTTCAGGCGTCAAAAATAGCCATCATCTGATCAGATACTAAGGAGTTGTTGACGTCCATGATTTGATCAGAGTGAGTAAACAAGCATGAATAAGCAGTGAGAGTGTAATCAATATTACAACATCATACGTCTATGTTAAACATGAATGAAGAACATGTTGCTTCTATATTACAATGAAAGCTTGAAGCACATTGAATGTATTACAGCCAGAAATGGAGGCATGACTTGGATGTTCGATATCATTCCATCTGTTGGCAGAACATCATGGAGAATGCGTGACGAAGATGTGTTTATACACTGCATCCTTGTATATAATTACAATAAATGTTTCTCATTTAACTAAGTACTTTGTTATACTTAGGGAGTAGTTAAATACATTGAATACATGGTCAGACGACTCGGGATCGCTGATGTGGATGAGAGTGTCACATATTTTCCTCTCACCTCGCATATTTCGGGAAGTGGCTGGAGATGTTTCTCATTGAAATAGATAACCTTTGTATTTTTCTCTCACTTCGCATTTTTCGCGAAAAAGGTGAAAAAGCCGACAAAAAGTTTACTTCTTTGAGATTATTGAAAAGAAGTTACTGTCGGGAAATAGTGACATTCATGAAGTTGTCGATGAAGTCGTGCACTTCGGTTTATGAATGAAGTTGATGAAGAAGTCAAAGACTTTCGACGCTTCGGATGATGGAAGAAGTCAGACACTTCGGTTGATGAGCGAAGTTGTTCAAGAAGTCGGAGACTTTGATTACTTCGGAGACTTTGGTGTCGAGTGACTTGGTTGTTGAAGAAGTCAAGGGTGATCAAGCCTTCGATGTTCTTCATAATTCTTTGACATTCGAATGTAGAATTAGACGGGAATGGATACCCTTTGATGTAGATTAGCTAAAAAGTCAATGAAGTCGACTTTCAAATAGTTCGCTTGATTCAATTCGAGCCTGTGTAGAAATTGCAGGTTGTCGAACTGCTTGCAGAAACCCATGTATTTTACCACGCATTGTTTTGCACAATGAATGAGAGTAATTTTGCAGAAGAGCAAAATAGGAAAGTTTATGATTTCTACATATATTAGATGAGCAGACATAGAACCCAAAAGAGGTTGCATTTGACGCTAAATCATTGATAAAAAAATGTGCAAGAAAAATCTTGAAATAGACATAGTATTCACCAAGGAGACAGTTGTGGAGTTGATTTCCAACACTCCCCCTTAAGGTCACGGTTGGTGCCTGTATCTTCGTCAGGTTCAGTATGTTGAAAAACTTCTGATGCTTGATCTTGGGAAGGGCTTTAGTGAAAATGTTTGCAACCATTTATGTTGTGACGCAATATTGAAAAATTACTTGCTCTGAGAAAACTTTCTATCTGCTTACACTTTCCATGAAATATGGGATTCAGCGATAGTGAAATACGGCTCAAATTGTCACACAAAATGTTAGTAGCATTGAACTGAGTGTGATCCAAATCGTGAAGTAATAACCTGATCCATATAGCTTCTTTTGAAGCTTGACATGCTGCGATGTACTCTGCCTCGGTCGAAGAAAGTGCGATTTATTTTTGCTTCCTTGAGTTCCACGAAATCGGTCCCCCTGCCAGATAGAAACAGAACCCGGAAGTAGATTTTATGGTAAAAGACTGTTCCTCCCCAATTTGAGTCGAAGCAGCCTCGCAGGATGAGTGGGTCGATAGCATTTTCATCATAACACAAAATGTGATCTAAACTTCCCTGAATATATCTCATCCTCTCTTTAATGCTTTACAATCAAAGATCCTAGGATTAGACATGAATTGACTTAAAGTGCTAACAATGTATGCTAGATCTGGTGTGCATAGCATGGCATACATCAAAGATCCGATTAGTGAATGATAAGGGTACTTCGCTAAGTCGAATACTTCATTGCTTTCTGATAATTTCTTTCTCTTTTATTGATACTTGTTCCATGACTCATCTAGAATGTCTATTTCGAAGGAAGCATGGCTATCATAGAAGCCTATATGTTTTGCTCCCTTCATGGTTGTCTTTGACACCTACAAAGGTATTCCTCTGGTCGATCTAAGTAATAGTTTGAATCAACAATTGGTAAAGATCTTGTCATAATTTAACGTTGAGTTTTTCTCTTGACTGGATTTCATATTCAGCAAGAGTGATATTAGAGATGATAAAATAATTTCTAAAAAAAATATTCTTGCATACAAACCCAACATGAATTCAACTTTTTGATTGGCCCTTTTATAGTTGTGTCCAAAAGAGTTGAAGTGGCAAGTTTCTATTGGCTCATTTCTGAACTTAATAATCTAAGTTAACTTGCTTTTTCTTTGTTTGGCAAGTAACTTGACTTTACAATGATTTTGATAATAAAACTATTGATCCACACCACAAAATATTCTATGGTGCTTCAAGGCCCTTTATCAAAATTAGCTGCTTATTTTAATTAATGCTTTGAGGCATATTTGCATCTAATGGCACTTTGTGCATTACAAGTGCACCGTTATCTACTGTTTGACTATTATTTACTTACATCACTTCTCTTTTTTAAAATGAAGGCTATGTGAGCCCTCCATATTGCTTTGTCCCGTGCGTTGGGCATGTACCACAAATTGCCAATCGCCACACTAATTTTGTGCTACTCTCATAGTGTCGATGGTGGGACGAGTGGTGGCTGGTGACCTTGCTGGGGATTTATTGGTTCTGCTGAATCTACTGGATGGTGATCTACTTGGATTGGCTTGGATTCACCTGGATCTGGAGCTGCAGTGACAGATTTTCATCGATGGTAATCGGTGCTAGTGTTGAACTTGTGTTGCCAATGTTCATCTAGTGTTGTTGATGCCAAGTTGAGGATCGAAAAATGGTAATGGTGAAGGTGAAAGTGAAAGAGAGGGTGGAAAGAGAGGGAAGAGATATGAAGGGAGTTCTAAAGAAGGTGGGCACCTTTTTTTTTTCTTGAAGCCCTTCTACATGGTAGATTAGAAGGGGAGGGCTAGGAATGGTGAAAGGATATATAAGTTGCCTAGTCTAAAAGAATTTGAAGAAATAAGAATGCACAAATAAAAACGAGAAAAAATATTGCAAGAAAAGGAAAGAAAAATGAGCCATTTGTATTTTTTTTTTGGGGTCCCTTTTGTCCACCTTTTTTTTTTGCTAAATGCTGAGGATATAGTATAGTGAGAGATGGTGCTCATTCTTTGGCCTGCGTGGCAACACGGTCGAGGTGTTGTTATTCAATTTTTCGGTTCGTCCATTTTTTAGTGGAGATTATTAGGACAAATATTGGTGAAGTAGTGCCCGTAGATGTCCTATTTTTGAGATTGGACTGTACACGGGATGCATGCCTTGCAGCCAGTTGGTGAGGCACCAGCGTCCCATTCGCACCAAAAATTGAGTTGCTCCAAGTGTGGCTCGATACAATGTACAATAGATGGGCAACTTTTCAGGGTTGAGTTTGAATTCTTTATTAATATCAAAATAAACTCACTGAAATAGTTGTCCCATGTAGCAGGGACTTTGGAAGATCAACGCGAGAATTTGACAATTCTTAGCTGATCTACTAGCACTCAATCGGGGCTATCTTTGTACTTATGGCAAAAACTATACAGGTTTATTTGAAAGTCCACCTTCATCGACCACCCCCTTTTCACTAGAATGTGAGGAACATTGTAGCTCTCCACGGTGGGTACATTAGCCCAGGGCAGACCTCTCTTCACAAGGTGATATGTAGGATCAAGTCAGATGTGTTAAGGTGCTGCGAAGTAAACCGCAGTGTATGGAAATCAGAGAGTGTTGTGTTGTCTATGTAGCATAAGGTCCGAACGCTGGGAGCCTCAACCCTGCCTTCACCTGCATAGCACAAAGAGAGGGAGAGAGAGAGAGAGAGAGAGAGAGAGAGAGAGAGAGAGAGAGAGAGAGAGAGAGAGAGAGAGAGAGAGAGAGAGAGAGAGAGAGAGAGAGAGAGAGAGAGAGAGAGAGAGAGAGAGAGAGAGAGAGAGAGAGAGAGAGAGAGAGAGAGGAGAGAGGCAGAGTGTTATTAGAAATAGAATAGAGATACAATACATTTAAAAAAATGGCTCTCTTTAATAGATTCCCAAAGTGAGCCTCCTTCACTTTGATTGGCCACTTCATTGGGGCAAAGATTCTAATCCATGCCCTTCAAACAAGCACAAACTTAATCTAATGGTTCTAAGTAAGTACAAAGCAAGTCACATGAATCATGTGAGTCTTAGTACCAAATTAGATTCCTTATTTGCAACTTGAGTTTCTAACTTAGAATTTGGCCTTTAACTTATTGTATTTAACCTAGGGCCCAAGACTCTATGGAACAACTTGAAACAACTAGCAATGTTCTCATTGGGTCAGGCTTATACATGTAGGAAGCCGTTGCCCTCGCACTTATCATTCTAACTATACAGTGTATTATGGCGGGGCCCACTAGATAAGGCTTGGCCAATGAGTGACCCACTTGTTTATTTATGTACAAAAAATATCCACAATAGGGACCTCGGCCCAAAGAAGTGTAAATCCCTCGGCACTTGGCTGCAATTGTTGTGGAAGACAACTGTTGTTGGCTCGTTTATTGGTGGGACATGAATGCTTCAGGAAAAGCGTGGATAGAATTCGCTTGCGCAAAACCTGAGGCTTTATTGGATGATGGCGATCAACAAAAACATGGACTTGCCAGATTTTTGATAATACCCATATTCGTCTGGTGGCCATGCTTGGTAACCTTGTTCATCGACAAATAGGTAGTCGACACCATCTACCAGAGGATCCCATGGTAAGGCTTGTTGATAGTGATCATCATAGATCGGCGCTACTTCTCCCAGTGGTGTTGTCGTGCGTTCACTTAATCGGTACTGCGGATATGACATGGTTGGTTGAATTCAACCCAAAGTACTCTTTACTGGTGAAAGAGTAATTGGATAGACATTTGAAGGTAAAGTATAATTTATCTTGTTCTCAACAGTGAGTGGGTTTCACCAATTGTAGTTGTACCAAAAAAGAAGTCTGAAAAAATACGTGTTTGTCAAGACTATCGAAAGCTTAATGCTGCAACTTGGAAAGATCACCATCCACTTCTGTTTACAGATATGATACTTGACCAAGTTGTAGGCCATGCATGATACAATTTCCTTGACGGATTTGTTGGATATGATCAAGTATCGATAAAGGAAGAAGATCATTCTAAAACAACTTTCACAACAGACTAGGGCACTTATGCATATCAACAAATGCCATTGGGATTATGCAATGCACCAGCAACATTCCAACGAATGATGACAATAATTTTTCAGGCTACAAAAGACATTGCAATGATGTAGAGAGACCTCACTTTGTCGACACAAATATTATTTATTCCTTCAGTATAAATTGGATAAAAAGAAGGAAGAAATAAGTGCTGCACAAAAGCACATAACTACCCTTGAATTACAAGGAAATTTTTTGATAAATGAAGTTGATTTCAACTAGAAGAAGAGTGAAGACTTTCAACGGTAGCTTCTCGACATAGATAAGTTGGCCAAAATAAATGTCGAGATCACCTTGCATTGTTGCATAGATTTTGGTACAAATAAGGTGGATGCAAGTAAATGGCAGTAGGCATAAACATTATTGCAAGACACTTTTCGCCATGAGCTCCTCCAGCCCCTTTATCAGGAAAAATATAGATTTGAAGAAGAGCTTATCGATCTAAAAGAGCTCTTTGTCGATGTTGCTTGTCCTGAAGTCAAAGCTCATATTGAATGTACACAGAAGAACATTCAAGATCTGATGGCTGAAGTGGTGACCTTGCAGAAAGGTAAAACTGTTCAAACTGAAGATGTCAACACTACCACGCTGTTGAACCCTTGCACAAGAGAACCCTCGCAAACTAGATCAGTGGAAAGATCTGCATCAGATCCAGCTATTGTCAAAATCTCAGGTCAATCAGTGCAAGGAGTAAAAAGTTATCAAGGAAAAACCACCGTAAATGACCTAAAATTCATTTCCGGCCGATCAGATTGATCAGATTCTGTTGGGGGTATTCCCAACAAAGTGTAAATAAACAAAAGCATTCAATAAAATGTGTTGCGAGGGCATGGCATCCTATGTGCATAAGCCCATGGCCCAATGAGCATGCGATTAAAGTTGTAAATAAAATAAACTTGACTTGGGCCTTGGAATTAAAATAAAACTAGAGGCCCAAAGTCATTTTTAAACTTAGAGATTATTTTTTAGAGTTGGGTCCAAATTGGGACTCACATGAATCTTGTGATTACCAATGTACTTTTTGTAGACCCTTGGATCAAGTTGTGTCCAAGATGAATGGATAGGATCATTGTGAATATTAGCCAATAGGATTGAGGGGCAAGGGCCTTCCCCATTTTATAAGCAGGAACCATTTGTACACTATTTTCATGCTTGATGAGAAGGAGGAAACTCTACCAGATCTGGAAGAGAAACATTCTCATTTGCAATTCAATGTTTGCCATTGCTCTTGTTGTTTTCTATTGCTTTTAAGTTCATGCTTTTTGGTTTCAATAATTTATGTTTCTCCTTTAGCAAGTACAGTGTGCATTTGAGCTAACCTCCACCCTCCCTCTATCTCTCTCTTCTATCTTCTTTCCCCTCCATCTTATCTAATCATCCCCTTCCTTCACCTACCATCATGATGAATGCTAGTGTAGAGTAGAGTTAAGGGAGAGTAATGTTAGTGGTGAGTAGAGTTAAGGGAGAAAGTAGGAAACTAACTAGAAATAGCATCTATGCATAGTTAGGTACCTATCCAGTGATCTAACCTTGTTGACAGTCGGGAGGGCTATACTACGCGAGATCTTCGACCCTACATATCCTTAGAGATCCAGACTGCATCCTACTATATAAGCAAGATCCAATCACTTTGGAACCCACCATCGGATGAATCTGAGATCAGGACGATCTAGCACAAAGGATAGCAAAGCAAGCACCACACCTTCCCAGATTATGGACACCTGTGGAGAATCTGATGTTGTTCCCCATGTCCTTATTGGCAGTGGCTCAAGATTGGATTTTCAACCTGTCGGAGGAAGAAAAATCCACCTGGGAAGCGGTTAAGGTGGCTCTCATTATGCGCTTTAAACCAAGAAAGTTCCTGGAAGACCCGTTCCTCCTGTTGAGCAAAGTCAAGATGGGAAAACGAGAAAGGGTCAGGGACTATATTGAGCAGGTCAAACACTTACGATCCGAGTGTAGTGCAGCCCTAACTCCCAATCACGCAGTGATCATGTGGTTCCTAGCCCGACTACCACGAAGCATCAGAAGAGAACTGAAGTGACGAGAGCAATACGCTACTCTACAAGAAGCTATGGAAGATGTCATCAAGGAAGAGGATGAGGGATCTAACGACAAATGTCCATCCACCCACACTCCTACTCCCTCGATCACATCATCATCATCATCATCAAATGCATCCACTCTATCCACCAAACTGCTATTGGAGCAAATGACAAAGCAACATACGGCGCAGTTTGACTAGAAACTGAAGGCCTTACAGGGAGCTGTAACAGTAACGCCACATCAACCGGAACCAAACCAACTGTAGTATCCAAGACGGAAAAATGTATGGTGTTCAGTGCGCACGCAAAACCATACAACGAACAAGTGTCCAGTCCTGAAGCAAAATCTGAGACTGACACATAGATTCTGCCATCTGTGTAATGCAACATCGCACGATACGGCATTTTGTCCATTCAACCCCCGAATTGTTCAACAGAAGAAAAGTCCTTATAAGACTTCCTATCCTTACCATCAAGGAGCACCCAATGTGGCACTAAGGTATGGCGCACCAAATCAACCACAGCGTATGGCCTTACCTGCTCCACCAGGGCCAGCCAATCAACCTGACAGTAGCAAAACTAGAGATGCAAATGCCACCTCAACTTGAGCAGCAGCAGTGGTACAGACCAGATGAGCCATTTATGGATCCTGTCATAAATGAATATGTTGCGGCCTATGCAGCTCAAACTCAGCGTCAAGGCAAAAGAAATTACGGTTGCTACGGATGCCGTGAAGGACACAGAATTGCATAATGTCCCTACAAGGGACAATATACATCCTTTTGTCAAGAATGCGGTTATGGACATTGTTACAAGAATTGTCCATTTAAACCTGGAACCAGTGCACCTCTGAACTTCATTGCCATATAGCAACTAGCAGTTCCAACAAGGATGCCATTGGAAGGACGACATTTTCACGCCTTATGTTAGTTGTTATGCAAGCGTAGAAGAGGAAGGAAGTGGCTCCCTCAACACCACCATCAGTCACTAATGACCAACCCTTGACTTCAGTGCCATATTTGAAAAGAAGGAATGGATCCAAGCCATGAATCATGAGCATCAAGCACTCATCAAAAGCAACACATGGAGGTTGGTAAAGCTTCCAAAGGACAAGAAGGCAATTGGTTGTAAGTGGATCTTCAAGATCAAGACAAATCAAGATGGATCAATCAACAAGTACAAGGCAAGGTTGGTGGCAAAGGGGTATGCTCAAGAATATGGTATTGACTATGATGAGACCTTTGCACCCGTGGCAAAGATGGTAACTATTCGAATCCTAATCTCTCTTGCAACTCTTTATGATTGGGATATGTGGCAAATGGATGTTACTAATGCCTTCTTGAATGGTGATCTTGAAGAAGATATTTACATGGAGCAACCCGAGGGCTATGTTTCACATGATGAGCCTAATCATGTGTGCTATCTCCAAAAGAGTTTGTATGGGCTAAAGCAAGCACCAAGGAGTTGGTATGCTAAGCTCAATTCCTTCTTACTTTCTCAAAACTTTGTTATGAGTGAGTATGATCATTCTCTCTACTTTAGATTGAATGAAAATGATATCACTTTACTTTTGATCTATGTTGATGACATTATCTTAAGTGGTGGTAACAATCTAGATATAGATGAAATCAAGATGGCACTCAAAAGAGAGTTTGAAATTCAAGATCTTGGTAAACTTCATTATATCTTAGGAATAGAGATTATTAGAACTCCTAAATCTACATTCATATGTCAAGAAAAGTATGTTAACTCTATTCTAAAAAGGTTTCATATGGAAGATTGTAAAGTTGTTTCTACTCCTATGGAATCAAATGTAAAGCTAACTACAAGAAGTAATGAAAGATCCTTCAAGGACATTACTCTCTATAGAAAGCTAATAGGATCTCTTATATGGTTAACCATCACAAGACCTGATCTAAGCTTTGTGGTTGGTAAACTAAGTCAATTTATGCAAGATCCTAGTGAGGCTCATTGGAAGCTAGGAAAGAGAGTACTTAGATACATCTCGGGATCTAGAGATTTTGGCATCTTGTATGGAGGTACTACACCTAACCTTTGTGGATTTTCAGATTCAGATTTTGCAGGTGATCAAATGGATAGGAAGTCAACAAGTGCCTTTGCAATCTATCTTGGAGATGGAGTGGTCTCATGGCTATCAAAGAAGCAACCAACTATCTCTCTATCTTCCACCGAAGCCGAGTACAAGGCATTAACAACATGCACCAAGGAGATTCTTTGGATCAAGAGGATGTTATTGGATCTTCACTTGCTGGAACCAGAGAAGACTCCAATCATACTTTGTGATAACCTTTCAGCCCAAAGCTTGGCAAGCAATCCTGTTTTTCATGCAAGGAGCAAGCACATTGAGATTGCTCACCATTTTGTGAGAGATCAAGTCATTGCCAAAGAGGTGGAGCTTCAACATGTCTCTTCAAAGGAGTGTGTGGCTGATATCTTCACCAAACCATTGGGAAAGGACCTATATTTAATGCATAGATCTAATCTTGGAATGTGCTCAAAGACTATGTTGAAACTAGCATCCAATGTTGAAGAGGGAGTGTGAAAATTGTCAACATTTCCTAGCTAGTTTGAGGCCTAAATTGGCTAAAATTGTAAATAGTTTTGGTTCTGGAGTTTCACACGTGTGAACCAGGCCACAATGTTTTTATTTACTGTATTTTTTCAGTATGATGAAGTGTCAAACTTCATACCCTTCAAAATGAGACCATTTTGATGTATTTTGGTCATATAAGCCATTTTTAGCTATTTTTCCTATATAGGGAATATCTAGGGTCAAGTACCTTCTAGAGAGATGAGAGAGAGTCATCTTCCTCATCCATAAATAGTAGGGAAGTCGTGGAGAACAGGTTGGAGAAACCTTTTGTATGCTTCATTGAGATCAATAGATCATTGTCATTGTTTCTTCCTCCATTGAGAGCATTGTTGTGTGTATTGTCTTCAAGCTATTGTGTATGATCTTAGGTGCTTTCCAAAAGTGATAGGCTGATGTATTATGGACTGTATAATGTTATTTTGGGCCGCACTTGATGTTTATGGAAGTTTCCATTTGTGATAAATGCTTTTTGATCAAGTTCTTTGCATTCTAGGTAGCATAGAATGTGTTGCCAATTCCTAGCTTATGTAGTTTGGAGTGCAAGCATTCAAGCCAATGATCTTGGAGTTTAGATCCACTTAGGATCTGTATTTTTCACACCCATGTCCCTGTTTCACATGATAGCAGATTCACGACTACATGCCCAGAACCTCTATGATTGGGCACAGTTTGCTTCAAATTGTCTTCATGAGTGCATTAAGAGCAAGCAGCCTATCATGATATTAGGATATCTGATGATAGATATCACTCTATTTCAAGTACAAAACGGGCCAAAGCTCCAACAACAACTGCAGCTTGCAGACAAGGCATGGGATATTCCCATTGAACACAAGAAGCCCAAGCGTGCAAGGACAACTTCACCATCGGGGTCCCAGGCCAAACGAGTCAACACCAATATCCTCCCTCTGGTACACAAGCCAAGAAGCCCACCCTAGAATCCACAAATAGCTGCAACCTCCAGAGCTCAACATGCAGATACCTCAAGGGCTCAGTTGCCAGGTACACGACAACAAAGAAGACAAGAGAAGCTTCAAGCTGGGAGCACATCACCGGTGGCATCAGTTTCACATAGTTCCACGTCAGATGGTGGCAGCTCATCCACAGCATCACAACAACACTCGTCACCCTCACATGTCATCAACGTGAGTGATGGAGCAACTACATCCACACTGGCACCTGACATGCTTCTCTCTCGGTAGTGGTATAGTTTACTTCAGAAGCACCAGTTGCCTGCTTAAGAAACGTATGAGAAAGTCCTTGCCATACTCGGTTGTGCAAGAAGACCCCCAATGGCATACTTACTTGCGTCAATATGCACATGGATTCTTTCGTGTAATCTGGCGAGTGGAGTATGGGAGCCGTTGTGAGTGTTGTCTTCAACTCCTCAAAGGCCTTAATTCGTTCTTCGGTCCAGCGAGGATCTACCAGAACTAAATAAACGAGACGTGCCTTGCCGGCATAGTCGATTATAAAGATGCGATAGTAGTTGGTATGACCGAGGAAGACATATACTTCCTTCACTGTTGTAGGTAGGGGCATGTCCACGATAACCTTGATTTTTGATGGGTCGGTAGAAATACCGTCCTTTGATATTATATGCCCGAGTACAACCCCGTGGGTGACCCATATTTGGCATTTATCAGGGTTTAGTGAGATGCCAAACCCACGACAGCGAATGAAGATTTTCTCCAAGGCGTCTAGGTGCGTACCAGCAGAAGAATGTACACCTAGATCGTCGAGATAAATCTCCACGGCCCGATGTAATAGATCTTGAAAGGCCAATTGCATGACCCGTTGGAATGTTGAGAGGGTGTTACATAAGCCAAAAGGCATAACATTATAAGCGTAAACACCGCTCTCTGTGGCAAAAGCCATTTTATGTTTATCTTCAGGGGCTATTTGAACAAGGAAATAGCCGTTGAACCCATCCAAGAAGCTGAAAAGCTTCAACTCCTGCCATTTTCTCTAATATTTGGGTTGTTAGGGGCAAGGGAAAATGGTCTTTCTTCATAAGGGCATTAAGGTTCTTGAGGTCAACACAGATACGAAGCTTGTCGTGTTTCTTGGCTACAACCACAATGGGTGATACCCAATCAGTATGTTGGACTTCATAAATGAAACCAACATCCAACAATTTCTTAATATCTTCGTCGATCCTCTCACGATAGACTAGGTTATTGTGGTAAGGTTTAGCCCTAACAGACTTAGCATTGTCTTCTAGAGGAATCCGATGTACTACTATTTCAGGGGGGGTTCCTTTCATCTCGGTATAATTCCATGCAAGTATTTGCGTAATAAAGTCTCTAGATCAGACAGTTGGGTTGATGACAAATGTGCACCAGCATGAACTATTCGATCTATGTCCTAGTCAGGATCTTTAAGGTTTAATGGAATTGTCTTAGCGGGTCCTTCAAAGGAATTGGAACTTGGTGTAGGTTCCCGATGTGGCTGCGGTAACTGGATAACATCGTCATCCAGTGTAAAGTCTTTGAACTTCTGTGGAAGATCGAAAGGTGGGTCTACAAAATGTTCTGGGACTTTAGGAATCATTTGAGGTGATGCTTTACCAGACGTGGAAGCTTTGTCGGAGTGTTTGTTATCTGTCCCCTCTGACAAGGGCTTGATTGGCTGTTTAAGCTTCGCACGCATCTGTTTTTGCTGCTCCACATGTATTTCTAATTTAGTGGAATTCCACATGGGCTCCACATGGGTAGCTTCTTGCTTATTTTAGGGCCCCCCTCTATTGTGAGGGAGCTTTTGATTGTATTTTCAAGTTCTCTTAAGCTAATAAAGAGGATCTGTCGGGTCGAAGATCTCTAGTAGTATAGCCCTTCCGCCTGTCAACAAAGGTTAGATCACTGGATAGGTGCCTAACTATGCATAGATAGTTAAATTCTTACTTTCTCCCTTAGCTCTACTCACCACTATGATACTCCTCTTTAACACTACTCCTCTACACTAACATTCATCATAGTTGGGTGAAGGGAAGGGATAGCAAAGAAGAGGTTGAGAAGAGAAAAGAGAAAGAGAGAGAGATAGAGAGTGAGGGTGGAGGTTAGCTCAAATGCTTCTTATGCTTGCTAATGGAAAAGCATTCACTATAGCAAACAATAAACATTGAAATAGAAAGCAATGGAAAACACAATCAAGAGCATTAGCAAGTAGTGAATAGCAAATGAGGATGCTTCTCTTCCAAAAATGGTAGAGTTTCCTCCTTCTCATTAAGCATGGAAATAGTGTACAAATGGTGCCTTTTTATAAAATGGGGAAGGCCCTTGCCCCTCAATCTTATTGGCTAATATTCACAATGATCCTAACCATTCATCTTGGACCCAACTTGATCCTGGTCCACAAAAAGTACATTAGAAATCACAAGATTCATGTGAGTCCCAATTTGGACCCAACTCTGAAAAGTCATCTCTAAGTCTAAAAATGACATTGGGCCTCTAGTTTTATTTTAATTACAAGGCCCAAGTCAAGTTTATTTTATTTACAACTTCAATTGCGTGCTCATTGGGCCATGGGCTTATACACGCAGGATGCCATGCCCTCGCAACACATTTTATTGGAGAATTTTATTTATTTACACTTTGTTGGGAATACCCCCAACAGGACCCACGGCTTGAAGTAGTGCTGGTCCCTCGGCACTCTACAGGTTTAGTAGAGCGTTCTCTTGGACCGCCTCTGGTGGATGAGATATCCCATAACTTCTTCCATGGAGTTGAGACAGTCTAGTTTCTTCGAGTCCTTTGGCGTGTGGAAGGACTTGTGAACTCCTGTCAACCATTCCTGATCCACCCATGCTTGGAATCGTTTCGTCCAGGGATCACCAAGGAATGCAGCTCGGTAATATACGCGAGCGACTGGCAGCTAGTCTTCGACTTTGTCGGAAGCGAGTGCCTTATTTGGATCAAAGAATATGGAGGGAAGAAAATCATCCCATTTTGTTTCAATGCCCATTAAATATTCCAAGTCCCGGGCGTACGTGGCTGCCGCGCGGACTGTGGAATCGGGACAATTGATGTAGTGGTTGGCGAATGCGGAGAGAGCCCTTATAGCGTCTACATCCGTTGTCCACCCATATTTGGATTTGATGATTGCCAGTTGAAATTGTTGAGTGTGATCTGGTCCAGAGGGGTGTTAAAAATTCACAATTCTAGCTTGACTAGTTTTGGTCATATGACTTGTAAATAGTTAGATGGTCATGATGTGGCTTGTCACACGTGCCAAATAACTTAGGATTCCATTCATAAGGATATGTTCATAATTGTTTGAGTACTTGTGATTACTAATGATTATAGGATTGAATGTAGGTCTGGTGTACAGTACTCAGACTGTGGGAGGCCGTACTTTCACACGTGTGAAGCCTTCTTCAAGGATTTGGGTCATTTAGTGAGGTTCAAGCATAGATTTTTGATGGATTTTGATGGTTCAACTTGTGTTAATCTTATGAAATCATAATCTATTGTTTCCCTCATCATTTCAAGTGTTTTAGGATCCTTATTTGCTGTAATTTTTACATGGTATCAGAGCCTAAAGGCTGAAATGAGCTAAATCCTTGGTTTTCATTCAATTTGATCACAATTTTTGATCTAAATCTTGTGTAGATTGGATCTTAGCATCTAGTATTGATTCTAGAACTCAAAGTGAGTCAAATACATTGGAGATTGGTGTTGTGTGACTTCATTTGCAGGTGTTTAGGTGTCTAAAACCAGAGGCAAAGTTGAATTCAATTCACATTACCAAGATAGCAAATTTTGCTTGCTCCAAGCATTGATTTCTAAGCGAGTTTTGGAGGTGATTTCATAGAGGAGGCTTTCTAGCATTCAAGGAGAGGGAAGATCAGAGTTTTGGGGACTCTTCAAGGCTGTTCTAAGGTGTAGTAGACACCTCCTAAAGTGATTTAGGTTCAGTCCAACCATTGCTTGACTTATGCACCAAATTAGATCAATTTTTCATCAATTTTGATCATTTTTTGCTTGTGATTGGATAGTAGATTGTGTTGCATCCTCATTAAGTTCCATTTAGATCTTTTACAAGTGATTTTGGAAGTATATTAGGTTGCTGAAATTGACTCTTGATCAGATCATTTGGAAGCTTTAATGTTCTTTATAGAAAGAGGGGCAATTCTACTAGTATTGTCTACTTCAATCAAGCAAGTGCATTGTCTCTAGTATTCTATGATTTGATTTTGTTAGAGATCATTCTTAGATCTTTATAGGAAGTCTATTACTGATCTTTTCAGGTCCCTAAGAAGTGGGATAAGGTAGACCTTCAAACAATAGAAGTAACCTTCATTTGTGTCAAGTCCTTGATTAGGAGACTAGATGGCATCTATAAATGCATATCTTTTGGATACTAATGAAAGGCTCAACAAAACTAACTATTCCATATGGAAAGTTAGAATGGAATCTATCATGATCATGCAAGATCTGATGGAAATTGTAAATGGTAAGGAGGGTGAACCTATTCATCCTCAAGAAAAAGCCAAATACATCAAGAGGTGCAATGTTGCACTACATTGCATAAAAATGAATGTTGCAAATGAACTCTTAAGAGAGGTAGGAGATTGCACTTCAGCTCAAGATGCTTGGGAGACTTTGCAAAAGGTCTATGAATCCAAGAACCAAGCTAGAATGTTAGCTTTGAAGAATCAAATCTATAGAAGCTATCAAAAGAAAGGAGGGAATGCACATACTTTTGTCCTAAGAGTAAAGGAATTGAACAAAGAGCTAGCCTTTATAGGTGACCCTATCAAGGATGAAGAGCTTATTCAACTCATATTGAATGGACTAAGCTTTGAATTTGACAATTTGGTTCAGGGATATGCAATTATGGGTAAGCTACCCATACTTGAAGAATTCCAAGGCACACTCATGGCCGAGGAATCAAGAAGGAGCCAAATGCAAGAGAGGATGGATAGGCTTTCCATCCAAGGTGGAGATGACCAAGCTCTCTTCACCAAAGGCAAAGGCAAGTCCAAAGGCAAAGGATCAACATTCAAGAAGTCTACAAAGCTTGAGGATCAAGAAGGACCCCCAAAGGCATCTCCATCAACCACCAAAGTCAAGAAGGACAAATCAAAGGTGAAGTGCTACTATTGTAGCAAGATGGGGCATTATGCCTCGGAATGCTTCAAGAGGAAGCAAGATCAAAGCCAAGCCAACATGAGCAAAGAGGAGGAGGAGGAGAGTTCACATGAGGACTCTCTCATGATGTCCATATTTTTTTCAACAAGCTTCAAAGGAGAAGATCCTTGGTGGATTGACTCGGGTGCTAGTTCACACATGACTAGTAAAAGGGAGTTTTTCTCTTCTCTCTTATCTTATGATGGACCTATAAAGTCTATCTATACAGCAAATGATGAAGCTTGTAAGATTGAAGGAGTTGGTAGCATTCCCCTTTGCTTAGGATCTTCCAAAAAGATCAACATAGAAGGTGTTTTGTACATTCCTACAATAACAAAGAATCTACTAAGTGTTGGCCAAATGGTAGACAATGGTTTCAATGTTGACTTTGCTTCAAATGAATGTTTCATCAAGAAGAAGGGTAAGATAGTGGCTAAGGGCACTAGACTTGGCAAACTTTATAAGCTGGATGCATTTGTCGATACTAATGTTGTCATGTTGGCCGAGAAGAGCAAGATATCTACCTTTACTTTATGGCACAAAAGACTTGGACATGTCAACTCGGGTTCCATGGAGGCTATGATCAATGAGGAGTATGCTTTAGGCCTACCAAGGTCTATTGGGAAGAAAGACAAGGTTTGTGAAGCTTGTGCCTTATCCAAGGCACATAAGAAGGTGTTTCCTAACTCCATCACAAAGTCATCTCATCCTCTTGAACTCATACACTCGGATGTGCACATTGCTAGCACCAAATCTAATGGAGGTTCATCCATGTTTTTAACCTTCATTGATGACTACTCAAGATATTGTTGGGTGTTCTTACTTTCCTTCAAGTCTCAAGTATTTGATACTTTTGTAAAGTTCAAGTTGTTTGTGGAAAAGCATCATAATCATAGCATCAAGATTCTTAGAAGTGACAATGGTGGAGAATTCATCTCCAATGAGTTCAAGGCCTTTTGTGAGGAGGAAGGGATCAAGAAAGAGACTTCTTGTCCTTACACTCCTCAACAAAATGGAGTTGCTGAAAGAAGGAATAGAACATTATGTGAATGTTCTAAGGCTTTAAGATTAGATGCTTGTTTGCCCAAATCCTTTTGGGGTGAGTCTCTTGTATGTGCAAACTACTTGATGAATAGGGTGTCTTGCAAAGCAATTGAAGGCAAAACTCCTTATGAGATGTTGTATGGAAAGAAACCCAATCTTAATCACTTGGAAAGTTTTTGGGTGTATATGTTATGTGCATGTGCCATTGGAAACAAGAACCAAGGAGGATCCATCTTCCACAAGAGGGATCATGCTTGGATATGCAAGCTCAAGCAAGGGCTACAGAGTCTATCTCCCATCCTTGAACAAATTTGTTGTTTCAAGGGATGTCATCTTTGATGAACATCATATGCATATGCTTGAAGAAGGCTCAAGTGCTCCAACAATCAAGAAGAAGATGGCCGAGGAGCAAGATCTTGGTTTTGAGGAGGAGCTCATGGAGGAGCAAGCACCAAACCCACCTATCACACCAAGGAGATCTTCAAGGGCAAAAGTGGAGCCATCAAGGCTCACATATCAAGGCAAAGGACAGCAAGTTGAGGGTATCTCATCCACTTCTTATGCTTTATCTAGTTTTGAAGAACCGTCTAATGTTGAAGATGCATTGAACTCCAAAGAATGGTATAAAGCTATGTTGGATGAGTATGATGCCTTGATTGAGAATGAAACTTGGTTGCTTGTTGAGAGACCTCAAAGGAATGTAATAGGATGCAAGTGGGTCTTCAAGCTTAAGTTGAATGCAAATGGGAGTGTTAACAAACATAAAGCAAGATTAGTTGCAAAAGGTTATGCTCAAGAGAGAGGGATAGACTATGAGGAAACTTTTGCACCCGTGGACAAGATGGTCACAATAAGACTAATCATCGGACTTGCATCACATTTTGGATGGATTCTATGTCAAATGGATGTCTCTAATGCTTTCTTGAATGGTTTTTGGGAAGAGGATATCTATATGGAGCAGCCACAAGGGTTCATCAAGCATGGAATGGAGAACAAAGTATGCCATCTCCAAAGAAGCATCTATGGCTTGAAGCAAGCCTCGAGATCTTGGAATTCAAGACTACATTGCTATCTTATTTCACTTTATTTTGTTCAAAGTGAATATGATCCCACTTTTTACATTAAGTTTGATGATGTTGGTATTGTACTTTTACTCATTTATGTAGATGACATCATCATTAGTGGAAATAGTGTTGATGGTATTGAAAAAATCAAGATAGATCTATCCTTAGAGTTCAAGATGGTAGATCTAGGGTGTCTTCACTTCATCTTAGGCATAGAAGTACTTAGAGGGTCTGATTTTATATTTATAAGTCAAGTAAACTATGCTCAAAGTCTTTTGAAGAAGTTTAAGATGGAAGTATGCAAAAGTGTTGACACACCAATGGAGCAAGATGTAAAAGTGCCAAATGAAGATGATGAAAGATCCTTCATGGACATCACTTTGTTTAGGCAACTTATAGGTTCCTTAATGTGGATCACTATAACTAGACCAGAACTTAGCTTTAGTGTATGTAGGTTGAGCCAATCCATGCAAAAGCCATTGAATATCCATTGGAAAAAGGCTAAGAGGATTCTAAGATACATCTCGGGTACATTGGATTTTGGGATTCTATATAGAGGAGATGTGATTAACCTTCATGCATTTAGTGATTCAGATTTTGCAGGGGACAAGAGGGATAGGAAATCAACAAGTGCCTATTCAACTTTCATAGGAGAAGGTGTGGTTTCATGGCTTTCAAAAAAGCAAGAAACTATATCTCTATCTTCAACCGAGGCCGAGTACAAAGCTTTGACAACCACTACAAAGGAGGTACTTTGGATCAAGAGATTATTGGTGGAACTAAAGATCATGGATTCAGAGGAGGCACCAATCATCTACAATGACAATATATCAGCCCAACACCTTGCATCTAACCCAATCTTCCATGCAAGATCTAAGCACATTGAGATATGCCATCACTTTGTGAGAGAAATGGTGCAAGCCAAGGAGATTGCTTTGGAGCATGTTCCAAGCAATGAATGTGTAGCTGATCTACTTACTAAACCACTTCAAAATACACCTTTTATGAAGTTCAGATCATCACTTGGAGTGATTAGTAAAGCAATGATTGAACCAAGCTAGATAGTGAGGAGGAGTGTTAAAAATTCACAATTCTAGCTTGACTAGTTTTTGTCATATGACTTGTAAATAGTTAGATGGTCATGATGTGGCTTGTCACACGTGCCAAATAGCATAGGATTCCATTCATAAGGATGTTCTCAAGTAGACCTAAGTGTTAGAACCTTTGGAATGAGTCCAAATTATGCTTAGATACAAGGGAGAAAAAATAGGAGCTATTTTTGGTAATTTTTGCATTGTTGAGGGATCTCCAAGATTCCAACCCTAACTTGGTAGGGATGAAAGATCCACCAAAATTAGAATTAGGGATAGGTTTAGGGCTACTCATAACTGCCCAAAACCGTGATGGATCATGTATATATAGGTGATGATATCTCACCAAAATCAATCAAGCAATTTCATGTTTTTTCTCTCATAATGGTGCAATTGCTCTCTATGTTCATAATTGTTTGAGTACTTGTGATTACTAATGATTATTGGATTGAATGTAGGTCTGGTGTACAGTACTCAGACTGTGGGAGGCCGTACTTTCACACGTGTGAAGCCTTCTTCAAGGATTTGGGCCATTTAGTGAGGTTCAAGCATAGATTTTTGATGGATTTTGATGGTTCAACTTGTGCTAATCTTATGAAATCATAATCTATTGTTTCCCTCATCATTTCAAGTGTTTTAGGATCCTTATTTGCTGTAATTTTTACAAGGGGTGCCACATTCCGCCCATTTGGATCTTCTTGGACATGGCAGGAAATGCACGTTCACCCGTAACTGTTGCGGACCCGTCACGTAAGCCCTGATGGCCGCAGGGTCTCTCTCAAATCTGCTGTCGCCACTCCGGTTGTGGTTGGAGGGCGGGTAAGGCTTGCAGTTCTTTTCCCTTGATGGTTTGAGCTGAGAACGATAACTGCCAGCCATCTCTTGATGACTCGTGGGGATATTTGGATAAAAATTCATTGATGTTCTCCTCCATGGATTTCGGTCTTCGGAAGGCCCGGTTGGCAGATATCGTTTGTGACCCTCTGGATGATGTTGTTGGGCCCTGGCTGGTGGTTGCGCCTTGGCTCTGGTCGTGCATCTCAACAGCCGCATCTGTCTGCCCTTGGTCCTGGCCTTCGGACCCTTGATATGGTTGAAATCCCCCTGCTACCTACTGGCTCTGGTCTTGGATGGTACTAGCTTGTGTAGAGTCAAAATTAGGTGGTGGTGGAATTACCACGGGGGAGGGCTAGGCCTTCTTTTCCATGTATTTCTGGCATGTCTTGAGGGCTTGCTTGGCCTGGGCGAGCTCTTGCATTGCGCTTGCCCGATACTTATTGAACTCCGCTTGGTAGCTGTTCAGGGTTTGGCTATAAATCTACACCTGACGTCGTAGAAGATTCATCTCTAATTGGGAAAGCGGCCTTGTGTTCGGTGTAGATTGAGCTAACCAGGTGAGTTTCTCATCTTGTAAGGCTTTAACCTCCGTCCCCAGGCGCGTGTTCTCTACTTCCAAAAGTGTAAGTTGTGCCTGAATGGGGGCAAGCCATTGGGATGCTTCAGTTTGAAGCTCCCGCACCTTTGTGGAGGCCCCCGTCAGCGCTTTGGAGAGGCTTTGAATACATTTGTTTAGGCCCTCCTCCTTCTGCTGCAACTTGGCAATCTCCTGGTGCCCTGCTTGTTCGTGTTGTTGAGCTAGAATCAGCTCTTGCTGCAGCTTGGTGAGGTCTGCTCATAGCTGTGTATTATTTGTTGCCAACTGTAGTACCTTGCTTTCCAGAATAGCTTTGGCTGCTACTGCATCCAGGATGTATTTTCCTAGGGTTTGGTACGCCGTCGTTAGATCCGTGGGAGCAACTGGTACATTGGCACTGGCAAGGGCTTGTGTTGTATCGGCTCTGACGACTTGTGGAATTCCGTCGTCATTATCCTCGATCAGGTTTTCATTTATCCTGATGTCATTTGAGGCTGTAGGATCAGCCCGATCTGGTGATGCTACAAAAATTGTTTGTACAAATGCGTCGTCAAGTAGTGGTTGACTGCCCTCGACAACCTTTGGCGAAGCGGGTGGGGTGTGAGAAACAACTGTGGAAACAGGAGCGAGGACAGTTTGTCCAAATGAGAGGATGGGAGGAACAGTGGGGAGCTGAAGGGTGGTGTGGAGTATGGAAGAAGGTGAGGATGGAGCGGAAAGTATCTGGCATGGGAGTGAAAAATTGATAACTTGCATAGATGCCAAAGTGTCGGGGGACAGTTGCGAATCAGAAGGGTTGAATGTGAGAGGAGCAACGGTGGTGGCAGGAGTAATGGAAGATGCGATGGTGATGGATGGAGCAGCGGACACTAGAAGAGAAGTAGGAGTGGTATCAACAGAAGAAACATGGATGGAGACAGAAACAGAAGTGGATGGAATAGGAAGAGAGGTAGCGACAACAGAAATTGGAGTGGGGGGTTGCACGGAAGACGAAGTGGCGGTGGTTGATGGAGTAGTTAGTGCGGAAGTGGAGACACGTCGTCGGGTAACAGGTGGAGACAGGTGGAGATGTGGATGTAGAGATAGCGCCACGCATTCATTTGCTGGCTGTTATATTAATGACTGTAGATTGGGATGAGGTAGATGCTTGAGATGGTGGGTAAATGTTAGTATGTGGCACAAGGGTAGATAGGAGGGATGAGCATTGGAAACCGCACACTTTCGTCTCAAAAAGTGCGCAAACAAAGTTACACAATAGGGGGCCTGCTACGATTCGCTCACAAACCTGTGGAATTCCGTCGTCATTGTCTTCGATCAGATTTTCATTTGTCCTGATGCTATTTGGGGCGGTAGCAGTTTCTTTTTGTGATTGGATTTTCAAGATCAGACCATGTAGGCAGGCTAATTTCACTACTCTAATTTCATTTAGGCACCTTGCAAGAGTTGGTAAGTTGATCTTGATGCTCTGCAAGGGTTCTGAGCATTCTGCTTCTGAGAACTCTCGCATACACTAAAAAATGATGATTCCTCCATCAGGAACTCTTGTAGAGATTTTCATGGATGCATCTAGGTCAGATCTGGTGACTATCCAACTTTCAAGAGCTATCTCCCAAGGGATCTCAAAAAATCACGAAAAAAGTGCTCCTTCAGAGTGTTTTTTGATGAGACCTCGAGATTTTCTGATTTTTAACTTTTGTAAACTGGTGTATGACCTTTGTTGGTACTCTTTGGAGCATGAGGGCATAAAGTCTTTTGCAACGTTTTTCATGTCGCGTCGTTGGTTTCATTTCCGTCGTCTGACTTTCTCGTGTTGAACCGCAAAAGATTCTCGTTCGTGAAACTTTCGTGTTTGTGTCTTTTCGTCAGGTGTTCGCGAAACTTTCGTGTTCGTGTCTCTTGACTTTCATATTCATGAACATCTTCGTCAGGCAGAGGGCTGAAAGCTAGCAAGGCTTTGTAATTAGAAATATTTTGTTTCTTCAAAAGGACCATCCGAGACTGCTACCTGACTACATGCTACCACGATACATCTATTGATTCAGCCTGGCCATTACACCTAGGATAGTATGGTGTACTTTTTCTGTGAACGACAAGGTAATGGCGTAGGAGATTATCAACGACAGCATTTAAAAAATGTGTGCCACGATCACTAACAAGCTCAATGGGACACCCCAAATGGGTAATAATGTTTTTGTAAAGAAAACGTGCAACTGTTTTTGCGTTGGCGTCCTTCGTTGCTCGGGCCTCTACCCACTTAGTAGCGTAATCTGTGGCTATGAGGATGTATCGAGCTTGGGTATGTTTTGCTGTTGGACTGATGGGTCCAACAAAGTCAATCCCCCACTTATGGAAGGCTTTGCCTTCTATAATGGGAGTCAATGGTGTGAAGTCTGCTTTGGTATTTTTCTTTGCTCTTTGACAGACGTCACATGCTTTAATGACATCAAACGTGTTTTTAAACGAAGATGGCCACCACAATCCTACTCGAAGGATAATCTTCGTTAGGGCTTCAGTAGAAAAGTGGCCACCTCTAATGCCCTCATGAGCCTAAGATATTATCGGTTGTATCTCAGATTCATAAGCACATCGTCGAATAATGCCGTCAACGCTCCTTTTGTAAAGTTGTCTCGTTAACTGAAAGGGCGCTGCTTTTATTAAAAAAAAAAATTTCATTGTACTCAGGCCTTCTTTTAGTCGGCCTGTTGTGAGGAACTGAGTGATCTCCTCAGCCCATAGGGGTGTGGCATCGATCTGAAAAAGGCATGCATCAAGAAGATCATCGTTGACTGGTGCAGTTGCTTTTTCAGCACTTGGTAGTTTGGAAAGGTGATCCACCATGAAATGTTGGGACCCTTTCCGAACGACTATACGGAAATTAAATTCCTCCAAACTTAGTAGCCATCGAGCTATTCGTCCCGTCTTACAGGACTTATTAACGATATATAGGAGTGCTTGATGGTCTGTGTAGAAAGCAAAGGTCTGGCCTAATAAATAATGTCGTAGTTGTTGTACCGCATAGACCATTGCCACAATACCTCAAGTTCCAAGTTAGCCAGATGAAGCCACCACCCCACCCACACAGATTACAACACCAACGCCACCAACATCACCACTGGCATGAGTTTTGGGGGGGGGGGGAGTGGGGATATCCAGTCCCCAAGACATGGGAGCAGCCCAACAGTCACAAGATCAACAATCACAGGCCCAGCAAGTCCACATATTGGACACATCTCAATATTTTGATGTTGCGGACCTGATGGAGATAAGCGACGATGAACCAGAAAAGGGTAGCAGCCAGGAAGAAGTCAGACACTTCCACCTCCACCTCCACCTCCATCTTTAGTTATAACACCACGCCTATTTTTTGGTTTAGCCTCACCATCCCACACCCCAGATCAGTACCCAACCCTCTCTAACCTTGAAAAGCTCACTGAAACAGCCAAACGCTCAATGATTGGCCTATCCGAAATGAGCTACCACATGCATTGGTTGGTGAGCCAACATCAAGTTCTAGAGAGCAAGGTCCAACATCAAGACCAAGAGATTGCGCGATATCAAAGGATGGCCAAAGAAAAAGAAAAAGAGGCAGTAGAAAGCAGATCTATGAAATCCACCTTGGAAGAGGTCCAGCAGCAACTGAAGCACCAGATGGTCCAAATCGACCAAGTACAAGACGGATCGTCGGGTGCAATGACAGTCAATGCTCCTCCAGTCAAGCCCGAGGACATTCAGATCTAGGCCCCACAGGCCTCAGCCATCCGGATGGAGAAATACATAAGGCTGATCCAAGAGCGAGAGGCCGATAAAAGAATTTTTGGAAGTAAGCTCTGCTTCCAAGTTTTTGAAGCCCTAGGCCAGAAGATGAGCGAGTGAAAGCAGACGGCGCGACGATGAGGCGAACAAGATTCACAAGCAGTGCTCAAGAGCGCTGGTATGTAGCGGCCAATTGAGGGACTTCCAATTTTGGCGAATAAATTTTGCGGATAATAAGCACCTGGTTTTACGGAAGTGAACGAAGATCCACGCTTTTCCAAGTGCCAAGCGGAAGACATCACCGGTGTTGTAGTGGGTCTTGCAACAGATTAGGGGTGGATAATGTTAGCCGATTCTCTAGTGCCAAGCCAAGCTGCAGACATAAGTTATCTCTCACCCATGACCGTGGAGGTCTCAGAAGGAAGAGAGCAGAAGAAGCTGAGAGCCGAGCATGAGAGCTGAGGAAATACTAGCTAGGAAGATAGTGATTAACTATGTGAGCCTACATGGTGTACCCCAAAGAAGGAGTGACCATGTAGGAGCTAGTCACATTTCCTTGAATAGTTGTAATAAATGTAGACCCCCCTTAAAATAGTAAGAGTGAGTCACCTTTTGATGGTGACCTCTAGTGGAAGGGCAAATTCTACATGTAATTTCTAATTTAGTAGTATTGCCACATGGGCTCCACATGGGCAGCCTTCTTGCTTATTCAAGGGCCACCCTCTTTTGTGAGGGAGCTTTCGAATGTATTTTCAAGCTCTCTTGAGCTAATAAAGAAGATCCTCCACGAGTTCTTGAATATCACTAAGCTCCTTGTTCATGGCAATGATCTTGAGTGATATTTCTATGAGCATGCTTGATTCCTTGCTTGTGGATAAACTAGGTTCTTGTTTCTTGTTCTTGCTTAGTTGTGGATTAGCTTCAGTTCTTGCTTGTGGAATCTTGTAGAAATCAGCATTCAAGTAAACTATAGAGGCTAGAAATGTGGTGTAAATCTTGCATAGTCTTGACATTCTAGCTCTTGATGTTCTTGGATAATCTAGACATCAAGTAATGTGTGTTTCTTGATTCTTAGATTGTTAAATGCTGCTAGGAATCTTGTTTCTTGTTTCTTGAATCTTGTTTTAGTTTCAGTAGCTAATCTAGTTCTTGATTGTTCTTTGATTCAGTAATTAGTAGTAGGATCGCTCCCTGTGCTGAACATTGATTTGCTTGAGCTATAGATGGTTGCATGGCTAGTGTATGCATGTAGTTGAGTATCGGATTTGAGTTACCCACTGACAGACTGGGAAATACGTAATGCATCCTTGAATATTGCTTATGCTCTGTAACCGTTCTAATAAGAAGAGTATCCACAAAGAACCATAACAACAGAAGTAATCCAAGAGAGATAAGCCACAAAAGAAAGAGAAAAAATGTGTTCACAGATTCAGTGAATCTGTGAATAGTATCAAAGCCTACCTACCTATATTGTCATAATTTGACATAGCCAAGAAGCTATCAGATCCAGGAGGTCAAGCATTCAAACAAACAACCATCAATGAG
Source organism: Diphasiastrum complanatum (assembly GCA_029204225.1). Classification (NCBI taxonomy): domain Eukaryota; kingdom Viridiplantae; phylum Streptophyta; class Lycopodiopsida; order Lycopodiales; family Lycopodiaceae; genus Diphasiastrum; species Diphasiastrum complanatum. The sequence continues at coordinate 46,071,770 of CM055109.1, forward strand.
GGAACAGACTTTAGAAGCAATGGCTTCAATCAGCAGCATGCAGAGCAAGATCTACACAATTCTTGAATCTTCAAGATCTAACTTTCTAGCGTGGAAAGTTAAGACGTCACTCATACTCAAGGGCAAAGGTTTATTCCCCTGGGTGGATGGCAGGAAATGCCTACGACATCCGACAAGGAGCTACGCGAGTGGAGGGAGAAAAACAACAAGGTAGTAGCCTTGCTATCATCTTCCATCGAAGATAGTCTCACACTTGACCTGGCTACACTCTCCAAAGCTAAGGAGATGTGGGATGCATTGCTCACAAGATTTCAGACGAAATCAAGAAGTCAAATCATGATGCTGGAAGATTAGCTGACGAACCTACAGTGGGATGGGAAGGACCTCACTTCTTTCATAAGGAAGATGAAGGATCTATTCCTATCACTACATAACTCTGGAGCAGAGAACGCAGTGTCAGCTGAGAAGCAGCTCACTTACATGTTGAGAGCCTTACCCAGATCATTCCAAACAACGAGGACCCTACTTGCGAAAGATCCTACCATGAACCTCGAAAAGGCGATTGTCGAGATTCGAGAGGAAGTCGAGGCCAGAGAACACCTTGATCACAAGGATGGTAGCTTTAGGATTATGTGGAGTTGTCTTGTGATGCTTAATCATAAAATGCTTTGTTAGCAAACAAATAGTATCATTAAAAAAATGAGTTCCTCTGTCGCTTACAAGTTCCAACAGACCACCATATCTGGTGACGATGTTTCGAAATAGAAACTCTACAACCAGTTTAGCATCGTTTTCTTAGTGACTTCTGCTTCAACCATCTTCGTAGCATAGTCAAACTTCGTCTTGTATATCAGGTAACTGGCTTGATTGGCCCAACATAGTCAATGCCCCATTTTTCAAGGGATGTGAGTGGAAGAATCAGGAAAGGCAACCAATACATTGAAGATGTGGGCTTTTCGACTCCTTGACATGGATCACAAGTCTTTATAAAAGCTACAACGTCTTTGTACATCGTCGACCACCAATATTTAGCATTTAATATCTTCTTAACAATATTTACAACTTCATAATGGCCACTGACATCTTCCGAATGTAGGGCCCAAATAACTTTCTGGATGAAGTTCTTTGTCTACTCCCAATTTATAAAGTACATGTTCCTTATTATGTATGGACCAATCTTGTATTGAAAAACCGTTCTCTATTCTAGATCATACCCAGCAGGGTAATTTTGGTTTTGCAAATAATCAATAATTTCAGCATATAATGAATTTTCGGATGATATCATCATGATTTGCTCATCAGAAAATTTGTCACTTAAGTTTTCAATAACAGATCCAGTATGTAAGCGCGATAAATAATATGCACTGGTGTGGTACTTGCCTTGACGTACCTCAACTTGGTAATCGAACTCTTGAAACAACATCACCCATCTTGCTATTTGGTTTGATAAATCTGGCTTATTTACCAGGTGCTTTAGCGTGTAGTGGTCAACATGAAAGACAAAAGGATATCCCAAACGATAATGTTGAAACTTTTTAATTGTAAAGACCATCCCAAGTCCTTCACGTTCTATAGCCGAATAGTTCTTCTTCGACGCGCTCAATTGATGCCTTGCATAATATACATGACAATCTTTCTTCTCATCATTTCTTTGATTGAGTGTGACTCCAATTGCGAATGAAGAGACATCCACATAAACATGAAAGGTTCTTACCCAATTAGGAGGGCATAAGATTTGGGCGTCGATGAGTTAATGCTTCAATAGGTCGAATGATCGTTGCCATTCAACAGACCATTTGTATTCGGTGTCTTTTTTCAACAGTTGTGCGAGTGGCAATGCTAGAGATGCATGATCTTGAATAAACTATCGGTAATATCCGACATGTCCGAGAAATCCGCGAAGTCCTTGTAAGGTTAGCTAGTTCCTTCAAGTTTGAATAATCTTCACTTTGTCTTTATCGACTTCAACACCTCTTTCTAATATTCTATGGCCTAGAAGTATGCCCTCTGGCATGCCGGAATAACATTTTTTGAGATGTAAGCAAAGTGAGGTTTCTCTACAATGCTGCAACATCTTTCGAAATTTCGAAAGGTGACTATCTTTTGAACTATAGACACAGAAGCCATCAATGAATATTTCAAGAAATATTCATAAGTAATTTTGGAAAATTACTATCATCATACGTTGAAATGTTGCTAGTGCATTGCATAATCCAAATGGCATTTGTCGATATACATAAGTGCCCCAGTCTGTCGTGAAGGTAGTCTTGGACTGATCTTCTTCCTTGATCGATACTTGATTATATACAGAAAGTCCGTCAAGAAAAGTGTATCGTGCATGACCTGCAACTTGGTCTAGTATCATATCTATAAATGAAAGTGGGTGACGATCTTTCCGAGTTGCATCATTCGGCTTTCGATCGTCTTGATAAACACGTATTTTTTCACTTTTCTTCTTTGGTACAACTACAATTAGTGAGATCCACTCACTGTTGAGAACATGATAAATTATCTCTGCCTCCAGATATTTATCCAATTCGTCTTTCATCAGTAAAGAGTACTTTGGGTTTAACCGATACTATAGTTGCCTTATTGGAACTGCTCCTTCCTTTAGGTTGATACAGTGTTGCCCATACTTTTTATTTATGCCTTTAAGATCTCCCATCGACCGAGCAAACACATCCTTATATTCTGTGAGTAATTTAGTATAATCTCGAATTTATTCTACAGATAAAAACTTGAAAATCATTAAGGCTTTTCTTGGTACGTCTTTGATTGATGATGTATCTTTTGGATTGATCATACCTACTATCATATTTTTCAATGAATAGCCTTGAATTTCCCTTTATGAAGGCTGAGTTTGATCTTCATTATCAAATATTTCTGGTTCTTCAATTTCGTAGCAATCCAGAAAGTTAGCCGCAACATTGTCCTCCAAGAAAATGTTCAAAGTATAGGACGATTCCTCTGAAGTAAAGCTGGTAACTGACAATACTATTTCGCCTTCATAACAGTCTCATTGCCATGTGATGACATGTTCATGCAGCTTGCCATTATTGTCATATTCACTAGTATGAAAATACAATTTTTTTCTTTTTCCAATGTACACTAGCATTAGCTTGGTAAAGCTAGGGTCGGCTAATAAGAACAAAATACTTAGCAAGTCCGACTGGTCGAATTACAATAACATTCATAAGACCGACAATGAGATGTTGGCTATAGTTCATACTTTGAAAAAATGGTGACAAATATTATGCCAACAAGCTTCGATAAATTTCACGAAGGCAAATACGTATATTTATGAATACAACCTTACCGTCAATCGATTTTGTAGAAAACCCAAAGTGAGAAGTTATCTCCTCGATTTTTTTTATTGACCATTTCAAATCATTAAACTTGTTGGAGAACTAGCATATGAACTAGATCTATTGATCATATAAAAAATGCACAATGTGTTCCATTTGATCCAATTGTGTTCCAATTGCCAGGTGATTGGTTTAAGTCTAATTGTTGGCACTAGCATGGGACGTCAAACCATTGCTACCTTCAACATCTTATACATTAGCAAGTAGTTGTTAGTTATGGAGCAACATTGATTCAACAACTATCCACCAACATGTTGTGGTCCTAGCAAAACGTTGATCTAAGTGCCTACAACCAACTGCCCAAAATCTTACAATGATTCACACACTGAAATTAACTGACAAATGAATCAAGCAAATTGTTTAGGGCTACCTCCTAGCTAGGAATCATCCTACCTGCAATCAGACCAAAAGGGCAAAAGACCACTTTGATTCCAAGTCTAGCTCTCTCATCCCTTTACTTTGTAGGTCAAAAGAAACGAGCTTGCTCAAATAGAAAGCATCTGACAACCTTGAAGCTCAGAAACTCCTTTTAGTGCTCCAGTACATGGCAACATCTATAGTGATGGAATTTCCAATTTATTAAGGTATATAATTCCATCGATTTTATAAGGAAAGGGTTCTACATTGCAATTTCGGATAGTGCACCTACATTGCAATTACAAAACCTATTTTACTTGATGAAAATTTGTGAATTTGAAAATCTCCAAGCTTCCAAGTTCACTTCAAAGAACTTAGGACCCCATAGACCACACAAGATCCCCTTTCAAGTCCTTGGCTCCATAATCTTGCCATTGTTTAGGCACACACTCCTAGTTGAGGCTTTGATACCACTATAAAGACCACCAAGATCCTAGACTAGAAGTTTGAACTACAAGAGAACAATAAAGATCAGATGGTGGACTAAATCAACCACACTATAAAGACCACCAAGATCCTAGACTAGACGTCTGAATCATAGGAAAAATAAAAAAATCGAATGGCGGACCAAACCAATTCAACCAAACCTAGATTAATCAGATCTAGCCCCCAAGCTATGAAGCCGACAATATCTCAATTGTTGGAGTGAGAATGCACTTTATCAACATCTAACTATCAAGCTCAAAATTCCAATGATCCAAGTGAGAGAGGTGTGGACATACTTATGCACACACAGGTTCCTCCTTAATTGGGAGTGAACTTTAAAACACTAAATTCGACAATGTAACTTACAAAAATTGTTTCAATCTCCCATGTTAAGTATAAGTGTTGCACATGCAAGATGCCATACTTGGGCCTTAATTTAATGTTTGACATTACAGGGCTTACACATGTAAGATGTGATACTTGGGCGTTATAAAAAAATTGTGAATATCTCCCTTCTTGAGAGAGACAAAAGGGTGGTAAGATACATTAATGTGAAACCACCCCTAACAAGTGAGCATACTCATCCCACTTTGAGGCTCTTTCCATGTGACTCCTTGGAAAACAAGCGCGGGATGGTGTCCACGAGTTGCTGCAACATGTCTTCCAATGCGACGACCCATCGCACAAAATCCATGACTTGCCACCTAGGTGCAACAAGAGGGATCTAGCATCAGGTTATATGATGCAACAAGAATAGTAGAAAATGACAAAAGGCAACATGTTAGATGCAAAGAAACCAATTTTTCAAGATATGTTTCTCATTTGTGGTGTAAATGCCCTCAACCCATTCCAATTTGCTCACCCAAGAACGGGTTGCGGGTTCATGAAACATGTATTGAAAGGCCCTTTATCACTCGTTCACTTGTTCTTGGCGTCACTTTGTACTAGGTATCATATATGAGGAGGTTGGCTATGGGCGAGACTTTGAAGGGGCGAAACCTGCTACAAGAAGGTAGCTAGCCTTCAGATGAAAGATATCTAAAGTAGCAACTATAGATAGATGGTAGAGATTAAACTTTTTTGCCAAGCCCTATTATGACCTGCAATCAGGCTCCTATTAAACAACCACAACTTGCCACGTGTTTGTTTTTAAAGGCACAAATGCTATGAAGTTGTGAGGGGGTCGCACGAAAGGCTTCCTCACGTGCCCACTTCCCTCATTATGTATTTTCCTTCGTCTTTGGACTAATATAAAATCGGATGGCCACCGATAAGTTGGCGCGTTTTTGAGCACATCGTGACCGTCGTTTGGATTCCCTTTCTCGTTTTTCATTCTCTCCATGGACCTCGCGCTATGAACCATGCTTTAGAATACACAAAGGTTGCATTTCAGCGATCAAAAGCTAATCGCAAACGGAGATCCGTTATTGCAGATCAACCAGAGAAGCAATTATTCACAAAATGGCCGACGCAATCCTGTCTGTTCCAGAATCTTCGCCTCCCAAGCCTGTCCAAGAGGTCGTGATTCAGTTGGCATCTGCAAAGCATTTACTTATAGTTGTAAATTGTTAATAATTTTGAGAAATTTGAGCGTTTTGTTTCTTACACTATATGGTTAGTAGCTGGCTTCAAATGCGTCTTCCTGGATATGTAGAGATGCTAATTTAACACATGGTTTCAGTAGATTTTTGAATGTTTTACTAATGGACTGCATAGTTTACGAATTACGTATTGTTATCTGATTCTCTTATTTCTAAAACCTTAGGACAAGACAATGATCTACATGGCCAATGATGGTGAGTGTGCAATCAAAGGGATTGGCACAATTCCTATTTCTCTCTACAAATAGGAATGTTCATTTGAGGGATGTTTTGTTCATTCCATCTATTACTAAGAACCTTTTTAGTGTGAGTCAAATGCTAAATAAGGGTCTTAAGATGGAGGATGATGGTGATGCATGCTTGTGATTGCAAAAGGGAAGAGGCAAGGTAAATTGTTCAAACTTGATGCTTGTGTTGTTGCTAACCAAGTTGCATTCAAGAAGGAATTTGATGTACATGATCTTGGTCATTTGCACTACATCTTAGGAATACAAGTAATTAGGACTTCTCAACCTACTTTCATTTGTCAAGAGAAGTATGCTGATTCTATTCCTTCAATCCTCAATAATATTTGATGTATAGATTGACCTTTTAGTACCCTCATAAGACAAGAGACTGGTAAATGAATATTTAGAACTAGACATATGGGAGCCCCACTATCTATACACCACAATTCCTCACTCTTGAATGAAAAAGTAGAAAAACTTGACATCATCAATGAATCCTCCCTACCACTCATTGCCCTCACTCTCTTTCTCATTAGTAAGGTTAGCTTGCTTGAATTGGTTCTTTTTCTTGAAGCAATTTGAAACGTGGCCTTTCTTGCCACAAACTTCTTTTCACTAGATGTTGTAGCTTGAGAGGAATGGTCTCACATGTGTCTGAGCACTGCAGTCCATATAGTACCCATCATGGATAAATCAATGTGTTTTTTATCCTTCTTGATCCAAAAATCACTATGATAGCTATTGAGATTTAACTACACTCTCAAAACCAAGTTTTCAAGCAGAATCTTCATCAGACTTGATGCATGCAATCCATCCTTAGGCTAGCTCTGATATCATGTGTACTTTTCACACGTGTGAGGACTCACAAATCAATGTGATTGATCTTCTAAGGTGTGTGTGATTGATTGCACATAGATCTATCTCTTGATTGATGAAAACAATCTATCTTGACAATCTCAAGGCAAGAGCACCCAAACATGCATCTATCATTCACTAACCATCATTCACATAGTATGGCAACTTTTGCAGAAAAAAATTAAGTATAAAATTGGCTTGCTCTCAATTAGAGAGAGAATACAGGTGAATGCTATCGAGTAGAGAGAGAATGTAAAAAAATTCTAAGTGTTGGAGCTCTCTACCAAACTCTCATCCAAAAAACTAAGTGTCAAAGTGAGCTCTCTCACTCTCATAGAGTGGCTCGAGATCCAAGATGGATGGCAATGAAGCTCAATGATTGGACCTTTCCAAAATCACCTCTTACCAAGATTGGACTACTTTTAGATCACATCTTACAATGATTGGGCCATTTTGGTACACCTCTTTCTCTTATTGGTCCACATGGCAAAATAACATCATGAGGTGCTTTGTCCTTGCCCTCTACCATCAAGTCAAGTGTCAACAACCTACAATAGCTTGAGCCAATCTAAATCTTATTTTGGCCAAATAACAGATTTTTACAAGTGTACATGGAGTGGACTTGGCATAGCATCCCCAAAACTAAAGATGGATGAATTTTCCATTTTTCACATACTCAACATTCATGGCAGTATGCCAGTTGTCTGCATCCGAGCTCGACAATGCTTCTGCTACTGAGGCAGGCTCGTCATGACTGATTAATGCCTGAGGAATGTATCAATAAGGTTCATGGCGAATTCGAACATACCTTCGATCAATTGTTAGTTGTTGAGTAGATGTTGCGCAACAGGGGTATCTTCGATTGTTGTTGAAACATTCGCAAGTCGAGGCCTGTCGATGGTGATTGGAGTCGTTGGAATGAACTCTTGCATTAGTTGCTTCTGCTTGAAGTCATAGAATTTGTCTTCTAGGAAGACGACATCTTGACTAACTGATATTTGACCTGATTCGACATCATAGATTCGATTGGCTTTGTGCGAGGTCGAGTACCCAATAAAAATATTCTTGCAGCTGACATGATTGAGCTTCTTTCTCAAGTCAGAAGGAATCTGTACATAGCAAAGACAACCAAACACTTGAAGGTGCTTCAGACTCGGTTTGTAGCCATAGTAGTCTTCGAAGGAGTTTTTGAGTCAACTACTTTTGTGCTCGAATAATTTTGCAGATAGCAAGCTGTAGAAACTGCTTCAATCCAAAATTTTCTGGATAGCTGAGCATTCGATAACATTGATTGTGCCGCTTCGAGTAATGTTTGGTTCTTCCTCTTAGCTGCTCAATTTTGTTGTGGCATCGTGTAACCGGTGGTGAACTGGTGATGTATGCCGCAAGTAGTCGAACATTTTCTCTAGCATGTATTCTCGCCCACAATCTATGCATAGAGTCTTGAGCTTTCAACCAGTTCATGTCTAAGCAAATTACTTGAAATCTTTGAAGTGGTTGAATGCCTCATACTTGTTTTTGATGAATATAATCCTGGTGAATCTCAAATAAACGATGACAACAATAATTCTGATTGAATCCCTCTTCCTTGATGGCATCTTCCATAGCTTCTTGTAGAGTAGCATACTGCTCCTGTCATTTCAGTTCTCTTCTGATGCTTCGTGGTAGTCCGGCTAGGAACCACATGATCGGGAGTTAGGGCTGCACTGCACTCGGATCGTAAGTGTTTGACACGCTCAATATAGTCCATGACCCTTTCTTGTTTTCCCATTTTGACTTTGCTCAGTAGGAGGAATGGGTCTTCTAGGAACTTTCTTGGTTTTAAGCGTGTAATGAGAGCCGTTTTAACCGCTTCCCAGGTAGATTTTTCTTCCTTTGACAGGTTGAAAAACCAATCTTGAGCCACTGCCAATAAGGACATGGGAAACAACATTTGCTTCTCCGCAAGTGTCCGTTCGTCGTAGATTTCACAAGCTTGCTCGTAGATCTGGAGGAATCGGATGGGATCTGATGATCCGTCGTATTTTGGTATTTCCATCCATGGTGCTCTCTGGACTGCTTGCAAGGGAGCGACAGGTACGGGTTGGCCCATTGGATCTATTGGTGCTGGTTCCGGTTCTGCCTCTTGTTGCACGGCTGCTAATCTGAGAAGGTGTGGTGCTTGATTTGCTATTCTTCGTGCTATCGATCGTCCCGATCTCAGATTCATCCGATGGTGGGTTCCAAAGTGATTGGATCTTGCTTATACAGAAGGATGTTGTCTGGATCTCAAGGATCTGATCGATCTGATCAGCCAGAAGTGAATTTTAGGTCTTTTACGGTGGTTTTCCCTTGATAACTTATTACTCCTTACACTTATTAACCTGAGATTTTGACAATAGCTAGATGTGATGCAAATCTTTCCACTGATCTGGTCTGCGAGGGTTCTTTAGCTATTTTTGCAGATAAAAAACTTGATATCTCTCTGTGCGAAGTAACTCTCGCAAGGCTCACAATAGCTGGATTTGGGTCAGATCTCACTATAGAATTCTCTGCGAGAGTTAACTCTTGCAAGAAGTGAAAATTTCACTGTCTGTGAGGGTTCAAAACCACTTTTTTGGCTTGATCTTCACCAAATCTCAAAACTAACTCTCGCAGGCTTCATCATTGATGTAAATTGACATTCTAAATCGATTGAAAAGGTTTGCGAGAGTTCTTACTGGGAGGATTTGCTGGATCTTCACTATTTAGTGATTTTTTAGCACTTAAACCCAATTTCTTACTCACTGAAATCAAACTAACTGTCGCAAGCTCTTTTGTGTCCTGGTATCATTAAGATGGAACTTCAGAATCCTCTACGAGAGTTCTTAACCACTGGAACTAAAAAATTTGCTGTCTGCGAGGGTTCACTGATATTTTTCCATCTTTTTTTCATTGGGAACTCTCGCACAGACACTTAGACATCAAACTGACTCTCGAAAGCTTCGCTGTGTCCCGGTCTCACTGAGATGGAACTTCAGAGGGCTCTGTGAAAGTTCTTATGAAGATTTGATTTTTTTTGGATTTTTTCAAGGGTTTTTTGAGTTTTTTTATGATTTCTCTCTGATTTTTACAATCTGCTTGGAACTAACTCTCGCAGGCTTCTATGCAGGTCTGGGATAGTACCTTGGAGTTGCTGCCAATCATGCAAGAGTTAATTTACACTAGTTCTGGAGATATAAAAATCTGATGAGATTTTAGGCTCTTTTTCCCTCCAAAATTGCAAATTGGTGTGTTTTTTGGATTTTTTGGCTGGTTGGTTTGGGTTCCCAGCCCTTAGAGGCTGTTCAGGACCTCCTCTACCCTCTCCCACCTCCTCTGCTAGCTGTGAACAGTCCAAACACAGAAAAATATAGAAAACTAACTCTAAACACCCAAAAATCTAAAGAACATCATTGAGACACAATGTTTTGTGAAAATTGTCAAGTAGTTTGATTGTATATTTGGCAATTTTGAGGCCGAGACAAAATATCAACTTAGAGATAGGTTTATATTTCTCAATAAAGGCCTAAATAGTGTTTGTAGTATTTTTGGCAAGTAGATAAATGATTGAGGTCAGATTTGGACCCATTCTAATTGGCTAGATTTCATACATTGCATCTAGACTACAATTTCTAGATTATTTGATGAAGTAACAAGAAGTTACCATTTAGGACAAGTTTAAGGCAAGTGGCCAAATGACATTTTGGAAGATATAAATATTTGTACACGTGTGGAGAAATAATCATCAAAGTTTCTTTCTTTGTGGAGAATTCATCTCTTGTATTTCTATGTCCATCTCTTTCATATTTCTCAAGTTATCTTGATCTCTAGTGTGTAGAATGTCAATTTTGTGATTGATCTTGCTTCCACACATGTGGAGGATAGTAGGCTGTTGTTGTTGTATGGACATGGACAATACCTTACTGTAATTTTATGCTTATGATCTTAGTGATTTATGCAATTCTAGCATGTGTAAAGTGAGTATTTCTATCTTGTAGCTAAATCTAGATGTGCACTCCAAATTGGCCCAAGATCTAAGATCCATCAAGTGTGTTTTGGATATCTATTTCTCAAATGGTATCAAAGCAGATTTCAGGCCAAAGTTGGTGGATATTCCAATCTAGAGGTGGATTTGAGGGAGCCATAAATTCTATGTGGATTTGGAGGTGTTACTAGTTCAAATCTTGCATTTTCAAGTATAGAAAGTGGATCTTTGTGATCCAAGCATCATTTTAGGTCAAATCACTTGGAGTAGGCCGATTTTTGAAACCACTTACTGGAATGTTGAGACAAAAATTTCTCATGATTGTGGATGCTATATTCTTCTAGGTGATATATCAAGATTTTAGCTTTTGCATATAGGCTTGATTCAATATTTTGTATTTTTGGAGAAACCCTAAATTTGATAGAACCTCTTGTTTCTAAGTTGTTGGAATCTCTCAAGAGTGGGATTCAATCGTAGGTGTTAGCAAAAGTTTATCATATTGTGTTTCGATCTATTGTGATCAAGAAATCAACATTCTATGTGCTAGGATTTGCTAGAAGAGAGAAAATGAGAGTGTGATTTCTTCTTGAGTTTCATTTGTTGATTTTCAAGAGAGTGCTAAGTGCATTGGGATAGGTTCAAAGAGAAGATCAGATCATTGCAACATGGCAATCTTAAGTGGCTTCATGTTGGAAGACAATGATAGGCTTAACTTAACAAATTGTTCAACTTGGAAGGTGACAATGGAATCTTTGCTTGAGATGAATGATTTGATGGATATTGTTGTAGGTGTGGAGGAGAGGCCTTTGGAACTTGAAAAAAATTGAGGTTCTCAATGGCTTATTGGATGATCATGCTAACTTGGTTCAAAGTTTTGCTATTCAAAAGTCATTGCCAAGTATGGAGGACTTGCAAGAGGTCTTGGTGGCTGAAGAGTTTAGACTCCAAGAAAGAGAAGGAGCATCTTCTACATTTCAAATTGGAGAAAAGGAAGCAATATTCATCAAAGACAAGTTCAAGGGCAAAGGCAAAAGAAAATAGTCAAAAGGGCAAGATCAAGGTGAGAAACAAACCAATCTAACTCTTGATGAAGATGGTGTTGATGAACAAAATTCAAATGATGCTTTTGTTATGTCATCTTGCTTGTTGGATAATCATGGACATATTTATCCTTGGTAAGTTGATAGTGGAGCTACATCATATATGACATATCATGAGGATTATTATTCATCATTGATGGCATTTGAAGGTGACAAGAAGGTGTGCTACATGGCCAATGATGGTGAGTGTGCAATCAAAGGGCACAATCCTATTTTCCTCTCTACTAATAGGAATGTGAATTTGAAAAATGTTTTGTTCATTCCATCTATTACTAAGAACCTTCTTAGTGTGAGTCAAATGCTTGAAAAAGGATTGAAAGTGGAGTTTGTTAGTGATGCTTGTTTGATAAAAAAAAAGGATGAATTGACTGCAAAAGAGTAGAGGCAAGGTAAGTTGTTCAGACTTGATGCTTGTGTTGTTGCTAACCAAGTTGGATGTATGGAAAAGGAGCAATTTTCAATGCAAGATGTATGGCACAAGAGATTGGGGCATCTCAACTACAAGTCATCGGAGGTGATGGCAAAGACGGAAGTTGTTTTTGGTCTTCCTAAATCTCTTACAAGCTTGAATCATGTTTGTGAGCAATGTGCTTTATCAAAGTCACATAGGTTACCTTACAAGAGATCTACATCAAGGTCAAGTAAGGCTTTTCAACTTGTGCATTTGGATACGAATGGTTTTACTACAATTAGCAATGGAGGTGCTAAGATGTATGTGACTTTTATTGATGATTTTAATAGAGCTAATTAACTGTACACTAATTACAGTATCACATTTGAAGCTTATACTATTGAATCAAATCAAACTGATTTATGCATATCCTTGCTACCCTATACTTGACTCACACTCAAGCACACCATCAAACCACCAGGTTTGGCACACAAAGTATCATGCAAACACAATGCTCATATAGAGAGTCTACCACACTCACTCTTGTTGAAAACCAGAATGTTCACACGTGTGGAATGCCAATTTTGATTGTGAATGATCTAGTTAAGCTTTGTGATTAGCACATAACCTGATTCTAGATTGAATAACAAGATCTAGTTCAAGAATTTATGACCAACACACAATCTAGCATACTAGAAATCAAAGAATAGTAACTTTCATAAAAGAATGATGAAAGTACAAAGAAATTAATGCATTAGCATAGCCTCCTCCACGAGTTAGAGAGAGAGACTTAGAATTTGCTTTGCACAGGAACACAGATCATGCTACACAGTACCACAAACAGAAAATCACTCTCCTCAGCAAGCTCACATAGCAACTGTATTTCTCAAAATGAAATTACACTGTACATATAGTTGTTCACTCAGGCAACCCATGCATGACCCAGGTTGCCGTTGGCGGGACGCGTGTCCCATCGACTTGCCTCGTGGTGAAGCCAACTGATCCTTATCCACTGATAGGACCCACAGTACAGTAACACAATGATTCTAACTTTAATTCTAACTCTCTCCCTTAAAGTAGAGTCATTTTTTATACAGTCATATACATAGCTTTAAAGTCAACAAACTTTAAATATAGAAAGTTTTGATCTAAACTTATCAAACTTTTCTCCAGTAAGTGGCTTTGTGAAAATATCAGCTAGCTGTTCTTCTGTGCTACAATGAAGAACATGAATTTCACGACTTAGAAGCCTTTCACGTATGAAGTGATATTGAATCTCAATGTGTTTAGTTCTCGCATCGAACACTGGATTCATTGTTAGCTGAAGACCACTCTGACTGTCGCTATGTAAAGTTGTTGGATTTTTCTGCTTCATGCCAATCTCTTTCAAGATTTGTCTCAACCATATAGCTTCTTGAACAGCACTACACATTGCCTTATACTCAGCTTCTGTGGTGGAAAGAGCAATTGTACTTTGCTTCTTACTAGACCAGGAAAAGCAATTACCACAAAACTGGAATATATATCTTGTGGTGGATCTACGATCATCATAGTCACCTCCCCAGTCCGCATCCACATAGCCACACAACTCAGGTAAACCATCATGCTTCCTGTACATCAAGCCATCACATAACGCAAAATGCGTTTAGTTGCTTTCCTATGCGTTTCCGTAGGTGCTGTCATAAACTGACTTACAATGCCAACAACATAGCATATATCTGGTTTAGTTGTGGTAAGGTAAATCAAGCTCCCTACTAACTATCTATATAGCGTAGCATCAAATGACTGTGATTCATCAAGCTTAGAAAGCCTTTTACCTGGTTTGATAGGCGTGTTTACTGGTTTGCAATCCTGCAACCTAAACCTGTGTAGTAACTCTTTGACATATTTCACTTGTGTTAAACCCACTTCATGTCCTTTTTGCCACACTTCTACTCCAAGGTAGTAATGCATCAGGCTGAGATCCGTCATCTCAAATTGTTCCATGAGGTCTTTCTTGACTATGTCTATCATCTCTTGATTATTTCCCGTAATAATCAAGTCATCAACATAAAGAGCAATCAAAGCAACCATACCATCAAAGCATAAGACATATAGATTTGAATTAGAATGTGTTCTCACCATCCTCTTTGAACGAAAGTAGGCATCAATCCTGCTATACCATGCACGTGGTGCTTGTTTAAGACCATAAAGCGCTTTCTTCAAGTGACATATTTTATTTTCCTGTCCTTTCGTTACAAAGCCTTCAGGTTGATCCATGAACACTTCTTCTTCTAACTCACCATTCAGAAAAGCAGATTTCACATCCATCTGATGCAAAGGCCAACCAAAATGTGAAGCTAAAGCAATAAGTAGATGTAGAGTATTCCACTTACACACCGACACAAAGGTCTCCTCATAGTCAATGCCTTTATTTTGTGCGTACCCTTTGATTACCAATCTTGCTTTGTGCTTTGCTATGCTTCCATCTGCATGGTACTTAGTTCTATATACCCATTTGCAACCAATGAGTTTCTTGCCAACTGGTGGTCCTACTAAGTCCCATGTGCTATGCTTAGCAATTGACTCCATCTCCTCTCCCATGGCCTTGATCCAAATGTCATCATCCTTCGCTTCACCATAAGTCAAAGGTTCTTTGCTTTGAATAATGCTGGATAACAGAGCATAATTTGCTTCATACCTTTCAGGTAGTATCTTCTCTCTTGTTGATCTTCGTAGTTCTCCCTGGTTAGATGATTCTGGAAAGCCATCTATATCACGGCTCTCCATCAATCTCTCAAACCACTTAGGGAGCTTTCTGTCAGGTGATCGGCTTCCTGGTGAGAATGTATCCCACGGTACATCCTTCTCCTTGCACTTGTCACCTGCGTTTGTCAACTGCAATTTCAATCCTTCTTGCACCAAAAGGTTTGTCCCTACCTCTCCAACCTATTTCTTGAGGTTGAGTAGTAGTATCTTGAGATGTATCCTCATGTTCATTACTCGGAAGGTCAATGAATGGATCATCATCAGGTGGTATCCTCACTATGCCATTTTTCCTACTGGATGTGTCTATCTTCTCAGCATCTTCGTCTTCATACATCTTGGATTCATCAAAGATAACATCTCGTCTTATATGGATTTTGTTTTCGACTGGATCAAAACATCTATAGCCCTTCACGCGATCATCATATCCTAGGAATATGCACTTGATAGCTTTTACATCAAGTTTATGTCTTTCTTCCTTAGGAATATATACAAAGGCCTTACATCCAAAGATTCGCAAGTGGTTCACCTTTGGCTTCTTCTTTGTGAATGCTTCCTCAGGTGTAATTTTTGGTATGGCAATGGTAGGACTTCTATTTTGAAGATAGACTGCCATGCTACATGCTTCTAACCAAAAATCTCCTAAGGACATGGTCCTCATGGGCCCGCATAAATCTGTGTGGATTAAATCCAAGATGTTCTTTGCTCTTGCAACACCCCTTTTATTGAAGTTCTCTCGATGCTGCTTCCCATATATACAAGATTCGCACATCGATTTCAAGTGATCTTCTATTGTAGGCAGTCCTGTTACCATCTCTAATTTTCTCATCAAACTGAGGCCACAACTCAGTTTGCGAAGGAACGGATGACACAAGTCCATGTTGCCCCTTGATTGTGGCATTCAACCTGTACAATTTTGTATTAGGCTCTCTTACTCCATTCGCAATAACTTTGAACTTTTGGTTCGCATCCTTCACAAAGCAACGATCATGGGCGAATTCTACTTTCAAATTTTGATCAGTAATGAATCCAACAGAAAGTAGATTTTTCTTCAAACCTGGTATGTAAAGTACCTCCCTGATCATCATGCTTTTGCCGTCAGGCAGTTGGATTGAAACTGTGCCTATCCCCTTGATCATGCACACCTCACCATTTGCTTGTGAAACAGATGTTCCATTATCCAATGCCTTCAAACTACTGAACTAGTTCTTGTTACCAGTCATGTGTCTTGTGGCTCCTGAGTCGATATACCATGCTTGATCATCTTGATTAGATGACAATGCAGATATGAAGATGCTAGAGTCTTCAGTCTCACCCTCATCGACAAGGTTACCTGCTTGTTTTGGTTTCCCCTTGCCTTGTTCCGCCAGGAATTTGCGACATTCACTCTTCCAGTGGCCCTTTTTACCACAATGGAAGCACTTGCCTTTCTTCTTAGTTTTGCTGGAAGATCCCTCATCCTCCTGAGACTTGGCAAATTGCTGTTTAGTCTTCTTCTTGCCCTTGCCCTTGCCTTGTTTTTGGCATGTCTTAGGCTAAGAACAGTATGTCGAGGCCAACAGTGATGTCAGAAGTTGAAAATAATGACCTGCACTTTTTTTCTTACCAGGCCACTCGCCGCTTTTCCACCAATTTGAAAGCCAAATCGGTGTTGCCTTCCGAAATGCACTAAGTCGTCAATTCCCAACAACGTGCCCAGTGGAATGGTGAAACTACTTCTGACGTACTCCGAACACTTTCTCCGCTGCAACCGCTCTGTTTTGCTGTACCGTACTTGCAGGTACAGTCCGGGTGCCCTTCGTTTGGAGATTATAGTCTTTCGTTTGGGTCAAAACGGGCAAAGGACCCAAAAATAGGGACTTTTCTAGCTTTTGAACTGTTTCTTCACTTTGAAGAAACTTCACTCTTCACTTGTGAAGGGACCCAACTCAATTTTCAGTATGAAAATTTTTAATGAAGTTGAAGGCCAAAATGCACTTCAATTCTTCAAGACCCCGTTTAAAGCTCATCTAATGGCTGAACCAAATTTTGTGGTTCAAATTTCTCTCCCATCACAGATTCTGGATCGTTGATTCACTTGACACCTCATCTAAAGGTTCAAAGTACATCTGGGCATCGAATCGAACTCCTGCATACGCTAAGAACTTAGGTACACTGAGTTCTTCATCGCGTTGGGCGCGCGAACTGCCCGCGACTTCCCTGCCTGCGGCCGCGCCTCCCTTCTCTCAAAAAGATCAGATCAAGCTCTCCTGTGGATCGTTTTGAGCATGATCTGAGGCCTGGAGCAGGGTCGCCCTACTGAATCCATGACTATAGAATGTTCTGTCAGGAAATTCCGTGGAAAAATGGTGATTTTAGCTCAACTTGACAAAGTGGCTTTTTTCACCTTTTTACCGCAAATCTGCTAGGTTAACTGTCTGGAGGCATCATGAGCTTGGTACAAGAAGCTCGACAATCTTTTGAAATCTCTAGACTTCAATCTTACACAACCAGACTATAATGTCTACATAAAAAGAGTAAATTTTATTTTTTAAGATACTGACTATTTTTGTGGATGATTCATTTATGATAGGTAACTCCTTGATGCTAATCAAGGACACGAAGAGTCAGATTTCTGAGAATTATAAAATCACAGATCTGGGAGAATCAACAAAGTGCCTCGGGCTGG
The DNA here is from genome assembly GCA_029204225.1 of Diphasiastrum complanatum. Taxonomy (NCBI): domain Eukaryota; kingdom Viridiplantae; phylum Streptophyta; class Lycopodiopsida; order Lycopodiales; family Lycopodiaceae; genus Diphasiastrum; species Diphasiastrum complanatum. Next base: position 46,089,550 of record CM055109.1, read on the forward strand.
AGATTGAAAGAGATCGAATAAAAGATGAATTACACTTTATTTATTTACACTTTGTTGGGAATACCTCCAACAGGACCCACGGCCTGAAGTAGTGTCGGTCCCTCTGCACTTTGCCGGTTTAGTATAGCGTTTTCTTCACCCGCCTTTGCTGGATCATGTAGGTGGTGACGTCCTCCATAAAGTTGAGGCGGTCCAGTTTCTTCAAGTCCTTGGGCATGTGAAGGGACTTGTGGACTCCTTGCAACCAATCTTGGTCGACCCATGTTTGGAATCTGCATGCCCATGGATCGTCCAGAAGCGCAGATCGGTAATACACACGAGCGATTGGCAGCTGATCTTCGACTTTGTCTGAAGGTAGCACCTTATTAATGTCAAAGAATATGGATGGGAGAAAATTATTCCATTTAGTCTCTATCCTCATTAGATGTTCTAAGTCCCAGGCGTAAGTGGCTGCCGCATGGACTGTTGGATCAGGGCAATTGATATAATGGGTTGCGAACGCGGTGAGAGCCCTTCTAGCATCTATATCCGTAGTACACCCATATTCTGACTGTATGATCGGCCAATTAAAATTCTGAAGTGTGATCTTATCCAGAGGGGTGCCTCATTTCGCCCATTTGGATCTTCGTGTACATGGTAGGAAGTGCGCGTTCACTCGTAATTGTTGTGGACTCGTCACGTAGGCCCTGATGGCCGCAGGGTCTCTTTAAAATAACTGTTGATGCCACTCTGGTTGTGGTTGGAGGGCGGGTAATGCTTGCAGTTCTTTGCCCTTTATGGTCTGAGTTGAAAACGATATCTGTCAGCCGCCTCTTGATGACTCGTGGAGATACTTTGATAGGAATTCATTGATTTTCTCCTCCATGGACTTGGGTTTTCGGAAGGCCCAGTTGGTAGATATCGTGCGTGAACCTCTTGATGATGTGGCTTGGCTTTGGCTGGTATCTGCACCTTGGCCCTGGTCTTGCGTCTCAGCAGCCGTATCTGTTTGCCCTTGATCTTGGCCTTCAGACCCTTGATCTTGGTTGAATCCCCCTGCTGCCTGCTGGCTTTGGTCTTGGCTGGTACTGGCCTGTGCAGCGTAAAAAATCGGTGGCGGTGGAATTACCACGGGGGTGGGCTGGACCTTCGTGTCCATGAATTTTGGCACGCGTTGAGGGCTTGCTTGGCATGGGTGAGCTCGTGAGTTGCGCTTGTCCGATATTTATTGAACTCTGCTTGGTAGCTATCTAAGGTTTGGCTATATACTTGCACCTGACGTCGAAGAAGATTCATTTCTAATTGAGAAATCGGCCTTGAGTCTGGTGCAGGTTGAGCTAACAAGACGAGCTTTTCATCTTGTAGGGCTTTGACCTCCATCCCCAGGCGTGTATTCTCTGCTTCCAAAATGTTTAGTTGCGCCTGGATGAGAGCATCCAATCCCCACTTTTCGAATGGTGCTTGGGCTAACATCGGGTGCAGTAGGTCATAATTCAATCTCATTGGCCTTCTCGCCCTTTGGCACACATCACACTTTTTTAAGTATTCCTCCATATCCTTATGAATCATTGGCCACCAACATCCTGATTGCAGGATCTTGCGAACTGTAATGTCGGATGCAAAATGGCCCCCACTCATGACTTCATGTGAAAGCGAAATGATCTGGGTGGCCTCATGAGGAAGAATACACCGCCGAACAATTCCGTCTGGTCCTCGTCGGTATAACTGGCCAGCAATCAGCTGATAAGGTCTAGCCTTCAAGATCAATTTTCGTTGTTCCGCCTTTGGTAGTGATTTGTCTGGTTGGCCCCACATTAGATATTCAACAATGTCGGCAGCCCATTCTGGTAATATGTTCACGTAAAATAAGGCAACATCTGCCAACTCATTATCGGGTTGGGTTGCAATCTCCTTCCCCTTGATTCGTGATACATGATCTGCCATGTAATGATGTTTTCCCTTGCGAACTACTATTCGAAAATCAAATTCCAACATCAGAAGTAGTCATCTGGTGATTCTCCCGGTGTTGCCAGTTTTATTAATAAGATAGAGCAAGGGTTGATGGTCCGTATATAAAGCAAAATGTGTGGCCATCAGGTAATGTCAAGATTTCTTAACCACATTAATCATTGCCAGTGCTTCCCGCTCTGTGGTTGAATAATTCATTTCGGTATCACTGAGCTGTCGACTTGCAAATCAGATTGGAAAATTCTTTTTGTGTTCATCTGGCTGGGTTAAGACTGCTCCAATTGCATACTTCGATGCATCTGTATGCACGTGAAACTCAAAATTCACACTGGTTCTGGAGATATAAAAATCTGATGAGATTTTAGGCTCTTTTTCCCTCCAAAATTGCAGATTGCAGATTGGTGTCTTTTTTGGATTTTTTGGCTGGTTGGTTTGGGTTTCAAGCCTTAGAGGCTGTTCAGGGCCTCCTCTACCCTCTCACACCTCCTCCGCTAGCTGTGAACAATCCAAACATAGAAAAATACAAAAAATTAACTCTAAACACCCAAAAATCTACCTAAAACTACTCTAAAAAGCAAGAAAATAGCTAAAATGCAGCTAAACTAGTTAGTGAAAACCTATCCTCAGCAACGGCGCCACTGTAGGGTCGAAGATCTTGCATAGTATAGCCTTACCGCCTGTCAACAAGGGTTAGATCACTAGATAGGTACCTAACTATGCATAGATGCTAATTTTAGTTAGTTTCCTACTTCCTCCCTAACTCTATTCACCACTAACACTACTCTCCCTTAACTCTACTCCTCTACTCTAACATTCATCATGATTTTGGGTGAAGGAAAGGGATAGAAAAGGAGAAGAAGAGAGAAAAGAAGAGAGAAAGAGAGAGAGAGATGAGATGGAGGTTAGCTCAAATGCTCAATGTCATTGCTTATGGAAAAACCTTAACTAGCATAACCAAAAAGCATGGGAAATGAAAATAACAAGCAATCACAACAATAGCATAAGCAAGATTAATTAGCAAATGAGGATGCTTGAGCTCTCGAAATGGTAGAGTCTCCTCCTCTCTATTAAGCATGAAAATAGTGTACAAATGGTGCCTTTTTATAAAATGGGGAAGGCCCTTTCCCCTCAATCCTATTGGCTAATATTCACATTGATCCTATCCATTCTTCTTGGACCCAACTTGATCCAAGGGTCCACAAAAAGTACTTGGAAATCACAAGATTCATGTGAGTCCAAGATTGGACCCAACTCTAAAAAGTAAGCTCTAAGTTCAGAATTGACTTTGGGCCTCAAGTTTTATTTTAATTACAAAGGGCCTAAGCCTATTATTTTATTTACAACTTCACTTGCGTGCTCATTGGGCCATGGGCTTATACAAGCAGGATGCCATGCCCTCGCAACACATTTTATATTTATTTACACTTTGTTGGGAATACCCCCAACAATATTCTGACTCGGATTTTGCAAGTGATAAAATGGATCAAAATCTACAAGTGCATATGTGATATATCTTGGAGAAAATTTAATATCTTGGCTTTCCAAGAAGCAAGATAGCATATCTCTTTCATCTTGTGAAGCTGAATACAAAGCACTTACTACTACAACAAAAGAAGTACTTTGGATCAAGAGGTTGCTTTTGGAGCTAATCCTGGTGAAGAAGGATTCCACTGATTCATTTTCTTTCATCCTTACTGTGTTCAATCGCGACTTCAAGAACATGGCTCGAGCTGGATTGCAAGTTTGAAATTGCAATCTAAGAGCTTCCCAAGGTCCCCTAGTCGTCGTGGCATCACTTATGTGAGTGATCACATGGTCTTTCACTGAAAGATTGATCAAGGATAATGCTCTCTGTGCCTTTTTATCAAAGGCCCTCCTGTCACTTGGAGTGGTATTTGGTCGGACTTCAAAACCTGCCACGATTTCCCACAACTCTTTTTCCATTAAAATGCTCTTCATTTTGAATTTCCAGATGTTGTAGTTAGAAGCCCCATCAAGTTTGTTTGCATCACCCAAAATTGCCTCATTGATGTTTGCCATCTCCGAACTACTTAAAACTTCACCTGTAGGCTATAAAGTGTATGCTAGAGCCAACCGTGATGTCAAAAATCGATAATAATGACCTGCAATTTTTAGCTTACCAGGCCACCTGCCGCTCTTTTGCCAAATTGAAAGCCAAACTGACGTCATTTTCCAAAATGCTTCACGTCACCAACTCCCAGCTTCCTACCCAGTTGAATGGTGAAATTAGGGTGCCCTTCGTTTGGAGGCTATAGCCTTTCGTTTGGTCAAAATAGGCTAAATGAGGTGAAAATAAGGGCAATTTGGGTTTTTGAACTATCTCTTCAGTGTGAAGAAACTTCACCCTTCAAAGATTTGGGAACCAACAGTTTTTTTAGTTTGAAGATTTTTAATGAAGTTGCAATGCACTTTGCACTTCAGACCCCTTCAGACTTTTGCACTTTAATCCAACAGATCCTTTAGATCCAACGACCCACCTATTGTGAAATGACCATCGTCGATCTGTATGAATCAAGATTGGATGGTTGTCAACGCGTTTGTTGTAAAAATTACAGCAAATAAGGATCCTAAAACACTTGAAATGATGAGGGAAACAATAGATTATGATTTCATAAGATTAGCACAAGTTGAACCATCAAAATCCATCAAAAATCTATGCTTGAACCTCACTAAATGGCCCAAATCCTTGAAGAAGGCTTCACACGTGTGAAAGTACGGCCTCCCACAGTCTGAGTACTGTACACTGTGAAAAATTGTCAACTAGTAGTATTTTCCTAACTTGAGATTTTGTAGGCCTATGGCCAAATAAAAGTTAGAGATAGGTTCATACATGTATGTAGAGGCCCAAAGTATGTGTACACTACTTTTGAGGTCACATTAATTAGAGGAGGTCGAGTGTGGAGCTCTTCTATTGGCTCATAATTTGGTGCATTCCTATTTGACCAAATTTCTAGGTATATGGGTGAATCCTATTGGACCCCAATTTTAGCCTATCATAAGACAAGTGGCCAAGAGGCACTATGGCTGCTATAAATAGCCATCTCCACGAGTATGTACACATCTCATTTTCATTCTATTGAATGAATGTTATGCTCTTTGAAGGTCCATCTTCTTCTCTCTCACTTTTTTGTTCATATCTTGCATTCTAGCCACTAGAATTGTGATTTCTTTGTTGCTATGGCTTCACACGTGTGAAATGCAGGTTGTAGGCTCTGAAGTACGGACAGGGACAGCAAGTTTCTGTTTGTGGAAGCTTATGATCAGATTTTGATGTTTAGTTGATGTTTAGTATGCTTAACATCACAATTTCTATCATTTTTTCAATCTAGATGTGCATAACTTCCATGGCCAAGATCTTTATGAAACTTTAGCATCTTTTGGATCTGAGTTTTTCACATGGTATCAGAGCATTAGGCGGCCAAATGTGCAGGTTTTGCCAGATTTATAAGAGATTTGTGGGCGAGTTTGCTTTTGTAGCATTCCAATCAAGTTTCTAGCTAAAAATCTTGTTGATTTATGTGTAGAAATTGGATCTTTGTGATCAAAACATCATTTGTATGCATTTCAATTGAAGTAGGGCGAATTCCCTCTGTACTTATCAGAATAAGGAGACAAAAATTGTTTTGGAAAGAGGGAGATGCAAGATCCAACAAGATCCTATTAGTTTTCCATTCTAGCATATAGTTTTTTGATTCAATTTCTTGCTTCTTCATGTCAAAAACTTCAAAATTGATGTAACCCTCTGATTTTCAGTTTGCTGAATGATTCAAGAGTGTATTTCAATCTTAGGAGTGAGGGAAAAGCAAGTATATTGAGGTTTGGTCTTGGTTTGATCAAGAAATCATAAAACTAGTGGCTAAAATTAAGGAAAAAGTGAGGAAAAGAGAGAAAAAGTAAGGTTTTAGGTTCCAAATCTTTGTGATTTCTTCTTGTGTTTCATTTGTTGATTCAAGAGAGTGCTTAGTGCATTGGAACAGGTCAAAGATCAGAGATCAATCATTGCAACATGGCTACAAATGGAGGCTACATGTTGGAAAGCAATGATAGGCTTACCTCCCTCAACTATTCTACTTGGAAAGTAAGGATGGAGTCTTTGCTTGAGATGAATGAGTTGATGGATATTGTTGTAGGTGTGGAGGAGAGACCTTTGGCACCTCAAGAACAATTGAGGTATGACAAGAGGGCAAAGAAAGCCCTTCACATGATCAAGATGAATGTGACAAATGAGCTTATCAAAGAGGTTGGTAAGTGCACATCATCTAGTGAAGCTTGGGAAGCCTTGAAGAAGGTTTATGAATCCAAGTCTACTTCTAGAGTGTTGACTTTAAGAAGGCAAATCTTTTCTTGTATGCAAAAGAAGACTGAGAATGGACATGCTTTTGTTTTGAGAGTTAAAGCATTGAATGATGAGTTAGCATGCATTAATGATGGCATAAATAATGAGGAGCTTGTTCAAGTGATTCTCAATGGCTTGTTGGATGATCATGCTAATCTTGTTCAAAGTTATGCTATCCAAAAATGTTTACCAAGTGTTGGAGACTTGCAAGAGGTCTTGTTGGCTGAAGAATTCAGGTTGCAAGCAAGAGTGGGAGCATCTTCTACATCTCAAGGAGGAGAAGAGGAGGCAATGTTCTCTAAAGGCAAGTTCAAGGGCAAAGGTAAAAGCAATTGGTCTAAAGGGCAAGACCAAGGTGAGCACTCTACTTTTGGCAAAAAGAAGGATAGATCTAAGCTAAAATGTTTCTATTGTGGAGTCAAAGGGCATTTTGCTAGTGATTGTTTTAAGAAAAAGAGGGATCAAGGGGAAAAGCAAACCAATCTAACTATTGATGAGGGTGGGGATGAGCTTCTTTCAAATGATGCTTTTGTTATGTCATCTTGCTTGTTGGCTAATCATGGAGACATTGATCCTTGGTGGATTGATAGTGGAGCCACTTCTCATATGACATATCATAAAGAGTATTTTTCATCTTTAATGGCATTTGATGGTGATAGGAAGGTAATCTATACCGCAAATGATGGTGAGTGTGCAATCAAGGGGATTGGCACAATTCCTATTTCACTTTCTACAAATAGGAATATAGAATTGAAAGATGTTTTGCTCATTCCATCCATTACCAAGAACTTACTTAGTGTAAGCCAAATGCTTGACAAAGGATTCAAAGTTGAGTTTGATGGTGATGCTTGCTTGATCAAAAAGGGGTGTAGTATCATTGCAAAAGGGAAAAGGCAAGGGAAATTGTTCAAGCTTGATGCATGTGTTGTTGCTAACCAAGTTGGATGCATGGCAAATGAACAAATGTCAATTCAAGAGGTATGGCATAAAAGGATGGGACATCTCAACTACAAGGCCTTGGAGGTAATAGCCAAAAAGGAGGTAGTAAGGGGACTTCCCAAGTCTCTTACTTGCTTGAATCATGTTTGTGAAGAATGTGCTTTGTCTAAATCACATAGATTGCCATATACTAGATCTATATCTAGATCTAAGATGCCTTTTTCTCTCTTGCATTCGGATATTCATGGTGTTACTACAATTAGCAATGGAGGTGCTAAGATGTATGTAACTTTCATTGATGATTTTAGTAGATTTTGTTGGGTTTATCTACTAAAGAGCAAGGATGAGGTGTTTGATGTGTTTGTCAAGTTCAAAGTTGCTATTGAGACTCAATTTACAACCAAAATCAAATGCTTGAGGAGCGACAATGGTGGTGAATACATTTCTAACAAATTCAAAGCCTTTTGCGATGAGCATGGGATCAAGAGGGAGTACACATGTCCAAGAACACCACAACAAAATGGAGTGGCCGAGAGGAAGAATAGAACCTTGTGTGAGAGTGCAAAGGCAATGAGATTGAATGCTAATCTTCCTAAACCTTTTTGGAGTGATGCTTTGTTGTGTGCAAATTTCCTATGCAATAGATGGCCAAGTGTTGTATTGGAAGGAAAAACCCCTTTTGAAGCTTTGTTTGGTACGAAGCCTAATGTCAAGTTTCTAAGAACTTTTGGATGCATTTGCTACTTCAACATTACTCTTGATGATAGAACTAAGGAGGATCCATCTTCAAGAAAGGGCATTTTTGTTGGTTATAGTGAAGTAAGCAAAGCATATAGGATTTATGTTCCTTCAATCAAGAAAGTGTTCACAAGTAGGGATGTCATTTTTGATGAAGGTAACATTCCAAAAGTTGTTTCAAGTGATGATGGTGTTGTTGCAACTAATGTGCTTGATGACAATGGAGTTGATGACACATTGGATGTGGATGTTGAAGAAGCCTCTTCAAGTCAAATTCCAAGGAGAACTCCAAGGCATAAAGTGAAACCCTCAAGGCTCACTTATGATGGCAAAGGTAAGCAAGTGGTGGATGGATCCAACTATGCTTTCCTAACTTCTTTTGATGTACCTTCATGTGTAGATGAAGCAAGGCAAGAAGAGGAATGGATCCAAGCAATGGATCTTGAGTTTGAAGCACTTATGAAGAACAACACATGGAGATTGGTGGAGCTTCCAAAGGGCAAAAGTGCAATTGGATGCAAATGGATCTTCAAGGTAAAGACAAATCAAGATGGATCTATCAACAAGTTGAAGGCAAGGTTGGTGGCTAAAGGTTATGCTCAAGAGCATGGCATTGACTATGAGGAAACCTTTGCACCCGTGGCAAAGATGGTGAGCATAAGAGTAATCATTTCCCTTGCAACTCTTTATGGATGGGATCTTTGGCAATTAGACATTTCTAATGCTTTCTTGAATGGTGATCTTGAAGAGGAAGTCTACATGGAGCAACCCGAGAGCTATGTTTCTCATAGCAAGCCTAATCATGTGTGTTTTCTACAAAAAAGTTTGTATGGTCTTAAGCAAGCACCAAGGAGTTGGTATGCTAGGCTTAACTCTTTTCTACTTTCTCAAAACTTCACTATGAGTGAGTATGATCATTCACTTTACTTTAGAATTAGTGCTAATGATGTTACAATCCTTCTAATTTATGTGGATGACATTATTTTAAGTGGAGGGAACAAGGAAGATATAGAAGATATCAAGAAAGCACTAAAAAAGGAATTTGAAGTGCATGATCTTGGTCTTTTGAGCTATATCTTAGGAATAGAAGTAATTAGAACTTCTCAAATCACTTTTATTTCACAAGAGAAGTATGCTATTTCTATTCTCAATAGATTTCATATGGTAGATGCAAATCCTGTTGATACACCTATGGAATCACATGTAAAGCTAACTATAAGAGGTAATGAAAGATCCTTCGAGGACATTACTCTCTATAGGAAGCTAATAGGTTCTCTTATATATCTAACCATCACAAGACCTGATTTATCTTATTGTGTTGGTAGATTAAGCCAATTCATGCAAGATCCTAGCATAGAACATTGGAAACTAGGAAAGAGGATCTTGAGATACATCTCGGGAACAAAAGATTTTGGCATTGTTTATAGAGGCTCATCACCTAACTTATTTGGTTTTTCAGATTCAGATTTTGCAGGAGACCTTATGGATAGAAAATCCATAAATGCACATGCTATTTTCATAGGTGATGGAGCTATCTCATGGATGTCGAAGAAACAAGCAACTATATCACTTTCTTCTAGTGAGGCCGAGTACAAAGCTTTGACATCATGCACAAAGGAGATGGTGTGGATCAAGAGGATGATTATGGAGCTTCATTTGCTGGATTTTTCAGAGAGTCCAATCATCTTTTGTGACAACCTTTCAGCCCAAAGTCTAGCAAGCAATCCGGTTTTCCATGCAAGGAGCAAACATATCGAGGTGGCTTACCATTTTGTGAGAGAACAAGTGTTGGCAAAAGAGATCAAGCTTGAACATGTCCCATCAAAGGAATGTGTGGCTGATATCTTTACCAAAGCATTGGGAAAGGACTTATTTTTCAAGCATAGAACAAGTCTTGGTGTACTTTCTAAATCTATGCTAAAACTAGTTGAAGAGGGAGTGTGAAAAATTGTCAACTAGTAGTATTTTCCTAACTTGAGATTTTGTAGGCCTATGGCCAAATAAAAGTTAGAGATAGGTTCATACATGTATGTAGAGGCCCAAAGTATGTGTACACTACTTTTGAGGTCACATTAATTAGAGGAGGTCGAGTGTGGAGCTCTTCTATTGGCTCATAATTTGGTGCATTCCTATTTGACCAAATTTCTAGGTATATGGGTGAATCCTATTGGACCCCAATTTTAGCCTATCATAAGACAAGTGGCCAAGAGGCACTATGGCTGCTATAAATAGCCATCTCCACGAGTATGTACACATCTCATTTTCATTCTATTGAATGAATGTTATGCTCTTTGAAGGTCCATCTTCTTCTCTCTCACTTTTTTGTTCATATCTTGCATTCTAGCCACTAGAATTGTGATTTCTTTGTTGCTATGGCTTCACACGTGTGAAATGCAGGTTGTAGGCTCTGAAGTATGGACAGGGACAGCAAGTTTCTGTTTGTGGAAGCTTATGATCAGATTTTGATGTTTAGTTGATGTTTAGTATGCTTAACATCACAATTTCTATCATTTTTTCAATCTAGATGTGCATAACTTCCATGGCCAAGATCTTTATGAAACTTTAGCATCTTTTGGATCTGAGTTTTTCACATACACCAGACCTACATTCAATCCTATAATCATTAGTAATCACAAGTACTCAAACAATTATGAACATAGAGAGCAATTGCACCATTATGAGAGAAAAAACATGAAATTGCTTGATTGATTTTGGTGAGATATCATCACCTATATATACATGATCCATCACGGTTTTGGGCAGGTATGAGTAGCCCTAAACCTATCCCTAATGCTAATTTTGGTGGATCTTTCATCCCTACCAAGTTAGGGTTGGAATCTTGGAGATCCCTCAACAATGCAAAAATTACCAAAAATAGCTCCTATTTTTTCTCCCTTGTATCTAAGCATAATTTGGACTCATTCCAAAGGTTCTAACACTTAGGTCTACTTGAGAACATCCTTATGAATGGAATCCTATGCTATTTGGCACGTGTGACAAGCCACATCATGACCATCTAACTATTTACAAGTCATATGACCAAAACTAGTCAAGCTAGAATTGTGAATTTTTAACACTCCTCCTCACTATCTAGCTTGGTTCAATCATTGCTTTACTAATCACTCCAAGTGATGATCTGAACTTCATAAAAGGTGTCTTTTGAAGTGGTTTAGTAAGTAGATCAGCTACACATTCATTGCTTGGAACATGCTCCAAAGCAATATCCTTGGCTTGCACCTTTTCTCTCACAAAGTGATGGCATATCTCAATGTGCTTAGATCTTGCATGGAAGATTGGGTTAGATGCAAGGTGTTGGGCTGATATATTGTCATTGTAGATGATTGGTGCCTCCTCTGAATCCATGATCTTTAGTTCCACCAATAATCTCTTGATCCAAAGTACCTCCTTTGTAGTGGTTGTCAAAGCTTTGTACTCAGCCTCGGTTGAAGATAGAGATATAGTTTCTTGCTTTTTTGAAAGCCATGAAACCACACCTTCTCCTATGAAAGTTGAATAGGGACTTGTTGATTTCCTATCCCTCTTGTCCCCTGCAAAATCTGAATCACTAAATGCATGAAGGTTAATCACATCTCCTCTATATATAATCCCAAAATCCAATGTACCCGAGATGTATCTTAGAATCCTCTTAGCCTTTTTCCAATGGATATTCAATGGCTTTTGCATGGATTGGCTCAACCTACATACACTAAAGCTAAGATCTGGTCTAGTTATAGTGATCCACATTAAGGAACCTATAAGTTGCCTAAACAAAGTGATGTCCATGAAGGATCTTTCATCATCTTCATTTGGCACTTTTACATCTTGCTCCATTGGTGTGTCAACACTTTTGCATACTTCCATCTTAAACTTCTTCAAAAGACTTTGAGACCCTCTAAGTGATTCTATGCCTAAGATGAAGTGAAGACACCCTAGATCTACCATCTTGAACTCTAAGGATAGATCTATCTTGATTTTTTCAATACCATCAACACTATTTCCACTAATGATGATGTCATCTACATAAATGAGTAAAAGTACAATACCAACATCATCAAACTTAATGTAAAGAGTAGGATCATATTCACTTTGAACAAAAGAAAGTGAAATAAGATAGCAATGTAGTCTTGAATTCCAAGATCTCGAGGCTTGCTTCAAGCCATAGATGCTTCTTTGGAGATGGCATACTTTGTTCTCCATTCCATGCTTGATGAACCCTTGTGGCTGCTCCATATAGATATCCTCTTCCAAAAAACCATTCAAGAAAGCATTAGAGACATCCATTTGACATAGAATCCATCCAAAATGTGATGCAAGTGCAATGATTAGTCTTATTGTGACCATCTTGTCCACGGGTGCAAAAGTTTCCTCATAGTCTATCCCTCTCTCTTGAGCATAACCTTTTGCAACTAATCTTGCTTTATGTTTGTTAACACTCCCATTTGCATTCAACTTAAGCTTGAAGACCCACTTGCATCCTATTACATTCCTTTGAGGTCTCTCAACAAGCAACCAAGTTTCATTCTCAATCAAGGCATCATACTCATCCAACATAGCTTTATACCATTCTTTGGAGTTCAATGCATCTTCAACATTAGACGGTTCTTCAAAACTAGATAAAACATAAGAAGTGGATGAGATACCCTCAACTTGCTGTCCTTTGCCTTGATATGTGAGCCTTGATGGCTCCACTTTTTCCCTTGAAGATCTCCTTGGTGTGATAGGTGGGTTTGGTGCTTGCTCCTCCATGAGCTCCTCCTCAAAACCAAGATCTTGCTCCTCGGCCATCTTCTTCTTGATTGTTGGAGCACTTGAGCCTTCTTCAAGCATATGCATATGATGTTCATCAAAGATGACATCCCTTGAAACAACAAATTTGTTCAAGGATGGGAGATAGACTCTGTAGCCCTTGCTTGAGCTTGCATATCCAAGCATGATCCCTCTTGTGGAAGATGGATCCTCCTTGGTTCTTGTTTCCAATGGCACATGCACATAACATATACACCCAAAAACTTTCAAGTGATTAAGATTGGGTTTCTTTCCATACAACATCTCATAAGGAGTTTTGCCTTCAATTGCTTTGCAAGACACCCTATTCATCAAGTAGTTTGCACATACAAGAGACTCACCCCAAAAGGATTTGGGCAAACAAGCATCTAATCTTAAAGCCTTAGAACATTCACATAATGTTCTATTCCTTCTTTCAGCAACTCCATTTTGTTGAGGAGTGTAAGGACAAGAAGTCTCTTTCTTGATCCCTTCCTCCTCACAAAAGGCCTTGAACTCATTGGAGATGAATTCTCCACCATTGTCACTTCTAAGAATCTTGATGCTATGATTATGATGCTTTTCCACAAACAACTTGAACTTTACAAAAGTATAAAATACTTGAGACTTGAAGGAAAGTAAGAACACCCAACAATATCTTGAGTAGTCATCAATGAAGGTTAAAAACATGGATGAACCTCCATTAGATTTGGTGCTAGCAATGTGCACATCCGAGTGTATGAGTTCAAGAGGATGAGATGACTTTGTGATGGAGTTAGGAAACACCTTCTTATGTGCCTTGGATAAGGCACAAGCTTCACAAACCTTGTCTTTCTTCCCAATAGACCTTGGTAGGCCTAAAGCATACTCCTCCTTGATCATAGCCTCCATGGAACCCGAGTTGACATGTCCAAGTCTTTTGTGCCATAAAGTAAAGGTAGATATCTTGCTCTTCTCGGCCAACATGACAACATTAGTATCGACAAATGCATCCAGCTTATAAAGTTTGCCAAGTCTAGTGCCCTTAGCCACTATCTTACCCTTCTTCTTGATGAAACATTCATTTGAAGCAAAGTCAACATTGAAACCATTGTCTACCATTTGGCCAACACTTAGTAGATTCTTTGTTATTGTAGGAATGTACAAAACACCTTCTATGTTGATCTTTTTGGAAGATCCTAAGCAAAGGGGAATGCTACCAACTCCTTCAATCTTACAAGCTTTATCATTTGCTGTATAGATAGACTTTATAGGTCCATCATAAGATAAGAGAGAAGAGAAAAACTCCCTTTTACTAGTCATGTGTGAACTAGCACCCGAGTCAATCCACCAAGGATCTTCTCCTTTGAAGCTTGTTGAAGAAAATATGGACATCATGAGAGAGTCCTCATGTGAACTCTCCTCCTCCTCCTCTTTGCTCATGTTGGCTTGGCTTTGATCTTGCTTCCTCTTGAAGCATTCCGAGGCATAATGCCCCATCTTGCTACAATAGTAGCACTTCACCTTTGATTTGTCCTTCTTGACTTTGGTGGTTGATGCAGATGCCTTTGGGGGTCCTTCTTGATCCTCAAGCTTTGTAGACTTCTTGAATGTTGATCCTTTGCCTTTGGACTTGCCTTTGCCTTTGGTGAAGAGAGCTTGGTCATCTCCACCTTGGATGGAAAGCCTATCCATCCTCTCTTGCATTTGGCTCCTTCTTGATTCCTCGGCCATGAGTGTGCCTTGGAGTTCTTCAAGTATGGGTAGCTTACCCATAATTGCATATCCCTGAACCAAATTGTCAAATTCAAAGCTTAGTCCATTCAATATGAGTTGAACAAGCTCTTCATCCTTGATAGGGTCACCTATAAAGGCTAGCTCTTTGTTCAATTCCTTTACTCTTAGGACAAAAGTATGTGCACTCTCTCCTTTCTTTTGATAGCTTCTATAGATTTGATTCTTCAAAGCTAACATTCTAGTTTGGTTCTTGGATTCATAGACCTTTTGCAAAGTCTCCCAAGCATCTTGAGCTGAAGTGCAATCTCCTACCTCTCTTAAGAGTTCATTTGCAACATTCATTTTTATGCAATGTAGTGCAACATTGCACCTCTTGATGTATTTGGCTTTTTCTTGAGGATGAATAGGTTCACCCTCCTTACCATTTACAATTTCCATCAGATCTTGCATGATCATGATAGATTCCATTCTAACTTTCCATATTTATTATCCTTTTTTTTAATGTAGGCATTGTTATAGAGGCTATATACAACGATAAATTTTTATTCTCAACATAAATATTGTAGAAAAATAAATAAGCTTGAGCAAGAGCATCCAAATGAGGCAAAGGGCTGTTATAAATAGGCTACAAGCATGGGAGAATTTCTTCTCTCATTCATTCTTATGGAAGATATCTCTTTGGAGTTTTACAACCATATTTGTATTTTGGTGATGATAGTGAATTCTTGTGTACCGAATGTTATTTTTTTTATATGTATGAGTTCACATGTGTGAATACTGTTGTTGTACGACTGGTGTATGGACTGGAATAGTAAATTAACTTACAATAAGTGATTTTGACAAGTTCTTGTTGAGTTTACATCTTCTATGTAATATTTCTACATTGTTAATGATGCTAGATGTGCTTTCCATTTTGGACAAAGATCAAAGGACCTAATTAGGTCTTTGTGATCTGATTTTCTTCACATGATATCAAAGCTTTGTTTCAGGCTATAAGTGGAAAAGAAGCCAGTTCTAGTGAGTGATTTGGAGGTATCACCAATTCTAGAGTGCTAGAGTGATTCCTTGTAAAAATCAAGCATTTTCATGGGTAGAATGGAGATTTTTGTAATCCAAAACTCAATGTAGGTCAAAATACTTGTAGTAGGGTGATTTCTCTCCCTACTAGTTAGATTGTGGTGAGTTTTAGTGCATAAGAAAGAGAAAATAACATTCTTCAATATTCTATATCAAGTTTTTAGCTTTTGAATGTAGAATGTGAATTATTCAATTTGTGTACTTTTGTGGAATTCTAAAATCGATGGATCTCTTGTGTTTGAAGTCGATGGACTTTTTAAGAGTGTGTTTCAATCTTAGAGAGTGCAAAAGTTCATAATATTGTAGGTTGATCATTTGTTGACAAGCGATATAAGATCATCTTTCCTCCATATAGTGTTTGTTTTCTTATTAAATTGTCGAAGTATTGTTGCGTGCTGTGCATTAGTTCAGTGTCTGCGGAAGAGTGTTAATAAAATCATCACACAGCAAAAGTTTCAGTAATCGTGCCAGATTCCTCTCACACAATTGTGGAATCTATTTTACTTCACTCTTACAAGGCAAAACATTCTGCTATTTAATTTAGAAAAACGCTAGAAAGATTTTTCTCTAATTCTACGTAATATCTGAATGCGCACCATTCTTCCTTGCAGGATAACGAAATCCCATCACACGAGATCCTTGCAAGCATTCCGAAAATTACAGTATGTGGTCAACTTCCTGGGCATTAAGTTTGTCTGTTTCGATTGTGCTAACACAATTGTTCGTGTTGTCATTTGGGATTGGATGTTTCTAGTCACCTTAGCATTTTTTTTGTTTTTTTTGGTTTGAGCTTCTCGTAATATATCATTCAACTGGAGAGCTTCATCATTGGTTATACTCATTTCAGTAGCTGTTCTTTGTGAACCAGTTTATCATGTGTTTGTCTGGTTTTTCATTTGAATTGTATCTTTCGCAGCACGGAAATGAGAACCAGGAAAACCTGGCAAAAGATTTCTCCAGAATTTCCGTACGTGCTAGCTCTCTGTCTTTGTCTCTGTCTTTGTGCTAGCTCTCTCTCTCTCCCCCTCAATAATCTTAAACTGAAAAGCTGATATGCCTCTCGTTATAGGGTGTATCGTTACTACTCCGCATCATAGTTCATGAAAATCTTAATGCTCAATAGAATGAAATTTCCTGTTATTTACAACATCGTCCTCCAGACATTCTTTGATTGCATCATGTTTCTACTTCACATCACTTTTAGTCAGCACTTAACCATATTTATGCTAATAGTACCTAGTCTGTTTCTAAATGGAAAGATCTATGTATACACTTGTAACTCGAAAGTCAACAAGTTTCAAGCATTATTTGGCAGCCTGAGTTTGCCTTTTTAATTTTTATAAATCCACCAATTATCCATAGCATCTCATGTTTTAATTATTGATAGGTATTTGTCTAACGGTACTAGGGTGCATATTGGAAGTGAAGTTTTAGTGCCAAACCCAATCGTTTCAGTTTTAAATTTTCCCTTAACATATATCAAAATAAAGTTGGATTAGATGGAAAGGAGTCTTGAGCATACTTTGTAGTTGGCTGAAGATAAAAAAGCTTAGCATGGCTATTCCAAGCTTGAATGTCTTGCAGTAGGCACAACGAGCTAGGGTTAGCTCTACTCTTTTTTCATTAAAATCCCACGCATACATTGGCAAGTGCTTTGGGCCTTTGCCGTCCATGTTATTAACTGACAATAGACCATATGCTCCTTCATTCTCTTTGACATTTACTAGTCGTTGATTGATTATTGGCTATTACTAGGCCTTGATGTTGCGTAGACCCAAGCCTTAGTTTGGGCTTCCATGTTCTATAGGGCTCTTGAAGATCATCACCACAATA
This sequence comes from Diphasiastrum complanatum, assembly GCA_029204225.1. Classification (NCBI taxonomy): domain Eukaryota; kingdom Viridiplantae; phylum Streptophyta; class Lycopodiopsida; order Lycopodiales; family Lycopodiaceae; genus Diphasiastrum; species Diphasiastrum complanatum. The sequence goes on from CM055109.1 coordinate 46,106,921, forward strand.
CATAAAATAAGGCACACTAATTCCAATTGAGCAAAAAAATGAACAATTGTTCGAATAAGCCGATCCGAACCTCACCTAGCCGATCCAAACCGATTCGAATCGGCCGATTTGAACCATCAATTCGAATGGTGGATGCAACATTGCCAACATGTGATAATTATAAACTTAGTAGACAAGTCGAAAGCTATTTTGCTACTAGCGTGGCTCACCTAAGACCAATAGTTCAACCAAGTGTCCCAATGAGCATATAACATGTGTCATGTGTGATTGGTCAACCTTGACATGTGCACTCATACACTGGACCAAGTGTCCCAGTGAGCATATGACACGTCCTGTGACTAGCCCACTCCTACTTTTTAGGAGGTCAATCCAGCCACTCCTAATAAATGACCCACTACCCTTGCACAAAGACCCATGTAGCCTGCAAAATCTAGGCCTTAATCTTGTAACTTGTGTCTGTTTAGAAGGGTTCAAAAGGCATGACTTGAAATAAATAATTGAGCCCTTCAAATAGTAAATAAGTCCCTAAAATAATCAATGAGACGCGTTTAATGTTGAATGTTCTTAATGCTCTGCGTTGATCATGCTTGCATGCATGTCCATAACTTTGGATGTGTGTGTGTGTATGTGTACGTGTGCAATGTATCTCTTACATTTTAAGACATTTGGCATTTCGAATGCAATGTTATGCTTTTAGAACTTATCTTTTATGCTCTGTACTTCTCATTTTGGATGTTAGAAGATGATAAAATCCGTATATGGAATTGGCTATATCTAAATCAAAGCATCTTAAATTTACATCTTGTGGCTTCTAGGTGTTGAGTAATTTAAGGGAGGAGCTTCTTAATACTGTGCAGAAGCTGAAAAAGGTGAGCTGGAGTTAATTTATTTTTTTTCAAAGCCAATACTGAGATCAAAGAGGTTGTCATTGTCCAATTTTTATCTGTTCTACATTGTGCATATTGATGCTTGAACAATTGTTGGTTATCTGTTAAACAATAATGTTCTATATGCAATGACTTATGCGTACAAGATAATCAACAGTACCTGTTAATCTCATAGGATATCTGTTCACTCAGATTTATGCATCCTAGTTGTAATGCAAAATATAAGTTTAAAACATTCACATCTACCAACGTGCAGGACTTGCAAGATTGGCGTGGCCAGCTTGACTCTCAAGTGAACACCTATCGCCAAGTGAGTAATGATTTAGCTTCTGATATGCCATAGTTGTCCTCACATGATGTACAGGGTGGGGTTGACTTCAAGTTGGTCCTCTTTTATATTGGCATTCTGACAGCGCAATAGTTCCTTTTAAAATTGCTATAGACTATACTATCTTCAACTTTTCTAGACATCAACAGTGCAAAAGTTTCTAAAGCCAGTCATGAAATTACATTGCATTCATGTTCAGGCAATTGTGTATGTTTTTAGCGACTCTGGAAACATTTCAAAGGCATTCCAAAATGCATTGGAAGATTTCAACTAGGTTACTTAGAGATAATATTCATTCATATATGTAAGAAAAGGCTGGACTAAGAAAATATGTCAGGTAAGTTTGTAAGTAAGTGTGTTTTCCCTTTAGAATCTTGAATTAGGGATTTGATTTTAACTGAGTTATAGTAAAAGCAGCTGTGACCTAACTTAACTTCGCACCTGTTAAGCAACTTTGTTGAGTTTTCTTTCATTAGTTACAAGTATATCCCAATGTCTGATACCGGGAATAATGTGCTGTGGGGAAAGTCCCGCCTCCAGTTAGACAACTGAATCCCAAGGGCCTAAATGAAAAATCAGCTCCCACTTGGGTGTGCACTCCAGCTGAACTACGAATGGGTGCATTAATTGGGGAGTAGACGGATTAGTTTCTATCAAAGGCTGGACTTCTGTAGATCTTTTGTGGAGACAGTGGAGCAGATCGACCTACATGAAGGCAGCAGAGCAGATGGCCTACAATTGTGGCATTGTCATCAAAACCTACAGTCGAGGCGTTTCTTATAGAAGCACAAACTTTGAACTGCAAATGGAAGAAACCTTCAACAATTGATACCACTTCATTAGCTTTTCCTTGACTGCCCATACCGCATGCCCTTTTGTGCATTAACCTCGAGAGCTTTTTTCTTGGAGTAATTTTCTTTGCATCACGGCTCCTCTGTTGTTGCGAGCGAGAGTTTCACCTGCAATAACCCAACCGCCACTATCCCTAAAGGTCCGGTTATACTTAGGACAGAACTGTCTGAAGCCAAACACATCTATACTTTGATTGTTGTATCACCAGATATTTGTTGTTAAGAAGCCAACACAAAATCTTCCCTCGTAAACAATTACCTGAAGCCTGGCATTCTGGACAAATTGTTCACATTTGCTGATTCATGCCAGGCTCCAGCTGATGTATGAAGACCCTCAGACCTGCGCCTTTGCAACCAGAACAAGTGCTTGAAGCACCAAATTTTGATCCCTTTCTGCTAGTTATAAATACCTTAAAGTATCATTAAAACACGACAACAGGAGTTGAAGCATTGCAAATGGGAAATATTGAAGATGCACGTCGTTGAGTGTCCTGGTCACCTTTCAGGTAGTTCAAAAGTGGCGCTTGAATATTCAATTCCAAGATTTGAGAATATAACTGCAATTGCAAAAGTTTCAGCCATGGCTAATTGGAAACTGAACAACATACCCTTGAAATCCCGGCAAACAATGGGGCGATGTAGGAGCATGGAGGCAGAGTGTGAAAGAGCAATTAGGCAGCATAGGAAATGGAGCCGCCTGTTAGCTAAACGCACTCCTTTGGTTACAGTACACCGTGTATTGATGGTAGTAACTGTAACTGAAAGCCAATAGCCCAACTCGTAGAAGGTTCTCTATTTTCCATCAGCTAGTAAATATTGCCTAACTACTGGAAGGCTAACTACCGGTGTGCCTTCCTGGGATCGTATTGTTAATTTCATTTGTGATGTTCTTTCACAAATTTGCCTATTCAGATAGTTGGTAATTTCATTAGAGACAGTGAGCTGGAATTAAATCGAGGAGATTACTGGCTGCATCTCATTTAATAACGTGGTTAACTGACGACGTTAAATTTAAATCGCCTGAACTCCTTAGAGTCTGCAAAGCTATTTAGTTCTTTATGTTTTCTTTCATGTAATGGTTCCATGCAAAACTTGATCTCAGAAGTTGCTCTGTTTTTTCAATGAATTAATATGATACCTGTAGGAGCTGGGAGAGTTAAGAAATACTCTTAACACTGGAGTGGAGCATCTGAAACATGTAAGTGACACTTTAAACCTGATTTTACTCAGTTTTGGGCGTGGAGAGCTTTTGTAGCCAGTTTAATAAGTTATTTCTGCAAGTTAGTTTTGATTTGAATGACTATAAAGTCTTCTATCTCAATTATATGTGGTTTCTAATTGTCAGGAAAAAATGTATTAGCTAGTGAGACATGTAGAGTTTCTGTGAAGGACTGTGGATTCTGAATTTGTTTCTTTATGGGGATTCTCTATTTTTCATCAGGAATTTCAAGATCTACGGAACGCATTAAAAAAGAACATCGAATGGTTGGAAATTCCCCCAGGGCATTGATTGTGTGAAAGTTTGCTATAAGTACTATCAACCTTGTAATAGTTTCATAGAATTATGGAATGGTGTGCGCTCAGAAACTACAATCATCAATTACCCTTGTTTAGGTGGCTACATTGATAGTTGAGCCAATTCTTGCTAATTAGCATCCGCCAAGGGAGTACACCTGTCACTTCCGAAGTTTGTAGAGCTGTTTTGCTTGATCATTGAGGCTTAGCTGAAGTTAGGACCAACACATTTGGACTGCTAACCAATCCATTAAGAATTTGTTGCTTTTACAAAAATATGTTTTCAGGGTAAGTAACACTAATCTTTTTATTCTTAATGTTAAATTTTCCATATTTATCGACCTTGCCAAGTGAACCGCAAATGTACATAATACATGCTCACCATAAACATGCCTAATTTTTCCTCGAATGATTCTGAAGGGCGGGGACTCGGGTGTGCTGTTTTTTGTTTCAGGGTGCAGAGGGTGTACGGACAACTACAGCTGAGACAGAAACTTGTAGGGAAACTGAAATTTGAGATCACATGTATACATGTGCTACATACACTTATTTGTACTGACATTTCCGTTAGAACAGGCTAGTCTTCTAGTTGTAAGTGCATATTATATTTGTGGACGATTGTTGGCAGCTTGACGAAATCAATCTTAAGGCTCTCAGATAGGCTAGCACTATTCTTCTTCCTAATCCTTGTTTGAACATAAACAGGATTCTTAATATTCGTCTGACTGGTGTGAGCATCAAAATGCTTTCAGGAAATTCTGAAGTTCTGATTTTAAAAGAGCTATAAATCTTGATAGACTCTTATATTTTATGTTAAGTTACACACTGTACCTGTATATTTTAAAGTGAAAATGTACATCTTGTACATGGAAGGACGTGTTCAAGAATGTTACAGTCGACGTGAAGTTACAGTATCTGTATATCTTTAAGTGAAAACGTAGATCTTGCCTGTGTTGTTCACATTGAAGGTCATGTTCAAGAATGTGACAATACACATGAAGACGCATATTTCACTTTACTATATGTGGTGGTCTAGTACTTCTATCTAAAGGAAAAATGCAAAATTAATAACCTTAATCAAGGCCATGATGCTATCTACGGTACCTTTTGCAGTTGATTTTTAAAGCTAAATTGATGAAAAAATGATAAAACCTTTACAGAAAGTTGCCACGACTGAGTTTTATTTTCGTAAGGTTAGTTTTCTTTGAGGTTTTTAGCAAAAATGGCAGATTGTTCATGTGAACAGCCAATGAGTGGGGTGTTACATTTCTTATTAACTGTTGACATGAGAATTGTGTTGTAATGTTTCAATCCTTGGGACGGACATGTTGGTTCTGTTTCTGAACGTGGCTCTAGAACACAGTTTAAATGGGCATTTGACGTTAGTTTCAAAGTCTTGTTTCTCCAACAAGACATGTATGGATACTTAGTTGTAACAGAGCTCCAAAAAGTACCTAGTAAAAATAATACGTAGATTTATTTTAGACAGTCAAAATTCGGGGTAATTATCCTTACCAATGTGTGATAAACTGAATTAGCTACTGTTTATTCTATTTGGCATCCTGATGTCTACTACATACATGTATACGTGCGACGGGATGTGTTTTGTTACAATGCAATTTTTGGAACAAGCATTCTGGAACGTTGTATGCAACTCGAAATCATTTTAGAGGAAGAAACATTGATGGATTGAATTGTTTTTGATAGTTTAGTTAGTGAATTGTGTTACTCTTATCTATGCTAAAACCATAGTTGCAGCGAAACGTGTTTCGCGAACCGTGATTCTCTGAAACCACGAAACTTGCAAGAATCTAATTTAATTTTTGGAAAAATAGCTTATGGCTGAAATTTTTTTGGGGAGCAATGGTCAAACCAGCATTTTGTCTCTCAGAAGTGCAGTAGATAGGGCCAACATATAAAAGTTAGTAGCTATTTGGTTGTTATGTGCTCTAGTTCTCAGTAATTGTTAGTGTTATAGTTTGGGCTTTCAACTCTATGGATGATGATCACTTTCGCAATCATTTTACTAGAGATGTGAGTGCAATGTGCATATAGTTGGGGGCATAAATATTGGGCCCTTATGGGTGCACATTTGGACCCCATTTTTATCTAAGGGGGGTTGCAGGGGGGGACTGCTCCCCCTGCTACTGTTCTCTATCTATGTCCCCCTGGAACCGTCTGTGATCGTTATGAACAGGTTAGAGGTTAGTTTGAATTTTTATCCTTGACAGAACCCAACATGGATTAATGCACCTAAACTTGACTAAATTGTATCAGAAATGCTCGGCAACATACATAAAAATAATGCTCTTAATAAGAGCTTTAATCTGATACCCATATTGCCCAAAAAGAAACACGTTTTTGAGCGTTTTTCTACAAAATCTGAAACGCGATTCTGGATCACGTTTTGGACTTCGATTCTGGATTGCATTTCTGAATCAGAGTGCAACTATGGCTAGAATTCCCCTACTCCCTAAAATATCATGTCACTTGGACATACCTACCTAGTTTTGTAGAGAAAGTTGCTGCCTTGTATATGTCGAATGCTTTTGAGTTCTTTTGTATTCTTGAGTTGGAGATATACATATAATATCAAAGCTTTTATTTGGCTTCATTTGTGGTCATGTGCATTGGTGGCACTGATGCTCTTCTCGAAGTTGGTTTTTCACCATTAGCACCAATTACAAACTCCCAACTAGCTTCCTCATGGATAAAGAACAAAAAAAGTATACATAGCCAAGCAAAGTTGTTCGTAAACAGTCCTCAATGGTAAGATTAAGTCGACCATTGAATTTTGCTAGCTGACGATGAATATCCATCCACCCACACCCCTACTCCCTCGTTAGCATCATCATCATCAACCGCATCTGCTCTATCCACAGAACTGCTGTTGGAGCAAATTACGAAATTACACAAACAGCAGATGGAACAACTTATGGCGTAGTTTGACTAGAAACTGAAGGCCTTATAGGGGGCTGTAGCAGTAACGCCACATCAACCGGAACCAAACCAGTTGCAATATCCAAGACGAGAAAATGTATGGTGTTCAGTGTGCACGCAAAACCTTACAACGAACGAGTGTCCAGTCCTAAAGCAAAATATGAGACTGACACATAGATTCTGCCATCTGTGCAATGCAACATCGCACGATACAGCATTTTGCCCATTCAACCCAGCGTCAAGGCGGAAGAAATTACCGCTGCTACAGATGCGACGAAGGACACAGAATTGCGGAATGTCTCTACAAGGGACAATATACATCCTTCTGTCGAGAATGTGGTTATGGACATTGTTTCAAGAATTGTCCATTTAAACCTAGAACCAGTGCACCTCTTAACTTCATTGCAATACAACAACCAACAGTTCCAGCAGGGATGCCATCGGAAGGACGACAATTCCACGCTCATGTGTTAGCGGTTATGCGAGCGCAGAAGATGAAGGAAGTGACTCCCTCACCATCAGCATCAGTCCCTGACGACCAACCCTTCAACTTCTGTGCCATCTCCGAATGTGAGAGAAGAAAGAAGACAGTACCAAAAAATAAGACACTGGGTACAGAAGGCACAAGTGGAGGAAAAAGAGCAAGAAAGAGTTAATCCCACGGAACCTCCAGTTGGCGTCGAACAGGAACCACAAGCGAGCTCACCACTGTGCATTGTTCAAAATGATCGGTTGCACCAACATGAACCACCTTTTCACATGGTGGAGCCCGAGGAACCACGCACTGAAAGGCTCACCCTTTTATTGTTAAGCCGTGTTAGTTTACCACTCGGAGAACTACTGCGGATTGCACCACAAGTGAAAAGACTTCTAGCTGAATGGGCCAAAGCGGATGAGGAGCCAGTAGCACTTGAGCCCATATATTGTACGAGTTATAAAGAAACAAGTAACGTCCTCCACATCGGAGCAGCATGGGAAAGTGAGGAACACAATATCCCATCAAACACAAGAGATACAAGGACGAGGCAGCAGTGGTAGATGGAGAATCGGGTGTCAATTTGATCTCCACTACTTTACAAGGGTTCAAGCCAACAAGATTCGCCATCAAACTGGCAGATCAATCCTGTGTGAAACCGAAAGGTGTAGTTGCCGATATCCCTGTAAAGATAGCAGGCATGCAGTTTGTGATTACTTTTGTAGTCATGGATATACCTGAATCTCCATCTGCATACTGTGTCTTATTGGGAAGACCATGGGTGAGGATTGCACAAGTAGTACACAACTGGGGTACGGGAAAACTCACCTTCGAGAACAGAGAACAGGTTGTAAAGGTTGATCCAACCACATGGGCGGTGAAACCTATTGCACCCAAAGCTGATGATGGATCATCCACCACAGATCACATGATTGATCGCCCAAGGCCAGCCAAGGGAGGTCACTATGATTAAGAGACGGATCTTGTGATATGGACATATGCATTAGCAACTATTGACTACAAGGCATGTCAATATGAATCAAATCCAGAACCTAGTACATCTTCACCCAAATGTTACACCATGGACACACCAATCACATTTGGGGTGAATATGATAAACGTAGCATGGATGTCAGCGGAGCCTATTGAGAACCCAGTGGACGATGATCTAGTCCCTTGGCAACATGCTCTAACTTATAATAAGGAGATTGAGCTGACTGATGAACAAGTTCTACACCACATGGACGCAGATCGTTACGGAACCAAGAAGGTACCAGCTCAACCACCACAAAAGTCTGCTATGGTGAAAGTCTCAAGTATCGATCCACCCAAGGCACCTGCGAATAAGAAGAATCACTTGAAGCAATGCTACAACCAGGTGTTCCGATGGAGTGATCTACCCGAAGAGGCAATAGCTACAATGGATGTTGATATTCGCAACCATGAGGCGAATGTCACGGCAGTCTCGGTGAAAGACAACAAGGATGAATCCACCAAAATGACAAAAAAGGATAAAAAGAAAGTGTCAGATTCCTTGAAGTCAAGCAAGATAGACTCAGATACAACGTCATCTTCTACACAGGTGACAGACAATCAAAAAATGACCAGTCGGGCTAAGATTAATATGCTGAAAGAGGAATCTCGATGAGCGCCAGTTCACGAGATGCCTGAGACTTTCAAGAATTACACCTTAATAGCCACTGAGTTCAAGAGACTACGATCGTTGTTGGTGAAATATAAAGATTGTTCTGCCTGGAGTTATAGTGACCTGAAGGGCATTCCACCAACAGTAGTCCAACACACCATACCCTTGGTGGATGGAGCAATCCCCAAGGTAAGCCGTTATTACCGCTGCAACCCGAATTATACTGAGCTGATCAAGCAAGAGTTGCAGAAGCTGATGGATGCAGATTTCATCTATGAAGTCGAGCACACAGAATGGTAATCACTATTAGTTATAGTACCCAAGAAAAATGGCAAAATGTGGATTTGTGTGAATCTGAAGGCGCTAAATGCAGTCACAAAAAAAATCATTTTCCTTTACCGTTTACGGAAAGTGTCCTTGACAGAGTAGCCGGCGTTGAGGCCTACAGTTTTCTAGATGGCTTCAGCAGCTACAACCAGGTGAAGATAACCCCTCAGGACCAGCACAAGACAACATTTGCCATGGAATGAGAACCTATGCCTATAAAGTGATGCCATTCGGACTTTGCAATGCCCCAAGCACCTTCCAACAAGTCATGCAGGCGGCATTCAAAGATTATCTGCAAAAAATTTTGGAAATTTTCTTGGACGATCTATGCGTGCATGGACCAGACTCACAACACTTATCCAACCTGGAGAAGGTGATACAAAAATGCCGCGACTACCAGATGTCCCTGAATCCAAAAAAAATGTCAATTTTGGGTAACACATGGCTTGATTCTCGGCCATATAGAGTCAAGACATGGGATCGCCACAGATCTATCAAAGATCAGGATCATTATTGATCTACCACCACCAGGGACGATCCGAGAAGTCTATATCTTCATGGGTCATGCTAACTATTATAGGATCTTCATTCTTGATTTTGTGGAGTTAGCTCGACTAATTTACAAACTCACAACGGATCCACATTGGAACGAGGAAGCCCTAAAGGCTTTCTAGAAGCTTAAGGATGCATTGGTTTCAGCACCAATCTTACGCCCACCCAATTGGTCCATTGAGTTTTACGTGCATACGGACACATCAAAGTATGCAGTTGGAACAGTCTTAACCCAGCCAGGTGAACACAAAAAGGATTTTCCAATCCAATTTGCAAGCTGACAGCTCAGTGATACTGAAATGAACTATTCAACCACAGAGCGGTGTAAGAATTGTCAAAAATTGGCAAATCTAGCTTGATAAAAAACCATGTAGTATAATGTAAATTTTGTACATAAGTGGATTCCACACATGTGAGGCCAAGATGACACGTGGCAACCCACTCCTAATGTACGTTAGGTCAAGTCCATAGGGTTGGTCATGTCATTTTGGTAGTGATTCCTAGTTTATAGGACCTAAATCCTAGATTTAAGGTGAAAATTTGACCAACTAGCTATTTACCAAGCATGACTCTAGGAAATAGACTAGGGTTTCATTTTAGGTCAAGGAGAGTGAGTTAACTTTCTTTTTACATGCTGGAAATCCACCTAACTTCAAGAAGGAAGTCGAATTTGCTATGTATTCCCTCTCTCCATAGTGAGAAGATAGAAATTTTTTGGAGCTCATTGGCAATCTCAAGCTAGTTCACTATGTACATTGAGTTTTTGTGATCCACCAAATCAATTTCTACTTGTTTCTCAGGTTGAAGGCCATACTACAACCTGTAGTACACACGTGTGGGCTCGGATTTCAATGTTTATCAATGCTTTTGATTGTTAATGCTTGTTGTTTGTCAAATTGCCAATCTAGATCAACTTTTTTGTGTCTAGTTTTTCGATAGATTGTTAAGCAAGCATCCAATCACTCTTGTGGATCTTTTGTAGATTCATTTATGGTCCTAAAGTACAGTACTTTCACATGGTATCAGAGCCAAGTACAAGAGCATAAGCCATTCATCTAATGCAAATTCATTTTTAGCCAGTTTTGGTGCTAAAAACTAGTATTGAGAGGGCAAGCTAGAATCTTGATTTTGGTGAGGAGATTTGATCCCAAACTTGGTAGGGGTCCAAATCCGTACTATTCACATGTGTGGGCACCTCTGAACCTACATTTATTGCATGGTATTCATTTGATCCAAAGAAATTCAATTTCTGAGCTTTTGATGTAATTTTTGGTTGAAATCTTAGGATAAACTACCAAGATTGAGTGCCATTGATTAGATTTGACTTACGGTCATGAGATCTAATTAATCTAGGCTCCAAGATGAATGGATAGGATCATTGTGAATATTAGCCAATAATATTGAGAGGCAAGGGCCTTCCCCATTTTATAAAAAGGCACCATTTGTACACTATTTTCATGCTTAATGAGGAGGAGGAAAATCTACCATTTTTGGAAGAGAAGCATCCTCATTTGCTATTCACTACTTGCTATTGCTCTTGATTGTATTTTCCCATTGCTTTCTATTTCCATGTTTATTGTTTGCCATAGTGAATGCAAGCATAAGGAGCATTTGAGCTAACCTCCACCCTCACTCTCTATCTCTCTCTTTCTCTTCTTTTCTCAATCTCTTCTTCTACATTCCTTCTCTTCAACCAAAACCATGATGAATGCTAGTGTAGAGGAGTAGAGTTAAAGAGGAGTAGTATAGTGGTGAGTAGAGTTAAGGGAGGAAGTAGGAAATTAACTAAAAGTAGCATCTATGCATAGTTAGGTACCTATCTAGTGATCTAACCTTTGTTGACAGGCAGAAGGGCTATACTACGAAAGATCTTCGACCCCATAGGCTTCCACACAAGAAAATTCAAAGGAAACAAAATCGTTCACGATACATCGATAAGAAATAAAACCGTTTGCGACATGGGCAATGATTCTCTAGGCAACACAACATGGCTACAATGATCTAGACAAGAGTAGCAATCAGTCTTGATGGTGCAAACTACAGGATATGGAAATTCAAAATCAAAACACTTCTGAAGGGCGAAGGCATCTAGTCGATGACCGAACTCTCAGAGAAGCTGATGATATTCCCTATGTCCTTACTTGCAGTGGCTCAGGATTGGTTTTTTAACCTGTCATAGGAAGAGAAATCCACCTGGGAAGCGGTTAAGACGGCTCTCATTACGCGCTTTAAACCAAGAAAGTTCCTGGAAAATCCATTTCTCCTGTTGAGCAAAGTCAAGATGGGAAAATGAGAAAAGGTCCGGGACTATATTGAATGGGTCAAACATCTACGATCCGAGTGCAGTGCAGCCCTGACTCTCGATCATGCGATGATCATGTGGTTCCTAGCCGGATTACCACGAAGCATCAGAAGAGAACTAAAACGACGGGAGCAGTACGCTACTCTGCAAGAAGCTATGGAGGATGCCATCAGGGAAGAGGATGCAGTATGTGATTACTTTTGTGGTCATGGATATACCTAAATCTCCATCTGCATATTGTGTTTTACTAGGAAGACCATGGTTGAGGACTGCGCAAGTAGTACACAACTGGGATACAAGGCAACTCACCTTCAAGAACAGAGAACATGCTATAAAAGTAGATTCAACCACATGGGCAGTGAAACCTATTGCACCCAAAGCTGACGACGGATCATCCACGACATATCATACGATTGATCGCCCAAGGCCAACCAAGGGAGGTCACTATCATTCAGAGACGGATGTCATGAGATGGACGGATGCATTAGCAACTATTGACTGCCAAACATGTCAATATGAATCAGATCCAGAACCGAGTACATCTTCACCCGAATGTTACACTATGGACACACCAATCACATTTGGAGTGAATATGATAAACATAGCATGGTTGTCAACGGAGCCAATTGAGAACCCAGTGGACGATGATCTAGTCCCTTGGCAACATGCTCTAACTTATAGTAAGGAGATTGAACTGACTGATGAACAAGTCCTACACCACATGGACCCAGATCGTTACGGAACCAAGAAGGTACCAGCTCAACCACTACAAAGGTCTACTATTGCGAAAGTCTCAAGGATTGATCCACCTAAGACACCTGCGAATAAGAAGAATCAGCTGAAGCAACACTATAACCAGGTGATCCGATGGGGTGACCTACCCGAAGAGACAATACCTACAGTAGATATTGATATTTGCAACCATGAGGCGAATGTCACAGTAGTCCCGAAGAAAGGATGAACCCACCAAAATGACAAAAAGGGCAAAAGGAAGGTGTTGGATTCCTTGAAGTCAATCAAGTTGGACTCAGATACAACATCATCTTCTACATAGGTGACAGAAAATAAAAAAATGACCAGTCGGGCCAAGATCAATATGTTCAAAGAGGAATCTCGACGAGCTCCGGTTCATGAGATGCCTGATACTTTCAAGAATTATACATTGGACGACATGGTAATCATGATGCCGCAAGCCCAACAAGAACCTGATCAAAGTCAGGCACCAGCGAAACAAGTCTTCGAGGGATCTGCACGAACATAGCCGATGAATAATGCGGAACCAGGAGAAGAAGAAATGATAGTGCATGTGGGAGAGCAGTTAACACCCATGCAGTTCAAGAGACTACGATCCTAATTGGTGGAATATAAAGACTGTTTTTCTTGGAGCTATAGTGATCTAAAGGGCATTCCGCCAACAGTAGTCCAACATACCATACCCTTGTGGATGGGGCAGTCCCCAAGGTGAGCCGTTACTACCACTGCAACCCGAATTATACAGAACTGATCAAGCAAGAGTTGCAGAAGCTTATGGATGCAGATTTCATTTACGAAATTGAGCACACAGAATGTGTATCACTGATAGTTATGGTACCCAAGAAGAATGGCAAAATGTGGATTTGTGTGAATCTGAAGGCGCTTAATGCAGTCACCAAAAAAGATCATTTTCCTTTACCATTTACGGAAAGTGTCCTCAATAGAGTAGCTGGCGATGAAGCCTACAGTTTTCTGGACGGCTTCAGCAGTTACAACCAAGTTGAAATAGCCCCCCAGGACCAGCACAAGACAACATTTTCCACAAAATGGAAAACTTATGCCTACAAAGTGATGCCATTCGGACTTTGCAATGCCCCAAGCACTTTTCAGCGAGTCATGCAAGTGGCATTCAAAGATTATTTGCAAAATTTTTTGGAAATTTTCTTGGACAATCTGTGCGTGCATGGACCAGATTCAGAACACTTATCCAATTTGGAGATGGTGCTACAAAAATGTCCGAATAACAGATCTCCCTGAATCCAGAAAAATGTCAATTCTGGGTGACACATGGCTTGATACTCGGCCATATAGTGTCAAGACACGGGATCGTCACAGATCTATCAAAGATCAGGATCATTATTGATCTACCACCACCGGGGATGATCCGCGAGGTCTACATTTTCATGGGTCATGCTAACTATTATAGGATCTTCATTTTTGCGGAGTTAGCCAGACCAATTTACAAGCTCACAAAGGATCCACATTGGAATGAGGAAGCTCTAAAGGCTTTCCAGAACATTAAGGATGCATTGGTCTCAGCACCAATCTTACGACCACCCAATTGGTCCATTGAGTTCCACGTGCATACGGACGCATCGAAGTATGCAGTTGGAGCAGTCTTAACCTAGACAGGTAAACACAAAAAGAATTTTACAATCCGATTTGCGAGCCGACAGCTCAGTGATACCGAAATGAATTATTCAACCACAAAGCGGGAAGCACTGGCAATGATCTATGCGGTTAAGAAGTTTTGACACTATTTGATGGCCACATATTTTGCTTTTTATATGGACCATCAACCCTTGCTATATCTCGTTAATAAAACTTGCAACACCGGGAGAATCACCAAATGGCTCTTTCTGTTGTTGGAATTTGATTTTCGGATAGTAGTTCGCAAGGGAAAACAACACTACATGGTAGATCATTGTCATGAATCAAAGGAAAGGAGATTGCAACCCAACCCGATGATGAGTTGGTAGATGCTGTCTTATTTTACGTGGACACAGTACCAGAATGGGCTGCCAACATTGTTGAATATCTAATTCAGGGCCAACCAGACAAATCACTACCAAAGGCGGAACAGTTGAAATTGATCTTGAAGGCTAGAACTTATTAGTTGATTGCCGACCAGTTGTATCGAAGAGGTCCAGACAGAATTCTTCGGCAGTGTTTCTTCCTCATGAGACCACCCAGATCATTTCGCTTTCACATGGGTGGAGGTCATTTTGCATCTGACATTACAGTTCGCAAGATCCTACAATCAGGATGTTGGTGGCCAACGATTCATAAAGATACGGAGGAATACTTGAAAAAGTGTGATGTGTGCCAAAGGGCAAGGAGACCAACGAGATTGAACTATGATCTACTACACCCAGTCTTAGCCCAATCACCGTTCAAAAAATGGAAATTGGATTATATTGGTCCAATTCACCCTACAGCAAGGAGTTTCCAGGCTCGATACATAATCGTAGCCACAGACTACCTCACCAAATGGGTCGAAGCCAAGGAAGTAAGAGTAGCTGATGCTAGGACCACTGCCAAGTTCCTTTATGAAAATATCATTGTGCGCTTCGGATGCCCGGTGGAATTAGTTAGTGATCACGGAAGCCATTTCATCAACGAGACCATCAAGGTCCTATTGGAGGAATTCTTCGTGATCCACAGAACCAGTACGCCTTATTATCTTCGTGGTAATGGACAAGCAGAATCATCCAATAAGATCCTGTGTAGCATGCTCACGAAAACAATTGAAGCTAGCAGATCAAATTGGGAACACAAGTTGCATGCTGAACTGTGGAGATTCAGGACAGCATATAAAGAGAGCACTGATCAAACACCCTTCCAATTGGTATATGGTCAGGATGCTGTGATGCTAGTAGAGTTTTTAGTTCCTTCATTAAGGATTGCCACCGCGCAACATCTTAATGAGTCCAAATCTCTACAACTACACCACGAAGCTTTACATAAACTCTGTGAAACATGTTTACTAGTTGTGCATGCATTGGCAGCTGAAAAAGAAAGACGTAAAGCTTGGCATGATCACAGATTACAAAAGATGGATCTTCGTTCAGGAGATTTGGTCCTGATGTATAAAACCAAGGCGATCAAGAGGAAGTTAAAATTCACGGGTGAAGGTCCTTATAGGATCAATGAAACTCTTAATCATGGGCCCGTGAAATTAGAAAAGCTAGATGGGATGCCATTCGACACACCCATCAACAGTAGCCGGTTGCACAAGTACTGGCCACCATAGTGAGACAAATCCAAATTGGGGGTGGCACGTTACAAAAAGCTAATCTGCACAGCCATCACCGCTAGATCTAAGGAGATCAAGCCAAATCAAGCTAAATCCATCAAAATTCAGCTAGATCTGACAAGATCGGAAAAATCCATCAGAATCTAAGGAGGATCCAGATCTTGATAGGATAAAAAAAAAAGCAGATCATCAGATTGAGTGATGGATCTACTACCAAGAATCCATCAAAACTTCCAGAGCACTACCAACAGTCAGATCAAGCCTGGATGAAGCTGATTACTAGTTTACAAAAGTTAATAATCAGAAAATCTCGATATCTCGTCCAAAAACACTTTGAAAGAGTATTTTTTTCATGATTTTTTGAGATCCCCTGGGAGATAGCTCTTGAAAATTGGACAGTCACCAGATCTGACCTAGATGCATCCATGAAAATCTTTGCAAGAGTTCTTGGTGTAGGAATCATCATTTTTTAGTGTATGCGAGAGTTCCCAGATTTTCAGAACCCTCGTAGAGCATCAAGATCATCTTACCAACTCTCGCAAGGTGCCTAAATAGAATCAGAGCAGTGAAATTAGTCGGCCTACATGGTCTGATCTTGAAAATCCAATCACAGGAACAAGTTGTGTGAGAGATCACTTCCTGCGAGAGTTGAACCCTCACAGACAGCCTGAACCCTCGCAGAACCTTCGCATAGCAATCAAATCACCTTTTGAACTCTCGCAGACTTCTCTGAGGTCTTAGAATTTTGTGAAGAAGGTGCCTGTCAAAATTTGGGTAGAATTGAACAAGAAAAAGTGGATTTCACCTAATACGCACTCTAAATTTCGTTATATAAGGGCTGAATTCAAGTCATTTGTCACTTTGCTAGCGAAGCTCTGTCGAAAATTCCACTGAAAATACCAAGTTTTTTGTTTTCAAACAAACTTCCTACCAGCTGTCATCTGCTCATATTAAAAACCGATCTGCGTTCTGAACTACAATCATTGTTCTTTAACACTCATTATTCTCAGTTTTCTACTGTTTCCACATCTTTTTTCATTTTCCACTGTTTTTTCTACTTTTCTAACTTTTTTGACCACTAATCATCATTGCTAACATGGCCTTCTCATCCTCTGAAGACTCTGGCACCAAACAAGTGATCCAGTGAGACATCCCCGAGGCCACACAGATTTGGCCTCTATCCTCTGACACTCTGATCCAACCATGGCTGCAGACAACTGGCCCACTCCTTGAAACAATGGGTTTTTACTCGGCGCTCTTCCATTCTGAGATTAACATGGGCCTCGCCCTTCACGCTTATGCCACCTGGGATGAGGACAAGGCTCGTTTCCACTTCCTGAACCAAGGTACCACGTACAAGGTCAAGATTAACGCCGACTCGATGGTCACCATTGGCATTATGTCCGGTGATTGTCAACCCATCTCCCATTGCCACGCCAAAGCTGTGATCAAACCATTCATCACCAAACCACACCAGAAATTCCCATCCAGACTAACAATGGCTACTTGATAGAAGGTATTACGGAACTCGTCATTCAAGCAACTGCGCATCTGTTGAATAACTTTCTGGTTATTTCAACATTTTGCAAGGACAGAATCCAGTCTATGCTGTTGAGTCAGATAGTGGAATCCTTTTTTAAATTCCCTAACCCCTCTGTTGTGCCATACGACTAGCATAGCTTCCTTATTCGAGAACTAACAAACTCCATCAAATCCAACAACCGTGAGTGAATTGCAGCAGGCCCCTTGTTGTGTAACTTTGCCTGCGCACTTCTCGAGGCGAAAGTGTGTGGTTTCCAATGCTCATTCCTCTTGTCTACCCTTGTGCCACATACTAACCTTTACCCACCATCTCAAGCATCTACCTCCTCCCAACCTACAGTCATTAATACAACGGCCAGCAAATAAATGCGTGGTGCTATCTCTCACATCTCCACCTGTTACCCGTAGACATGTCTCCACTGTCGCACTAACCACTCCATCAACCACCACCACTTCTTCTTCCGTGCAACCCCCCACTCCAATTTTTGTTGCTGCTACCTCTCTTCCTGTTCCATCCACATCTGTTTCTATCTCCATCCCCGTTTCTTCTGTTGATACCACTCCTACTTCTCTTCCAGTGTCCACTGCTCCATCCATCACCATCGCATCCTCCATCACTCCTGCCACCACCGTTGCTCCTCTCACATTCAATCCTTCTGATTTGCAACTGTCCCCCACACTCTGGCATGGATGCAAATTATCAATTTTTCATCCCCACACCGGACACTTTCTGCTCCATCCTCACCTTCTTCCATACTCCACACCACCCTTTAGTTCCCCACTGTTTCTCCCATCCTCTCGTTCGGACAAACCGTCCTCACCCCTGTTTCCATAGTTGTTTCTCACACCCCACCCGCTTCGCCAACAAAGGTTGCCAAGGGCAACCAACCGTTGCCTGATGACGCATTTGTACAAACAATTTTTGTAGCATCACCAGATTGGGCTGACCCTACCGCCCCAGATAGCATCAGGACAAATGAAAATCTGATCGAAGACAATGACGACGGAATTTCACAAGTCGTCGGGGCCGATACAAAACAAGCCCCTGCCAGTGCCAGTGTACCAACTGCTCCCACGGATCTAACGACAGCGTACCGAACTCTAGAAAAATACATCCTGGATGCGGTAGCGGCCAAAGCTATTCTGGAAAGCAAGGTACTACAGTTGGCAACGAGTAATACACAGCTGCGAGCAGACCTTGCCAAGCTGCAACAGAAGGAAAATGGCCTAAATAAATATATTCAAAGCCTCTCCAAAGCGCTGACTGAGGTCTTTACAAAGGTGCGGGAGCTTCAAGCTGAAGCATCCCAACGGCTTACCCCCATCCAGGCGCAACTTACACTTTGGAAGCAGAGAACACGCGCCTGGGGACGAAGATCAAAGCCTTACAAGACGAAAAGCTCGTCTGGTTAGTTCAATCTGCACCGGACACAAGGTCATTTTTCCAATCAGAGATGAATCTTCTATGGTGTCAGGTGCAGATTTATAGCCAAACCCTCAACAGCTACCAGGCGGAGTTCAATAAGTATCGGACAAGCGCAATACAAGAGCTCGCCCAGGACAAGCAAGCCCTCAAGGCATGCCAAAAATACATGGAAACGAAGGCCCTGTCCACTCCCGTGGTAATTCCACCGCCACCTAATTTTGACGCTGCACATGCTAGTACCAGTCAAGATCAGAGCCAGCAGACAGTAGGGGGATTTCAACCAGATCAAGGGTTCGAAGGCCAAGACCAAGGACAGACAGATGCGACCGCTGAGACGCAAGACCAAAGCCAAGGCGCAACCACCAGCCAAGGCCAAGCAACATCATCCAGAGGATCGCGTACGATATCTGCCAGCCGGGCCTTTCGAATACTGAAGTCCGTGGAGGAGAACATCAATGAATTTTTATCCAAATATCTCCACGAGTCATCAAGACACAGCTGGCAGATATCATTCTCAGCTCAGACCATCAAGGAAAAAGAACTGCAAGCCTTACTCGCCCTCCAACCACAACCGGAGTGGCGACAACAGTTATTTGAGAGAGACTCTGCGGCCATCAGGACTTACGTGACGAGTCTGCAACAGTTACGGGTGAACGCGCATTTCTTGCCATGTCCAAGAAGATCCAAATGGGCGAAATGCAACACTCCTTTGGACCAGATCACTCTCTTCGCATTCGCTAGTCACTACATCAATTATCACGATCCCATAGTCTGTGCGGCCGTCACTTATGCCCGGGACTTTGAATATTTAATGGGCATTGAAACAAAATGGGATGATTTCCTTCCCTCCATATTTTTTGATCCAAATAAGGTGCTAGCTTCCGACAAAGTCAAAGACCAGCTGCCAATCGCTCGCGTATATTACCAAGCTGCATTCCTTGGAGATCCCTGGACGAAACGATTCCAAGCATGGGTGGAACATGAATGGCTGACAGGAGTCCACAAGTCCTTCCATACTCCAAAGGACTCGAAGAATCTGGACCATCTCAACTTCATGGAAGACGTTACAAGCTATCTCATCCACCGGAGGCGGTCCAAGAGAATGCTATACTAAACCGGCAGAGTGCCGAGGGACCGGCATTACTTTAGGCCATGGGTCCTGTTGGGGGTATTCCCAACAAATTGTAAATAAATAAAATCCTCCAATAAAATGTGTTGCAAGGGCATGGCATCCTGTGTGTATAAGCCCATGGCCCAATGAGCACGCACCCATGGCCCAATGAGCACGCAATTAGAGTTGTAAGTAAAATAAACTTGACTTGGGCCTTGGAATTAAAATAAAACTAGACGCCTAATGTCATTTTAAACTTAGAGATCACTTTTTAGAGTTGGGTCCAAATTGGGACTCACATGAATCTTGTGATTTCTAATGTACTTTTTGTAGACCCTTGGATCAAGTTGGGTCCAAGATGAATGGATAGGATCATTGTGAATATTAGCCAATAAGATTGAGGGGCAAGGGCCTTTCCCATTTTATAAAAAGGCACCATTTGTACACTATTTTCATGCCTAATTGTTTGCCATAGCGAATGTTTTTCCATTAGCAAGCATAAGGAGCATTTGAGCTAACCTCCACCCTCACTCTCTATCTCTCTCTTTCTCTTCCCTTCTCAATCTCTTCTTCTACATTCCTTCTCTTCAACCAAAACCATGATGAATGTTAGTGTAGAGGAGTAGAGTTAAAGAGGAGTAGTATAGTGGTGAGTAGAGTTAAGGGAGAAAGTAGGAAACTAACTAAAAGTAGCATCTATCCATAGTTAGGTACCTAACCAACGAGCGAGACACTGACCGTCTTGCTCTAAAAAAAATTAAATTGATAATCCAATTGCTCTATCTTGTACATCTCCTTGTCCACCATTGTCTTGATTGCTAGAATGATACATGTTTTGTGATCTGTAGTCGCGTGTCTAGGCTTTTGCACAAGAAAATTCAAAGGAAACAAAATTGTTCACGATACATCGATAAGGAAGAAAACCGTTCACGACACTTTGATGAGTCCGAGATCAAAGAGTCTCAAAAAGGATTTCATATTGTCTCTCTTGAAGATTATCATGGAGGGATGGGGCCGAGAATTGAGGAGGATTCACCTCGAATCTTCTCACCTAGAAGATCACTAAGGAAAAGATCCATGCCTAAGAGGCTTTCTTATGGTGAGAAAGACAAACAAATGGATCTTAATATCACTAGTTATGCTTATTTTATCTCACATGAAGAGCCAAAGGATGTTCAAGAGGCACTCAATTGAAAAGAATGGTTTTTAGCCATGAAGCAGAAATATGATGCTTTGATAACCAACAAGACAGGGGAGCTTGTGGAACTTCCATCCAACAAGCACACTATTGGTTGCAAATGGGTTTTCCGAGTCAAATATAATCAAGATGGCACAATCAACAAATATAAGGCAAGACTTTCTGCAAAGGGCTTTGCCCAAATTAATGAACTTGATTATGAAGACACATTTGCACCTGAAGATGGTATCAATAAGAGTTATCATATCCATTGCTTGTTTTTTCAAATGGAGAATGTTCCAATTAGATGTCTCAAATGCTTTTTTAAATGAATATCTGGAAGAAGAAAGAATCTATATGGAACAACCACAAGGATTCATCAAGCATGAGTCCAAAGTATGCTTGCTCTTCAAAAGTCTCTATGGACTAAAGCAAGCACCAAGATCATGGTATACTCGACTAAACTCTTTCCTTATCTCACTAGGATTCATTCTTAGTGACTATGATCCTTCCATGTATATCAAGTTTAATGCTAGTGATATTGTCATTCTTCTAATTTATGTTGATGATATTACGTAGTATAGCCCTCCCGTCTGTCAACAAGGGTTAAATCACTAGATAGGTACCTAACTATGCATAGATGCTAATTTTAGTTAGTTTCCTACTTCCTCCCTAACTCTATTCACCACTAACTCTACTCCTCTACTCTAACAGTCATCATGATTTGGGTGAAGGAATGGGATAGAAAAGGAGAGGAAGAGAGAAAAGAAGAGAGAAAGAGGGACAAAGATGAGATGGAGGTTAGCTCAAATGCTCAATGTCATTGCTTATGCTGAGTTGTTGAGCAGAGTGTAAATGTGTAGAGATTGAGCAGTCTAGAGATCAAATAGTGGATCATGATCGTGCAATTCAGAGAAGGATAGTTGATTTGATATGTTGGTGATCAGATTAGTGACGAGTGGAGTTGATGAGTGAGCGCAGATCTGGTGCATAGAGTTTTGTAAAAAGCTATTGTCATTGGAATAAGAATCCTTGGAGTACTATCTTATCTGAGTTAACCGAAATGACATGCCAGAGTTGTGATGCTGAATGCTTAGAATTAGATTGTTGATTTATGCTTGCCATGTTCCACTCATTGTGTAAATGCTGATGAAACGAGATCTGTTATGAGTATTAGTATTTTGGGTTGATTGAATAAAATGTGAAAAATTGCCCATTCTCCATAGTGAGAAGATAGAAAATTTTTGGAGCTCATTGGCAATCTCAAGCTAGTTCACTATGTACATTGAGTTTTTGTGATCCAAATGAAACCAAATCAATTTCTACTTGTTTCTCAGGTTGAAGGCCATACTACAGCCTGTAGTACACACGTGTGGGCTCGGATTTCAATGTTTATCAATGCTTTTGATTGTTAATGCTTGTTGTTTGTCAAATTGCCAATCTAGATCAACTTTTTTGTGTCTAGTTTTTTGATAGATTGTTAAGCAAGCATCCAATCACTCTTGTGGATCTTTTGTAGATCCATATATGGTCCTAAAGTACAGTACTTTCACATAAAAGTGATGGGATCTACGGTCCATTTGACTGTACCAAATGTGGGCATGTTTTCGCAATAGATCTGGAAATGTTCGTAATATTGGAAACAATAATGGATTCAAATTGAGAAACATAACTGTCTGCATCGTCCAAAGAAGTGCCTTTGAAATCTACTATCCTCTAAAACAATACTTCTTCATTTTTTTTTTATGTCGTGTAATTAAATACTTTATTTGGCTCAAAGGTAATAGTACTAAAAGTATAATCACACTCATAATTCAGGAGATTAATTTCTTGTTTTATGCTCTTATCAATTGGCATCTTGATTGCTTAAGTTGCATGTTTTTTTTCATTCAAGGGAGAATTTCATTGCCACATAGCTAATGTTGAGTCATATCATGGAATTTTAGTCAATAACCCCATAAATTATTGTATATAGGAATCTAAACTCTTAATTTCCAATCTACAATAGATAAATTTTTGGCAGTAATTCAAATCATTTGCTATAGTGAATGATTTCCAAAAACATTTAACGAACGCATTAAACACCTAGGGGGCCCAAAAATAACATAGGCCCCATGAATTCTTGGCCATTTAAAGCATAAATTTATTAGTTGGACAAAATTTCTTCTAAATGCAATTACGTGTAGTATTATTCCCATGGTCCAGCCATTACCACATATCATTCGGTCACTGGGAAGTTCATGATGCCACTCAATAATGAAGTCCCAATCAGGTCCATTATCTAGTATTTAAAGGATTGTTTTCAATTTTTGTGATAAATTATGGGTCTAAATTATTTTCCATAGTTTGCCAAAATGTACTTAGAATAAATTTTATTCCATTGTTTTGCCAAAGTTAAAATGTTACATATAATGCAAGATAAAACATTGACTACAATCCATTACGATAGATAGTGGGAATGGGTATCATTCTAAAAATGATCTATTAGTCTTGGAGAGTATCAAAAAGGTTCTCCCCATGGCCATTACCTACTATGTATAGGGGAAGACCCAAGGGATAGGGACATCCCGACATAAAGACCTCCTAAAGAAATACTAAAAATAGAAATGGCCTAATAATAGCTGGAACTGCAATGGACCGCAAAATCCAATAATGAAAAAATCGTTGCTATTTTGTGCCTTTCCAAAACTCCTATACACATATGGAACCCAAGATTCTTGGGCGAATAGAGACTTGTGGGTAAAGACAACATGTCTAAGCCATGCTCACAAGCTCATTAGACTTGGAATTTGACATGCACACCCACCTTTCAAATGGCTTTTTTTATTATTTTTAATATGCATATGGAATTTATAGACCACATTTACAATATGAATGCTCTAAAAATGTAGAAAGAAAACAATTTTTTTTAACTCTATATAAAAAGGAAAATTTTAAAATTATGACCTTGTATGAAATTAGACTTTCAAATTCATCTTTCAACAAGAAGAGTAATTTTAAAGTCTTTCAATTGCCACTTTGCTAGAGTTTTTTTTTCGTCTCTCAATATAAGACAACCACGCCTGTCATATTAATTGCATTTATGAAGACCAATTGGCCCTCTTATAGGGGTGCAGTTCATGTCTCTAAGGGTCCATTGAGGTTGGCATTTGATTTGGCTGAGCCTTTGCAACCAATCACCCATCTATATCAACTCCTCATATAAGATTCATTCTACATTAGAGCATAGAAAGCTTTTTCTTTTCTCTCTTTTCCTAGAGCCTTAGTGTGTGTGCAAGACCATGGCAGTGGTGGGGATGGTAAAGGCATTCTTGGTCGTGGTCATGGTCCTCCAACTCACCATGTTTGCAATTATGTATAGTGGTCCAGGTGATGCATTTCTGGTAGTGAACCATACAAACTATCCTGTGTATTTTAATGAGCATCATCAATATTTGATGTCGGGTCAATCACATCTTGTGGATATTCATCGAAACAACTACACAGTTCTAGTCACAATACACTCCATCACTAAGATGCTGGATTTGTGCGAGGTGTTCGCCCTCCACTTTGTTTCACCTGTTGAGGGTGTCGTCAACTCTGAAAACCATCGTTTTGAAGTCCTAGACACATGGTAACCGACATTCACATCTCTCTATCCTCAATGTAATCATGTCTCTCACAAAAACTATTTCGGCCTATTTTGTTGAGCTGAATGATTTCATATTTTGCTTTATTATGTAGGAACTTCACTCGATCTTGAGCTACAAGGGATCCAAACAATGTTGAAGAAGCTATTTCAGAGGTTAGCAAAGGTTTATGAAAAATTTGACAAGAATGCACTTACCTAGCATGCTTGTTGTGTTGAATGACTCATACATAGAACAGGCGCACAAAGTCAACAATTCAATAAATGACCACTTTTTAATCTTTCAAATAGTTGCTTTGCGAGTAGATGATACAATTGTGATACAAATTTGTTAGTGAGATAAAACCGTTTGGATTGTTTCAGACAAGAGTGTGGGCTTGTGGCTTCTTATAATATCAAAGGAGATGTTTAGTGCCATTTATTTTGATATTTATATATCCTGGGAATATTGATGCTTTATTTATTTATTTTATTCCATTTCTACGTCCACATAGATTAATAGAAATTCTTCAAATGGACCTTAACATAATCAACATAGACTCTATTTTCTCATCAAACATTACTTTAAAGCATGCTACTGGCCTATCATTCATCTATTTCAGCCAAGTTCGAAGTTCATTTTTGTATATACTTATCAAAAAACACATTAGAGCATAAAAAGTCTTGTATTTGCTCTCTCTTCCTAGAGCCATGATGTGTGCATCTTGGTGATGGTCATGGTCCTCCACCTCACCATGTTTACAATGATGTATGATGGTCCAAGTGAAGCATTTCTAGTAGTGAACAGCACAAACTGTTGTGTGTGTTTCAATGAACATAATCAATATGTGATGATGAGTGAATTGAAAATTCTGGACATTGATGGAATCGAGTACTCAATATTAGTCATAGTATACTCCTTCACTAAGATGTTGAGCTTGTTTGCCATGTTTTCCCTCCACTTTGTTTCACCAATTAAGAGTGCCTGATTTGTTGATCTGAATCTTTTTATATTTTGGTTTATTGCGTAGGAACTCCAATCAACCTTGAGCTGGATCCAAGCAATGTTGAAGAAACTATCTCGAAGATTGGCACGAGGTTATGAGAAAGTTGGCAAGAAATGCACACACCTAGGATGCTTGTTTTGGTAATTAACTATTATATAGAATAGATGCAAAAAGTCAATAAGGCACTTTGACCACTTTTTAATCTTTCGAATAAATATCTTGCCATTAGATCATACAATTATGATGCATATTATGAATTTGCTAGTGAGATGGAACCTTTTGGATTGTTTTGGACAAGAGTGTGACTTGTGGCTTCTATGATATCAAAGGACACCTTTTTTTCCACAATGGCTTGCCATATTTATTTCAAAACAAGTGCAATATTCTTAGTTTCATATTATCTTAATGTGTAAAAGCTCTCAAGATTATGCTTGACCATATACACTACAAAAATTGATGGTTTTGCACGTATTATTAAATTCTCATTCTATTTTTTTTCTTTTTTGACTTCAATAGTGGATAAATCCTGATCAAGTCAAGGTCTATTATCACCATCAATCAGTATAACTTGAGAACATTGATGTTTAATGCATTTATTTTGATGTTCATATAGCTTGGAAATATTGATGTTTTATTTATTTGTTTTACTCCATTTCTATCTCCACATGGACCAATAGAAATACTTCAAATGGATCTTAACATAATGAACATAGAGGCTCCCATTATGTGAACATAGACTCTGGTTGCCCATTAGACATAACTTAAGTCCATGCTATTGGCCTATAAGATTGCCCATTTGTTAAGTTCATGCCTAGCCACAAACTTTTATGATGTGAATATAAATTTATATAGCATTGAGCATTTATCATGTGGAATTTCTATCGTTGAGTCTAGAGTTTCTTCAATGCTAACTCTTATTTATTCACCTGACTACTAGCACTTATACTTTTTTGAATTTCTTTATGGTTAATATATGTTGGCAAAATTTTGCACATGGAAAATCGGAGTTCTATAGGTAGTAATTTTCATGATTTTATAAAAATCAACTTGTAAATTTATGATGAAATTGGCATAAAATTGCCTATAAATAGGGGTCCCAACCCATTTAACATGTGGCTATAGGAAATTTTGCAGCCTTAGAATTGGCCCATAAAATTTTTATGGCCTTAGAATTGGATTGGATGCATAAATTGTAATAGTTGGCACATGCACAGTAAATTTTCTATGTACCGAAATTATTTTTTACTTATATACAATAACTCGGTGTGTTTTTTCAAGAAAATGGGTCCACCAAAGAAATCCCAAGTCATGAGTCCAGACAGTCATGAACTAAAGAAAAACTGACAATATGGGAAAATTTGTTCTAAACGGAATTGGCAAATTATGGGACAATGTCAAGGAAATTAGCCAACACGAGCTTTAATACCATTGTTGAAAATTGAATCTACATTGATAGTAGATTATTGTGATTGAAGGGTTTGGAGTGGACTTTTTGAATCCACTACAAACCCTTCAATCACAATATATAAGAATGTTTATGGTTCTACCATATACAAAAATCTACAAATTAAAATGAAGATATAGCTATGGTTGGCACAAAACTTGGTACTACAATTTTACTCAAAACTATGTCAGAGATGTATGATGATTATCTCTACCTAGAATCATAGAGTGATTGAAACTCTACAAAATATTGGGTTTTTTTAAGTCCACTCCAATCCATTCAGTCATAGTACTTAAGAATACTCATGACTCTAGCACTCACAATAATCTATATTTAAAAAAAAAAAAGATTTCTTGTCTAGATCTGTACACCTGGCTTGATGTGTACTCAGGAAGTGTAAACTGCAAGATAGAACATTCATGTATTAGTAATGGCTAAAAACATCAACAAAATAGAAAACTAATCATGATTCCAAAAATAAGAATAAACAGATTTAATCATCTTAGAAATATCAACATCTTCCTGAAGGATGAACCACTCAAAAAATAACTTTGCATTATACCCACAGTTGAATGAATCATTTTGCTGGGGTGACTGCAAAAAAATTTAGCACACAAGAAATCAATTATGAAACAGAATGAATTAGAATGAAACAAATACATTAGAATACTGATTTCAAAATGTTGTTAAGAAATACAGAATTTACCTCCAAACTAACGATCTGCCAGTCCACTAAATGGGGAACATCTGTTGGAATATATTTACTTAAATATGGCAAGTATATATCTACATCCTTATGCGTATTGCTAGCCGAGTTCATCTTGACACAAAAAACTTTAACAATACTATCTATAGATCTCTTAATAGAGATCAGGTTTAAACTCCAGTGGTCACTGCAAAATAAGATAGAAATTCCATTAGCTCCAATTCTGAGAACTATTTCCATTGATAATTCCAATGATAAAGCATTAAATAACAAGAAGCATTTAACATATCTTACTTGGTATGATAAGGCACAACTAGGTATTTTGTTGCTGGTGTGAATCCACTAGTCAAACATTGTGACAATGTGTAGTTATTCTCCTTGAAGGCTTGAAGCAAAAAATTACTGAGCACCAACAATTCATTGGATGAATCTCTTGCAATGTCATATTGCAAGAGTGTAATCCCAAACTCTATCACATGATCACTGATAGAAAGCTTGTCTATTTTTAAGATCCAAACAATCAACAACTCTATAATTAATACTAAAGTCAATTTCCTCTATTGTAAAACAAAATGGAGTACCAATTCTATCTACAGCATCGGCTATGTCCTTCTCAAATTTAAGATAATCATTGAAATCTATATATGTAAAAAGATTTGAAGGAGCAGGAGGAGGTGGATGAGTAGTATCTACAAGAATTACAGGAGTATCCAAAATCGATGTAGCTATATTTACAACCTTAGCTAGGGCAGCATCATCTACATTTGCAGCTGGGTTAGGCTTCGAAGAGTCAGTGGTATCTACCCTCCTTACTTTCTTCGGGCCTCTCTTGGGGGCTGCCTGCTTCCTAGGACGCTTGGTAGGAAGATCAGTCCTATCTAGAGGAATAGGTCTGGGAGCAGCAGGCTGAGACACGTGTAACTTGCAAAATCTCACTCTCATTCTCATCAGTAATTGAAAGTCCTTAGGCATTATGGTGACTCTCTTAGTATGAATAACAAGCAAAAATGAATCTTAAAAAAAAAGGCTCATATAGTCCTCAATAGATGTTGCTCACCCTCCTATTGCATCATCCTCTGTTCAGTCATCTAGTAAGGATATCAGTCACTTCCTAATCCACACTCTTGATAAGGATAGTGACTTTATTGATGTAAATACTGAAGTGATCCGGGACTCTTTTATTGGTGAAAATATGTCTGTTGATGAATCGATCCCTATAGAGGAGTCTAAATGTCCTTTCAATTTGCCAGTATATTGTATAATGATGTATATTTTACTACAACTGATTTAAGTCAGTTTTTTGACTATCGTGAAGATGAGGTTCTATGTTTATTATCCGGCACAAATTCCAAATTCTCCGACATTGTAGATTTTGAAACAAATGACCTTGTTGTTGGAATTGATTTTGATGATGAGGAGGGACTTATGACCGGTGAAGAATGCTTAACTAAGACTTTATCAAATATTGCTGAGGATGGACAAGGCAGACCATCCGATGAAGAATTCATGGCATTTCAATCCCAGATGGGCTTCCCTCGTCCATCATTAATGCATTTCACAGATGATTCCACTTCAGTAGGTGGTTATTATATTGATCATCCTGCTCTGGTTACTGATGATGATGAAAAATGTGTAAGTGTTTAAACTTCCTTGCATTAGAATGTTCTTCACTACTGAATGTATTTTTTCTAACATCTTTCTTATTGTAGGATGCTCTCATGATTGATGATTTTGCTGCAAGACGAGGTGGTTACAAACAAAATGCATCCTCGTTCCAGAGGGATAGTGGACTTGGCCACTATCTTAGGCATTTCTTGAAGAATGAGATATGTATTGCTCATTCGAAGCTGAGCCCAGTTGAGGAGAGTCTGGTAATGGCAGTTAGAGCTTTATCATTTTATCTAGGAGGACATAAATTTGTTAAGACAAATAAGATCATTTTTGTCAAAAGATCTTATGTTTTGAACATTCTAGGTTTTACTGATGGGAACAATCAAAACAAATGTAGACAAATGGAGAGAATCACTCAAAATTGCTTCCAAAACTAAGATTGGTGTCTCACATTGATTATGGCCAAATGTGGCTCTATATATACAATAAGTGGGAGCTCGTGGTACTGATCATCCCTCTGATCCCACATGTGTGAAGATGCTTCGTCATATGATGATTCATCATGCAAAACTGACACTTGGACAAAACCTTCTATTTTGAGCACTTTTGGTCCATTTTCCTTCTATATGGAGATCTACTTGGAAATCTTCTAGAAGTCAAAATTCGCCTACTTCAGCTTATTCCACACATGTGAGCTGTCTATGACACCTAACCAAAGGATGTGGCTCATGCAATCAATAGATTGATGCCATGTGTCATATGTCTAGAAAACTAGTTTTTGGCCTTTTTAGCCACTAGAACTTGAATTAAATCACATGTACAACCTATATGATTATGGTACATGACAAGTACACTATTTTCACACGTGGGAACAGGCTCCACACATGTGTGTTTATCTATATACAAGATTTTTTGCCTCTACCAAGCTTATTTTTGCATTTTTCACAAAACCTACAAAAATCAGAATATGCTTACTTGAATGCACGGATCCTTCTATTTCGATAACCTCCTTTTGAAAGCATTTGAATATCCTTGCAACTTTGTCACTTTCGCTTCTTACTTTCAGCCTTCTTCTTTGCCAATTCCACGTCCTTCAATAATTGTAAGTTTTCAATATGAATAGATTGTAAGATTGATTGCATTTGCTCTAGTTTCGATTTGATATTGATAGTTATCTTCTGTAATGATTTATTATTTTTTTTCAGTTGTTCATTTTCTTCTAACGTCTTTTGGAAATGACAATCTCTATTATGACAATAAGAGGATATCCGAATTAACTCACCTTCTAAAAAGTGAACTTTATTCACATAAAGTTATTTTCCATGGTTCTGCAATCTTTCACAATATCCTAGTAATCCACTATGCCCATTGCATATCCATGTAACGAAATGAGTTATTGAGGAGAATGTGGGATGTGTCAAAGTGCTTGGATCTCATGGATAATATGTTCTATCTATCCACAAATCCAAGTTTTTCTTTCCTTCTGCCCTATAACGAGAACAATCCTCAGCAGATATTTGAATTCCTTTGCCTCCTCTTCTCTGCAAAGGTGCCAAATCATTAGGGATATCCACATGTAGATGATAAAATGTCATCATCAGAAAAAACAATAGAGTGATCAGTTGCATCAAAGTACTATGACCAGATTCTATGAAGCAAAACAAAATACTCATATTTGATTATATGATATACTCTGTACGATCAATCCAATCTCCATGCTTGTATGCTTGATTCAAATTTGGAAACGTCACTCATTTTTTCATTCCAATAGGTAGTTGGCGCTCATATTTTCATTCCAATGTGATGATGACATTCATAATTGGAGATGGCACCCATATTTTCATTCTCGTGGAAGGAATGCATATGTAAATATTTTGCCTTTTTCTCTGATTCGAATTTGGGGATGGCGGTTATATTCTAGATCCAATGAGAATATTGCCCTTTTCGTAACCAATGGAGGGAATATTTTTGAATTTAGTCAAGTTATACTGCGAACTGTTTACAATTCCTAACTGTGACTATAGACACTGTGGTTAGATCATTGGGAGTTGGGGAGGCCTCGGGAGTGGTGGGGGCAAGCAAATAAACAATATTGTTTTTTTTATTTTGATATTTTTCTATATCCCACATGGCATTCCTTCAAGGGTCTTTTTGATATTGAGAACTCCTCTAATGTCAACGAGAATAGTCGACTGAGGAACTGGAAAGTTTAATGCGTCAGGAGAATCTGATAGGTCACCTACATGGGGACTGCCCTTTCCTTTGAGGTCTTGAAACTGATCTTCGATGAAGATGACATCCCGACTAGTGAATATCTTTGACTCGATGGGATCGAACAACTTGTAGGCTTGTTCTGTAGTAGTGTAGCTGATGAAAACACATTTGATACTCTAGAAGTCAAGCTTCTTCCTGAGATCACGAGGAATCTGTGCAAAAGTAGTACATTCAAAAACTCATAAGTTTGATAAAGAAGGTTTGGTACCTGTCCAAACTTTTAATGGTGTTTTGTCTGAGAGACCTTTAGTAGGACATTTGTTCTGAATATAGGCTGTTGTTGAAAGAGCTTCAGCCCAGAAGGACTTCGAAAGTGTCGCATATGATAACATGCACTTTGCTGATTCCACTATGGTTCTATCCTTTCTCTCAGCAAGACCATTTGACTGAGGCAAAAAGGAGGTAATGTATTGTTGCTCAATGTCGCTGTTAAGGCAATACTCCTTGAATTCGGTGGAGATGTATTCTCCCCCATTATCTAACCTCAGTGCTTTGATTATTTTGCCAGTTTGATTCTCAGCATGCTCTTTGAATTGTCTGAATTTGATAAAAGCCTCTGATTTCTGTTTAATGAAATAAACAACTGTTCTTCTGGAGAATTCGTCAATAAAAGTAATGAAATACTTTGCATCTAGCAATGAAGGGGTTTGCATAGGGCCACATACATCTGTATGATCAACATCTAACAGATCTTTTGCTGCATGCCTATGGTTTGATCTAAAAGGAATCCTAGCCTACTTTCCAAAGATGCAGCTATGATAGATAGGGAGATCGACCTTACCAGAAGGATAGTCGAGATCAAGAACCATGGATTGTCTGGACATGTTCATAACAGATGCATAATTCAAGTGTCCTAAGTGATGATGCCATAGTAATGCTTTATTGACTAGAATAGAGGTTTTCAAGACTTGACTAGGCTCAAAATAACAATGTGCCAATCAATATAAGTAGCCCTGTCTCTTCTCGAGTGCAAGGATCTTATTACTCCTATCAATAATTTTGCATTGATCAGATTCAAATTCTACCTTATGAAATAAATCTGTAATTCTACTTATTGATAATAGATTTGTAGAGAATTCAGGAACATATAAGACCTTTGATCATGTTGAAATCGCAATCTTACAGTACCTTCACCTTCAATAGTGTGAGTACTATTGTGAGCAAGATGAACAAATGTCTTCGTGCTGTAAGGTGTGTAGGAGTTGAAAATCTCACATTGATTGGTCATATGTTGAGTTGCTCCAAAATCCAGAAACCATGAGTCATCCAAAAATGCGCTTTGATCTTTGACCATAAATGCGCCTTCTTCCACTTTGACCTGGGGAGATGATGAAATTGTGTTTGCTTGTTGATCAGGTTGCTTGGCTGCGTTCTTCGCTTGGAGAACTCGGCAATCCTTGATCTCATGGTTATTGCGCTTACAATACCCACAAAACATCTTCTTCTTCGATTGTGGATCTAATGATTGTGCTTGACTTTGAGTTTGCTTCTGATTTGTTGCAGCCTTCTTGGAGCTTTTCTACTTTTGTCACTTAGAATACTTGTTGACATATAGAGTTTGAGAGGAGGAAGTAGACGAAACGTCCTGACTTCTTCGATTATCTTCTTGCAGCAACATAGTGATAACTCTGATAAGAGATAGATCTGAGTGTGTCGATATGATCATCACCTAGTTCTCATATGTAGAGGACAAGCTTGAAAGCAATGTGATAATTGTGTCTTGATCATCTATGACAGATCTAACAACGGCCATCTGTTGCAAGAGATTCTTAAACTGGTTAATGTGATTCTGAAGAGAATCACCAGTAGACATCTTGAATGTGAAGAATTTCCTTCGTAGATGTAACTTAGTAGTTATGTCCCTCATGTCATATAGTGATTTTAGGATGTTCCAAATGTCTCTTGATGTTTTAGCTTCAACTATGTGTCCAATCTGTGTATTTGATATATTGAGGATAATAAGTGCGAAAGCTTTACCGTCCTTCGATTTCCACTTTGAGTCATTGTCTTCAAGTTTTACTTCTATACCTATAACAACATCCCAAAATTTGTTGGTGATTAGCAAGGTCTTCATCTTAAATTTCCACAAATGATAATTGGATCCATTCAGCTTGTTGTCTGCGATAAGACTAGCTTTACTTTGAGAATCCATCTGGAAGTTAGTCTGCAAATTGATGACGCTAAGATGCAGTAATGCAAACAATAGGAAATCAATTCTCTGATACTGAAAGGTTGAAAAAAATTGAAGAATATGATTATCAATTTGATATTGCTAAAGATATCAAGTATTAGAGATGAAGCTCTGATATCATGTCGGAAAGTGGTGTGCAGAAGATAGGTCGAACTAAAAAAGAAACGAACTCGAAAAAAAATGAATGAAAATAATTTGAGTGTCTAGAAAGAAAAATTTTCGTGCGTGGCAGAATAAGGCTATCTTCCTCTTTCTCTATGCATGACTACACCTATCAATTTCAAACAAAACAATAGTCATAGAAATCATGTTTCATCTTATAGTAACTAAATTTGAAATCATCAGTACTACAATGATATGTAGCCAAACAATAATGCATTGAAATATTAGACAAATAATTTGTCGCAAAGAACTACAGAAACGCATACATTCGGAGATGAAACTGAACGCAATAAAAGATAGTATTGATTTAGTATGAAACGCAAAACAGAAGTAAATGAGTACTGTAAGTTGCGGATCGAAGCCGCGTACTCTATGCTATCTCTGAGCGACTAAGTCTTAATTAAGCACAATGCTGATAAGCAGTAGCGCAATAGCAATTTCTAAAACAACTCTTAGAAGTGAGCTAGAATGCTTAGGAGTCTTCAAGCTCGCAAGCT
This sequence comes from Diphasiastrum complanatum, assembly GCA_029204225.1. Classification (NCBI taxonomy): domain Eukaryota; kingdom Viridiplantae; phylum Streptophyta; class Lycopodiopsida; order Lycopodiales; family Lycopodiaceae; genus Diphasiastrum; species Diphasiastrum complanatum. The sequence goes on from CM055109.1 coordinate 46,141,507, forward strand.
TGAGAGAGAGAGAGAGAGAGAGAGCTAACTATTCAAATGCTTCTTCTGATAATTAAAAATGTATGAATATGAACAACTATTTATACTAAGAAATTAGGTCTTCAATTGCGATTGCCATTTGGCTGGGGTTTCATTCCAGGAGTAAGCACATTGAAACTAAGTGTCACTATGTCAGAAGCAAAGTTCTCGACAAAGAGGTCAGATTGCAGTACTGTCGAATGCAAGATATGACAATAGATATTTTTACTAAAGCATTAAGCTTGGATACACACAGAAAGTTGTGTAGAACTAAGTTTAAAGGTCAAGGCATTCATGGACTCAGATTAAGAGGGAGTGTTAGATTATTCTCCTACTAGTCGACTAATCGACATTTTAATCTTCATCCAATTCTTATCCAAACCTGTAATTTTTTTTGTGTTTCTATACAGTCTGCAGAACTACTCGAAAATGGCTCTCCGACATTTATTGACATCATCGACAAACTTTGAAGACTTCGGGCACTTCAACAAACTTTGGAGACTTTGGCCACTTTGGCCATGTCAATTGATTGGCAATTAATGTTCCACTCATCTTGAAGCTAAAGACTTGCCCTAATCTTACATCAAGTAAATTTCTAGGAATTACCAACTGGATGGATGGCAAGTCACTTTGGATGGATGCCAACTCACTATCCATTATGATTGTGACCTAATTTGCTATCCTACTATTGGACGTTGCCACATTTTTTTTCTACATTTTAATTGCATTGAAGCAAGAAGAATAGTTAGCTCTCTCTCTCTCTCTCTCTCTCTCTCTCTCTCTCTCTCTCTCTCTCTCTCTCTCTCTCTCTCTCTCTCTCTCTCTCTCTCTCTCTCTCTCTCTCTCTCTCTCTCTCTCTCTCTCTCTCTCTCTCTCTCTCTCTCTCTCTCTCTCTCTCTCTCTCTCTCTCTCTCTCTCTCTCTCTCTCTCTCTCTCTCTCTCAAGATTTCAAGCTTGAACATTCTAGCTCAGTTCTTCAGAGTTGATTAGAGATTGCTATTGTGATTACTGCTTATTAGTGGAAGTGCTTAATTCAGATAGAGTTACATTTTAGTGTATAGAGTGTTTTCTTGTGTGTAGTATGCCTAGGGTTTGGATCTTGCTTATGGTATGGAACATAAGTAGGGTTTGGATCTTGAGTATGCTATGGAACATAAGTAGGGTTTGGATCTTGAGTATGCTATGGTTTGTGGTGGTATTCTTGTGATTAGTTATTGGTTAGCAAGGGGGTGCTAGATTAGCCAAGTTGCAGGATTGCATGTGCTAGCTAGCTATGGTTGGGTGGTGAATACTTGAGGCCACATGTTATCTACCTTTGTGATTAAGATTAGGGACACAGGTGGACGAGAGATCCATGGAGGCTTGAAGATCCTTACTTGCAGGTGGAGGCATCCTAACTTGGAGTTGGGGAGCATCTTGGAGCTTGCAGGTTACTTGGAGGACCTTTGGAGACACTACCTTTGGATTAGGAGGACTTATTGACTTCATTTGTAAAAACCCACATGTGTTGATAAAATTACAGCAAATAAGATCCTAATAAATCACAAAGTGATGAATTTTGCACAAAGCATTGAATTAGATCCAAACTAGCAAGTAGAAACAAAACTAGATCTAGATTCTAGATTATCTTGGCAACTAGACACATAGACCTGATAGTGTAGCCACCAATATTGACCTGTAAAAATTTCAAATAGCTTCCAATAGACCTATTACACACTCAATATCAACAAGAGATTGGAGCTAAACTTTCCAAAACAAAGCAATGTCTTGGAAAATTGAAAATCTTGATTTCTACATCAAAATATATAAAATCTCATAGGTATGTATACATGTCCATCTCAAATTTAGGGTCTAGGGATACCCTTCAACATGATCCTCAAATTAATACCCAAAAATAGCCCATCATCCCTAGGATTGACATTGAGATCTTGAGATCCCTCAACAATGTAAAAACATACTAAAATAGTCCTACATTCTATTTACAATATCTACATGCTTACATCCATGCATGTTAAATCTATTGAGTAATGAAAGGACATGCTTAGATTGAAAAATGAAAATATGATCAAAAGTCCTAAGTACTTCTATACCCGAAATTAAGTGCAAATAGCCGAGATGTAACATCTTGAATTCCTTGGATTGATCTTGGTTGTTTTTTTCAATCCCTTCTATGTCATCTCCACTAAGTACAATATCATCAACATAAAGTAGAAAAGTACAATGCCTATTTCAAGAAATCATATGTACAAGGTGTGAGAAATTCAACTAGTTTAGTCTATTTTGGTCATATTTGTATCTTTGGCAATTGAGGCCAATATTTATATTAGACTTAGAGTTTGACCTTTCAAATTTATATTAGTCTAAAAACATTTGAATAAACACTTTTGAAAAGTGTGGAAAACTATAGAACACAAGTTTTGGAGGGATTCAATTTGAATAGTAGATACATTGAATCTAGTCACGATAAAATTTCATATCTTTGTGATTTCCTTTTGAAAATATTTGTCGTTGCTCAAAGGAGTGCCTTGTGCATTGAAACAAGTTGAAAGAGAGGATCAGGTCATTGCTACATGGCTACATCAAGTGGAGTCATGTTGGAAGCCAATGATAGGCTTACCTCAAGTAACTATTCATTGTGGAAAGTGAATGATGTTTTGGATATTGTTGTAGGTTTGGAGGAGAGGCCAACAACACAACAAGATAAAATGAGGTATGACAAGAGGGCCAAAAGGGCCCTACACATGATTAAGATGAATGTTACCAATGAGCTTCTCAAGGAAGTTGGTAAGAGTACTTCATCAGAGGATGCTTGGGATTCATTGAAGAAGCTATATGAATCCAAATCTACTTCTAGAGTGTGGACTATTAGAAGTCAAATCTTTTCTTGTTTGAAAAAGAGTGAAGAAAGTCCAAATACTTTTATTTTGAGAGTGAAAGCATTGAACGATGAGGTAGTTGGATGCTCATGCTAACATTGTTCAAATTCTTGCCATTCAAAAGACTTTGCCAAGTTTGATTGATCTTCAAGAGATCTTCATCAATGAAAAATATAGGCTTCAAGCAAGAGGTGGATCTTCATCAACATCTCAAGTTGGAGAGGAGGCTATGTTCATCAAGGGTAAAAGCAAAAGCAAGTGGTATAAAGGGCAAGATCAAGGGGAAGTTTCTTCAAATGGAAAAAAGGAAAGATAGTTCAAAGCTTAAATTCTTCTATTCTGGCATCAAAGGACACTTTGCAAATGAGTGCTACAAGAAGAAGAGAGATCAAGGAGACAAGCAAGGTAATCTTACTCTTGATGAGGATGGTTTGGATGTTCAAAATACAAATGATGATGCTTTTTTTATGTCTTCATGTATGCTTGATAATGATGGACATCGAGATCCATGGTGGAATGATAGTGGAGCAAGTTCACACATGACTTTTCACAAAGAATATTTCACTTCTTTGTTTGCATATGGAGATGACAAGAGGGTGATCTACATGACCAATGATGGTGAGTGTGCAATCAAAGAAATTGGCACAATTCCTATTTCTCTCTCTACAAATAGAAATGTTCATTTGGAGGATGTTTTGTTCATTCCATCTATTACCAAAATCTACTTACTGTGAGTCGATTGCTAAGTAAAGGCCTCAAAGTTGAGTTTGATGGAGATTCTTGTATGATCAAAAGGAAGGATATCTTGATTGCAAAAGGTAGAAGGCAAGGGCAAACTTTCAAACCAGATGATTCTATTATTGCTAACCAATTTGGATGTGTTGTAAGAGAGCAAATACCTATTCAAGAGGTTTGGCATAAAAGGATGGGACACCTCAACTTCAACTCATCATTGGAGGTGATGGCTAGGAAGCAAGTTGTGATTGGTCTTCCAAGTTCTTTGAAAAGTATCAATGCTTGTGAGTCTTGTGCTTTGTCAAAGTCACATAGACTACCTTATGCTAGATCTACATCTAGATCTACAAAGCCTTTTTAGGTTGTACATTTGGATATCCATGGAATTACTACAATTAGCAATAGTGGAGCTAAGATGTATGTAACTTTCATTGATGATTTTAGTAGATTTTGTTGGATCTATCTACTAAAGAGCAAAGATGAAGTGTATGATTTCTTTGTTAAGTTCACGAATGCAAGAAAGAACCAATTTTCTAGAAGTATCAAGTGCTTAAGGAGTGACAATGGTGGTGAGTACATATCTACCAAGGTCAAGGCTTTTTGTGATGAGCATGGGATCAAGAGGGAGTATACAACACCTTTTGAGATGCTATTCGAGAGGAGCCCGAGTGTCAACTTTCTTAGAACTTTTGGATGCACATGCTATATCAACATTACTCTTGATGACAGGACCAAGGATGATCCATCTTCAAGGAAAGGTATTTTTGTTGGATATAGTGAGGTGAGTAAGGCCTACAAGGTGTACATTCCTTCTACTAACAAAGTGATTGTTGGTAGAGATGTCATTTTCTATGAGGGGAACATTCAAAAAGTGTCTTCAAACATTATTGATAGTGATGTGGATGGATCTAACATGCTTGATGTTGATGTAAAGGATCCTTCTTTACATGGTGATGATGATGGACCTTCATCAAGTCAAAAGCCAAGGAGAACATCAAGGAAAACACAAATGCCTTCAAGGCTCACATAGGATGAGAAAGGTAAGCAAGTGGAAGTGACGCATTTTGTATTTCTCACATATTTTGGTGAATCTTCTTGTGTAGATGGTGCTATGCAAGGGATGGATCTTATCATGCTATAAAATCAAGTAATGGATCTGGAAAACATAGTTTGTTCAATGACTTTGATGGTCAAGTTGATGATTAAGAGGTTGATCTCTAAGAGCTTCAACAACATGAAGGGAAATATGGAAATTTGGATCTAGTCAAGAGCATCAAAGGAGAGGTAATTGGCCCAAGATTTTTTGGATCTGTCTCATGTTTGAGCAATTTCATGTGGATGTGTGCAGCTTGTCAAGATATGGAAAAACTAGGTACATTGGTGAGCATCATTTTGATGTTGGATTTGTACTAGCATTCTTGGATGGTTTTGCTGATGGAAATGAATCTATTGGAGGCTCATTATATCAATGGCTAAGTTTTCAAGTGTTGAGCTACTTAGTGCCAATGTTTGGAGATTGTCAATTTTTGGTGAATTCATGGTCATTTTCTTGTGTCAAGTAGATCTTGAAGATGGACTAGTAAAACTTGCTTAGTTTATGGAGTAATGTGATGCTGGATTAGTATCATTGATGTACTCACTCACTCATGAATTTCCAAGGTTTGATGGTTTCTTGTGGCAAGATGAAGATGGAGGCTCATTCATGGAGTGTCCTGGTAGATACATGGCAATAAAGGACAAAGAGGGAGGAAATAAGCAAGCAAATGTTTATCACTCACATTTATTGTTTAGTTTCTATAATTTTCCAAAGAGTTCAAAGTCTGAAACATGGAGGAATCATCTCATTTACATTCTATGTGATTCTTCATTTCATATTAAAGTCTTTCAGAACACCAAGCTGTCCTAGAAAATTGCTTTGAGGAATGTGCAACAACATGCATGGCCCTGAATACCAACAAATGTCTATTTGGAATCCCTTATGGAGTTTTACTAGGGCACGTAATCAGTCTATATGGGATGGCCACTGTCCTTGAAAAAATTGCAATGTTGTTAGCTATAATGACACCCACCAAGGTGGAACAACTGTAGTCTTTCCTAGGTTCCTCTGGTTACTACAAGCGATATGTGATGGCATATGCATATCTATCCCATGACTAGTTTGCTCCGAGAAGATACGAAGTGGGATTGGACCAATGAATGTGAACAAGCATTTAACGACTTAAAAAAAGCACCAGTTGAGGCACCAGTCTTGAAACCACCCATGTGTTTATCCCAAGTGCATGAAAAAGTTTATCACCCCATAGTGTTCACAGGAAGGAAATTGAAAGTAGCCAAACTAAACTATTCCAAAGCCAAAAGAATATGTTAAGTAGTAGCCTATGCCGCTACAAAATTTAGACACTATTTACCGCATAGAAAAGTAACATTCTACACCAAAAGCGAGACTATGACCATGATGATGAATAAATTGGAACTACCAGATCGATTGATAAAATGGATTCTTACCCTCCAAGAATTTGACTACAAACTTGAAAGCAAACCACCACGTTTACAGGGATTGAATGATTGCATTTGTGAGATAGGCAACATAAAAACTGAGGATAGCGATTGGGAGACTGACCAAGTAAGAGACCTTATGAGAATAGACATTACTATGATACCTGAGTGGTACGCCAACATAGCCACCTATCTTTTGACACTTACAGTACCAGAATCCATGCCCCATCAAGAAAAGAGGAAACTACGCTTACAAGCCTTGAGATTCTCATTAATAGGGGGTGTCCTATACAGACAAGGTATAGAGGGACTATATAGACGATGTATCACACCTAGAGAGGTTGGTTTTATTTTAGAAGAATGTCATGATTCAGTGTGTGGAGGCCATTTTGCGGGACAACTAATAGCACAGAAGGTACTTAGCGCAGGATACTGGTGGCCTACTATATTTTGAGATGCTCATTTAAACGCGCGTGATTGTTATTTGCCAAAGGATTGATCCACATGCCAATCGGACATGTTCTTTAGTGCCAATACAAGTGATGCTACCATTTGAGAAATGGGGAATAGACTTCATGGGACCCATCCACCCTGCATCATCAAGCAGAAAGCACTACATAGTTGTAGCCACTGACTACTTTACTAAGTGGGCAGAAGCCAGAGCGGTACCAAGAGATAATGCCAAAGAGACAGCATGGTTCTTGATGGAACAAGTGATAGGTAGATTTGGAGCAAAAAGAGTTAGTGTCTGATAGAGGAACCCACTTCCTTAGCAAAACCATTAAAGCCTTGACAGAACAATTATTTATCAGACACAAGAAAAGTATCCCATATCACCCACAAGCCAATGACCAAGCCGAGAGTATGAACAAACAGCTACTATCTATTCTGAAAAAAATTGTGGCTGAAAACAAAAGGGATTGGGACCGTAGGTTATATGTTGCCTTATGGGCTTACAATATCACCTATAAAGTTAGCACTAACCATACTCTCTTTTTCCTAGTTTATGGACAAGAGTGCATCCTACCCATAGAAATTGAACTCCCTACCATCAGATTTGCCATGGTTAGAGGCACTACAACAACGCATCGATACACTGCAAGAGTTGGATGAACAACGATTGACGTCCTTGACCCACCAAGAAATATACAAAAAATGGATAAAAACCATACACGATAGGAAAATGTCGGAATACAAGCTCACTAAGAGACAACTAGTACTGTATTATGATGTGAGAAATGAATTAATGCCTCAAACGTTCGGGATGAGATGGGGGGGACATACATTATCCAAAAGTTATACCGTTATGCTGACAGAGTTAAGTGGGAAATTGTTCAAGCATTGTGTGAACTTGAACACGTTAAAGACCTAATATGTATAAAATTCAACACTCGTGTACCGTGTATAATAGAATTTTGTTTTGTTTCAGGTACCCAGTTATAATAGAGTAAAAGAGGAGGATATGAGACTATGCAACTATGGCACAAGAACAATCAAGATCCATCAGAATGATCCAAGAAAGAGGGCCTGAATTGACTGAGCCTCTAATACAAGCAATCAATCCTTATGTGAGAAGTTTTGAGTGGGATTCCCAAGAATCAGAATTGTGGATAGATTCATGACTAATGTAGGAATGGAATGGGAATGAGGACCCAACATTCTTAACCTTTTTGTGGGCACACCAAACCATCTGTCGCATACTTGTTAGTTGCGAATACGATACCTCTTGTCGTTCACATTATGACCTCGACAGTCCGTTCATGAACATAGATATTATAGATGAGTGGGTCCTAGACAATATTGCCACAACCATTCCTCGCCATCGAACAATCTATCTATATTTTTCACCACTCAATGTAACATCTCCAGAAGATACCGCTCATGAATCACCAATTTCTGTGGGGAATTAAATTGGGGGGAATCCTTGACATGGCATAAACCTCACCTGTTACTCGACAGGGGCTCGACGTCCAACTAAAAGAAAAGAACTAGTTTTTTTTTCCGAACGTTTCCCGTACAACCTTTTAAGGGCACAGTCTTACCTAGTGAAAACCATGATATCTTAAAGGCACATACTTACCCATTGTGGCCTACATTCATAATCCAAAAGCTAAAGGCACAATCCTAAAACCTAAAGGCAGTGTCCTAATCTTGAGGACCAATCCCTAAGGGGATAGGGATAAGTTCTTAGGACTTAACAGATGGTATCCTAAAGTGAAGGCATAAGGATAGTACCTTAAGATATCAGGGTAGTTCCTGAACACGTAGGGTATGGGATTTTAGTGAACTAGGATGCCCTAAATCACATCTCCCAAAGGCCATTTGAATGTCGACAAACATACTTCTAGCGAGATCATGGCACGAAATAGCAACCAGGGTTTTGACAGAACCGTGACCCTAAAAAGCTAGTGAATCATTGCACCAAAAGTGCTAGCACACCTCCTCCTTACAGTCATACTTCTGAGAGCTTGGAAAACTCTCATTGGCTTGGGAGCATGGGGTAACAGAGGAAGCCCCCAGGATTGGATGTGGCAGGACCTCCGTTACTCACGTAGGGCATACCACCATCAATAGTGGTGCCCCTTGACTTTTTTAGGACTTTTTGGCTGGACCAATCCCCTGCCGAAAATGGCCCTAACAGAATTCCTTGAAGAGTCTCCAAATTGGGCAACTCCTCCTTTATGGCAAAGGATTGAACAAGATTATCATACTCTTATTTTAAGCCATTTCAAGAATGACTTGTACTAGCTCATCTTGATTGATTGTGACACCAACACAAGCAAGCTCCCTATGAATATCTTTTACTCTTAGAACATAATTTGATGCACTCTCCTCACTTTTTTGAAAACTTTGCAAAATCTGATTTCTAAGAGTGAGAATTTTAGAAGTGTTCTTGCCTTCATAAATAGACTTAAGTGCATCCCAAGTTTCTTTAGCAGTGGTGCAAGATCCTTTTTCTCTTAGAATCTCATTAGAGACATTCATTTTAATGAAGTGTAGAGCCATCCTAGATCTCTTCCTATACTTTGGTATTTCAAGTTCTGCTTGAGGCTCCTCCTCAATACCAAGTACTATGTCCATAACATCTTGGAGTATAAGAACAGACTCCATTCTAACCTTCCATATTGAATAATTGGAGGTACATAGTCTTTCACTTGGTTCTAAGAGATATCCTCCTATAGGTGCCATTAGTGAAGACTTCTTGTTATTGGACAATTATATGTTTGAGCTTGTTCCAAACAAACTAGATGTTGCTACTCTCATTCACTATAGGAATTTTCAAGGGTATACTACCAGATCCTATGTAAAATCTTGCAACTGAATTTGAGATAAGTCTCAAATATTCCACAAAACAAGATAAACTAGATCAATCTCTCAAAATGAATTGAAGAGTATAGACAAGATTTGATTCTACTTTTGGCACATGTAAAATGCTTCAAAAGAAAACACAATTGATTCAAAGAATACCTCAATAACTCAAAGCTATGTCTAGATCTCAAGTTTCTTGTGTTGATTACTCAAAACAATGGATTGTGAATCAAGCAAAATTGGATCAAATAAAAAAATTGGTCACTCAGATTTTGGAGCTCTCCCTACCCTCTTTAGGAGCTTATAACTCTTGATAGACAGATCAGATTGATTTGAAATCATTTGCAATGGAAAGTACTTCTCATAAGCTTTCCATCAAGCTATAAGATCAATATATTTGGTCCTAAGATGATGAAAATAAAGAGGTCTGAAAATCCTTGATTTTCACACGTGCGAAATTCCAGAATTTCGAACAATGTCAATTCTGATCTGAAAATCAACATAAACAGGAAACCATGTCATGAGTAGTGGTGCTCAAGAAAGGTACTCATTCTACTGCCGCCTATTAATGTTCCCCTCATGAAAAATGACATCTCTACCAACAATCACTTTGTTAGTAGAAGGAATGTAAACCTTGTAGGCTTTACTCACCTCACTATATCCAACAGAAATCAATATGAATTGTTTTTCCAATTTTAACACTTGGTTCTATCATCAAAAGTAATGTTGACATAGCATGTGCATCCAAAGGTTCATAGAAAGTTTACACTCGGCCTCCTCTTGATTAGCATCTCAAAAGGTGTCCTTCCATCCAAAATAGCACTCGGCCATCTATTGCACAAGAAATTGGCACACAACAAAGCTTGATCCCAAAATGGTTTGTCAAGATTAGCACTTGACCTCATAGCTTTAGCACTTTCACATAAAGTCTTATTCTTCCTTTCAGCCACTCCATTTTGTTATGGGATCCTTGATGGTGTATACTCCCTCTTGAACCCATGCTCATCACAAAAGGCCTTGAACTTGGTAGTTATGTACTCACCACCATTGTCACTCCTTAAGCACTTGAGCTTTGTGGAAAATTGGTTCTCCCTTGCATTCTTGTACTTGATAAAGACATCATACACTTCATCCTTGCTCTTTAGTAGATATGGGAACTCGAGGGTGAAGGCCTGTCCTAAGTTCTTAAAGGCCAAAAGGTTTAATTGGCTTATCATTCACATAAAGCTAGTCTCGAATCAACTTAATTGAAAATCAAGTAAGACTTTAAATCAAAACTTGAAAAACATTGCATCACATAGATTCATTCACACAATAGCGGAAGCACTGAGGGGTCAAGATGGGGATCCCCCCCCCCCCCCCCGAGGGATTCTTTTCTTGTCATTATGCAAATCCAATTGGCCATTGCCAATTACATATACAATGGATTCCAATAGGGGTCTCAGATGTAGGAACATCAACTTACATAAACTTATTTCATATTCAATGATCTTAATTCCATATCTAGCTTATCAAAAGCATATAAATTTCTTCATAGGTCTTAATCTTTCCGACATGCAATCATGTTGGATCTTATATTCTTGACATGAAATTCATGAGGGTTCATAGATTCTTGACATGCATCATAAGGGTTCATAGATTCTTGACATGCAACAGTCATGAAGTGACATGCATGGTCATTTGGCAATGCATGGCGTGACATGCAAGCTTCAAATCTGACATGCAAGCTTCAGATTTGACATGCAAGCTCTAGATCTGACATACATGGACAATAGGCCACAGATGCTACGACATGCAAGATTCAAATCTGACATGCAAGCTTTAGATCTGACATGCAAGGACAATAGGCCACTGGTGGTACGACATGCAAGCTTCAAATCTGACATGCAAGCTCTAGATCTGACATGCATGGACAATAGGCCACTAATGGCATGACATGCAAGCTCTAGATCTGACATGCATGGACAATAGGCCATTGATGGCATGACATGCAAGCTCTAGATCTGACATGCATAGACAATAGGCCACAGATAGCCTGACATGCAAAAGTACTGATCAACCATTCTTAAATATGGGTAACAATTTCAAGAGCATACCATGGTTTCGAGAGAAGGTGAAAGTGAGAGAGGGAGAGAGAGTGTGTGTGTGTGTTTGCGTATGATGTGAAAGAGAGATAGAAATCCGAGGGTTTGAGCCCCAAAAGTCCTGTAGTAAAAAAATAACATAGTCTCCTTGAGGTAATGCCTCAATCCTCTTCTCCAAAGCACCTGTACAAAACAAGCAACAAAATGGCAGAGCTTGGATGCAACATCCTTCAATCCTCCTGGTAGAGGGGCGCATTTCCACTTATATAGAGAGTGGAGAGTCCTTCCAAAGTGAGTGAGGTGTCAAGTTCAAGTGCATGAGGTGTGAGGAAGGCTTCTATGGGACTTATGGTGAAGTGGAGTGCATGGATGAGGTGTATTAGTTGGAGAGGGTAAATCGGCGATGTGTATTAGCTTGGGAGAGTTATTATGGTGATTTGGCATATGAAGTGAGAGTGTAGGAGGGCGTCCCATTCTAGGTGTCAAATAGCCTAGAATGCATGTGGAAAAGTAGGTGGGAGGTAGGTGGTACAAGGTTCAAACTTGAATTTTAATTACATATAATTTTACATGGTTATAACTTGGGAATTCACCCAAGTGCAATCTTCCTAAGGAAGAGCCAAGATATATGTCCATCTTGTTTTGCATAATGTCCATCAATTCCTAGGCCCTTTTTTCTAGAGGTTGACCATCCTCAATCATGGTGAATAGGGCCAAAAGGGTGATCACTCCCTTGGCCTATTCCTGATCTTTATAGACTCCACTAAGCCTTCATTATAGACTCTTCTGAGCCTTCATTATAGACTCCTCTGAGCCTTCTTTATAGACTTTATCAAAAAGCCTTCTTTATACTGTTTTTAAGCTTAGAAAGCTTCTTGTTTCGATTCTTGCTCTTTTGGCACTTTCTCGAGTACCTGCACATACCCTCAAAGAGAGGTCAGTCCTTAAGCCCACAAGGCTTCTTATTCTTGCTCTGATTCATCAAGTACATTCGTGCGTACCTGCACATCCCTTCAAAGAAAGGTCAGTGTTCATAATACCATCAAAACATGGTTCATAGAAAATTCTTAGTTCTACGTGGTTTAATACTATTTTTGTGTGACAATGGCATCGGGAAGCAATTCTGAGTTTATGGATTAAGTTTTCCTGAGGTAGAGTTACACATACAAGATTACTCTGAAAAACTAGAATTCCATGATGTTGCATTAGCTAATGTAGATATTGTTCTCAGGCAACAATGGCATTTTGATAAGAATAAGTCATTGAGGATTGATTTTCTTGAAAAATCTTTATCTTTTATGCATGAGAATTCTTTGATTAAGATCAAGGCTAGTTTAAGTGCTAAAACTCAAAATGTTAATCCTTATTCTAAACAAGAACTTAATTCAATAATGAAGAATTCTAATTTTAAAGTTTATTTATATTTTCATAATGATTTCATTTGTTGCAATGATGAAAAAACTTAACATAAATGCCATGAATATACCCAGTGAGAACACTACAGAGTTTGAAGCCAATAATGAACTTAGGCAAGAATTTAATGATGTTTTTTTAGACCTTCCTGTAGGTTTACCACCCGAAAGGACAGTTCATCATAAAATCGACCTTATACCTGGTTCAATTCTGATCGCACAACGTCCTTATTGGATGATTGCATCGGAAGAGGCTGAGGTAAGTAGGCATTTATATGATTACCTGAAGAAGGGGTGGGTACAACCTAGTAAGTCTCCTTGGGCATCACCAGTGGTTTTGGTTGACAAGAAGGATGGGACTATAAGGTTTTGCGTCGATTATAAGAAATTGAACAAGGTAACCATTAAGAATAGATATCCACTGTTGCGAATGGATGACCTAATAGATTATCTTGTTGGTGCTAAGTACTTTACCAAGATAAATCTAAGATCGGGATACCATCAAAGATGCATTAGGGCAGAAGCTATGCCAAAAACGAGTTTTCAAACTCACTTTGGACACTACAAATTTTTGGTGTTGCCTTTTGGTCTATCCAATGCACTGGCAACTTTCCAACAGATGATGAAGATTTGTTCATGCCATATTTGGGAAAATTCGTAGTGATATTCCTAGATGATATCCTAGTGTTCAGTAAGACTTTGGCGGAACATAAATAGCATCTTAGGATTGTCTTGGACATCCTAAGAAGGGGAAAGCTCTTTGCCAAAGAGTCTAAGTGTGACTTTTTTGCTAAGGAATTGTCCTACTTGGGGCATAAGATTTCCGAACAATGAGTGGAGATATTATGTCGATCGTATCCAGAGGGTTATTGAATGGCCTATTCTTACCATAGTTCAAGAAATCAAGTCTTTCTTGGGGTTTGTGGAACTTTTTTGTCAACATATTCCCCAATTTGCTCGATTGGCATTTCCTCTTACTCAGGCCTTAAAAGGCTATAAGAAGCTAAGCCAGAGGGCTAAGAGTCCACATTGTTTTGATTTGCTTAAGAAAAGTGTCACTTTAGCACCAATACTAATCATTGGCGATCCTAATAAGGCTTTTGTGGTTAGGATCGATGCCAGTGATTATGCTATTGGAGCTATTTTGATGCAGGATGGACATCCTAGTGTATAGAGCGTTTTCTTGTGTGTAGTATGCTTAGGATTTGGATATTCATCAACATCTCAAGTTGGAGAGGAGGCTATGTTCATCAAGGGAAAAGACAAAAGCAAGTGGTCTAAAGGGCAAGATCAAGGGGAGGCTTCTTCAAATGGCAAAAGGAAAGATAGTTCAAAGCTCAAATTCTTCTATTCTGGCATCAAAGGACACTTTGCAAGTGAGTGGTACAAGAAGAAGAGAGATCAAGGAGACAAGCAAGGTAATCTTACTCTTGATGAGGATGGTTTGCATGTTCAAAATACAATGATGATGCTTTTGTGATGTCTTCATGTATGCTTGCTAATGATGGAGATCGAGATCCATGGTGGATTGATAGTGGAGCAAGTTCACACATGACTTTTCACAAAGAATATTTTACTTCTTTGTTGGCATATGGAGATGACAAGAGGGTGATCTACACGACCAATGATGGTGAGTGTGCAATCAAAGGAATTAGCACAATTCCTATTTCTCTCTCTACAAATAGAAATGTTCATTTGGAAGATATTTTGTTCATTCCATCTATTACCAAAATCTACTTACTGTGAGTCAATTGCTAAGTAAAGGCCTCAAAGTTGAGTTTGATGGAGATGCTTGTATGACCAAAAGGAAGGATATCTTGATTGCAAAAGGTAGAAGGCAAGGGCAAACTTTCAAACCAGATGATTCTATTATTGCTAACCAATTTGGATGTGTTGTAAGAGAGCAAATACCTATTCAAGAGGTTTGGCATAAAAGGACGGGACACCTCAACTTCAATTCATTGGAGGTATCAAGTCCATCTATGAGGCAAAGAATACTTCTAGACTTCTAACACTAAGAAACCAAAATTTTCAAAGTGTACAGAGAAGTGATGAATGTGCTTTAGCTTATGTAATGAGAGTTAAAGACCTCCATAGAGAATTGTCATGCATAGGAGACTCCATCAACCAAAATATACTTGTTCAAGTCATACTTAATGGGTTAAAGGAGGAATATGACAACCTTGTTCAGAGTTATGCTATTAAGGAGGAGCTACCAAGTTTGGAAGCACTCCAAAGTGTGCTCATTTGTGAAGAATCAAGACAAGAGTATAAACTCTTGAAAATGGAAAGACTGTCTCTCAACATTGATGGTAAAGCCCTCTTTACCAAAGACAAGCACAAGACAAGAAGTAAGAATCAACACCAACCCTCTTCAAGCAAGAACAATCTTATTTCCAAGGAGAAAGGAGAAGAGGATGAGTCCTCTCAAGCTTTCACATCCAAGAAGAAGAAGAAAAACATCAAGTGTTTCTTTTGTGGCAAGAAGGGGCATTATGCCACCAATTGCTTCAAGAAGAAGAGTCAATTCAAGCAAGCCAACATTTCCAATGAAGAGAAGGAAGATGCTCATGCAATTGATGGAGAGGGATCTCTTATGGTCTCGAGTTTTTCTTCATCACCTTTCAAGAAGGATGGTTCATGGTATGTTGAAAATTCCAGAATTCACACATGTGGGGAATGTCCACAAGAGTGACTGATCTTGATTAAGCTTTGTGATTGGCATAGTACTCTGATTCTAGATTGTTCAACAAGATCTAGTTCAGAAGATATGGCTAAATCACAATCTAGCATGCTAATCAATAGACTATGATAGCAATGAATCAAAGAATGATTAAAAGTACAAGATTACAATGCATAAGCATTAGCCTCAACACGAGTTAGAGAGAGAGAGCTAGAGAGATAACAAGAAAAAATAGTTTAGATCCAACCAAGCATGAGATAGCTACAAAACTTCGGTTCTTCATTACTTTGTGAATGAGAATGATATGTACATATATAGGAGAGCCAAAATTCGTGGTACTCCTTGCATTCAATGCACATCCTACACCTATTCAAGTGCAAACAACTATTAACTTGACACCTAACTGCTAGCATGCACAGGTTGCACCTAACTTCTACCTACTTTCTCCAAATGGCAATTTCTCAACTAGCCATGTACAAATGTACATGCATGTGTCCATTAGAGTGATTGCATGCTTTGCATGTCACTATGGAAATTTAGGACATTATGCATATATTGTGGCACGAGTTTCTACAAGGTCATAATTGACTAATTCCATGTGAATCTCTATATGCATGTCAAACTAGACATTGTCAACATTATTGCATATCATACTAGACCAACTAGACTTTATGCATGTCACTGGAATTTGATCTACCTAACCCAAACTCGCTCTATTCTACAAGGATATGTGCTCAATTCACATACCTTGGATATGTACAAAATATTTACATGGGTAGGATTCCCCAAACACTAACAACAGATGATAGATATCTTTTACAATTTTTAACACTCCTTAAAATATATCTATCTGATGGTGGTGAAGATCCTTTGAGTTTGGATTCTTTGCTTTGCATTTGAAGTGAAGATGAACAAAGAATCCATCATAGCAATATGCTTACCAAATCCATGATAAGTTCTCTTTGATAGAAATCTTTTCCAAATGCCTTTGAAAAATATTCCACCAACCTGCTACTATGCCAATGTACCTCCTGCATGTCTGATGTCGATCCTGGGTATGCAAAGTCCACATGCATGAAGTTGGCTGCAAGAAAGATTGAAAAAACCGAGGCATCCATGCCTCATCATGACCACAAAGATCATACAGGCTAAATTGTGTAAGTGTCCTAAGTGGATGCTTCACTTAACCTCACAAGAAGTTAACAATATGCCTCAATACATGAAAAAACTCCTTTTTTCAAACTATGAGTACTAAACTCATACTTGCTCTTACTCAATTTAAGAGCATACAAATGATGGTACAACATCTTGCTTTCTAGATGTTTTGGAAACATAATCAAGTCACAAAAGACAAGAAGTAATTCCAAACTAAAGACTTCATTCAAGAACAGAATAGTCTTACTTGATCTTTGAGATAAGCAAATCTCAATTAAGCAAGATACATCATTAATCAAAGAAAAAGAACAATAGGTGAGTAAAACAAAATGAAAACCACCTTTACTTTTATTTTCTTTTCCATGAAATAAGATCAACAAGGACTCGGCCCTGTACAATGATGAAGATCTCCTTGGACATGCATGTTGATATTCCTCCTCAAACCTTGACCTTATCACAACTTGATTACTTGCCATAGTAATGACTTGTGATGCACTATGAGACACTGTGCTCTCGGCCACTACCAAGATAGAAAATAGATCTTCAAAAACAAGAACTTCTCCATGCTCAAACACCTTCGAGATAGAGAGTGTAAAGGCTATGTAGCCTTCCTTGGTGGATAAGCATCCAACCATGATTTGATCCAAGTGTCAAATTGCATGATGGTGACAAGGCATCCTCACACGTGTGAGATCTGATGCATGATCAGTACCTCGAGCTCCAAAAATGTATATATAGAGGCTTATTTGGCCATAATCAATGTGAGACACCAATCTTGGTTTTGGAAGCAATTTTGAGTGATTCTCTCCATTTGTCTACATTTGTTTTGATTGTTTTGAGGTGCTCAATGTGTACTTGATTTTCAGGTTGGAGTCCGTACTCAGACAGGGTTTCACACGTGGGAAACCAGAAAGTACACCTGCCTTCAATTAATGATTGTTCTTGTTAGAATTTTGTGTCTAGAATTGATCTAGATTGATCTTAATCTCAAGCAGATTGATAGATCAAGTAATCTGACAACCAATCCCTCTTGAGGATCAGACTAGGATCCACTCTTGGTCCTTTTTGTACTTTTTTCACATGGTATCAGAGCCTAGTACAAGAGGTTTTGTTGAAATTGATAGGGTTAATCCAAATTGAAGCCAAAATTAGCAGTTTTTTGGAAACTAGTCAAATTTTGTGTAGCGAGTTGGATTTGATAGCTATCCTCAAAATTTTTGGTCCAAATCTTGTTGAGGGCTGTAGGAACCCTTTTCACACGTGTGAGGCCGTATAGCTAAGAAATTTCAAATTTTTTTGGAATTTGACTCACATACCCAATTTAAGTGATTTTTGGTGCAAAATCAAGCATTTTCTATAGTGAATCTAATCCCTTGATTAGTTCTTGGATTAGATCAGTCAAAGAATTTAAAACTGAAGTTTAAATTAGGTGCACTAATTGATCTTCTCTGATTTTTTGAGTGTATGTTAAGGTTAAAGAGAGAGATTGCTAAAAATCATAGATTAAGGAGTGATTTTGCAAGTTTAAGACTAGAATCTAAATTTCCATCATTATAGAGTAAACAAGGACAGGAACACCAGGTCCCAACACCACAACAGTTGATGTACTTCATGAAGTCTCTACCTACATCCTATCAGCCATTGAGAATGCTCATACTGAGTCTACCAGATATGACATTTGACAAACCAATCAAGTCTTGTCACTGATGAGAGGCTGATGAGGGATGAAGGAGAAGGAAGCAATGATCAAGAGAAAGCTCTCTTCACGAAAGTGAAGAAGAAGAACAGGAACAAACCCATATCCGACAATACAAAGTTCTCGAATCAGCAATCTTTTTCCTGTGATTACTGTCATAAACCAGACTATACAGCCAACAAATGCTGGTTCAATCTAGCAATACCTTGCATGCAGTGCAAGAAGAAGGGGCACTCTGCATATGATTGGAGATTGAACCCAAAAAGAAAGAACAAGGCTGAGAAAGCGAATGTTGCAGAGTCATCTAAAGATGTAGATAGAGGTGATGAAGCCTTCACAATACTTGATAAAGCTTCAACGAGCTACACTAAACAAGACTACGATGTAGTCCTTGATTTAGGAGCAACATCACACATCACCTGCAACAAGAAAATATTGATCGACTTCAGAGAAATAAAAAATAACAGAGCAGTGATTCTAGGTAATGGAAGTAGACACGATGTCAAAGACGTCGGGACTCTACAACTGCGAACACTGTCAAGACAAGCAGAGCTGCCAGGAGCACTTTACGTGCCTTCACTGAGAAAAGATCTGTTGTCACTCTCCAAGATGGCAGATCTTGAAATTCAAATTTTATTCGATGGTAATACATGCCGCATGATTGAGAAAACTTTGACGGTTGGATGCAGAGAAAGAAACCTCTACCAAGACAAGATAATCAACAATTCTGATAGCATATTAAATGCATCAAAAAATGAAGAACAACTCTGGCACAAGAGAATGTATCATCTGAACATGAGGAGCCTATATGACATGCATAAGAAAGACATAGTCACAGGTCTCAAGATATCAAGACCCGATATTGAGATTTGCGAAGCCTGTCAGAAAGGCAAACAACATCGGAATCCATTCACGCATGAGGAAAGAAGAGCCAAGGAAGTTCTTGAGCTCGTCCACTCAGATGTCTATGGACCGATGAAAATGGATTTGCTCTCAAGATTAAGGTATTTCCTAACGTTCATAGATGATTACAGCCAGATGACTACGATCTACTACTTAAAGAAAAAATCTGAAGTGTTTGACTCTTTCAAGAAGTTCGTGGCATTTGCAGAGCGACACACCTCAAAGAAGATTCAGATTATCAGATCTGACAATGGAGGTGAGTACAAGAACAATGAATTTTTTAAATTTTGCCAAGAACAGGGGATAGAGCATCAGTTCACTCCTGCGTATGCAGTAGAATATAATGGTGTCGTGGAAAGGAGAAACAAGATGCTAGTCGAAGGAGCCAAATGCATGATGGCACAGGCTCGATTGCCAAGTCAATTATGGACTGAGGCAATAGTTGCAGTAGTACACCTGTAGAACTAAATCAACAACGACAACACTGAAAATTAAGACACCATACAAAATGTGGACATGTGGAAAGCCTGATCTATCGTACGTACATGTGTTTGGATGTGCAGCATACAAGCACATTACAAAAGAGAAAAGAAACAAGCTCCATGATAAATCAGAGCAAACAATCATGGTCGGGTTCTCGAACGGATCACAAGTGTACAGGCTCTATGATCCAGCCACGAAGAAGGTCGTTTCGAGTAGAGATATGAGGTTCGATGAGTCCACATTCTCGGGACTAAAGGATGAAAATGGCCATGAGATCTTCACACTGCTCCCAATTCAAGAGGGAGATTGAAGACTGATGTCAAATCAGAATATTGACCCACAAACTCCAGAGCAGCAGGAAGCAGAAGATCAACCCCACGAACAAGAAGTGTTCGAGCAGCAATGAAACGAGCCTCGAAGGTCAACAAGACAAAGAAGACCTCCATATCGATACACTAAAAATCTTCAGTGGAGTAAAGACACACAATTCGAGTACTGCAGCTTCGCTGAAGAGCCAACAACATATCAAGAAGTTGTCCAGAGCCCAGAGGAAAAATTTTGGAAGCAAGCAATGTCAGAGGAAATCGAGTCGATGAGGCAAAACGAGGCATAGACACTAGAGCCACTGCCAGAAAAATATAAAGATCATCGACTGCAAGTGGGTGTACAAGAAGAAAATGAAATCTGATGGCGTTGTTGGCCATTACAAGACAAGGCTTGTTGCGAAGGGCTACACGCAAAGGTATGGTGTTGATTATTTTGACACATATTTGTCGATGGTCAAGATGATAAGCATACAAATACTCCTTGTATACGCTACACAACACAATCTAGAAATTCACTAGATTGATGTGAAGACAGCCTTTCTCCACGGAGATCTAGAGGAAGAAATCTTCATGAAGCATCCTGAAGTATTTGAAGACCTTGACAATTGACAGTATGTCTGTCAGTTGCAGAGATGCATTTATGGTCTAAATCAGGCATCACCAGCTTGGTACAAGAAGCTCAACAGTCTTCTGAAATCTCTAGACTTCAATCCTACACAACCAGACTGTTGTGAAAAATGCAAAAATACGCTTGGTAGAGGCCAAAAATCTTGTATATAGATAAAGACACATGTGTGGAGCCTGTTCCCACATGTGAAAATAGTGTGCTTGTCATGTACCATAATTATATAGGTTGTACATATGATTTAATTCAAGTTCTAGTGGCTAAAAAGGCCAAAAACTAGTTTTCTAGATATATAACACATGGCATCAATCTATTGATTGCATGAGCCAAATATTTTGGTTAGGTGTCATATCCCATGTGTAGAGGACAGCTCACACGTGTGGAATAAGCTGAATTAGGCGAATTTTGACTTCTAGAAGATTTTCAGGTAGATCTCCATATAGAAGGAAAATGGACCAAAAGTGCTCAAAATAGAAGGTTTTGTCCAAGTGTTTTGCATGATGAATCATCATATGACAAAGCACCTTCACACATGTGGGATCAAAGGGATGATCAGTACCACGAGCTCTCACTTATTGTATATATAGAGCCACATTTGGCCATAATCAGTGTGAGACACCAATCTTGGTTTTGGAAGCAATTTTGACCCATTTGTCTACATTTGTTTTGATTGTTTCGAGGTTCTATCAATGTGTACTTGATTTTCAGGTTGGAGTCCGTACCCTGACAGGGTTTTATACGTGTGAAACTGGCAAGTACATTTACCTTCAATAAATGATTGTTCTTGTTTGGATTTTATGTCTAGAATTGATCTAGATTGATCTTAATCTTATGTAGATTTATAGATCAAGTAAATCTAACATCCAATACCTCTTGAGGATCAGATTAGGATTCACTCTTGGTCCTTTTTGTACTTTTCCCACATGATATCAGAGCCAAGTACAAGAGTTTTTGTTGAAATTGATAGGGTTAATCCAAATCAAAGCCAAAATTAGCAGTTTTTTGGAAACTAGTCAAATTTTGTGTAGCGAGTTGGATTTGATAGCTATCCTTAAAATTTTTGGTCCAGATCTTGTTGTGGGCTGTAGGAACTATTTTCACACGTGTGAGGCCATACAGATCCGGTTTTGGCTCAGAAAATTCAAAAATTTGTACAATTTGACTCACACACCCAATTTGAGAAATTTTTAGTGCAAAATCAAGCATTTTCTATAGAGAATCTAATTCCTTGATTAGTTCTTGGATTAGATCAGCCAAAATATTAAAATTGAAGCTTGAATTAGGAGCATTAAATGATTTTCTTTGATTTTTTGAGTGCATGTTGAAGTTGAGAGAGATTTAGCTAAAAATCATAGATTAAGAAGTGATATGCAAGGTGAGAGGTTGAAATCCATTGTACCATCACTCTAGATTTGTTCAAGAGTGATAGGGTCAAGTTTAAAAGCATCAATTTGCTAGAAAACATCCTTGGATCTGTCCTCCAAGTGAAACCTTTGAGAGTTTCTAGTGCATATAGAGCATCTATGCAGATCTTTTGTAGAATTTGACATAGATTGGCTTAAATTGAGAGTTCTAGAAAAGAGATTGAGATCCAAGTCACATTGTTCAACCCTACTCAATTTGTTTGAGTGATTGTAAGGTTTGAAAAGATTCATTAAGGTGTCTATGACAAATGTGTAGAGAGAGATCCAATTTTCTAAGAGTTCCTTCCTTTGTAGAGGGCAAGATCTAGAAGCTCATTTTGTGTTGTTATTGGTGGAGAGTTTGTCTTCTCCTAAGTGATCAAATCTTTCTAAGTGGTATTAGCCCTTTGAAGCACAATATCTTAGTGAGAAAAATCACAACTTTTGATTTTGAAATTCATTCCAAGTCTCAAAAGGTAGAGTAATTGGTGGAATCCAATAGGAGTGATTGAATTCAATTTGTTGAGCAAAAATTGACATAGAATGTATGAAACTCAAATTAGTTCTATTCAACTTTCTTTATGATCAATTTGTGATCCCATTGGATGTCTAGAATGAGGAGGAGTCCATATTTGAATATTCATATATAGTTGAGATCTTTGTGAATCTCTAGTTGTCTAATTTTTTAAGCTTTGTGAAAAATTGGTGGTATAGTTTGTTGTCAAATCAAATCAAATTCATTCTAAATCTCAAGTGTGAGATTATTTGGATCAAGAGTGAGTCCAAAAGAAGTGATTAAGTTTGATTTTCATGTATTTGAAACAAAACCCATCTTTTGTTCAAGAATCTCAAGTGTTGAGAGAACTAGTCAAGTGAAAAGGAGAATCTAGGTGTCAAATCTTTTTCATATCCATTTCAACTTTCAAAAGAAAGAGTCATTAGTATTTGATGAGTCCAATAGGAGATTGGATCTGATTTGTTTAGTGATTTGATTCAAAGATTGTGTGCTTTTGTCTTAGTGGTCAAAGCAAAGTTTCCAAGTGACTAGTCATTACTGTGAAGATTGATTCTTAGGCTTGTGAGCTAGATCTTTTGTAGATCCTTCTAGATTGTTGAAGATGTTCAAATATAGTCTCTTGAAAGTCACAAATTACATTTGTATAATCATATCACAGGTTTTTATTCACATGGCATCAATAGGTGGCATCCTATTGAAGGAAAGAAAGGATCCTGAGTGCAACCTTTGTGGCAAGGGAGGATATTTTTTCACAAGATGCTACAAAAAGAAGACCAGTCCATCCAAGGAGAACCAAAGCAAGGGGGCCGAGGTGAAGGATGGAGCTTCAAGTTCAAAATGCAAATACAAGAAGGACAAGTCCAAGGAAAGGTGTTTCCTTTGTGGAAAGGTGAATGAGGCTTGGAGTCTCACAAGGACTTGCAAGATTTGTCTTCAAGAGTCCATCACAACACATGTTGAATCTTTTGAAATTTTTCATTTGGAAGTGCATTGTTTGGTTCAAGATGCAAAGATAGATGTCACTTTCATGAAAGTAACTTGGATTTATTTTATGTCCTTGGAAAGTATTTTGCTTGGAACTTTAGATAAGTTCAAACTTATTGTTATTATCCAAGAGAAATCAATCAAGAATAAGGAGCAATCACAAAATGAAAATAGTTTCATTTATGCTCTCATGTCAACTTATGAAGAACCATTTTGCTTTGAAGAGATTTTTGTATCTCAAAGGTGGATTAAGGCAATACTAGTTGAGTGTGATGCCTTAAAAGATAGCAAAATATGTTTTCCTTGTAAGCTTACATTAGTTATGAAGTCAAGGAAATGGAAATATATTCATAATGTAGGATCTTTTGGTTTCAATAAGATTATGAATGATGTGTTCATTCATAAAGATGAAAATTGTATGTTTTCAATCCTAAAGGCAAGTTGTAAACTTCTTATGAGAATAAGTGAAGCATCCAAAGTGGACACTTATATCCATAAGCAAGTAGTTAGCCTTATTGAGATGGAGATACCTTCTGATTTCCATATTGGAAAAATCATGCAAAGTTGTGGTGATTTTTGGACTTATGTTTCTAGCATAAGTAATCTTGATAATCATAGGAAGTGCATATTGAATGGTCATACTTGTTGTGATCATTATCAGACATGGAGGTCTCGGATTTCCATCAAAAAGGAACACCATGAAGAGGATCTTAAGGAGTCATGTCAAGGTTCAAATGTGCCAAGGATTGAGGAGGAGAATCCTTCTCAAGGTTCAAGTGTGCCAAGGATTGAGGAGGAAAGACCTTCTCAAATTGTGATTCCAAAAAGAAACTCAAGAAATATGGTTGAGTCCATGTGGCTCACATTTCAAGGGAAAGAGGAGCATATCTCATGTGAAGGAGCAAGCCTAAGGTCAAGCATCTACATGAAAATTGGAAGGAATCAATTTTGGAGGTGCTAGAATGGTGCAAAGCTCTCAAGCTCATCAAAGATGTCAACATCAAAGAAGCACTATCATGGATATGGTGATTTTAGATCAACATCAAGCTCATTGGCTGATCTTCACACCTTTTGAACCAGCAAAGACCAATTCAGCCCATGGAGTCAAGTTCAAGATCATCATGTTTTCCATCAAGCTAGATTTACCAAGCTAGATTTTTGAGGAGGAGTGTGAAAAATGCAAAAATATGCTTGGTAGAGGCCAAAAATCTTGTATATAGATAAAGACACATGTGTGGAGCCTGTTCCCACATGTGAAAATAGTGTACTTGTCATGTACCATAATCATATAGGTTGTACATATGATTTAATTCAAGTTCTAGTGGCTAAAAAGGCCAAAAACTAGTTTTCTAGATATATGACACATGGCATCAATCTATTGATTGCATGAGCCAAATATTTTGGCTAGGTGTCATATCCCATGTGTAGAGGACAGCTCACATGTGTGGAATAAGCTGAATTAGACGAATTTTGACTTCTAGAAGATTTCCAAGTAGATCTCCATATAGAAGAAAAATGGACCAAAGGTGCTCAAAATAGAAGGTTTTGTCCAAGTGTCAGTTTTGCATGATGAATCATCATATGACAAAGCACCTTAACACATGTGGGATCAAAGGGATGATCAGTACCACGAGCTCCCACTTATTGTATATATAGAGCCACATTTGGCCATAATCAATGTGAGACACCAATCTTGGTTTTGGAAGCAATTTTGAGTGATTCTCTCCATTTGTCTACATTTGTTTTGATTGTTTTGAGGTTCTATCAATGTGTATTTGATTTTCAGGTTGGAGTCCATACCCTAATAGGGTTTCACACGTGTGAAACCAGCAAGTACATTTACCTTCAATAAATGATTGTTCTTGTTTGGATTGTATGTCTAGAATTGATCTAGATTGATCTTAATCTTATGTAGATTGATAGATTAAGTAAATCTAACATCCAATCCCTCTTGAGGATCAGATTAGGATCCACTCTTGGTCCTTTTAGTACTTTTTGCACAACTGTAATGTCTACATAAAAAGAGTAAAAAAAGATTTTAAGGTACTGACTATTTTTGTGGATGATTCCTTTATGATAGGTAACTCCTTGATGCTAATCAAGGACACGAAGAGTCAGAGTTCTGAGAATTATGAAATCACAGATTTGGGAGAAGCAACAAAGTGCCTCGGGCTGGAGATCGAAAGAGATCGAATAAAAGATGAAATGCACTTGCGTCGGTCTGAATATGCCAAAAAGGTGCTGAAGCAGTATCGCATCATGGACTGCAAAGAAAAGGCCACACCAATGATAGCTAGAGCCAAGCTGATGAAGTAGGATTGCCCAAAAACAGAAGAAAAAAAATAGAAAATGGAAGGTATACCCTACCAAAACCTAATCAGTAGTCTGATGTACCTTACAGTTTGTACCAGACCCGATTTAGCTTTCTCTGTTTATGCTTTAAGCCAATTCTCTTCCAATGCTAGCATGTCACATTGGCAAATGGCAAAACGGATCCTACAATATGTGAAGGGTATTCAAAATATGGGATTAACCTACATAGCAGAAAACGAAAAAAAAGGATTTGAGCTGCACCACTACAGTGATGCAAGCTGGATGAGCTGCAAAGATGACAACAAGTCCATAACTGGAGGATGTTCAATAGCGTGCAGAGCAGCAATTGACTGGATATACAAAAAGAAAACCTTGATAGCTTAATTCTCTTGCGAAGCTAAATACGTCGCAGCTTCAAAGGTCGAATGAGGTAGTTGGGTTGCGGATGATGCTGGAGACAATTGGGATACCACAAGGAGGACCATGTACGATGATGATGGACTTTCAGAGTGCCATTTATCTATCCCAAGATCTTGTCTTTCATTCAAAGACAAAACACATACCTCTGAAGTACCATCACATTCAAGATTTGATCTTGAAAGGAGAGCTCCAGGTTCACTACATAAAGTCTGAAGACATGATTGCAAACCTGCTCACGAAGCCGCTCGACAAACAACTCTTCGCAAAGCAAAGAAACGCAATTGGATTAAACATGCAAAGCTGCAAGGTTCAAGAGGGAGTGTCAGAAATGGTGAACTCCTACAACTTTGCCGCGAAACGAAGTAAAAGTTGAATGGCGAACAATTCGCAAAAGTCAACGTGCCTTGAAAACCCTAAGACACGAATCGAAGCAAAACTCAAAGGTCGAACAGTTCACGAAAATCAAACGATTCGCGAAAGTCAAACATGCCTCCAGGACCAAAAAGACACAAAGCGACACGAAACGAAAAGAAATGAAAGAAAATCTTTCGCACTGCCAGCTGGCAGCACAATGGTCGTGGAATCCTAAACTTCACACTCAGTCAAAATAGTTAGCTATAACGGAGAGCAACTAATTAGTCGATTATCGTTAACTAGTCTTGTGATTCTCTGTTAAGCTATCTTGTAAACTCCACATGGTGGAGATATAAACCCTTTTTTTTATGAATCCAAAAACACAACGGACAATGTGCGCAGTAGAGTAGAAAAAAAAAAGAATAGAAATGAAATAGATGTGCATGAAAGTCTACCAACGAGCAGAACACAGCGAAAAGAGCAAAGCATTAGGCCGCCAACGAGCGAGACACTGACCGTCTTGCTCTAAAAAAAATTAAATTGATAATCCAATTGCTCTATCTTGTACATCTCCTTGTCCACCGTTGTCTTGATTGCTAGAATGATACATGTTTTGTGATCTGTATTCGCGTGTCTAGGATTTTGCACAAGAAAATTCAAAGGAAACAAAATCGTTTGCGATACATCGATAAGGAAGAAAACTGTTCACGACACTTTGATGAGTCCGAGATCAAAGAGTGTCAAAAAGGATCTCCTATTGTCTCTCTTGAAGATTATCATGGAGGGATGGGGCCGAGAATTGAGGAGGAGTCACCTCGAATCTTCTCACCTAGAAGATTACTAAGGAAAAGATCCATGCCTAAGAGGCTTTCTTATGGTGAGAAAGACAAACAAGTGGATCTTAATATCACTAGTTATGCTTATTTTATCTCACATGAAGAGCCAAAGGATGTTCAAGAGGCACTCAATTGAAAAGAATGGTTTTTAGCCATGAAGCAGGAATATGATGCTTTGATAACCAACAAAACAGGGGAGCTTGTGGAACTTCCATCCAACAAGCACACTTTTGGTTGCAAATGGGTTTTCCAAGTCAAATATAATCAAGATGGCACAATCAACAAATATAAGGCAAGACTTTCTGCAAAGGGCTTTGTCCAAATTAATGAACTTGATTATGAAGAAACATTTGCACCTGAAGATGGTATCAATAAGAGTTATCATATCCATTGCTTGTTTTTTCAAATGGAGAATGTTCCAATTAGATGTCTCAAATGCTTTTTTAAATGGATATCTAGAAGAAGAAATCTATATGGAACAACCACAAGGATTCATCAAGGATGAGTCCAAAGTATGCTTGCTTTTCAAAAGTCTCTATGGACTAAAGCAAGCACCAAGATCATGGTATACTCGACTAAACTCTTTCCTTATCTCACTAGGATTCATTCTTAGTGACTACGATCCTTCCATGTATATCAAGTTTAATGCTAGTGATATTGTCATTCTTCTAATTTATGTTGATGATCTTACGTAGTATAGCCCTCCCGTCTGTCAACAAGGGTTAGATCACTAGATAGGTACCTAAATATGCATAGATGCTAATTTTAGTTAGTTTCCTACTTCCTCCCTAACTCTATTCACCACTAACACTACTCTCCCTTAACTCTACTCCTCTACTCTAACAGTCATCATGATTTGGGTGAAGGAAAGGGATAGAAAAAGAGAGGAAGAGAGAAAAGAAGAGAGAAAGAGAGACAAAGATGAGATGGGGGTTAGCTCAAATGCTCAATGTCATTGCTTATGGAAAAACCTTAACTAGCATAACCAAAAGACATGGGAAATGAAAATAACAAGTGATCACAACAATAGCATAAGCAAGATTAATTAGCAAATGAGGATGCTTGAGCTCTCAAAATGGTAGAGTCTCCTCCTCTCTATTAAGCATGAAAGTAGTGTACAAATGGTGCCTTTTTATAAAATAAGGAAGGCCCTTGCCCCTCAATCCTATTGGCTAATATTCACATTGATCCTATCCATTCATCTTGGACCCAACTTGATCCAAGGGTCCAGAAAAAGTACATTGAAAATCACAAGATTCATGTGAGTCCAAAATTGGACCCAACTCTAAAAAGTAAACTCTAAGTTTAGAATTGACTTTGGGCCTCAAGTTTTATTTTAATTACAAAGGTCCATTTTATTGGATGATTTTATTTATTTACACTTTGTTGGGAATACCCCCAACAGGACCCACGGCCTGAAGTAGTGTCGGTCCCTCGGCACTCTGCCGGTTTAGTATAGCGTTTTCTTCGCCCACCTTTGTTGGATCATGTAGGTGGTGACGTCCTCCATAAAGTTGAGGCAGTCTAGTTTCTTCAAGTCCTTGGGCGTGTGAAGGGACTTGTGGACTCCTCGCAGCCAATCTTGGTCGACCCATGTTTGGAATCTGCGTGCCCATGGATCGCCTAGAAGTGCAGCTCGGTAATACACATGAGCGATTGGCAGCTGATCTTTGACTTTGTCAGAAGGTAGTGACTTATTAACGTCAAAGAATATGGACGAGAGAAAATTTTCCCATCTAGTCTCGATCCCCATTAGATGTTCTAAGTCTCGGGCGTAAGTGGCTGTCGCGCAGACTGTTGGATCAGGGCAATTGATATAATGGGTTGCGAACGCGGTGAGAGCCCTTCTGGCATCTAAATCCGTAGTCCACCCATATTCTGACTATATGATCAGCCAATTAAAATTCTGAAGTGTGATCTTGTCCATAGGGGTGCCGCATTCCGCCCATTTGAATCTTCGTGTACATGGCAGGAAGTGCGCGTTCACCCATAATTGTTGTGGGCTCATCACATAGGCCCTGATGGTCGTAGAATCTCTTTCAAACAACTGTTGACGCCACTCTGGTTGTGGTTGGAGGGCAGGTAATGCTTGCAGTTCTTTGCCCTTTATGGTCTGAACTGAAAATGATATCTGTCAGCCGCCTCTTGATGACTCATGGAGATACTTTGATAGAAATTCGTTGATTTTCTCCGGGGCAAGCCGTTGGGACGCTTCAGATGGAAGCTCTCGCACCTTTGTGGAGGCCTCTATCAGCGCTTTGGAGAGGCTTTGGATATATTTGTTGAGACCCTCGTCCTTCTGCTACAGCTTGGCAATATCCTGGTGCCCTTCATCTTCATACATCTTGGATTCATCAAAGATAACATCATGGCTAACATGTATTTTGTTCTCCATTGGATCAAAACATCTATAGCCCTTCACACGATCATCATATCCTAGGAAAATGCACTTGATAGCTTTTACATCAAGCTTACGTCTCTCTTCCTTAGGAATGTGTACAAAGGCCTTACATCAAAAGATTCGCAAGTGGTTCACCTTTGGTGAAAAGTTCATGTTGTTGCGTCAGAATCAATTCGTGCTGCAGCTTGGTGAGGTCTGCTCGCAGCTGTGTGTTACTTGTTGCCAGGTGTAGTACCATGCTTTCCAGAATGGCTTTGGCCGCTACCGCATCCCGGATGTATTTTTCCAGAGTTTGGTACACCGTCGTTAGGTTTGTGGGAGCAGCCGATACACTAGCACTAATAACGACTTGTGTTGTATCAGCGCCGACGACTTGTGGAATACCATCGTCATTATCTTCGATCAGGTTCTCATTGGACCTGATGCCATTTGGGGTGGTAGGATCAGCCCGATCTGGCGATGGTACGAAAATTGTTTGAATAAATGTGTCATCAAGCAACGGTTGGTTGCCCACGGCAACCTTTGGTGGCGAAGCAGGTGGGGTTTGAGAAGCAATTGTGAAAACAGGGGTGAGGACGGTTTGTCCAAACAAGAGGGTGGGAGGAACATAGGGGAACTGAAGGGTGGTGTGGAGTATGGAAGAAGACAAAGATGGAGCAGAAAGGGTCTAGCATGGGGGTGAAAAATTGATGACTTGCATCCACACCAGACTTTCTAGAGACTATTGAGAATCAGAAGGATTGAACAGAATGGAAGCAACGTTGGCGGTAGGAGTGATGGAGGATGCGATGGTGATGGACAGAGTAGTGGATAACGGAACAGAGATAGGAATCATATCAACAGAGGAAACAGGGGTGGACACAAAAATAGATGTGGATGGAACAGGAAGAGAGGTAGCGACAACAGAGTTCCCGGGGGGGGTTTGCACGGAAGAAGAAGTGGCGGTGGTTGATGGGGTGGTTAGTGCGGTAGTGGAGGTGCGTCTTTGGGTAGCAGGTGGAGATGTGGATCTAGAGGCAGCGCCACGCATTCGTTTGTTGGCCGTTGTATTAATAACTGCAAGTTGGGAGGAGGTGGATGCTTGAGATGGCGGATAAAGATTAGTATGTGGCACGAGGGTAGACAAAAGGGATGAGCGTTAGAAACCATGCATTTCATCTCGAGAAGTGTGCAGGCAAAGTTACACAATAGGGGGCCTGCTGCGATACGCTCACGGTTGTTCGGTTTGATGGAGTTGGTTAGTTCACGAATAAAGAAGCTATGCCAGTCGTATGGCACAAAAGAGGCGCCACTGCTAAATTCACATGAGCCACTTGGGTATTAGCTGGCCCTGGTGGTGCAGATAAGGCCATGCACTGTTGATTGTTCGGCAGGCCATACCTCGGTGCCGCATTGGGTGCCCCTTGATGATAAGGATAAGAGGGCTAATAGGAATTCCTCTTCTGTTGTATGATCCGGGGATTAAATGGGAAAAATGCCATCTCGTGTGATGATGCATTGCACAGATGGCAAAATCTTTGTGTCAATCTGAGGTTTTGCTTTAATATCGGACACTCATTGGCTATATAGTTATGAGTGCATACTGAGCACCATACATTTTCTTGGCTAGGATTTGACAGTTGGTTCTGTTCCGGTGGATTTGGAATTTGCACTACAGCTCCCTACAAGGCTTTCAGTTTTTGATCAAATTGCGCCGTCAGTTGTTCCATCTGCTATTTGTGTAATGTCATTTGTTCCATTATCAAATCTGTTGATATACTGGAAGCGTTGGACGATGATGTTACCGAAGGAGTTGGATTATGGGTGGTCGGATATGATTCATCGTCTGAACCCTCATCTTCCTCCCTGATGGCATCTTCCAGTGCTTCCTACAATGTAGCGTACTACTCCCATCTTTTCAGTTTTCTTCTGATACTACGTGGCAACCTTGCAAGGAACCACATAACCACTGCATGATCAGGAGTTAGGGCTACGGTGCATTCGGATCTGTTCCATTTGATTATGTACCATTTAGAAGTAGGAATTGTAGGTGTTCATTCGAGTTGCATTCTGATCCATTGGTGAGCACCATGACTTGCATATTTTTGAGTAATGTAAGTACATTTTTAAGAGTGAACGTTATCTAAGTATCCTCTGACAGGCAGGATAAAACTAAACTACAACACCCAATCTTGCTGTCTGGCTGAACGTTAACCAAGACTCCAATTACCAAGAACTATTTGTACAGTTTGGTAACAGATAGTAAGAAAACCTGAACAAGAATGTGCTAATTGTAAGAGATCTGAAGAATCAAAATATTGATAGAGAATCATTGAACAAAGTTATTTGATTCCTACAAGTATCAGATGAGCAGACATAGAACCAAAGCAGGTTCCATCTGACCCTAGATCAACGATGAATAAGCGTGCAAGATAAATCTTCAAATGGAAATAGTATTCACCAAGGAGACAACTATGGACTTAATTTCCAATAGTCCTCCTTAAGGTCACGGTTGGTGCCTTGGTATCAGATTCAACATGTTGAAAAACTTCTGATGCTTGATCCAGGGAAGTGCTTTGGTGAAGATGTCTGCAACCATTTCCATTGTGGAGTAGTATTGAAGAATCACTTGCCCTTTTCTTGAAGAAAATATACTGAATTTTTATGTGCTTAGACTTTCCATAAAGTTTGGAATTCAGTGATAGTGAAATACAACTTAAATTGTCACACAGAATGGTGGTAGCATTGAACTGAGTGTGATGCAAGTCATGAAGTAATAACTTGATCCATATAGTTTCTTTTGAAGTTTGACATGTTGCGATGTACTCTGCCTCGGTCGAAGAAAACACCACTGATTTCTGTTTTTTTGAGTTCCACAAAATCGGTCCCCCCCCCAGATAGAAACAAAATCCGGAGGTAGATTTTTTGGTAGAGACAGTTCCTCCCCAATCTGAGTCAGAGTAGCCTCGTAGGATGAGTGGGCCGATAGAATTTCCATCATAACATAAAATGTGATCTAAACTTTCCAGAATGTATTTCATCACTCTCTTTAATGCTTTCCAATGAAAGATCCTAGGATTAGACATGAATTGACTCAACGTGCTAACAATGTATGCTAAATCTGGTCTAGTGCATAGCATGGCATACATCAAAGATCCTATGAGTGAATGATAAGGGTACTTCACTAAGTTGATTACTTTACTCTCAAAATCAGCACAAGAAGGTTCAATCAATACAATACTTTAATCCATTGGAGTGTCAATTGGTTTGCAATCAAACGTATGAAATTTTTCTAGAATATTCTCTAGATATTTTTGCTAGCTAAGATAGATGTTCTTCTGAAGTCTATTTCTAGTAACGTGAATTCCTAACAAAGAATGAACAACACCTAGATCAGTCATGTCAAATTTTTGATGAGGTTTCGTGTATTGCGATTTGGATTTCGCAATCGCGAAGCTTTCACGAAGGAACCACAATCCTCTTGCGGCTCGGATGGAGTTCAGATGCGATTGCTGGACACTGCCAGCTGAATCACTCCTACAATCCTCCAGAATGTAGTCAGGCTCTATTGATCTACATTTATAAAATTAATGCAGCATTCAACATAGTTTCAACCAAGGTGCAAAATTAAAATGAACAAGAAAAACTCAGACACACGATTAACAACAGAAGCATTTGCATACGAGATCAGACACCACAAGAGAAATTATCTATATTGAGCTTCCTTTGTTTTCTTCAAGCACTGCATGCAAATCCACGCAGTGCGTTGGCGTGGGAGAAACACAGTTCTCTCACGAGTAATCGTCTCACTTTACTAGCAGATAGTTGGATCTCTATGGATCCTGATCATAGAGCTCGTCTCGCACGCAGACGGACTTGTTGTCTGTATTTTGTCTTGATTGCTTACTAGCATCAGACTATTACGTTACACTGTATGTGTATTCTGTTGATCTATAGTCTATTAGTCTACTCGTAGGTTTTCTCTCTCTATCAGGGTTCAGGATTTATTTGTACATTTTACATTCAGTATGGTGTGGGTGATAGAGTGACAGTGTGTGTTCTTCTTCCACCTTCTTGTGGTGATTGCTTATGGTGAATGCTTGATGTTGCATATCTAATTATTGACAGATTGTCGCGTCCTTGACCTCGACCTTGATGCCAATTGTCTCGATTTGGACCATCATTGGATTGTTCTTGGAATTGTTGCAATGATCCATGATTTGAGTTTCCACCTCTTGATTGGTATCTTCCACGAGCAAATCTACCACCACGTCCTCTGATTGCAAGAGCTTGATCAAATCCCCTGTTGCAAAGACTCAAGTTATCTTGATGTTGTTCTCCCTACAAAAGCAATCCACCTAACTCTTCTTAGGTTGGAAGATTCTGAAGTGACTCACTCAAGCTGTTCAATGTCAATTGCACGATCTCACAATTATGAACTCACTTTCCAACGATGACTAATTGATCGCGGACCTCCTTTACCTTCAATAGGTGATCGACAATGGTTGCACCATCATCCATTCATAATGTGTGTAGCTTCATCTAAAGAAATAGCACTCGAGATGTGTTTTTGGTTTCAAACAATGCCTTCAACGTATCCCATGTTTCTTTTGGTCCTTCCGAATCCGAAATGTAGGGAATAATTGCATCTCTGACTGATAAGTTGATGACATTCTGTGCATTCCGTTTTCTCCTATCAAATGCCCACTCATGTTCTTCAATTAACGGCCTTGTCTCTTCACCTATCACGATCTCCCATACCTCCTTTTCCATCAAAATGTTCTTTAGTTTGAATTTCCAAACTGCATAGTTGCCGGCTCTTTCCAATTTGCTTGACTCATTGAGGATGCTCTCGCTAGAGTTGCCATTATTGCACTTAGATGAGTCCGGATTGCAAAATTGACTACAAAAATGGAAAATTGGCTACAAAATTGAAAACTGATGTCTCAAACTACTTTTCAATCTGAGCTAGAGAAAGAAAGTTATGCCAATTTGAAGATTTGGCCTCAAAATGGCTCAAAACTGTTCTTAAGCCTGAAAATTGGCAATTATTACCGTACTGCCATTTTTAAAAATTTTCTCCATCGTGTATAGATCTTCGATTTCCAAGATTTTTATATCAACGTGTAGCAATTTGTATCAGCAAAGCTCCTGTCTAATCAGATCCAAAAAATAGTCCTAGCTAGGTCAAAACATCAGTCCATTTTTTGCTTTTCTGCAAAAACAGCTAGTGGGACCTTATCAAAGATATACAATACTTTAAGGTTTAGGATGAAAATTCGGCTAACATTGGCAACTCCATTGGGTAGTATGGCAGAAACAATCTATGGTCTCTCAATATAGTATCTTTTTCATACTCCTCAATTGATGCATTTGCATACCATGACTGCATGGGTCCTAGATTGGGGCATACCTTTCTATATCTGAGGGAGTGGGTACTTTTGCAAATTAGGACACAACATTGTGTTTTGTTTTGTAGGGATGAAGGTATCTTAATTATAGAAGACCTAAAGATTTGATGGTAGCTGATCAACAAAGAGCTTGGTTAGCATCACCCCACCAAGGGGTGCTTATCTCAAAGCTGTAGCTATGAAAACTGTGGCATACCATCAACAATCACGATACGGGACCATAGATTGAGTCTGCCATATGGAGACCATATTACCTAGTGGAGTCGCCAATGTTAGCCGAATTTTCACCCGAAGCCCTTCAATTTGAAGTGAAATTTGAAAGTCACACATCCACAGGAGGTGAGGGTGAATTCATGACCACTTGTTGACATAGCTTTGGAAGATCTATAGGCATTGATTCAATAGACTTTCTTAAGATGATTTTCTTTTTGATGCCTATGTTGTATATTAGATCTTAGAAACAATGAAATGTTTTTCGATGGATTACATTCTAACTATTGGTGTCTAGGAATTGAGAGAAAAATTAGCACTTAGAGACTTTGATATGACGATCTTCCCTTTGGATCTTAAAGTATTTTATATCTTTGATCAGGTCCTAGAAAGTACAATATTGAATGTTTAGACGAGTATTCTACCAATCATAAACAATCTCTAAAGAAAATATGTGATTATCGCAATTCATAATGCATTTACCCAACACAAGGATATCTATCCTAGACACAATGTTGAAATTTGCATATCTTTTTCATACTCACCAGTTGATGCATTTGCATACCACGACTGCATGGGTCCTAGATCGGGGCATACCTTTCTATATTTGAGGGAGTGGGTACTTTTTCAAATTAGGACACAACATCGTGTTTTGTTTTGTAGGGATGAAGGTACCCTAGTTATAGAAGACCTAAAGATTTAATGGTAGCTGATCAACAAAGAGCTTGGTTAGCATCACCCCACCAAGGGGTGCTTATCTCAAAGCTGTAGCTACAGGAAATTGTGGCATACCATCAGCAATTATGATATGAGACCATATATTGAGTCTGCCATAAGGAGCCATACTACCCAGTGGAGTCGCCAATGTTAGCCGAATATTCATCACAAAAAATTGAGCTTTTATAGATAGAGATTTTCACAAATTTGTACTTGTAAAACCCAGCTATGTATCTTATAATCAGCATAAAATTTCCTAGGGGTCTAAGCCTGTCGCCCAAAATGAGGTTAGAGAAAATTTTGCGGTGTTAGAATTGGCCCATACAATTATTTTATGGCCTTAGAATTGGCTGGAATATGTAAATTGTAATAGCTAGCATCATCGCGCTAAATTTTCTACGTATTGAATTATATTTTACTAATATACAATCACTCTGTGTGCTTTTCAAGGAAACGGCGACAAAAGAAATCCCAAGTCATGACCCACAAATAAGACAATCCAAACAGGAAAAATCGACAATGGAAAAATTGTTCAACAAGGGAATTGGAAAAATTATGCACCCATTCAAGGGAATTTTTGTTTTAATGATGGTGGTATTGTGAGAAAATTTTGCGGGCCAACGAGTTTACATGGGCCTTGCAAGTTAGTGGCTTGTCGGCAGTTTGATGCGGCAATGCAGCTGCGACCGTGTGTACGGTAATTGGAAAATGCGAATGGGAGGCCACAATATGACATGGATAAAAATTCCCTACACAGTGTGAGCTCTCTGTCCGTACAAAGCTCCGCTGGACCATATCAGCCTTGATTTGATCCACTTATGATCCACAGACTGCTTGTTTCTCAGCGAGTTTGAATCCCTCTCCAAAATCCAAGTTCTTGCAAGCAAAAACACTGATGATCTGATGTATACACCTTCACCTCTTCAAAGCAAGGAGCTCTGATACCATGTGAAGTTTTTAGCACGTGTGAACTTCACCACACACCCTACAAGATCTTACTGAGGTGTTGTGATTGCACAAGATTGTTCAAAGAACAGTATGCTTGAAAAATCTAAGGCAAGAGCACAATGGCATACATCTGATGAAAAAATCTAACTCTTCACTATGAGAAATGAATGTCAGAAATAATTCTAAGTGTTCAGTATGGGAAAAAGAGACTGCTCTCGGGTAGAGAGAGAAAATCATACATAGAAAACTCGAGTAGAAAGAGAATGAGTCCAAAACACCAAAATCTCAATATTCACAATATGGCAAAACATGCCCAACTTTCCCTACATGAGAGAGACTCGAATTCCTACAATGGAGTTGCATGGAAAGTCCACTTAACTGAACTAATTCACCTATCAAAGATCCACATGTGTAACTGCATGCATGTATGTTGCATGTACTGCGTTGACATAAAATTGCCTAGACATGTGTAGATCACAAAAACTACTATGCATGTTGCATGCACTAATTGCATGTGGCTTGCATGCATACAGTAAAACTTTGCATGCTATCTAAACATCTGCATGTCATCATAATTGAACCTATCTAACTCAAATACGAGCTACACTAGAAGGATATGTGCTCAATTCACACTCCTTTTATGTACAACATGAATTTTAGTGGAAATCACCATGGACATGACCCCAAACTCGAGATAGGAAGATAATATTTTAATAATCTTCACAAACAAGAGGAATGAAATGGATGTTGGTGGTTCTCTCAACTTTCAAAAGTCAATTCCTAGCATCAATAAGATTGGTAGATCTTATGCAAAGTCTAAAGAGCTTTCTTATGCTAGATCTAAATTGAGATCTAATGAGCTTGTTGGAGATAGCTATTGTTGTGCTAACTTGGCAATTTTTGGTGAATCTATCCATTGGATCTTGAAGATGGATTAGTGCTACCTACTAGTCAAATGGAGTCTTGTGGTGCTAAATTAGTATCATGTCTGAACTCTTCTACTCATAGATTTCCAAGTCTTGGTGGCCCTTCAATGGAACTACATGGCAAGTGCAAAAATGAAAAAGGTAAGAAGAGATCTAACTTCATCAATGGAGGTGATGAAAACACTTCTTTGGAAATGGTTGTTGCTAATGAATCATTTACTCATTTGGAAAAAGATGGTTCTTTGAGCATGTTTGAAGAAAAAGTTTCTTTTGCATCTTTATGTGATGAGTCCAAGAAAGTCATTTGTGAAACAAGTGGTGTCACATGTATTCATAAAGAAAGTAGATCAAAAGGTTCTATCATGAGACTTGGTGAGGAAAATATCAAGTCAAAAGGGAGAGATAAATGTGAAGTGTTCAAAGTAGGATGTACTTTGAATGATGCTTTTGTGAATGATAGTGAGGGTTCATTATCATTACCTATATCATTGATTAGAAGTCCAAGTTTGACAAGAAAAAGTACTTTGGTCATTCTTATGTTGAAGGTACTATGTATTCTTTTCATGGCTTATAATGTTCGAGATTCTTCCATTTCTTATGATGCAAGTATCAAGAGGGAGATTGCTATAACACTGCTTTTCCATGCAAGTACGCACTTGGGCATACGAAGCGTCTTGGCCTCGTCTATCTCGATTTCTCAGTTTGATTGGAGGCTTACAATGTAGGAAATTAATATGGTGATGCACAACCTATTGGTCAAGGAAATCAAAATTAGATTGGCAATGTTTCCCACCATGGATGTCCCTTGTGATATGAGGAAAACAAATGCCAGCATTAGGAGTTTGAACAATTGTTGCTTGGCTTGAACCCTATTTGGATGCTCCTACTTTCTTAAGAGGGAGTCTTGTGAAGGAAAGGGCAAAGGAAGAGTGACTCTTGGGAAGATCCAAGGCATGGATCTTACATCTATTCATCAACTCAAAGGATGCTATGATTGTCGTGGAGTGTTCATGCATGATCAAGATGGCAAAAGGTTGGATGAAGAAGACTACATGGAGCAACTCAAGTGGCAATTTCTTCAAGGCAAGGAAGATCTCATTGGTGAGTTCATTGAGGTTTGGTTTGTATTCAAATGGGCTGGTTTGATAAGGTTTGATACTCAACTTCATCTACTCTATTTCATGTTGGATATAACTGTGGAAATCTATCTTATGGTCTATGATGGTGACATTGTTTTCACTAACTACAATGAAAGGCTAAAATTAAGCAATGATGAGATCTTGTGGGATGTTAATCATGTGTTTGAGAGGGAGTATCTTCAGAGGTTCAGATCTCAAGATGTTTTATTGGAAGATCAAGATGTTGATCTTGACTTGCTTCATCAACACCAAGAGGCAAGTAGCAATTGGAAGCTAGTCAAAAGCATCAAAGGGGAGCCACATGGGCAAAGCATTTTGGATCTATTTTTACAAGTTTCTGAAGGTTCAAGTAAGGTTCTTGGAGCAACAAGGAAGTGTCCTTTTACTCTACCTTACTTGTTTAATCTCATGTATAAACATTGTCATGTCAATGTGTTGGAATTGTCAAAATTCAATGAAACTAGTTCCATAGTTTTGCATTCTTTGGATCTTGGAGATGGAATAGCTATAATTGCTGGTTTTTATGATCAAGTACATGCATTCATTCAAATCTTGAAAGATATTTAAGTGGTCAATATGTTTACTTTTGAGCAAAGTTCAAGATCTAGCATCCCAATGTTGGCAAATTGGCAAATTGTTGACAATGTAGGATCAAGGGTTGTATGCAAATCTTGTGGAGATGCTTCAAGTATTTCAAGTTCAGGTTTTGCTCATTCAAATGGAGCAGAGAACACATCATTTTGGCATTCATTCACTCAAGGGCTTTCATGGATTGGAGATCTACAAAGGCAAGGTGGTGATGGAGGTTCATTCCTCTCTGATCAAGAATCAGACATGGTCATTAGGCGAAGCTCCTATTGGCTGCAATATTATTGATTGCAAATGGATCTTTAAGATCAAATATAATGCCAACGGAGCAATTGATCGAAGGAAGGCTAGACTAGTAGCACGAGGATTCACCCAGATCCTGAATGTCGACTATAGTGAGACTTTTAGTCCAGTCATCAAACATTCGTCGATCCGAATGCTCTTTTCTTATGTTGTAGCCGCTGACCTCAAAGTACGTCAACTTGATGTACAAACAGCCTATCTGAACGAAGTCATACAAGAAGATATCTACATGATTCACCCCGAAGGATACATTCTGGAAGACATGAAGAATCATGTCTGTAAACTCCACAAAGCATTGTACGACTTGAAACAGTCTGCTAGAGCTTGGTTTTAGAGGATCTACACATTCCTCATTGAACAAGGATTCAGACCAAGCACTGCTGATTGCAACGTTTATTCAAGGTCAATGCAGCAATCCTTCATTATGATCACTTTGTACGTTGATGATACGTTGCTCTTCAGCAACAATACCAAAATGGTCAAGCATGCAAAACAAACGTTGTTCTCAGAATTCTACATGACTGATCTGGGCGAAGCTCACTTATGTCTTGGAATTCAAATCCACAGAGATAGAGCAAATCGACTGATTTACATCACTCAACAAAGGTATCCTCACAATGTTCTTAATAGAGACAATTTGATTAATTGTAAATTAGCTCACTCACCAATGGATCCAGGCCTGCATTTGTCGAAGGACCAATGTCTCCAGACCAAGCAAGACGAGGAGCAAATGAGAGAATATCCGTATCGATCGATACTTGGATCTCTCATGTACGCAATGGTCTGTACAAGACCAGATATCTTTTTTGTTGTAAGCTCACTCAGCCAATATATGGCTAATCCTGACATTACCCATTGGAAGGCTCTTATTCGAGTCATGAGATATATTCGAGCTACCATGGACCAGTGCATCTGCTATGGAGATGTCAATGGCTATTCTGATGCAAGCTGGAGAGGGAATGCAGA
The DNA here is from genome assembly GCA_029204225.1 of Diphasiastrum complanatum. Taxonomy (NCBI): domain Eukaryota; kingdom Viridiplantae; phylum Streptophyta; class Lycopodiopsida; order Lycopodiales; family Lycopodiaceae; genus Diphasiastrum; species Diphasiastrum complanatum. Next base: position 46,182,723 of record CM055109.1, read on the forward strand.
CAGTTGTAAGTCCACATCTGGATTTACATTCTTCTTCAACGGCGGTCCTATTTCATGGAACAGTCGTAAGCAAACCTCTATCGCACTTTCTTCTATTGAAGCAGAATAGATTGCTGCTTCTCGATCTATTAAGGAAGCATTTTGGTTGAGAAATTTGTTGTCAGACATCAATCTGTATCAGAACAGCCCTACAATTTTATTTTGTGATAATCAAAGTGCTATTGCCTTATCAGTCAACCCTAGATTTCATTCTAGGAGTAAGCACATTGAGATCAGATATCACTACATCAGGGACAAGGTTCTCGACAGAGAGGTAAGCTTAACGTACTATAGAATGTAGGACATGGTTGCAGATATCTTCACGAAAGCACTCAGTGTTAATGCACACAACAGATTTTGTGCATTGCTCAGTCTGAAGATCAAGGCATTCATGGATCCAGATTAAGGGGGGGTGTTGGATTTATTCCCTCTAGCTCTCCTAAGTCCTATTTTTTATTTGCCTCCATTCATGCTACATATTTACTAACGTTGTCACACAGTCTGCATATTTACATGCAAATTCGCACAGACGAAGAAAGGCCAAAAGAATCGCGACACTGTGTTTCTACACGGTTTAAGGTGACAGGCGAAAAGGGGACACTATCTTACAGAATGCCAAAAGTGCCCTAAAAGCTAAGGCACCCTGTAAATCTTATCCTAAGGCCATTCGTAAAAGTGACGCACTTTTCGCATCATCACCAACATTCACTTCAGCACTGGCTGACGTCGCACCCTTTTCACGCTCACCCCATGCAGTTGGGCTAACAGATTGGACAACGATTGTAGCCACCCACGATCTTCTACAGACAGCACATCCACTCTGTACTTTCACATCTGCAAACCTGTAATATTATGTAATATATATATACTGGACACCATTCGTGTAATACATGATGAAGAGAGCAGAAGAAGATGACATAAATGAAGTAGATGCTCTGAGCATTGATTCTTCACTTTGTCGGAATGAAGGTTTAATTCCTTTTTACAGATTGAAATAAGCTTTGTAGGGCACATGGTTTCGTTCACTACAGTATTGTGCTCTACCGCATTATTGACATGTATACATGATATACTTAATCTGATACAATTCATTGTTCTACGTTCAGATCTATGTTAATATTGCTATGCTTATCTTTCATTCTGTCTGACCTTTCTAGTTGTTCTTATTGGTAATAGACGATTAACATTTACTCTTGTCTTTCGCGAATCATTCGCGACAAATTATCAATCGAGCACAGTCTAGCTCTTCGCGAATCATTCGCGACATATAATTTGTCTTGCTATTCGTGACAAATTATTCTTTTGGCGCTTCATCTATTAATGCTTGGCTACGTAATCTAGAATGACCGTGATTTCTATCACTAAAGTTCTGTCATTCCGATAGGCATAGTCTTGTTTACGGAGAGAGTTGTATAGTTCATTCCGCTGCGCACGAACATTTTATGTTCGAGTTCGTTTCTCGTTCATGTTCGTCATTTATTCTCCCCCTCTCTCTCCCAACAGGCAAGAACGGTAAGTAGTTTAGTTTATAGTTTCAAAGACTAATTTGCTTTCAAATTTTAAAAGCATGTCATTTGAATGGCTAACTAAAAAATCTTCTTTAAATCTGAAAGGTAGCATTAAAATCAAATGTCAAGCTAGTTTAACACAACACTAGTTCAATATTTGGCACCCTTTAAAATTGAACAATAGTGATTTAATTTGAAAGGCAGGCGTGATCTCCATGTTTACTTAATATATGTCAAGTTGCAAAGAGTTAGGATTTCTACTTAGGTTTCAGTTGGCAAAGTGCAAATGCACTTTTAACCTGCCCAACTTTGACAGTCCAAGAAAATAATGAGAGGGTGAAAAGGGTAAATAACAGATCACTTCGATAATAAGCAAGAACCATTGAACCACGTTTATTCAACTCCGAAAGAGCGTGAAGTTTGAACACTGGAACTCGTTGAAAATGCAGACAATAATATGCATGACAGCGTAAGCCTTGGAACCGAGAGCGAGAGCATGCTTTCAAGCTGATTCACAATGTAGAAGAAAGTGAGCGAGATACAGCCCAACCATGAGAGAATAACTAATAGAACGTGAGATGGAATGTGAGCAGAAGACTGCATTGAAAGAAGACGAATTTATTTAGCCCAGGAACGTGGTGTCAAATCTAATAAATGAGAGAATAGATTCAATTCAATAGATCACTCATGATAAAGGAAAGGAATCATTTGGGCTACTTAATTAAATATGATGGCAGAGGAGTCAGGACGACATATTAAGCTAGAAAAAACGTGAGAAAAAACGTGCCAGGCACCAGTATCCAGAGTAATCTAGCTCGACGGTTTAGAGACATCCGGATAAACGACCAGAGTAACTTTTTCTTAGCGTTGTACCCTTGATAGAAAGTTCAATAATGCAAATCAGCGGGCCAATGAAGAATTACTGATGGGCGACGGATAATGAATAATCTACGATCATGCCAGATGACTTACTTACAAGTTACGAGTTACGAGCACATCCAAAGCGGCCAAACCAATAATATCTCAACATAAAAAGACATGTTCCAAAACTAACGATCATGATTGTAAGACAAGAGCATGACTATGATTAGATACTTCTGGATTTCTAGAAATATCAGTGTCTCACTGTTGAAATATTAACTTGTAGTGGCTGCTCGCAAATAGGGAGTAATGGAGACTTGCTGATCGCCGACGATCAGCAAGTCCCCGTCTTTGGATCCCATTACCTCATAAGATTTGCAGTTTTTGTTTAAGTCACCGTAGCTTTTTGTGTAAGAAGTTCGGTAGACAAGTCAGCTTTGACAAAAAAAAAATCTAACACTTAAGAAGTTTGCAAGCGCCTCAATGGCTCGTGGATCAAATCTGCTCTTCTGCTGGCACTCTCTAGCTTAGAGAGTGCCAAGGGAATATGACAGCACTTCGCTTGACTCAAAACTTGACTCAAAACAGTGGCTTTCAAATCTGCTCTTCTGCGAAAAACTCATTAACCCCAGCGTTTGCTGGATATATGAACTTTATGTACACCTTACATTCTTATAAAACAAAGACTTGAAAGTACCTTTTTTGATCCAATACATTGTTATGCCAGCATGTAGCAGTAAGGCAAGTGAAACGTCCTCCTAACTAGATGCCCCTTTCGGATACACTGTGTAAAATACCTCAATCATGATGTGGATGCCGCTTTGTAGTCCATCACAACTTAAGCTATTCGATTTGAGCAGATGTTTCACGTAAGATCTTATATATCACTAGGAAGGTCATTCTAAAAAACTTCTACAGCAAATTCAAAGAACTGCGATGCCAATTAAGCAAGTAAAACATTCATTGAGTGAACAGTCACCTTGCCAAGGTAGAAGCTTGGCTGATCGTCGGCGATCAGCCAGTCTTGATCTACCCTGGCAAGGTCTTCAGGCCATAAAAAAATTTGCCCTGGTGAGCCAAGGCAAATGTTTTTAGCCCTCTCTCATGGCCATTGATGCGAACAGCCAGGCACCATGCCTGCAATTTTGCCATCTTCCCGCCTTGCGGCGAGGTGCTTTGAAGGCTGCCTGCTACTGGGTAGCAGGTCTGCTCAAGCCTGCTAACGGGCATAATTAAAGTTTTGGCCTTTCAATTGAAAGGCCCAAACTAATATGAGTTTAAACATTTGTGGTCAGATCCAATTAAAATCTGCCATCTGTCCACTATAAGCCCAACATCAATTATGTATCTACTAGTGCAAAATTTTGACTCGTCTTTATAGTATGGTATTGACTAGATTACAAACAAGACGACTAGCTATGGAGTCAAGAGCTATAATGGATGTTGTGTCACTCTCGGACACACAAGGTACTCTAAAATAAAATGTTGCTTTGCACACAAATGTATGTGGTTTTGTTTTTTTTAACTTGGCCTCATCTTGTTTGCCCACATAGGATGATGGCAATGTTACCCAAGAGGAGCCTGTTGCCTTGGAAGAATTTTATTTACTGGTCGTTGTGTTAATGACTGTAGGTTGGGAGGAGGTAGATGCTTGAGATGGTGGGTAAAGGTTAGTATGTGGCACAAGGGTAGACAAGAGGAATGAGCATTGGAAACCACACACTTTCACCTCGAGAAGTGCACAGGCAAAGTTACACAACAGGGGGCCTGCTGCGATTCACTCACGGTTGTTGCGTTTGATGGAGTTTGTTAGTTCTCGAATAAGGAAGCTATGTCAGTCGTATGGCACAACGGAGGGGTTAGGGAATTCCAAAAAGGATTCCACTATCTGACTCAGCAGCATAGAGTGGATTCTGTCCTTGCAAAATGTTGAAATAACCAGAAAGTTATTCAACAGATGTGTAGTTGCCTGAATGACGAGTTCCGTAATAGCTTCTATCAGGTAACCATTGTTAGTCTGGATAGAAATTTCTGGTGTGGTTTGGGTGATGAATGGTTTGATCACAGCTTTGGCGTGGCAATGGGAGATGGGTTGACGATCACCGGACATAATGCCAATGGTGACCATCGAGTCGGCGTTAATCTTGACCTTGTACGTGGTACCTTGGTTCAGAAAGTGGAAACGAGCCTTGTCCTCATCCCAAGTGGCATAAGCGTGAAGGGCGAGGCCCATGTTAATCTCAGAATGGAAGAGCGCCGAGTAAAAACCCATTGTTTCAAGGAGTGGGCCGGTTGTCTGCAGCCATGGTTGGATCAGAGTGTCAGAGGGTAGAGGCCAAATCTGTGTGGCCTCGGGGATGTCTCGCTGGATCACCTGTTTGGTGCCAGAGTCTTCAGAGGATGAGGAGGCCATGTTAGCAATGATGATTAGTGGTCGAAAAAGTTATAAAAGTAGAAAAAACACTGAAAAATGAAAAAAGATGTGGAAATAGTAGAAAACTGATAATAATGAGTGTTGGAGGACAATGATTGTAGTTCAGAGCGCAGATCAGTGTTTAATATGAGCAGATGACAACTGGTAGAAAGTTTGGTTGAAAACAAAAAACTTGGTATTTTCAGTGAAAATTTCGGCAAAGCTTCGCTAGCGAAGTGACAAATGACTTGAATTCAGCCCTTATATAACGAAATTTAGAGTGCATATTAGGTGAAATCCACTTTCCCTTGTTCAATTCTACCCAAATTTTGACAGGCACCTTCTTCACAAAATTGTAAGACCTCAGAGAAGTCTGCGAGAGTTCAGAAGGTGATTTGATTGCTATGCGAAGGTTCTGCAAGGGTTCAGGCTGTCTGCGAGAGTTCAACTCTTGCAGGAAGTGATCTCTCACACAACTTGTTCTTGTGATTGGATTTTCAAGATCAGACCATGTAGGCAGACTAATTACACTGCTCTAATTCTATTTAGGCACCTTGCGAGAGTTGGTAAGATGATCTTGATGCTCTACGAGGGTTCTGAAAATTTTGCTTCTGAGAACTCTCGCATACACTAAAAAATGATGATTCCTCCACCAAGAATTCTTGCAAAGATTTTCATGGATGCATCTAGGTCAGATCTGGTGACTGTCCAATTTTCAAGAGCTATCTCCCGGGGGATCTCAAAAAATCATGAAAAAAGTGCTCTTTCAGAGTGTTTTTGGACAAGATCTCGAGATTTTCTGATTTTTAACTTTTGTAAACTGGTAATCAGTTTCATCCAGGCTTGATCTGACTGTTGGTAGTGCTCTGGAAGTTCTGATGAATTCTTGGTAGTAGATCCATCAGTCAATCTAACGATCTACTTCCTTTTTTATCCTATCAAGATCTAGATCCTCCTTAGATTCTGATGGATTTTTCCGATCTTGTCAGATCTAGCTGAATCTTGATGGATTTAGCTTGATTTGGCTTGATCTCCTTAGATCTAGCGGTGATGGCTGAGCAGATTAGCATTTTGTAATGTGCCACCTCCAATCTGGATTTGTCTCACTGTGGTGGCCAGTACTTGTGCAACCGACTACTGTTGATGGGTGTGTCGAATGGCATCCCATCTAGCTTTTCTAAGTTCACGGCCCCATGATTAAGAGTTTCATTGATCCTATAAGGACCTTCGCCCATGAATTTTAACTTCCTCTTGATCGCCTTGGTTTTATACATCAGGACCAAATCTCCTGAACGAAGATCCTTCTCTTCTAATCTGTGATCATGCCAAGCTTTGTGTCTTTCTTTTTCAGCTGCCAGTGCATGCACAACTAGTAAGCATATTTCACAGAGTTTATGTAAAGCTTCGTGGCAAAGCTGTAGAGATTTGGACTCATTAAGACGTTGCGCGGTGGCAATCCTTAATGAAGGAGCTAAAAACTCTACTGGCATCACAGCATCCTGACCATATACCAATTGGAAGGGTGTTTGATCAATGCTCACTTTATATGTTGTCCTGAATGCCCACAGTTCAGCATGCAACTTGTGTTCCCAATCTGATCTTCTAGCTTCAATTGTTTTTGTGAGCACGCTACACATGATCTTATTGGATGATTCTGCTTGTCCATTACCACGAGAATAATAAGGCGTACTGGTTCTGTGGATCACGAAGAATTCCTCCAACAGGACCTTGATGGTCTCGTTGATGAAATGGCTTCCGCGATCACTGACTAGTTCCACCGGGCATCCGAAGCGCACAATGATATTTTCATAAAGGAACTTGGCAGTGGTCCTAGCATTAACTACTCTTACTTCCTTGGCTTCGACCCATTTGGTGAGGTAGTCTGTGGCTACGATTATGTATCAAACCTGGGAACTCCTTGCTGCAGGGTGAATTGGACCAATATAATCCAATCCCCATTTTTCGAACAGTGCTTGGGCTAAGATTAGGTGTAGTAGATCATAGTTCAATCTCATTGGTCTCCTTGCCCTTTGGCACACATCACACTTTTTCAAGTATTCCTCCATATCTTTATGAATCGTTGGCCACCAACATCCTGATTGCAGAATCTTGCGAACTATAATGTCAGATGCAAAATGACCTCACCCATGTGAAAGTGAAATGATCTGGGTGGTCTCATGAGGAAGAATACACCGCCGAAGAATTCCGTCTGGACCTCTTCGGTACAACTGGTCGGCAATCAGCTGATAAGGTCATCATAGCCCGCAAAATATATGGGCTCAGGCACTATTGGCTCCTCATCCACTTTGGCCCATTCAGCTTTGCTTGTGGTGCAATCCGTAGTAGTTCTCCGAGTGGTAAATTAACATGGCTTGACAACAAAAGTATGAGCCTTTCAGTGGGTGGTTCCTCGGGCTCCACCATGTGAAAAGGTGGTTCATGTTGGTGCAACCGATCATTCTGATCAGTGTGTAGTGGTGAGCCAACTTGCAGTTCTCGTTCGACACCGATTGGAGCTTCTGTGGGATTGTCTTTTTCTTGCTTCTTTTCTGGTACTGTCTTCTCTCTTCTCTCACATTTGGATATGGCGCTGAAGTTGAGGGTTGGTCGTCAGTGACCAATGGTGGTGGTGAGGGAGCCACTTCCTTCCTCTTTTGTGCTCGCGTAACAGCTAACACAGGAGCGTGGTCTTGTCGACCTTTCGATGGCATCCCTGCTAGAACTGTTGGTTGCTGTATGGCAATGAGGTTAAGCGGTGCACTGGTTCCAGGTTTAAATGGACAATTCTTGAAACAGTGTCCATAACCGCAATCTTGGCAGGAGATTGTATATTGTCCTTTGTAGGGACATTCTGCAATTTTGTGTCTTTCGTCGCATCCGTAGCAGCCGTAATTTCTTCCACCTTGATGCTGAGTTTGAGTTGCATAGGCTGAAACATATTCATTTATGGCAGAATCCATAAATGGTTCATATGGTCCATACCATTGTTGCTGTTCAGGTTGAGATGGCATTTGCATTTCTTGTTTCGCTGCTGTCAGGTTTACATGGGCCACTTGTTGATTGGCTGGCCCTGGTGGAGCAGGTAAGGCCATGCGTTGTGGTTGATTGGGTGCACCGTATCTTGGTGCTGCTTTAGGTGCCCCTTGATGATAAGGATAAGAAGTCTGATAAGGACTTCTCTTCTGTTTAACAACCCTGGGGTTAAACGGACAAAATGTTGTATCGTGCGATGTTGCATTGCACAGATCGTATCATCTATGTGTCAATCTCAGATTTTGCTTTAGGACTGGACACTCATTCGTTGTATGGTTTTGCGCGCATACTGAACACCATACATTTGCTCGTCGAGGATACTGCAGCTGATTTGGCTCCGGTTGATGTGGAGTTACTGCTACAGTTCCGTAAGGCCTTCAGTTTCTGCAAACTGCGCTTTAAGTTGCTCCATCTGTTGTTTGTGTAATTTTGTCATTTGCTCCAGCAACAGTTCTGTGGATAGAGTGGATGCGTTTGATGATGATGATGCGAACAAGGGAGTAGGAGTGTGGATGGAAGGATATTCGTCGTCAGATCCCTCATCCTCTTCTCTGATGGCATCTTCCATAGCTTCTTGCAGAGTAGCGTACTGCTCCCGTTGTTTTAGTTCTCTTCTGATGTTTCATGGTAATCCGACTAGGAACCACATGATCATTGCATGATCGGGAGTCAGGGCTGCACTACACTCGGATCGTAGATGTTTGATCTGTTCAATATAGTCCCGGACCCTTTCTCGTTTTCCCATCTTGACTTTGCTCAACAGGAGAAACGGGTCTTCCAGGAACTTTCTTGGTTTAAAGTGCGTAATGAGAGCCATCTTAACCGCTTCCCAGGTGGATTTCTCTTCCTCTGACAGGTTAAAAAACCAGTCCTGAGCCACTGCAAGTAAGGACATAGGGAATATCATCAGCTTCTCTAAGAGTTCAGTCACCGACCAGATGCCTTTGCCCTTCAGAAGTGTTTTGATTTTGAATTTCCATATCCTGTAATTTGCACCATCAAGACTGATTGCTACTCTTGTTTGGATCATTGTAGCCATATTGTGTTGCCTAGAGAATCACTGCCCATGTCGCAAACGGTTTTATTTCTTATTGATGTATCGTGAACGATTTTGTTTCCTTTGAATTTTCTTGTGCGGAAGCCTGTGGAGTCGAAGATCTTTCGTAGTATAGCCCTTCCACCTATCAACAAAGGTTAGATCACTAGATAGGTACCTAACTATGCATAGATGCTACTTTTAGTTAATTTCCTACTTTCTCCCTTAACTCTACTCACCACTATACTACTCATCTTTAACTCTACTCCTCTACACTGGAATGTAGAAGAAGAGATTGAGAAAAGAAGAGAAAGAGCCACCCAACCATAGCTAGATCCAAGCTTTAAGCAAGACCTATCTAGCACCCCCTTGCTAAACCACAATCACTACCATCACAAACACAAGCATCCTCAAGATCATACCCCCATCTAAGTCCCATACCAAAGATGGTGATCCTCACAAGAGCAAGCAAGCAAAATCAAAGCTCTCTACACACTAGCAATCCACTAGAGGATAGAAGCAAGTCACAACACAAGAAATCTCCGCTCAATTGGGAACCCTCTCCCTCTCATATAGATGGGCACTATGGAATGCCTACACAAGACAAAAAGAAATGGGGAGGCAAATGAAGGGCCAAGAGACTCACAAATTAGTGGAATGTCAAAAGACACCTCCATAACTTGTGGTTCTTGAATATAACTTCTTGGGTTCTTTAGGGGCATCTTGGGACCCTAGTAGGTGCGCCCTCCTACTAGTTCCCCAGGACCCTTATGTGATGGCTAATTTTGGCCCAAGGCCTATTATGTCATTATGGCTCAAGGTTGAGGCCCAAGGTCTAGGAAAATGACCAATACCCATGGTAAGGTCCTCCTAACACCTCACTAGGTTTCATACCTCTATCCAAGGCATAGACACCTACATGCCCTTATCCAAGGACACCAGTACCTTAATCTAAAGGCACGTACTCCTAATCCTAGAGATATCTCTTATTTAAGGGTGATTCACCATTTAGCCTCCCAGATACTAAATGGGGAGATAGGGATTAAAGTACTGCCAGTTACATAGGTATGTAACATTCCTTCCCCCTTAACTTAAATTTTTCCTTGTAGGGAAAAATTTGGAAAATTCTTCTGGAGATCAGCTTCCTTTTCCCATGTATCTTCCTCTTATGACTTGCCCCTCCACCTAATTAAAAAATCCTGAAACACTCTATTCCTTAGAGTTTTCTGTCGGCTATTAACAAATTGCCTCCGGTTTAGGTGGACCACTTGCGGACTCATCATGAAGAAGCTTTACTAGATCTTCCATAGGGATCGGGGTTTCTCCAACCCCCAATGAGGGTTTTAACTTACTAACGTGAAAAACATGATGAATTTCAACGTTATTTGGAAGATCTAGTTTGTATGTGACCTTGTTAATCACTTGGATAACTTTAAAAGGACTGCAAGACCTAGGTGCCAACTTTGCACACTTACCAGTTTTCAAGCCCTTGGAGTGTCTAGGGACCTCAAAAACACCATGTCATTGACGTTGAATTTCTTGTGCTTTCGAGATAGATCAGCATAGTGCCTCGCCCTGTCCTAGACACTTCTTATGTTGTCTTTAGCCAGCTGTAATATTTCTTGCATATCTGCAAGTAAAATTACTTGTGGCTTGCACCCTAAGGTTCTTCATGCCAACACTTATTGGTGATTGAGGTTGATAACCATACATAAGCATGAAAGGGCTGAATCTGGTCACTAAGTGTTTTGCACTATTATATGCAAACTTCACCACTGGAAGGTAATTTTCCCAATTAGATTGCCAATGGCCCACATATGCTCGTAGCATATCTTCCATTGTGACCGTCTGATTCAAGATTATCTGTAGAACTCATATTCAAAGTTTTTTCCAAGTTTTCAAACACTGCATGCCAAAAATTCCCAGTGAATTTTGGGTCACGATCATTGACAATATGAGGGTGGAGGTTAGCTCAAATGCTCCTTATGCTTGCATTCTCTATGGCAAACAATAAACATGAAAATAGAAAGCAATGGAAAAACACAATCAAGAGCAATAGCAAGTAGTGAATAGCAAATGAGGATGCTTCTCTTCCAAAAATGGTAGAGTTTTCTCCTTCTCATTAAGCATGAAAATAGTGTACAAATGGTGTCTTTTTATAAAATGGGAAAGGCCCTTGCCCCTCAATATTATTGGCTAATATTCACAATGATCCTATCCATTCATCTTGGACCCAACTTGATCCAAGGGCCCACAAAAAGTACATTGGAAATCACAAGATTCATGTGAGTCCCAATTTGGACCCAACTCTAAAAAGTGATCTCTAAGTTTAAAAATGACATTGGGCCTCTAGTTTTATTTTAATTCCAAGGCCCAAGTCAAGTTTATTTTAATTACAACTCTAATTGCGTGCTCATTGGGCCATGGGCTTATACACGCAGGATGCCATGCCCTCGCAACACATTTTATTGGAGGATTTTATTTATTTACACTTTGTTGGGAATACCCCCAACAAAGCTTGCAGGACCCTAAACACGCGACTACAGATCACAGAACATGTATCATTCTAGCAATCAAGACAACGGTGGACAAGGAGATGTACAAGATAGAGTAATCGTATTATCAGTTTCATTCTTTTTAGAGCGAGGCAGTCAATGTCTCGCTCGTTGGCGACCTGACACTCTGCTCTTTTCACTGTGTTCTGCTCGTTGGCAGACTTTCATGCACAACTATTTCATTTCTATTATTTTTTTCTGCTCTACTACGCACATTGTCCGTCGTGTTTTTTGATTAAAAAAAAAAAGGATTAATATATCCACTGTGTGGAGTTTACAAGATAGCTTAACAGAGAATTACAAGACTAGTTAACGCTAATCAACTAATTAGTTACTCTTTGTTATAGCTAACTGTTTCGGCTGAGCGTGAAGTTTAGGACTCCACGCCCGTTGTGTTGCCAGCTGGCAACGCGAAAGATTTTCTTTTGTTTCTTTTCGTTTCATGTCGCTTCGTGTTTTTTTTGGTCCTGGAGGCATATTTGACTTTCGCAAATCGTTTGACTTTCGTGAATTGTTTGACCTTCGAGTTTCGCTTCGATTTGTGTCTTATGGTTTTCGAGGCACGTTGACTTTCGCAAATTGTTCGCCATTCGACTTTCGCTTCGTGTCGCTTCGCTTCGCGTCGCGGCAAAGTTGCAAGAGTTCACCATTTCTAACACAAAGATGTATTTCTGGTCTTCATGGAATATAACATCTCTACTCTCAATTGTGATTGAGATAGAGGGAACATAAATTTTGTATGCCTTCTTGTTGGATGAATACCCAACCATGATCCCTTAGCTTGAATTTGGATCATCTTTTCTCTTTGTTTCCAAGGGAATATGCACAAAACAAGTACACCCAAAAACTCTAAGGTGTTCAACCTCATGCTTTTTCTTGAACAAGACTTCATATGGTAATCTTCCTGCAAGAGTATTGTGAGGTAGTCTATTGCACAAGTAATTTGCACAATTTATTGCTTCTCCCCAAAATTCAATAGGCAAAGAAGCTTCGATTCGAATTGCTTTAGCACATTCACATAAGGATCTATTTTTTCTTTCGACAACCCCATTTTGAGATGGGGAATAAGCACAAGAAAATTCTCTTTTGATCCCTTCACTCTCACAATAATCATAGAACTTATTGGAGATGTATTTGCCTCCTCCATCACATCTCAAAGCTTTAACTTTAAAAGAAAACTGTTTCTCAACATAAGCTTTGAAAACTAGGAAGTTATCAAACACCATAGACTTTGAAGAAAGAAGGTATAGCCTAGTATATTTTGTGAAGTCATCAATGAAGGTAACAAAACAAGTAGCACCACCAATACTTTTTGAGGAAGAAAAATGAACATCCGAGTGTATTAATTGCAATCGATGAGTAGTCTTGATAGAAGACCTTTGATATGGCTTTCTATGTGATTTTGCAATAGCACAAGCCTCACAATGCTGGGAAGAAATGAACAAGATCAGTATAATGCATGTACGAGAGTGAATCTATGGAGATAACAGACTTACTGAGTATATCCCTGAATCTAACATAATGTTCATAAAATACGTCAAAATTTGGTTGTGCAATATTGAAAACATGTAAATATGGCCTGAATAGATTGTGGAAGTAGTCTAGATTTTCGGTAATCCCAAATTCAGTAAAAAATGAACTCAGGCCCGAATCTCGTGTAGATCCTGAGGAAGAGGCCATGGCACTACGACAGATATCGCACATGTGCATGAGGGAGACAAAACGAAACAAAACTAACTCTAAAGGTCGCGCACAAGAGGTATATGTACGGCAGGTAGCAATTGAATAACGCACTTGTGTGCAAGTAGAGATCGATGAATAAAATGGACAACAAAGCGCGTGCACAAGAGCGATATGCTGTGAATTTTGAGAAAGAAAAAAGTAAAAAATTAATCGGGATTTGTGCCTTTTATACTGAAATTTCACACTTGTGGTCAACGGTCAACGGACACGTGTTCATTCTTGATTGGTCTGCAGGCACTGGCATGTGTGAGGTGACACTTGGACACATGTGAAATAACACAAGGACACGTGTCTCGTGTTCATTTGTCAGATGGACAACACGTGTTGCTCTCGCATTTGGTTGTACAATCCCACACGTTTGAAATGATAACCTGACATGTGTTGAACGATCATTCGCTGTCTTGTGCCAAATGTTGATGACTAGATAGCTCACACGTGCAACAGGACGTTCTTTCGCACATGCGAACCGCGATATAAAATCACAAACTCCGATGAATTTTTTCACTTTTTTTTTTCACTCTGCATATTGCACTTGTGCGCCTCCTTCATAATCGATATTCTGCCTATTGCATTCCATGCGCATAGGTCCGATATTTCTGCCTACGTGTCTCCTCATATCGGACTTGTGCGTCTCTTTTTTATATTCATCGATCTCTCTGATATTTCGCTCACACAGGTCCAATATACCGTACATTTTTTTTCGTACATATCGCTCCTCTGTGAACGGTTCATAGTCCTCCCCTTCTTATCCTCATCATCACGCACAAGTGTGATATCCCCTAGTATACTTCCATGGATAGGAGAAAGCAGACAAGGAGGGATTTCTTCTCTGCTGGCTCATCCTCAGCTCATGTGGTTGCCATTACACCTCCAACTAGATCTAGAAGGCGCAACCGCAGCAAGTGGCTCTCTGAAATTTGTAAGTATTAGAGATCAACCGCTTTGTTGATTCCCAGAGCTCCATTCTACCGTGCCATCTACCACATAACTAGAAATGATCTCGGTCAGCTTGTTAGATTCACACCCTCTGCTCTCCAGTGCCTTCAGGAAGCTACTGAGGACTATATGAGCCTTTTTTTTGAAGATTCATTTTTGCTTGTTATTCATACTAAGAGAGTCACCATAATGCCTAAGGACTTTTAGTTACTGATGAGAATGAGCGTGAGATTTTTCAAGTTACACATGTCTCAGCCTACTGCTCCCAGACCTATTCCTCTAGATAGGACTAATCTTCCTACCAAGCGTCCTAGGAAGTAGGCAGCCACCAAGAGAGGCCCGAAGAAAGTAAGGAGGGTAGATACCACCGACTCTGTGAAGCCTAACCCGGATGCAAATGTAGATAATGTTGCCCTAGATAAAGTTGTAAATATAGCTACATCGATTTTGGATAATCCTGCAATTCTTGTAGATACTCCACCTCCTCCTGCTCCTTCAAATCTTTTTACATATATAGATTCCGATGATTATCTTAAATTTGAGAAGGACATAGCCGATGCTGTAGATAGAATTGGTACTCCATTTTGTTTTAGAATAGAGGAAATTGACTTTAGTATTAATTATAGAGTTGTCGATTGTTTGGATCTTAAAAATAGACAAGCTTTCTATCAATGATCTTGTGATAGAGTCTGGGATTACACTCTTGCAGTATGACATTGCAAGAGATTCATCCAATGAATTGTTGGTGCTCAGTAACGCTTCCGACCTTCAAGGAGAATAACGACACATTGTCACAATGTCTGACTAGTGGATTCACACCAGCAACAAAATACCTAGTCGTGCCTTATCATACCAAGTAAGATATGTTAAATGCTTCTTGCTATTTAATGCTTTATCATTGGAATTATCAATGGAAATAGTTCTCAGAATTGCAGCTAATGGAATTTCTATCTTATTTCGTAGTGACCACTAGAGTTTAAAACTGATCTCTATTAAGAGATCTGCAGATAATATTGTTAAAGGTTTTTGTGTCAAGATGAACTTGGCTAGCAATATGCATAAGGATGTAGATATATACTTGCCATATTTAAGTAAATATATTCCAACAGATGTTCCCCATTCAGTGGACTGGCAGATCGTTAGTTTGGAGGTAAATTCTGTATTTTCTAACAATATTTTGAAATCAATATTCTAATGTATTTGTTTCATTCTAATTCATTCTGTTTCATAATTGATTTCTTGTGTGCTAAATTTTTTTGCAGTCACCCCAGCAAAATGATTCATTCAACACTGGGTGGTACACATTATATAATGCAAAGTTATTTTTTGAGTGGTTCATCCTTCAGGAAGATGTTGATATTTCTAAGGTAATTAATTCTGTTTATTCTTATTTTTGGAATCATGATTAGTTTTCTATTTTGTTGATGTTTTTAGCCATTACTAATACATGAATGTTCTATCTTGCAGTTTACACTTCCTGAGTACACATCAAGCCAGGTGTACAGATTTAGACAAGAAATCTATTTTTTTCTTTTAATAAAGATTATTGTGAGTGCTAGACTCATGAGCATTCATAAGTACTATGACTGAATGGATTGGAGTGGACTTAAAAAACCCAATATTTTGTAGAGTTTCAATCACTCTATGATTCTAGGTAGAGATAATCATCATACATCTCTGACATAGTTTTGAGTAAAATTGTAGTACCAAGTTTTGTGCCAACCATAGCTATATTTTCATTTTAATTTGTAGATTTTTGTATATGGTAGAACCATAAACATTCATATATATTGTGATTGAAGGGTTTATAGTGGATTCAAAAAGTCCACTCCAAACCCTTCAATCACAATAATCTACTATCAATGTAGATTCAATCTTCAACAATGGTATTAAAGCTTGTGTTGACTAATTTCCTTGACATTGTCTCATAATTTGCCAATTCCGTTTAGAACAAATTTTCCCATATTGTCAGTTTTTCTTTAGTTCATGACTGTCTGGACTCATGACTTGGGATTTTTTTGGTGGACCCGTTTTCTTGAAAAACACACTGAGTAATTGTATATAAGTAAAAAATAATTTCAGTACACAAAAAATTTATTGTGCATGTGCCGACTATTACAATTTATGCCTCCAATCCAATTCTAAGGCCATAAAAATTTTTATGGGCCAATTCTAAGGCCGCAAATTTTCCTTTAGCCACATGTTGGATGGGCAATTTTATGCCAATTTCATCATAAGAAGTCAGGTTTTACATGTTGATTTATATAAAATCATGAAAAACATAGAAATGGAATAAAATAAATAAATAAAGCATCAATATTCCCAAGATATATAAATATCAAAATAAATGGCATTAAACATCTCCTTTGATATTATAAGAAGCCACAAGCCCACACTCTTGTCTGAAACAATCCAAACGGTTTTATCTCACTAACAAATTTGTATCACAATTGTATCATCTACTCGCAAAGCAACTATTTGAAAGATTAAAAAGTGGTCATTTACTAATTTGTTGACTTTGTGCGCCTGTTCTATGTATGAGTCATTCAACACAACAAGCATGCTAGGTAGGTGCATTCTTGTCAAATTTCAATAAACGTTTGCTAACCTCTAAAATAGCTTCTTCAACATTGTTTGGATCCCTTGTAGCTCAAGATCAAGTGAAGTTCCTACATAATAAAGCAAAATATGAAATCATTCAGCTCAACAAAATAGGCCAAAATAGTTTTCGTAAGAGACATGATTACATTGGGCATAGAGAGAAGTGAATGTCGGTTACCATGTGTCTAGGACTTCAAAACGATGGTTTTCAGAGTTGACGACACCCTCAACAGGTGAAACAAAGTGGAGGGTGAAACTTCGCACAAATCCAGCATCTTAGTGATGGAGTGTATTGTGACTAGAATTGTGTAGTTGTTTCGATGAATATCCACAAGATGTGATTGACCCGACATCAAATATTGATGATGCTCATTAAAGTACATAGGATAGTTTGTATGGTTCACTACCAGAAATGCATCACCTGGACCACTGTACATAATTGCAAACATGGCGAGTTGGAGGACCATGACCACGACCAATATTGCCTTCACCATCCCCACCACTGCCATGGTCTTGCACACACACTAAGGCTCTAGGAAAAGAGAGAAAAGAAAAAGCTTTCTATGCTCTAATGTAGAATGAATCTTATATCAAAAGTTGATATAGATGGGTGATTGGTTGCAAAGGCTCAGCCAAACTAAATGCCAACCTCAAAGGACCCTTAGAGACATGAACTGCACCCCTATAAGAGGGCCAACTTGGTCTTTATAAATGCAATTTATATGACAGATGTGGTTGCCTTTTATTGAGAGACGAAAAAAAAACTCTAGCAAAGTGACAATTGAAAGACTTTAAAATTACTCTTCTTTTTGAAAGATGAATTTGAAAGTCTAATTTCATACAAGGTCATAATTTTAAAACTTTCCTTTTTATATAGAGTTAAAAAAAATTGTTTTCTTGCTACATTTTTAGAGCATTCATATTGTAAACGTGGTCTATAAATTCCATATGCATATTAAAAATAATAAAAAAAGACATTTGAAAGGTGGGTGTGCATGTCAAATTCCAAGTCTAATGAGCTTGTGAGCATGGCTTAGACATGTTGTCTTTACCCACGAGTCTCTATTCACCCAAGAATCTTGGGTTCCATATGTGTATAGGAGTTTTGGAAAGGCACAAAATAGCAACGATTTTTTCATTATTGGATTTTGCGGTCCATTGCAGATCTATCTATTATTAGGCCATTTCTATTTTTAGTATTTCTTTAGGAGGTCTTTATGTCGGGATGTCCCTATCCCTTCGGTCTTCCCCTATACATAGTAGGTAATGGCCATGGGGAGAACCTTTTTGATACTCTCCAAGACTAACAGATCATTTTTAGAATGATACCCATTCCCACTTTTTATCGTAATAGATTGTTGTCAATGTTTTATCTTGCATTATATGTAACATTTTAACTTTCGCAAAACAATGGAATAAAATTTATTCTAAATACATTTTGGCAAACTATGGAAATTAATTTAGACCCATAATTTGTCACAAAAATTGAAAACAATCCTTTAAATACTAGATAATGGATTGGATTGGGACTTCATTATTGAGTGGCATCATGAACTTCCCAATGATTGAATTATATGTGGTAATGGCTGGACCATGGGAATAATACTATACGTAATTGCATTTAGAAGAAATTTTTGTCCAACTAATAAATTTATGCTTTAAGTGGCCAAGAATTCATGGGGCCTATGTTATTTTTGGGCCCCCTAAGTGTTTAATGCGTTCGTTAAATTTTTTTGGAATCATTCACTGTAGCAAATGATTTAGATTACTGCCAAAAATTTCTCTATTGTAGATTGGAAATTAAGAGTTTAGATTCCTATATACAATAATTTATGGGGTTATTGACTAAAATTCCATGATGTGACTCAACATTAGCTATGTGCAATGAAATTCTCCCTTGAATGAAAAAAACATGCAACTTAAGCAATCGAAATGCCAATTGATAAGAGTATAAAACAAATAATTAAACTCTTGAATTGTGAGTGTGATTATACTTTTAGTACTATTACCTTTGAGCCAAATAAAGTATTTAATTACACGACATAATTAAAAAATGAAGAAGTATTGTTTTAGAGGATAGTAGATTTCAAAGGCACCTCTTCGGACGATGCAGACAATTATGTTTCTCAATTTGAATCCATTATTGTTTCCAATATTACGAACATTTCCAGGTCTATTGCAAAAACATGCCCACATTTGGTACAGTCAAATGGACCGTACAGTTGTCACCATCTGGGAGCAGTTAAAACAAGCCTTTCTCAACCAATTTTGTGAGATCAGGTATTCAACTAGAATGATGGCACATCTAAACTCAATGCAAAAGAAGGAGAAGGAATCCTTGAGACGATACACCCGAAAGGTAAAGAACTTAATTCAAAAATTAGTTGGTGTATATCTTGTTGCTATGCAGATCGAATGGTTCCTTGCAGGTTTGTTGTCAAAGATTGACCGATATTGTAGACAAGATTCTATGAATAACTTGGATGAAGTGATCGCGATAGTAGAAAATAGTGAAACATCATAAATTGCAAAAAAAACGACGTTCCGATCACAAGACAAAAAAGAAGTCAACAAAAGTATCTGAAGATTCGAGCTCTAATGAAGATTCTTTAGACAATTCAAGATTGATTATCAGATACTGAGAGTTCTGACTCTTCGAAAGACGAAAAATGTTTGCTAAAATCCCTCTGTTTATAACTCACTACTGAGGGTGAATCCTCTTGCTGCAACACAAACACATGCTTAGAACTTGATCCTGCCAATTAAACATCCTATCACTTTTATTCAATCAATCCAAAATACTAATACTCATAACAGATCTCGTTTCATCAGCATTTCCAGAATGAGTGGAACATGGCAAGCATAAATCAACAATCTAATTCTAAGCATTCAGCATCACAACTCTGGCATGTCATTTCGATTAACTCAGATAAGATAGTACTCCAAGGATTCTTATTCCAATGACAATAGCTTTTTACAAAACTCTATGCACCAGATCTGCGCTCACTCATCAACTCTGCTCGTCACTAATCTGATCACCAGCATATCAAATCGACTATCCTTCTTTGAATTGCCCGATCATGATCCACTGTCTGATCTCTAGACTACTCGATCTCTACACATTTACGCAACTTTTTGACCCTCACTCCATGCCCGTCTCAACTCCCATCTTTCTCTCTTTTCTATCTCTTCTCTTTTCTACCCACCATTGAGTTTCTTGGTTCTCACTTTTTACAGCCGAATATCGTTTAACTTTTCACTACCAGGTCACATCCAATTGGCTTTTACGTAACTAACTAGTTTGTCCTCAACTCATGGTCTTATACAACAAGATGCCATGGTTGGTTTCATAACTTACAAGTCTATCTCAGATCAACCGGCACCAAAAATATTCCTTTGGTTGATTGTGATATTGGTAGAGAATCTACCAACATTGCCCTCCTCCAAGCTTGTTGCAGATCCCTCTGCAACTTCAATTTTATTTTATCAGCCAGGCTCCTCGGTTGTTGAGATCTGGTTCTTCTGCTCTTGCAAATTTGTTCCATTGTGCAGTTGCTAATTTTTAGTTAATCCTTCAGTGGAAATCCAAGCCTATTGCCATGCCATCCCTGTCCGAAACATCAATGAAATTTATTCTATCTCAAGATTATACATAGAAAATGACTCGTTAGTACATTGAGCAAATGGATTGCATGTCAATCATGGGTTACTAGATTCGATTAAGGATGAAAAAGGTGGACAAGAGTGTTAGATGTATCGTGGTAGCATGTAGTCAGGTAGCGTCTTGGATGATCCTCCCATGTGTGTCCATCTCGATCTTCCTTCTTTGCCAGATGAGCTAGCCTTGTTTGTACCTTGCATGTAGTGCTCTAGAGCTGGTTCACCTGTTCTAGGATTTTTTGTCAATTCTCGCTGCATCTTCTAAATTTGAGTTTGAGACTCAAGCAGCTTCTATTCACAGTGGTCTTGATAAATTTTGGTATTGGCCTTGTGGGCTTCATACCTCTGGATCAACTTCCATATATCTCTGCATCCTGATGGCCTCTCTAGGTGGTGGCACTATAGCAATGTCTTCTGGTCTGAATTGGACTAGCTTATTTGTTGTGGTTGTCAACTGGTGATGTTCAGTAGAGGTTTGGGCATCTTGTTGCTTGAGCTGATCTCGTAGTTGCATGAAGTCTTGGATTTGTTGTTGAATCAATCCTTGCAGCCCCTGGCTCCTTAGCTCATCTTCTGCAACTCGTATTCATTTCTCTTTGAGCTCTACATGGCAAGCCTCCATCTCCTTAGTCTTTTCGGCTAATTGGTCAGCCAGTTTTTCATTCTGACTTACCAACTAGTGCAAGTGACAGGACGCGTCGGCATGAGACTCAAGGGCTTGTTTGACAATCTTCGACAGGTTGTTGACATCTTTGAACATAGAAAACTGAGAAGGTGCATAATGTGATGGGAGAAAGCAGAACTGTTGGTCTGATGTTAGGGTGGTGGTGGTAGGAATTGAGATGGTGGTTATTGTATCAGAAAGAATAGGGGTGGTGGGAATGGGAATGAAAACGACAATGGATTGAGTTGGAGGACTGCTCAATGGATTTAACTCCTTTTTGGTATGTACATCCTCTGTATGAAAAATTTCATCAACGCTTTCTAGCACATCATTAGTATCGAAGTAATCAGAATGATCAACATCAATAACAATGTTGTGGGTGTGAGAGGCTAACAATGGGTCAGTTGATCCCATTGTCAGATTTATGTCCGATACCTCTTTCTCAGTTGATGTTGTTGCTGTGTGTTCCTCCCTTGCTATTACATTCGCATCGTTGTAGTGGCCACTTCTGTCTACTCTTCACCTACTTGGTGCTCTCCTTCTTCTCTTAGTTTTATGGCTTGGCTATCAACCGCACCCATACCATCGACTATAGTGCTTTGGATATAGAAGCCAGTGGCTTGTGATTGTGACCTACATGAGCTTTGGTCATCCTTTGAGCTACTCAAAGATGTCTACTCTTTGTGCCCATGGTCGATGGCCATCATCTTGGTCTTCTTAGCTTGTGGAAGCATTATCGGTGATTGAGACTTGTTGCTTTCTGTGTCTGGTAGGGGCCTTGGAGTGTAAGCTCCTCCTGCGCTTGATGAGTTTCTTGCCCTTCACAAATTCTTGCTCCTTCTCCTTTCAAGGTGGTATCTACTCCTCTTCAGCCTTTGCTTTGGTTGTCACTCTCCGAATGTTTTTGCCTCCTTTCTTCTGGCATGTGATCTTCTTTCACAACCTTGTGGTTGTCATAGATGCTTCTGACTGTTTCCCTTCTTGAGTACCTGCATCTGGCTCAACTATCCTCTGCAATTGCTTAAGCTCTTCGTCCAATGGTGGCAAGGTTGTCTTCAGATCAAGTCGGGCGATCTATGACTGCATGATATCAAAAAATAGGTAACCTAACATGGTGAAGGTCTGCTTCTTGTTGATTCCTTCATGCAAAAAAATTTTCTATTGTGTCGGCGCAGTTGTAAAGTGTGACTCTTTGAGCTAGAGATTCAGGCAACAACGAGAAAACCAACATAGCAATGCCCTTCACCTTTGATCTTTGCTTATGTGTATAATTGGTCAAGTACGCGCATGCTGTAGCTAGATCCTTGCTCTTGATGGCTTCCAGAAGATAGTCATCTTTGTTCTTGTACTTGTCCACCGAGGTGTCTAGGAATTGGAGATGTTGAGTGCTCTCTAACTCCTTCAGCTTCTTCGTGATTTTGATTGGCCCTTTTGGAAATCTGAACTCCATCAGGTCCTTGGTGAGTAGGGAACGACAAATGTGTGGCTATTGTTCTTTGAAAGCTTGAATGAGAACTCCTTCAAGGTCGGGTTGTATCGGTTATAGGCCGTTGTCATCAAGAAGTGGCTCTGATAACTATGGGTTGGAGGGATCTTGAACTCCAGTTTCTGAAACACTAGTTGTGCCTCTGCGTACCATTGCTGCATTTCCTTCATATCCATTAGGCCTAGGCTTATAGGTACAACAATGCTTCCAATCATAAACTCAAATTCAGTAGCAATTGTCATGTTTATCTCAGCTCGTCTTTGTGTGTTTAGGTTGTGAGTTATTGCAATCTTTTTGGCATTCTCTCGGTCTGTAGAATCGTGGAGTGCAGACAACAAGTATGAAAGGAAGTAACAAAATAGTATTCTGATTGATTGATTGTGTGTGTCAGAGTGTTGAGCATTCACAAAGATCGCTAGAGAGTCGTGAGAGATAGCACTTGGTCACACAAATTACTTTTGAGATACAAGTACAGTTGTGAATGGTCATCTTATATTGGTCAGTCGATGAATCCCTCGGCTGATATGTCCATTGGTTGATGTGACCTTTGATTGAGGTGTCCCTCATGTGAACTTCGGTTGATGTGAGTTCGGTTGATGCGGTATATTCTTGTGGTCGCCTTCGATTGCGGTATATTCTTGTGGTCACCTTGGATCACCAATTGAAATGGTGTCATCCATGTTGATCTCCGTGATGTGCTTCTGAAAGCCCAAATAGCTAAATATAACTTTGTTTCCCAATCATTTCGACTGGCTTCACCTATTTTGGTCAAAATTTGGTAGATGATCTTGTTTAAGGATTCGGCTAACCCATTGCAATGAGGGTAGTATGGGGTACTTTTGCGATGCTTCACAAAGTAATGGGCTAGGAGGTTACGTACAACATCATTGAGGAAGTGAGTGCCTCTGTCACACTCACTAACTCTATTGGACAATAGAATCGAGTGATAATGTTTTCATACAGAAACTTGGCTGTAACTTTGGCAGTAGCTTGTTTCGTTGCTCTAGCCTCTACCCAATTTGTAGCATAGGCAATGGCCACTAAGATGCATCTAGATTCGGTATCTCGGGCAGCAGGGTTGATTGGTCCTATAAAATCAATTCCCCACTTATGAAATGCTTCTACTTCGGCTATTGAAGTTAAATGTGTGAGAAATGTTAACTAGTTTAGTCATATTTTAGTTAATTGTCAATATTAGGCCAATATGCATTTAAGACTTAGAGATAAATTTTATGAAATTTATTTTAGTCAAGTTTAATTTGAATTACCACTTTTGAACACATTCAAATTTGAATCATTTGGCAAAGATGTTTTGGATCTATTTTTGCAGGTGTTTAAAGACTCAAGTAAGGTCAAAGGAGAAGCAATGAAGTGTTGTTCAAGTTTACTTTACTTGTTCTATCTCATGTTCGAGCTATTGTATGTGAGTGTGTGCAAATTGTCAAGATATGGTAAAACTAGCTACATTGGTTTGCAACATTTTGATGTTGAAGTTGTACTAGCATTATTGGCTAGTTTTCTAATGGAAATGAAGCTATTGGAGGTTCATTATGTCACTCATTCATGGCCAAGTCATCAAGTGTTGATGATATCTTGTGGCAAGATGGAGATGGAGGCTCATTCATGGAGTTTCATGGTGGAGACAAATCAAGAAAGGACAAAGTTGGAAGAGACAAGTAAGCAAGTGGTCATCGCTCACATTTAATTTTTGGTTGTTGTAATTTTCTAGAGAGTTCAAAGTTTGAAACATTGTGGAATCACTTCATTTACATTCTATTTGGTTCTTCATGTTGTAGTCACATTTTGACGTGTAAAATTGATGTAAGAGATAGTGAAACATCCAAAGTGGACACTATTCTCTATATCAATTATGGAAACTACTTTAGAACCTTAGAAAGGAGATCTATACTTAAGATGGAGATCATTCTAAAGTTGTATCAAAGTAGTATGGTTGAAACTATGCCAAAACTAGTTGAAGAGGGAGTGTGAGAAATATCAACTAGTTTAGTCAAGTTTAGTCATATTTTAGTTAATTGTCAATATTAGGCCAATATGCATTTTAGACTTAGAGATAAACTTTATGAAAGTTAATTTGAATTACCACATTTGAAAAGTGTGGGAAAGTTATTAGGTCAAATTTGGACACATGTTCAATCCCTACAGTCATCCTATGACAGGCTGGATGATTATACTACAACACTTGCACCTGTAGAAACAACCAGTGATATCTTGTGTGCAGACCATAAGTGCTGCCAAAAATGGTAGTTAGCATTCTTCTCAGACTCAGACGTTAGCCTGCTTGGAAGAGCATCTGAGATTGGGAAGAATTGTGCAACTCTCTCTCTCTCTCTCTCTCTCTCTCTCTCTCTCTCTCTCTCTCTCTCTCTCTCTCTCTCTCTCTCTCTCTCTCTCTCTCTCTCTCTCTCTCTCTCTCTCTCTCTCTCTCTCTCTCTCTCTCTCTCTCTCTCTCTCTCTCTCTCTCTCTCTCTCTCTCTCTCTCTCTCTCTCTCTCTCTCTCATTTCATGCTTATACATGAGTTCTCTTGGGTTCATCTATCCATTGGTGGACTATCTTGATGATATCTTGCAATCTTGTGTGTAGAATGCTCATATTTTGTTATTTTTGGATCCACACGTGGGAATTACATTAGGGTACTCTGTTATTGTATGGATAACAGCTTCATTTTATCATATAATTGATGTTTGATCAAGTTCTTATTGAGTTTGTATCTCTTTCATTGAATAGATGCTGATTTTTCTACATTGGCAATGTTGTTGATTGTGTTGACTTTCTAACCAAAGATTAAGGGACACATTTTGGATCTTAATGATCTGAAATTCTTCACAAAAGACATAAAATCAGCTTGTTGAGGAGTCTTGATTCTTTGGCAAACATCACAGATTTTGATTTGTGCAAACATGTCCTTAAATAATGTCGGCATCTGGCAAATAATATTTTCTTAGCAGTACTGTCAAATGAGAAGTGTCCTCCTCCTTCACCTTCATATGATAGGAAAATTATTTGTTCTAGTTCATCCTCAATAATACATCTCATGATTATTCCATCTACACCTTTTTTATACAGTTGTCCGGCAATTAGAAGGTACGGTCTAGATTTCAAAATCAGTTTGTGCTTATCGACTTTAGACATAGTTGGATCCATTACTCTGGCTGATAAAAACGAGACTCTCTCTTTGGCCCATCTAGGAGTAGCGTCTATTTGAAACAGGTAGGCATCAAGTAGATCATCATTTATAGGTTCTGTGACTTTCTCAGTTGATGGTATCCTGAATAAATGGCTAGCAAGAAAATGTCGCTTACCTTTCCTAACAATAATTTTAAAGTCCAACTCTAGAAGGATGAGTAGCCATCTTGCTATACGACCAGTGATGCATGGTTTATTCAACAAATATAACAACGCTTGTGTGAAAAAAGGTAAAACATATCTTTCTATGTTGACTTTGGGGGATATGCTCTCTTTATTCCATTGTACATAATTAAGGTATGTGAATTGAGCACATGACCTTGTAGAATAGGTTGAGTTTGTGTTAGATATATTTAGTTGTGTTAGCATGCAAAATGTTAGGTGACATGCAAAGTTAGGTAGAATGCAACATGCAATTTAGCATACATGATCTACACATGTCTAGTTCATCTAGGAAAGTGACATGCAATCCATGCAACATCATGCATGTAGTTTGGCATGTGGATCTATAATAGAAGAGTTAACTAAGAGTTGTGGATCAACCATTGAACACATGCAAATCCACCTTAGGACTCGAGCCTCATCATATAGGAGTTTGGCTAGTTTTTCATATTGTAATTTTTGATGAGAATAGACATTTCTCTCTCTACATGAGATTTGTTGCTTGTACATTCTCTCTCTACCCGAGAGCAAGGAGTTTTCCTCATAGTAAACACTTAAAAAACTTTTTCGAACATTATCTCTCATAGTGAGTACTTAGTTTTTTGAGTCTATGATGTGAAAAATGCAAAAATAAGCTTGGTAGAGGCCAAAAATCTTGTATATAGGATGATTACACATGTGTGGAGCCTGTTCCCACGTGTGAAAATAGTGTACTTGTCATGTACCATAATCATATAGGTTGTACATATGATTTAATTCAAGTTCTAGTGGCTAAAAAGGCCAAAAACTAGTTTTCTAGACATATGACACATGGCATCAATCTATTGACTGCATGAGCCACATCCTTTGGTTAGGTGTCATATCACATGTGTAGAGGACAGCTCACATGTGTGGAATAAGCTGAAGTAGGCGAATTTTGACTTCTAGAAGATTTCCAAGTAGATCTCCATATAGAAGAAAAATGGACCAAAAGTGCTCAAAATAGAAGGTTTTGTCCAAGTGTCAGTTTTGCATGATGAATCATCATATGACAAAGAACTGTGAAAGTACTGTACTTTAGGACCATAAATGGATCTACAAAATATCCACAAGAGTGATTGGATGCTTGCTTAACAATCTATCAAAAAACTAGACACAAAAAACTTGATCTAGATTGGCAATTTGACAAACAACAAGCATTAACAATCAAAAGCATTGATAAACATTGAAATCCGAGCCCACAAGTGTGTACTACAGGCTGTAGTACGGCCTTCATCCTGAGAAACAAGTAGAAATTGATTTGGTTTCATTTGGATCACAAAAACTCAATGTACATAGTGAACTAGCTTGAGATTGCCAATGAGCTCCAAAAATTTTCTATCTTCTCACTATGGAGAGAGGGAATACATAGCAAATTCGACTTCCTTCTTGAAGTTAGGTGGTTTTCCAGCATGTAATAAGGAAGTTAACTCACTCTCCTTGACCTAAAATGAAACCCTAGCCTAGATCCTAGAGTTATGCTTGGTAGGTAGCTAGTTGGTCAAATTTTCACCTTAAACTTAGGTGTAGGTCCTATAAAGTAGGGATGACCACCAAATAGACATGACCAGCTCTCTTGACTTGACCTAAACTACATTAGGATGGGTTTCCCACGTGGCATCATGGCCTCACATGTGTGGAACCCACTTGTGTACACAATTTACACTATTCTACATGGTTTTTGATCAAGCTAGATTTGCCAATTTTTGGCAATTCTTCACAAGCACCCTCAAATTTAGCTTGATCTATTTACAACTCTCTTGATAGATCAATGAAAGCTTTTAGAAGTGTCTAAAAAATCCAGCTACAAAGAAGGAACTTTTGAGACTCCAATAGAGAATGATGTCCATGAAGGATCTTTCACCACCTCTTAGAGGATCCCTTACAAGATGTTCCATAAATGTGTCTGTATACATGTAGCACACTTCAAAACTAAACATCATGCCAAGCCATGGATTCCAAGGCATTTTGTGCACTTGAAGATACATCAATTAAAATATTAAGTGCATAAATAATGTTGCCAAAGACAACTTGCCTTGCTTGATCCATATGATTGAGCCTTGATGGCTCCATCTTGATACTCAAGATTCTTCTTGGAGTCCTCGGGTCTTGAGCTTGATCCTCCACTTGACTTGACTCCAAAACATCAATGAATTGAATAAGGTGTTGATCCAAAGGTGCTTCTTCAAGTTTACAAATCTTCCACTCTTGAAAGATCACATTTCTACCGTTGACAAATTCTTTGGTTGAAAACAAGTAGATTCTACAATCTCTACTTGAAGAGCAAAACACTACCATTATTCCTATCATTGAAATATGATAATCTTTGGTCCTTACATTGGAATGATCATGCACAAAGCATGTGGACACAAAGATTTCCAAAACAAATGATGTTTCATCTTTTATGACTCTATTCAAACTATTACAAAAATAGCTATCCAATGAAATTGCTTTATCAACAACAAATGTAGATTTCAAAGCATCCCATTTCATTGTCTTGTCATACAAAGTAATAAACGCCATGAATCTTAAAGGTAAGAAACAAGTCACCTCATGTCTACTAATACTTTTCAAAAAGTATTCAAAGATAGTAGACTCTCCAATGCTCACCACCCTTGCAAGATGCACACTTGAATGGACAATTTGCATGCAATTTGATGACTCGGCCATTGTCATTGAGGACTCCCTTGGAACTCTCATGCTTTGAGGCTGATCCTCAAGATCTTCCTCCTTTTGATGCTCCTCCTCAATGCAAGCAAAATCACACTTTGCCAAGATCTCCTCTTGAGTGATCTTCTCCTTTGCCAAGCTCATTCTTTCAAAAGCAACACTAGCTTCCAACTTAAACAATCTTCCATGTTTAAATCCCTTTGCAATGCAAACATCATTCTTCAAGATGAAGCAAACACCATGCTTAAAGTGGACATCCAAACCACTTTCTAAGAGTAGACCAACACTAAGCATATTCTTGGTGATTGATGGTACATAAAGGACATTTTCTAGATCCATGCATTTTGAGGATTCTAGACACAAAGAGATGGTGCCAACACCATCTATCCTACACTCTTCATCATTTGCAGTAAAGACAAACTTTTTAGCATCATTGAATGAGTGTAACTTTGAGAAAAAGTCCTTTTCACAAGACACGTGGGAGCTAGCCCCACTGTCAATCCACCAATTGTCTCTTGAATTGCTATTGCTTGTTGGTGAGGATGTAGATGCCATCAAGAATACATCTACTTCATCCTCCTCCTCCTCCTTTGCAAGGTTTCCTTGTTTGTCCTCCTCCACTTGTGCTCTTAGCCTCTTGTAGCATTTAGATGCATAATGCCCCTTCTTCCCACAAAAGAAGCATTTTTGCTTTGACTTGTCCTTTGAGCTTGATGCATCATCCTCTTCTTTGGCCTCCTTTGGATGCTTCTTCTTTCCATTGGTCTTCTTTTTTCCCTTGAATGAGAAATTGGCTTTCTCATCACCATCCTGCAAAGACAAGGAACTCATCCTAGATTTTTCATGGAGCATCCTACACTCTTCAACCACTAATACACTGTGAAGTTTTTCTATAGTTGGCAAAGTGTCTTGGATGGCAAAACTTTGGACCAAATTTGCAAAGTCATCTCCTAGACCATTAAGGACAATTTGTACAAGCTCTCCATCATGAATCTTCTCTCCAATGGAAGCCAACTCCCTATTTAGAGACTTGAATCTGAATACATAATCATGTGCACTCTCCTCACTTCTCCTCATGTTTTGCAAAATTTGATTTCTAAGAATAAGAACTCTAGAAGTGTTGCTAGACTCATAGATTGATTATAAAGACTCCCAAGCCTCTTTAGCATTAGTACAAGCTGATACTTCTCTCAACAAATCATTGCTCACATTCATCTTCACACAATGAAGTGCAAGCCTAGATCTCTTCTTGTATCTAGCTAACACCTGTGCACCTAGAGGTTCATCTTCATCTTCAATCAAGAACTCATAAAGGTCTTGGAGCACTAAGAGTGACTCCATTCTAACCTTCCAAATAGCATAATTTGTAGAATTCAACCTCTCACTAGCTTCTAGAAGGTATGCTCCAGCAGATCCCATCTTACTAGTGACTTCTACAAACAAGAAATAGATTTGATTGACTTGAAACTCACAAAGGTCTCACACTTGCAGTGTTTCACTCAAATTTGATTTCTAATCCAACAAATGGACTTATAATCACAGTTCTATCACTCCCTCACAAAGCTGGAATGAAGATAAGATGAAGTGAAAACTACTTTCAAACAAATCTTGCCAAGAAATGGATTTGATTGTCTCTAGAAACTCACTAAGGTCTCTCTCTTGTAGTTTTTCACTCAAATTAGATTTCTAATCCAACAAATGGACTTATAATCTCAGTTCTAGCACTCCCTCACAAAGTTGGAATGAAGATAAGATGATGTGAAATCTACTTACAATCAAATCTTGCCAAATTTGGCTATTTTTGGACCAAAAAAATGACTTAATCTCTTTCTTCCTTCTTGGTGTACTTTCAAGACCTGTTTTTAACCTTAATAGGACTTGAACTCAGCCTAGATTAATTAGATTCCATGAAACAAATTCAAATCTAATCAATGGCAAATGATCTTGGTAGATTATTCTAGGATCTCCACCAAAAATTACACCAATAGCTCACAAATTGAATTTTTTTGGATCAAATGAATACCATGCACTAAATGAAGGTTCAGAGGTGCCCACACATGTGGACAGTACGGATTTGGACCCCTACCAAGTTTGGGATCAAATATCCTCACCAAAATCAAGATTCTAGCTTGCCCTCTCAATACTAGTTTTTAGCACCAAAACTTGCTAAAAATGGATTTGCATTAGATCAATGGCTTATGCTCTTGTACTTGGCTCTGATACCATGTGAAAGTACTGTACTTTAGGACCATAAATGGATCTACAAAAGATCCACAATAGTGATTGGATGCTTGCTTAACAATCTATCAAAAAACTAGACACAAAAAAGTTGATCTAGATTGGCAATTTGACAAACAACAAGCATTAACAATCAAAAGCATTGATAAAAATTGAAATCCGAGCCCACACGTGTGTACTACAGGCTGTAGTACGGCCTTCATCCTGAGAAACAAGTAGAAATTGATTTGGTTTCATTTGGATCACAAAAACTCAATGTACATAGTGAACTAGCTTGAGATTGCCAATGAGCTCCAAAAATTTTCTATCTTCTCACTATGGAGAGAGGGAATACATAGCAAATTCGACTTCCTTATTGAAGTTAGGTGGATTTCCAGCATGTAATAAGGAAGTTAACTCACTCTCCTTGACCTAAAATGAAACCCTAGCCTAGATCCTAGAGTTATGCTTGGTAGGTAGCTAGTTGGTCAAATTTTCACCTTAAACTTAGGTGTAGGTCCTATAAAGTAGGGATGACCACCAAATAGACATGACCAGCTCTCTTGACTTGAACTAACCTACATTAGGATGGGTTTCCCACGTGGCATAATGGCCTCACATGTGTGGGACCCACTTGTGTACACAATTTACACTATTCTACATGGTTTTTGATCAAGCTAGATTTGCCAATTTTTGGCAATTCTTCACAAGCACCTTCACACATGTGGGATCGTAGGGATGATCAGTACCACGAGCTCTCGCTTATTGTATATATAGAGCCACATTTGGCCATAATCAATGTGAGACACCAATCTTGGTTTTGGAAGCAATTTTGAGTGATTCTCTCCATTTGTCTACATTTGTTTTGATTGTTTTGAGGTTCTATCAATGTGTACTTGATTTTCAGGTTGGAGTCCGTACTCAGACAGTTTTTCACACGTGTGAAACCATAAAGTACACTTACCTTCAATTAATGATGGTTCTTGTTAGGATTTTGTGTCTAGAATTGATCTAGATTGATCTTAATCTAAAGTAGATTGATAGATCAAGTAATCTGACAACCAATCCCTCTTGAGGATCAGATTAGGATCCACTCTTGGTCCTTTTTGTACCTTTTTCCACATGGTATCAGATCCTAGTACAAGAGGTTTTGTTGAAATTGATAGGGTTAATCCAAATCAAAGCCAAAATCAGCAGTTTTTTGGAAACTAGTCAAATTTTGTGTAGCGAGTTGGATTTGATAGCTATCCTCAAAATTTTTGGTCCAAATCTTGTTGTGGGCTGTAGGAACCCTTTTCACACGTGTGAGGCCATACAGCTCCGGTTTTGGCTGAGAAATTTCAAAAATTTGTAGAATTTGACTCACATACCCAATTTGAGTGATTCTTGGTGCAAAATCAAGCATTTTCTATAGTAAATCTAATCCTTTGATTAGTTCTTGGATTAGATCAACCAAAAAATAAAAATTGAAGCTTGAATTAGGTGCATTAATTGATCTTCTCTGATTTTTTGAGTGTATGTTCAAGTTAAGAGAGATTTTGCTAAAAATCATAGATTAAGGAGTGATATGCAAGGTGAGAGGTTGAAATCCATTGTACCATCACTCTAGATTTGTTCAAGAGTGATAGGATCAAGTTTAGAAGCATCAATTTGCTAGAAAACATAAGAGATTGAGATCCAAGTCACATTGTTCAACCCTACTCAATTTGTTTGAGTGATTGTAAGGTTTGAAAAGAGTCATTAAGGTGTCTATGGCAAATGTGTAGAGAGAGATCCAATTTTCTAAGAGTTCCTTCCTTTGTAGAGGGCAAGATCTAGAAGCTCATTATGTGTTGTTATTGGTGGAGAGTTTGTCTCTTCCTAGGTGATCAAATCTTTCTAAGTGGCATTAGCTCTTTGAAGCACAATATCTTAGTGAGAAAAATCACAACTTTTGATTTTGAATTTCATTCCAAGTCTTAAAAAGTAGAGTAATTGGTGGAATCCAATAGGAGTGATTGAATTCAATTTGTTGAGCAAAAATTGACATAGAATGTATGAAACTCAAATTAGTTCTATTCAACTTTCTTTGTGAGAGTGTGAGGGTCAATTTGTGATCCCATTGGATGTCTAGAATGAGGAGGAGTCCATATTTGAGTATTCATGCATGGTTGAGATCTTTGTGGATCTCTAGTTGTCTAAATTTTTAAGCTTTGTGAAAAATTGGTGGTATAGTTTGTTGTCAAATCAAATCAAATTCATTCTAAATCTCAAGTGTGAGATTATTTGGGTCAAGAGTGAGTCCAAAAGAAGTGATTAAGTTTGATTTTCATGTATTCAAAAATCTCAAGTGTTGAGAGAACTAGTCAAGTGAAACGGAAAATCTAGGTGTCAAATCTTTTTCATATCCATTTCAACTTTCAAAAGAAAGAGTCATTGGTATTTGATGAGTCCAATAGGAGATTGGATCTGATTTCTTTAGTGATTTGATTCAAAGATTGTGTGCTTTTGTCTTAGTGATCAAAGCAAAGTTTCCAAGTGACTAGTCATTACTGTGAAGATTGATTCTTAGGTTTGTGAGCTAGATCTTTTGTAGATCATTCTAGATTATTGAAGATGTTCAAATCTAGTCTCTTGAAAGTCACAAATTACATTTGTAGAATCATATCACAGGTTTTTATTCACATGGCATCAATAGGTGGCATCCTGCTGAAGGAAAGAAAGGATCCTAAGTGCAACCTTTGTGGGAAGGGAGGATATATTTTCTCAAGATGCTACAAAAAGAAGACCAATCCATCAAAGGAGAACCAAGGCAAGGGGGCCGAGGTGAAGGATGGAGCTTCAAGTTCAAAATGCAAATACAAGAAGGACAAGTCCAAGGAAAGGTGTTTCCTTTGTGGAAAGGTGAATGAGGCTTGGAGTCTCATAAGGACTTGCAAGATTTGTCTTCAAGAGTCCATCACAACACATGTCAAATATTTTGAAATGTTTCATTTGGAAGTACATTGTTTGGTTCAAGATGCAAAGATAGATGTCACTTTCATGAAAGTAACCTGGATTTATTTCATGTCCCCTTTTTGCTTGGAACTTTGGACAAGTTCAAACTTATTGTTATTATCCAAGAGAAATCAATCAAGAATAAGGAGCAATCACAAAATGAAAATAGTTTCATTTATGCTCTCATGTCAACTTATGAAGAACCATTTTGCTTTGAAGAGATTTTTGTATCTCAAAGGTGGATTTAGGCAATACTAGTTGAGTGTGATGCCTTAAAAGATAGCAAAATATGTTTTCCTTGTAAGCTTACATTAGTTATGAAGTCAAGGAAATGGAAATATCTTCATAATGTAGGATCTTTTGGTTTCAATAAGATCATAAATGATGTGTTCATTCATAAAGATGAAAACTGTAAGTTTTCAATCTTAAAGGCAAGTTGTAAAATTCTTATGAGAATAAGTGAAGCATCCAAAGTGGACACTTATATCCATAAGGAAGTAGTTAGCCTTATTGAGATGGAAATACCTTTTGATTTCAATATTGGAAAAATCATGCAAAGTTGTGGTGATTTTTGGACTTATGTTTCTAGCATAAGTAATCTTGATAATCATAGGAAGTGCATATTGAATGGTCATACTTGTTGTGATCATTATCAGACATGGAGGTCTCGGATTTCCATCAAAAAGGAGCACCTTGAAGAGGATCTTAAGGAGTCATCTCAAGGTTCAAATGTGCCAAGGATTGAGGAGGAGAATCCTTCTCAAGGTTCAAGTGTGCCAAGGATTGAGGAGGAAAGACCTTCTCAAATTGTGATTCCAAAAAGAAACTCAAGAAATATGGTTGAGTCCATGTGGCTCACATTTCAAGGGAAAGAGGAGCATATCTCATGTGGTATACATCTCATACTTACTTCTCTTATGTCATTTGATAAATCAATTTGCTTTAGTAAGATCATTGCATCTCCAAATTGGAGTAAAGCCATACTAGTTGAGTATGAAGTCTCTCTTGAGAACATAGATGATGTTCTTAAAAGGTTGAAATTGACTTTAAATCAATTAGAAAGCAAATGGTTATTTCATCGAATGTATGCTCTTGAGTCATGTAAGAGCAAAAGTGATTTGTACACTCATAGTTTGAAAATTTGTATTGAGGCAAATTGTAAACTCTTTATGAGAGTAAGTGAATCATCTTCTAAAGACACTTATCTCCATAATGAAGTATTTAGCCTCATTAGATCTGAGATTAGCATGGTAAACAAGCATGAAGATACGATCCAAACACTTTGTTATTATACCATGCATAGTCTTGCCAATTTGGATAAGTCTAATTCTCTAGATCATGGTAACATGATGTTAGATCTTTGTGATCCTAATAAGTCAAGAAGAAATCTTTATTTTCTCATGGAGGAACATTCACATGAAGAAGGAGCAAGCCTCAAAGTCAAGCATCTACATGAAATTTGGAAGGAATCATTTTCGAAGATGCTAGGATGGTGCAAAGCTCTCAAGCTCATCAAAGATGTCAACATCAAAGAAGCACTATCATGGATATGGTGATTTCAAACCAACATCAAGCTCATTGGCTGATCTTCACACCTTTTGAACCAGCAAAGGCCAATTCAGCCCATGGAGTCAAGTTCAAGATCATCATGTTTTCCATCAAGCTAGATTTACCAAGCTAGATTTTTGAGGAGTGTGAAAAATGCAAAAATAAGTTTGGTAGAGGCCAAAAATCTTGTATATAGGATGATTACACATGTGTGGAGCCTGTTCCCACATGTGAAAATAGTGTACTTGTCATGTACCATAATCATATAGGCTGTACATATGATTTAATTCAAGTTCTAGTGGCTAAAAAGGCCAAAAACTAGTTTTCTAGACATATGACACATGGCATCAATCTATTGATTGCATGAGCCACATCCTTTGGTTAGGTGTCATATCACATGTGTAGAGGACAGCTCACATGTGTGGAATAAGCTGAAGTAGGCGAATTTTGACTTCTAGAAGATTTTCAAGTAGATCTCCATATAGAAGAAAAATGGACCAAAAGTGCTCAAAATAGAAGGTTTTGTCCAAGTGTCAGTTTTGCATGATGAATCATCATATGACAAAGCACCTTCACACATGTGGGATCATAGGGATGATCAGTACCACTAGCTCCCACTTATTGTATATATAGAGCCACATTTGGCCATAATCAATGTGAGACACCAATCTTGGTTTTGGAAGCAATTTTGAGTGATTCTCTCCATTTGTCTACATTTGTTTTGATTGTTTTGAGGTTCTATCAATGTGTACTTGATTTTCAGGTTGAAGTCCGTACTCAGACAATTTTGCACACGTGTGAAACCATAAAGTACACTTACCTTCAATTAATGATTGTTCTTGTTAGGATTTTGTGTATAGAATTGATCTAGATTGATCTTAATCTGAAGTAGATTGATAGATCAAGTAATTTGACAACCAATCCCTCTTGAGGATCACATTAGGATCCACTCTTGGTCCTTTTTGTACTTTTTGCACATATGATATGCTTTTGTGCTCTTGTCATGAATTGTCAAGTAAGATTGTTGTTTGATCATTCATGTGCAAGTACAACACCTCACAAGATCTTTCAAAGGTGTCTTGCAAAGTTTACACGTGCTAAAATTTTACAACTTGATGATCAGTATAAAGTTTGAATTGATTTCCTAGCAGATAATGGCGTAATTTTTGTACAACGTATATCATTGCTAAAGCTTCTCTTTTGGTTGTGGAATAATTTACTTCAACAAGGACTAGTTGTCGGCTGAGGAAGCAAATCGGGTAATCCTTCCCGAATTCTTCTGGTTGTGTTAGGATGACTCCAATAGCATACTTACTAGCGTCAGTATGAACATGAAATTCTTATTGATAGTTTGGTACTCGAAAAATCGGTGCAGTGACAAGTGTGTGCTTCAAATCTTCAACTGCTTGTATTCTTTCTTTGGTCCATTTTGGATCTGTAATAACTTCATAAGTTAATCTAGATTTTCTACAAAATCAAGAATAAATATGCGGTAATAATTACAATGGCCGATGAAGATATAGATTTCTTTTACCATAGCCGGTAGCGGAATTTCTTGAATAACTTTCACCTTAGCCGGATCCATTGAGATACCATCTTTGGATATGATATGTTTTAAGACAACACCATGTGTTACCCAAATCTGACATTTCTTTGGATTTAGTGAAATTCCATACTTCCTACATTGGATAAAAACTTTTCCAAGAGCATCAAGATGGTCACAATTTTTTGATTTAACACCAATGTCATCTATATATATCTCTAAAGTTTTATGCAGTAAATCTTTAAATGAAAGCTGCATCACTCTTTGAAAGGTCAATGAAGCGTTACAGAGTCCGAACATTACCTGATATGCATAGGTACCAAACTCTATGGCAAATGCGGTCTTATGAATGTCTTTAGGATCTAATCGCATAAGAAAATAACTGCTAAAGCCATCCAAAAAACTCATTGCCTCTGCTCCTGCCATCTGTTCCAATATAGCGTTGGTTAATGGTAAAAGGAAGTGGTCCTTTTTTGTGACTTTATTCAATTATTTTAGGTCCACACATATCCTTAATTTACCATTCTTCTTGGGAACCACCGCAATGGGTGATTACCATGTCGTATGTTCAATTTTATTAATGAAACCCGCAGCTAGTAATCTTTGTATATCTTCTTTAATTTTCTCTCTGTAGAGCGGATTACAATGGTAGGGCTTTGCTTGGATTGGCTTGGCATCTTTTTCTAATGGGATGGAGTGCACAACTATATCAAGTGGTATCCCTTTCATCTCTTTATATTACGGTATTTCCTTAAGAGTTTTTCTAAATTTATGCGTTGTCGTCTATCAAGCTTTAATGAAACCCGCAGCTAGTAATCTTTGTATATCTTCTTTAATTTTCTTCTGTAGAGCTGATTACAATGGTAGGGCTTTGCTTGAAATGGCTTGGCATCTTTTTCTAATGGGATGGAGTGCATGGCTATATCAGGTGGTATCCCCTTCATTTCCTTATAGTTCCATGCAAAGACATCACAGTATTTCCTTAAGAGTTTTTCTAAATTTCTGCGTTGTCGTCTATCAAGATGGGCTCCTATATGTACGAATCTATCTTTTTTTTCATCTGGATCTTTCAAGTTTAAAAAAACTATATACTCGGTCCATCAAACGAAGATGATTCACTTGTTGGTTCTCATTTCGGTTGAGGCAACTCAATAGAAACGTCACCCATCATGAAATCTATGAACTTCTTATGTACATCAAGTTCAGGATTCTCTTTATGTATGTGGATCTTTTCAAGTAAAGATGGGGCTCTATTGAGGCGTGGCCTTGAACTAAAAACTAAGTTAGGTAAGTCCATTTTTGTTGCTCATTAAGAGGAACAATCGGTTGTCTCAATTTTTGTCGGATCTGCTTATGTTTTTCAGTTATAATCTTGTGTAGAGCATAGGGAGTGGGTTATTTTGTGAGGACAATTTGACAATTTGGAAATTGTTAATAGCTTCGATTGAGAGCTCTGAGTATCCTTTTGGACTGTCAGACTCTCATATATAGTACTAATAATTTTGTTTCTCATATTTTCCCATTTGTATACCTTATCATTCAGATGACAATTGGTTGATCGACTAGGCTGCGCTAAATATTTCAAAGAGGATTCACCTATATGTACAAAAGGTGATGGCAACTTAATCTCTTTTGGTATCCTCGTAAGATGGGACAATTGTGGATCTAAATAATGAAGTACTTGCTCATCAGTTGGACCTTCGTCAACCATTGTTAGCACGATACCTTCATCTATAATTTCTATAGGCACATTAACTGATAGATTTGGTAGCCATTCTGTTTGAACAAGCTCAGCATCTCTATAAGAAACATAAAATGCATCCATAATCGGTTGATCTATGCTTGTAGATGTTATCATTATTGGTCTCTCGAATTCGGATAATACTTCGTTACTGCATCTTTGAGCATATACACAGTCAATGGTTGCTAACACGTGTCCCCAATTAATGATATTTGTGGATTGTGCGTAATGCCCTTGAATGGTTGGAGAAACATTGGTTTCCAATCTTGGATCACTTCAGCATTTGTTTACCATGTGGTTTCCAATAAAAATTTATATGTGGATTTTTCCTGTGGAAGATCTAGTACCACACAATCAACTATAAACTTAAGACCTGCAATCTTAATGGATACGACATTGATATGTCCATATGGTTCTATTGAAGTTTGATCATATAAGTTCAACCGACACTTGAAGCGAGCATCTTTAGCACATGCTCGCCCTTCATCCCAGTCACAAAGTTGAAACTTTCATCCTTGTGGCGAGTAGTCTCACTATTGTTGGATTCCTATCCTCTCCATCCCTTATCTCTTCACTAATCTAGATCCATTCATTTGTTGTATGTAAATACATTGAAATGTTGCACAACCTACAGAAATACAAGGAAAGTCAATGACAGTATTTCCTTGACTTTTTCGACATCGAAGTGTTCGAAGGTCATTATTCAAAAAAAGAGCAAGCTTGACATCCATGTCATTGACATTGAAGTTTCCAACGTCTCTGACGTTGAAGTCATGGACATCTTCTCAAGAGCAACTCCGACGTCGAAGTCATCGACATCTTCACAAAAGCATCTTGACATCAAAATCTTCGATTTCTCAACTAAATTGACTTAACAGCATGGTGCCGTAATCCCATTTTGTAAAGTTCAAACCTTAATTAGAGGTCATTAACAGATCAAGGCAGTTATAGCCCAAAACGGTGACGGTGCCTAATATCCACTCTTCTCTTCACTAATCCGGCATCACCAACTGCTCTCACATACATCTGTCATTGTAATGATAAGATCAGTAGGTCATTATTAAATCAAGTGTGTAAGATAAAGTGATAAAAAAATTCAAGCAAGAGTGCAATAATTCGTTCTTCCTCTCTGATATACCAGAGTATTGTTTCAGGAAGAACGTGCCTTGTACCTGCATTTAGACTTGTACTATCTGTGATTATAGAATTCCTATTCCAACAATCTGAATCGTCTAGTACTTGGTCGAATGCATAATCATTCTGTTTTGATTCATCGATTCATGCCATGCAGATAAATTATTCGTAGATTAAATATTCATATGACTGATAATTTTGTGTTGATAATAAGCTCTAGCTCTTGATTTGATAACGCTTCCGCAAAGCGCATTATTTTTGTGTTCACCTATGAGACCTTTACTGGTAGACGTTGTGCACGCATCGAGAAATCTGACATTGCTCCGATTTTCAAGATGGTATCGTCTCTACTATTTGATACTGTCATAGAGCTTATTAATATTGTAGACACAAATTATAATTGTTTCTAGTCATATAATTTACTATTTGCATTCTCTGACTTTCAAATGGATTTACAATCACCCTCTGCTGTGATTAGCCTTCTCCAAAGGATGCCTTTGCAAAATGAACTGAAACTTCATTTAGAAGTTTTTTAATGAAGAAATGGCACTTCTGTCCTTCGAGTCCCTTCAGCCCATTTCAAGCTGAAAATTTTAAAGAAGTTGAAGGCCCAATGGCCCTTCAGACCCCTTCAACATTTCATGGTCCATTTCACCTATCATCCAATGGTGAATCCCCATCGTACGGTCCTTGTGGCTCCCCAAGCATTCGATCTTGATCGTCTATTGTTATGCCCATCAATCTGATGACCCTGTGCCCATCTGCGCGCTGAAGGAGTCTCCTCAAGCCACGGCTCCCTTTCGAACGCTACGGCCTAATCCCTCTTGGTTGCACACGAGGCCTGCGGCCACTCCACGAGCTCCTTCTATGGAGTCCTCTCTCCTGAGATGCTCTGAGCGGCTATTATTCTTGGTGAAAGATGCTATCCCATAGCTCCACCAGATCGTACATACCTGCAACACCCTGACGCTCTGATACCATGTTAAAATCCTGTTAGAATCTAGTGTAGTATGCAGATCACATAAATCAATCACCATAGACACTCCTCACAAGCTCTCAAAGATGGCACAAACAAGACCCAGTGTCTTGTTGAACCTCCTCTGAATGTGAAGATCGTCGACACGAAGTAGATCTTCAAGTTGAAGCTTAATCTAGATGGTTCAAAAGCTAGATGAAAAGCTCAACTAGTTGTCAAAGTCTATTATTAAGTTTACGTGATTGACTACATTGAGGCCTTCAGTCCAGTGGTAAGGCATCAGCCAATTTGAACATTAGTCACTATTGCAGCTATCAAAGATTTGGATCAACATTGGGAAGTAGTTCGACTCCGGCGACTATCTCCCATAGTTCTTTGGCCATCAAAACTACCTTCATCTTAAACTTCCAAAGGTGGTAATTCGAACCATCTACTCTAGCTAGAAGGCACATTTTTTGGCCATCCTTGGGCCAAAATGACCCCTAAAACTGGCTGCTCAGAGCTAGCGGATAGAATGACATCATAGACAGGGAGAAAGGCATTTTGGGGGGTTTTCATCAACATTCCATCAAGCGGAGTGCGGGTGACCTAGTGATGGGCTGCATTCGCTATTTAGGTACCGTAGGGCCAAATTCGGGCCAAATTTTTGGCTGGTGAAACCTGCTACAGGGTGGTACAATGAGGCATAATCACTTCTAAATCATTATTACTTACTCCTAACATGGTAACAGGGTGTTTGGAAGTGGTAAATGCAGTATGGGGATGAATGGTAGTGGAATTCTGTGGAGAAAGCTAGTATTGGTGACAAAAGTGCAGTTTGGCAGGTTGACTACTCATCATTGGCAACAATTTTCAAGCAATCACAGGTGAGAGGTAGGCATGGTATGCTGGATACAGGTGAAAAATTCTCGTGATAAGGTTCAACTCTTGGAGTTCGAACAACCAATGTCAAGTGGCATTTTGGAGGAATGCTCTCACAGGCATGATCGGCAATGGCATTGTCGAGTCAGGTGATAGCTGCATTGACACATGCATCTGTAGCTTGGAAATTTCTCGTTCAGAGAGAAATATGGGCTACCTTGGAGGTACACACATTTTAGCGGTCACAGGTGATGGAAGTGTGAGGTGGTGCCAGTTGGAAGCCTTGGGCAAGATAATGGACTTGCATTGGACGAGCTGTGTGTGGGACACATGGAGGATGAAGAACGAGTCAATGATCACACTTTGGATGCTCTTGGAGAGTAGTAAGTGTGATGATTTTGCAGTTTTGCAGTCGGTAGATCAATTTTGATCAAGCCATTTTAGTTGTGGAGCATTGTATCAGGTTTGTCACCGGGAGATACACTTCAACTACCTATTCTGGATAAGTCAAGTCAATTTGTCGTATCAGTATTGCATCAGGGATGTAGATTCCAATGATAGCAGGGTGCATATCATTTGGTTTGGGCCATGGAAGATCTCACAGGTTCACTTGGAGGGATATTGGCATGCACAATCATGTGAGGGACTTGATGGTGGCTTTGGAGTTCACA
This sequence comes from Diphasiastrum complanatum, assembly GCA_029204225.1. NCBI lineage: Eukaryota > Viridiplantae > Streptophyta > Lycopodiopsida > Lycopodiales > Lycopodiaceae > Diphasiastrum > Diphasiastrum complanatum. The sequence continues at coordinate 46,224,980 of CM055109.1, forward strand.
TCTCAGTGTATTCTCCGGGAGTGGTTTGGAACCATCCACAGAAACAACTTGGTGCTAACTTGGGGGAATACAGGTGGGGCACTACAGGGTAGATGCTTAGATCTTTGTGATCACGGGATGACATTGGAATACCTGATAGGGATAGCATTGCAGAATGACATGGGATGATCAGTAGGGGACATCTATTTCAGATTGGACTTGAGTATTTGGACTGGACATGACTTACAGATGGGCGATTCATGATGGAATCAAGATGTTGCAAATGCAAATGGGCAAAGCGTGAAGCTTTGAGAGCCAGCTCTAGGATGGAGAGCTGATTTACATTGCACGATTGGGTGTGATGAGGGCAACCACTATGGTGAGTGGTTTTGCTAGCGATCTAGTACAAGGGACACTAATGGCGAGGACTTTATGGTGTGCTCATTTGGAAATATAGGTTGGCATTACAGTAGGGGGCCAGTCATTGGCATTGTCATCGATGGGAAGGCATATACCATCACTGACGTAGATAAGCTATCTATAGCTTTCATGCAGTTGGCTGTATTTGCAAGAGTCTAGGAGATAGAATGTTCACCAAATTGTTTGATCTTTTTAAAAGCAGTTCAATGTGTCCTTATTACAACAAGAAATGTCGATTGGTTGAATACCAGAGTGGTTTTGTACTTTTCCTGTTAGTTCAGATCCTGGATGATGAGGAAGTTTCTGTTGCTCACCCTCCTATTGCAGAATCCTCTGTTCAGTCATCTATTAAGGATATCAGTCACTTCCTAATCCACACTCTTGATAAGGATAGTGACTTTATTGATGTAAATACTGATGTGCTTCGGGACTCTTTTATTGGAGAGAATACATCTGTTGATCCATATATAGGAGTCTAAATGTCTTTTCAATTTGCCAATATATTATATAATGATGTATATTTTACTACAGCTGATTTATGTCAGTTTTTTGACTATCATGAAGATGAGGTTCTATGTTTATTATCCGGCACAAATTTTGAATTCTCCGACTTTGTAGATTTTGAAACAAATGACTTTGTTGCTGAAATTGATTTTGATGATGAGGAGAGACTTATAACCGGTGAAGAGTGCTTAACTAAGACTTTATCAAATATTGTTGAGGATGGACAAGGCAGACCATCCGATGAAGAATTCAAGGCATTTCAATCCCAGATGGGCTTCCCTCATCCATCATTAATGCATTCCACAGATGATTCCACTTCAGTAGGTGGTCATTATATTGATCATCCTGATCTGGTTGCTGATGATGACGAAGAATGTGTAAGTGTTTAAACTTCCTTGCATTAGAATGTTCTTAAGTACTGAATGTATTTTTTCTAACATATTTCTTATTGTAGAATGCTCTCATAATTTATGATTTTGCTGTGAGACGAGGTGGTTACAGACAACATGCATCCTCATTCCAGAGGGATAGTGGACTTGGCCACTGTCTTAGGCATTTCCTGAAGAATGAGATCTATATTGCTCATTCGAAGCTGAGCCTAGTTGGGGAGAGTCTGATAATGGCAGTTAAAGTTTTATCATTTTATCTAGGAGGACATAAATTTGTTAGGACAAATAGGATCATTTTTGTCAAAAGATCTTATGTTTTTAACATTCTAGGTTTTACTGATGGGAATGTTTCTTTAAGGAGCTTCCATTAATCATTGTGCTCTACTTATATTGAACTTAGTGGAAGTAAGGATAATGCACATCTATTAGATGCATACTCTAGCAGAGATTTGCTCCTCCTATGCTCGGCTTAGTTGGCATGTTCCCATTTTTTTCTGAAAGCTTTTCATCTTTTTGAATTTTGACATGTCCCTTATAAAGTCCTGCTTTTGATAAAACATCTTCTCATCGACAGATAGCTTCCTATGCTGATGATGTTGGCTTAGTATTCCAAGCAAAAACTATATGAAGATAAATGATCTTTTCTATTAATCTAACTTCTGCATGAAGAGTGCAAACATGCACATTTTTCAAGGGGATAGACAGCACAAGCTTCCAATTTGAGTCTGCATATTCTCTAGTAATTTTTGTACTCCTAGTAGCATATTTTGCCATTTTCATGCAGTACAAACAAGGGTCTTTTGATGTAGCACCGTGAGAGACTTTATACATACATTTCAATGTTTTCAAATCACCTGCTAAGAGCCATTCAACATTTAAGTCTCCAACTCCTGGAACATTGAGAAGTCCTCCATCCATATGGTCCTTGATGATCCTAGGATAAGATGTCCTTGATAATATCCATGATAATATATCATGATCCACCTTCAGCACCTGTCCAAGGAATTAATCAGACCTAGTTAACAAAGAATTAATACTATTCAATGAATGTAATGTAATAATGAGGCTACTTACTTGAAACGCTCCAACCACCATATATCATTTTTTGACTGGACAATGAATTTGAAATCTTCTTGGTCCTCTGTTTGTGATAGTGCACCATTCATGAGAGTTATACTAACCCTTTCCATCTTTTGCCCTTTTACAATTTCTGACTCATCTAATTTAAGTACTATGATTATTTTGCCATTCACCTTTTCAAAGGTTATAATATAGAATGTGACAATGTATCTCAGCAAGTAATTTAGATCAACAAATAAGTTGTTTGATGAAATATAGAATATCGATCTTCCATCAGTTTCATACACCTCCTCAATATGAAATGGAGTTCCAGTGATCTTATGCATACCTATGTTTAATATATCCCTCTCTTTCTTCAAGAGATATGTCCTAGGGATTGGGACTTTTCTAATTTGAACTTGCTTAAAAGCTTCTCTAATTAGTTTAAATATTGTTGCATATGCTTCCCTGCTAATACCTGCAAAATCACAAGCACCCTGAACTATAGTCTTATCTAAATTTTTTTGAATGTCCACCATCAAATACTTTGTTATTTTACACTTTACATGTGAACTCCTATTGTTCATCATGATACGCTCAGTGGATTTGCCTGTCAATATTGTGCCCAATGACATTTCTAGTGAAGCATTGTCTTTAATATTCTGAGGAGCTACTAATGCAGATTTGCAAAAAAAATAGATAGTTAACAAAATATCACCATAGCTGAAATTAAATCCAAATGTCATTGAAAAACCTACAAAAATTAGAATATCCTTACTTGAATGCATAGATCCTTCTATTTCGATAACCTCCTTTTGAAAGCGTTTGAATATCCTTGCAACTTTTCACTTTCGCTTCCTAATTTCAGCCTTCTTCTTTGCCAATTCCACATCCTTCAATAATTGTAAGTTTTCAATATGAATAGATTGTAAGATTTATTGCATTTGATTTGATATTGATTGTTATCTTCTGTAATGATTAATTATGTTTTTTAAGTTGTTCATTTTCTTCTAACGTCTTTTGGAAATGACAATCTCTATTATGACAATAAGAGGATATCTGAATTAACTCACCTTCTAAAAAGTGAACTTTATTCATATAAAGTTGTTTTCCATGGTTCTGCAATCTTTCACAATATCCTAGTAATCCACTATGCCCATTGCATATCCATGTAATTAAATGAGTTATTGAGGAGAATGTGGGATGTGTCAAAGTGCTTGGATCTTGTGGATATAATGTTCCATCTATCCACCAATACAAGTTTTTCTTTCCTTCTACCCTATAACGAGAATGATCTCAGCAGATATTTGAATTCCTTTGCCTCCTTTTCTCTGCAAAGGTGCCAAATCAATAGGGATATCCACATGTAGATTATACAATGTCATCATCAGAAAAAACAATATAGTAATCAATTGCATCAAAGTACTATGACCAAATTCTATGAAGAAAAACAAAATACTCATCTTTGATTATATTATATACTCTATACGATCAATCCAATTTCCATGCTTGTATGCTTGATTCAAATTTGGAAACGTCGCTCATTTTTTCATTCCAATAGGTAGTTGGCGCTCATATTGCCATTCCAATGTGATGATGGCATTCATAATTGGAGATGGCACCCATATTTTCATTCTCGGGGAAAGAATGCATATGTAAACATTTTGCTTTTTTTTTTCTGATTCGAATTTGGGCAGGCGGTCATATTCTAGATCCAGTGAAAATATTGCCCTTTTTCTAACCAATGGAGGGAATATTTTTGAATTTAGTCAGGTTATACTACAAACTGTTTACAATTCTTAACTGTGACTATAGACACTGTGGTTAGATCATTGGGAGTTGGGGAGGCCTTGGGAGTGGTGGAGGCAAGCAAATAAGCAATATTGTTTTTTTTATTTTGATATTTTTCTATATCCTACATGGCATTCCTTGAAGGGTCTTTTTGGTATTGAGAACTCCTCTAATGTCAACGAGAATAGTCCACTGAGGAACTAGAAAGCTCAATGCGTTAGGAGAATCTGATAGGTCGCCTACATGGGGACTGCCCTTTCCTTTGACGTCTTGAAATTGATCTTCATTGAAGATGACATCCCGACTAGTGAATATCCTTGACTCGATGGGATCGAACAACTTGTAGGCTTGATCTGTAGTAGTGTAGCTGATGAAAACACATTTGATACTCTAGAAGTTGAGCTTCTTCCTGAGATCACGAGGAATCTGTGCAAAAGTAGTACATTCAAAAACTCATAAGTTTGATAAAGAAGGTTTGGTACATGTCCAAACTTCGAATGGTGTTTTGTCTGAGAGACCTTTAGTAGGACATATGTTCTAAATATAGGTTGTTGTTCAAACAGCTTTAGCCCAGAAGGACTTCGGAAGTGTTGCATGTGATAACATGCACTTTGCCGATTCCACTACGGTTCTATCCTTTCTCTCAGCAAGGCCATTTGACTGAGGCAAATAGGAGGTAATGTATTGTTGCTCAATGTCGTTGTTAAGGCAATACTCCTTGAATTCGGTGGAGATGTATTCTCCTCCATTATCTGACCTCAATGCTTTGATTCTTTTGCCAGTTTGATTCTCAGCATGCTCTTTGAATTGTCTGAATTTGATAAAAGTCTCTGATTTCTGTTTAATGAAATAAACAGCTGTTCTTCTGGAGAATTCGTCAATAAAAGTAATGAAATACTTTGCATCTAGCAATGAAGGGGTTTGCATAGGTCCACATATATTTGTATGATCAACATCTAACAGATCTTTTGCTGCATGCCTATGGTTTGATCTAAAAAGAATCCTAGCCTAGTTTCCAAAGATGCAGCTATGACAGACATGGAGATCGACCTTACCAGAAGGATAGTCGAAATCAAGAACCATGGATTGTCTGGACATGTTCAAAATAGATGCATAGTTCAAGTGTCCTAAGTGATGATGCCATAGTAATGTTTTATTGACTAGAATAGAGGTTTTCAAGACTTGACTAGGCTCAGAATAACAATGTGCCAATCTATATAAGTAGCCCTTACTCTTGCCAAGTGCAAGGATCTTATTACTCCTATCAATAATTTTGCATTGATCAGATATAAATTCTACCTTATGACCTAAATCTGTAATTCTTACTGATAATAGATTTGTAGAAAGTTTAGGAACATATAAGACCTTTGATAGTAATTTGAATTGATCATGTTGAAATCGCAATCTTACAGTACCTTCACCTTCAATAGTGTGAGTACTATTGTCACCAAGATGAACAAATGTCTTCATGTTGTAAGGTGTGTAAGAGTTGAAAATCTCACATTGATTGGTCATATGTTGAGTTGCTCCAAAATCCAGAAACCATGAATCATCCAAAAATGTGCTTTGATCGTTGACCATAAATGCGTCTTCTTCCACTTTGACCTGGGGAGATGATGAAATTGTGTTTGCTTGTTGATCAGGTTGCTTGGCTGCATTCTTCGCTTGGAGAATTCGGCAATCCTTGATCTCATGGTTATTGCGCTTGCAATACCTACAAAACATCTTCTTCTTCGATTGTGGATCTAATGATTGTGCTTGACTTTGAGTCTGCTTCTGATTCGTTGCAGCCTTCTTGGATCTTTTCTACTTCTGTCACTTAGAATACTTGTTGACATATAGAGTTTGAGAGGAGGAAGTAGACGAAATGTCCTGACTTCTTTGATTATCTTCTTGCAGCAACATAGTGATAACTCTGGTGAGAGATAGATCTGAGTGTGTCAATATGATCATCACCCAATTCTCATATGTAGAGGGCAAGCTTGAAAGCAATGTGATAATTGCATCTTGATCGTCTATGACTGATCTGACAGCGGCCATCTGTTGCAAGAGATTCTTAAACTAGTTAATGTGATTCTGAAGAGAATCACCAATAGACATCTTGAATGTGAAGAATTTTCTTCGTAGATGTAACTTAGTAGTTACGTCCCTCATGTCATATAGTGAGTTTAGGATGTTCCAAACGTCTCTTGACGTTTTAGCTTCAGCTATGTGTCCAATTGGTGTATTTGATATATTGAGAATAATAAGTGCGAAAGCTTTACCGTCCTTCAATTTTCACTTTGAGTCATTGTCTTCAGGTTTTACTTCTATACCTATAACAACATCCCAAAATTCGCTGGTGATTGGCAAGGTCTTCATCTTGAATTTTCACAAATGATAATTGGATCCATTCAGCTTGTTGTTTGCGATAAGACCAGCTTTACTTTGAGAATCCATCTGGAACTTAGTCTGTCGATTGTATCGATGACGCTAAGATGCAGTAATGCCAACAATAGGAAATCAATTCTCTGATACTGAAAGGTTGAAAAGAACTGAAGAATATGATTATCAATTTAATATTGCGAAAGATATCAAGTATTAGAGATGAAGCTCTGATATCATGTCGAAAAGTGGTGTGCAGAAGATAGGTCGAACTAAAAAAGAAACGAACTCGAAAAAAAATGAATGAAAATAATTTGAGTGTCTAGAAAGAAAACCTTTCGTGCATGGCGGAATAAGGCTATCTTCCTCTTTCTCTATGCATGATTACGCCTATCAATTTCAAACAAAACAGTAGTCATAGAAATTGTGTTTCATCTTATAGTAACTAAATTTGAAATCATCAGTACTAAATGATCACGTAGCCAAACAATAATGCATTGAATTATTAGACAAATAATTTGTCACGAAGAACTACAGAAACGCATACATTCTGAGATGAAGCTGAACGCAATAAAAGATAATATTGATTTAGTATGAAAAGCAAAACAGAAGTAAATGAGTACTGCAAGTTGCAGATCGAAGCCACGTACTCTATGTTATCTCTGAGCGACTAAGTCTGAATTAAGCGCAATGCTGATAAGCAATAGCGTAATAGCAATTTCTAAAACAACTCTTAGAGGTGAGCTAGAATGCTCATGAGTGTTCAAGCTCGTAGGCTTGAGAGAGAGAGAGAGAGCTAACTATTCAAATGCTTCTTCTGATAATAAAAAATGTATGAATATGAACAACTATTCATACTAAAAAATTAGGTCTTCAATTGCAATTGCCATTTGGCTGGTGTCCGCTGGCATCCATCCGCCATTTGGTTGGTGTCCGCTGCCATCCATCCAGTTCCTTCTTAGAATTGATTGCTGATAAGCGATGAGAATTGGCCGTAAACATTCTGTCTGCATAAATGAACCAAACTATCATTTCTGCAGAAATGAACTAAAACTGCGACAGGCGATAGTGTTGCAAAAAGCGATAGTGTCGGTTTTTTGCGAAAAAAAATCGTTAAATCCCATTTAGGATAGCCCCACACTTTGCCATAGTCATTTCCTTAACATTTGAGGCACTTTGGAAAAGGCAAAAAATGTGACTCTGCATATTTGCTCGCAAATCTTGACAGGCGATAGTGTCACTAAAATGCGAAAAATATGACACTATGATTTTACACGAGATTTCTGACAGGCGAAAAAGCCGTAGTGAGAGAAAATGAAATGCCACACTGTTGTCAAACTCCGTGTATTTCTGCAGACTATGTAAAAGCACTTGTAAATCTGTAGACTATAAAAGAACACGGGAAAATCTTCAGAATTGGATAAACAATGGATGAAGATTAAAACCGATTAGTCGATTAGTAAGAAGGAGACTAATCCAACAATAGAATCTGATGGAAAACAAATATGATGGTGGAGCCGCCTATCCCAACTTGTAAACACTTCAAATAGCCTCCAAAAAACCTATTACACACTCAAGATCCACAAGAGATTGATGCTAAACCTGCCACAACAAAACAATGTCTTGAAAATACTCGAATCGAGATGGCTAGTAAGTGGATCAAGTGAATAATCAAATTCAACAATAGTGAATCAAATCGAATTGAAAAAACAACCAAGTGGACAATGTCAATCAATCATATACTAAAAAAACAATAATCAACACCTTTATTACACTTGTAAATGATATTTCAATTAATTAGTATGACTTTATATAAGGTTATATAGGTCACACACCAACAACTAGAAAAAATATCATATATGTCACATATCAGTAAGGTCTTCAATATATCACAAATGCTTTTGATCATGAATCTAAATGACCCTATGCAACCACCATTTAAGAGGTCACCATTCCTAGGGATACACTTATTTTGGAGGTCAGAAGGTCTTGTAGTTTTATCTTTTCTCTTCCTCCCTAGATCACGGGTAATACCTAATGGGGGCTCAATTGGACGTGGGATGGTTGTTTTGATCATAGGGCTTACAAGATCTCTGGTGGATATATGGGCTAGAGTAGAGATGAAGTTAGGTCTAGATTTCTCTTGATCTCTCCCCTACTAGTATCTAACCTAATCTATTTCTACCCACTTCTTCATCCTCCTAAAATTTTTCTTCTTGGCCATGGGGCTAGGATATTCTCCCAAATATAACAACCATGACGAGTCATTGCTACCCTCTCAGAGATTTTGACATTGGGGTTTCTTTGCATTTTGCTATTGGGCTTGGGTGATGACATATAAGGGGGTCCTATCCTGGTTTATTTGAGATTCCATGTTTAACATGCTAACTGGTGCAGATGGTCCATCTTTGGCATCTCTCTCCTTCTTGATAGGATAGTCTATATACGAGTGTCCACATCCACAATCCTTGGAGAGCAGCATGTAGTCATGTCCACAGTCCTTGTCTCTTGCTAGGGCATTCAACAATAGGATGATTTCCTCCACACCCATAGCATTTGATAGGGGGTCTACCAATCGGGTCCCAAACTTGATTGACAACAATCCACCCTCACACCCATCTATGTAGTACATAGGTATTTCATCTACAGGGAAAGTGGGAAAACCAAGATTTCTCATCATTAGCTCAAAAATGGATCCATCATGGATCAAGTACAAAATCACCATAATCTCTCTCTAAGCTGCATCCAGCACGTGTGGTACAGCTCATTGTACTTATCCATATCCACTTTGGATAAGATCTATCAAGCTTGCCACATCATCCATTGGTGGTTTGTGTTGACCTTCTAGATTCCTACAATCTAGGACCTAACTCCTATGATTTAGGAGATGTCATATTAGACTCAAATGAAAGCTAATCAACATGGATCTGAATATTACAAGTGTCATTTCACATGTGTGGACAGGTCCTCACACGTGTGGATCCACATAGATGTCTAATATTCATCAAAAACCATGTGAAAATTGCTAAATTCTAACACTCCTCAATTTTTACATGATACAACTATAGTACATCTATCTATAACACCTAAGGCTGATCTTAACTTGATAAATGGAGCCTTTGGCAAGGCTTTAGTGAGCAGATCAACAAGGCAATCTGAAGAAGACACATGATGTAGCTTGATCTCCTTTTCTTGAACCTTTTCCCTCACAAAATGGTGAGCAATATCTATGTGCTTCCTCCTTGCATGTAATGTGGGATTGGTTGCTAATGCTTGGCTTGATTGGTTGTCACAAAATATTGTTGGCTGCTCCTTGGCCTCCATGACTTGCAATTCCACCAAAAGCCTCTTCAGCCATAGGATCTCCTTTGTTGTGGATGTTAGTGCCTTGTATTCCGATTTGGTTGAAGATAGAGAAATAGTATCTTGCTTTTTGGAAAGCCAAGATTTTCCAATGACAAACCAATGGATTTTGCATAGATTGGCTTAGTTTTCCTACATTATAAATAAGATCAGGTCTAGTTATAGTGAGATGGATCAAGGAGCCTACAAGTCTTCTATATAGTGTAATGTCCTCAAAGGATACTTCATCATCACTATTGGAAACTTTTACATTTTGCTCCATAGGAGTTTCTACTCCTTTACAATCTTTCATTTCAAACTATTCTAAGATAGAAGAAGCATATTTGGATTGACAAATAAAACTCAAATCTTTGCCTTTTGAAACTTATATTCCTAATATGAAATGATCCACCATCTTAAACTCCTTAAACAATGCTACTTTCACTTCTTGTATATCATCAAGATCATTTCCACTAAGGATAATGTCATCAACATACAAATGAGAATGATGAGTTTACCATAATTAAATCTTAAGTACAAATAAGGATCATAAGAACTTACAACAAACTTAATAGAGTTCAAGAAGGTATTCAACCTAGAGTACCAAGCTCTAGGTGCTTGCTTAAGCCCATAAAAGCTTCTTAGCAACAAACACACTTTTTTCTCTTGATCTTCTTTGATGAAGCCCTCGGGTTGCCTCATGAAAATCTCCTCTTCCAAATATCCATTGAGAAAAGCATTAGTCACATCAAGTTGAAATAGAGGCCAAGTGAAAGTAGTTGCAAGAGAAATAATCAACCTTATGGAAACTAGCTTAGCAACAGGAGCAAAAGTTTCATCAAAATCTACTCCCTTGGTTTACAAGAACCCCTTCGGGTAGTGCATCTTGAATAGCAAAGCTTTGTACAAGATTGGAAAAATCATCTCCAAGACCATTCAAAATGATTTGAACAAGTTCATCATCATGAATACCCTCACTAATGATGGAAAGTTCTTTGTTGAGAGATTTTATTCTCAAGACATACTCTTGAGCACTCCCATCACTCCCTCTAATGATTTGAAGAACTTTGTTTCTATTCATAACCACTCTAGAGGTATTTTTGGATTCATAAATCCCTTTGAGGTAGTTCCATGCCTCCTTGGCCGAGGTACAAGATGCTACTTCCTTTAGAAGTTCATTACTAGCATTCATTTTCAAACAATGTAATGCTAGTCTAGCTCTCTTTTTGTACCTCACTTGATCTTGCCCTCCTTGAGGTTCTTCTTCCTCTCCTATGACAAGATCAAACATATCTTGGAGCACAAGTAGTGACTCCATTCTTACTTTCCAAGTTGAATAATTATAAAAATTTAGCCTTTCACTAGCCTCAAGAAGATAGGCTCCAGTTGAACCCATTCTATCTAGTAACAAGTACAACAAATGTACTATTCAAAGGCTCTCCCTTCTTCCTTTCTCAGAATTTAGCTAAAATGCTACTCTCTTGAATCTCACTAGACTCAAGAAGCAAGATCTATAGTGATCTTGAACTCAAAAAGATTTGGAAAAGTGTATTCTACACAATCTATTCACTTAGAACCTTGGATTTGATTTTTTTGGAAGTGCCAATGCCTTCCTATGGTGTTTAGAATTGTTTTTAGTTTCACTCTTGAACTAAAAACATAAAATTCAAACTCTCTCACAAGGATTTGTAGGTTTAATAAGATTCTAACACCATTCACTCATCAAATCTATACTGGAAACAATGGTTTTTCATAAGCACATCACTAGTTTCACTCTACACAACTTGTTTGAAGCTCAAATATTAAAAAAACACAAAGTTTTGGTGAAAGTACAGCTCCAGCAGCCTCTCACACGTGTGAGAAGTACATCTGAACTTTACACACTAATCTGAACCTCAACATCACAAGTAAACTATTAGAAAAGGTTGCCCTCCTTCAAAGTGACTCTAGAACCAATGCTTTCACCAAAATGAAGATTTTTGGATCATCAACTAAGCTCTTTGATTTCATTGAAAGATGGTGGAGATGATAAAGCACTCTTCATCAGAGACAAGTCAAGAGGCAAGGGCAAAGGACAACAACACTTCAAGAAGGACAAAGCCAAGGAAGGTGGTGAGGATCAGTCCTCACAAGCTGCAACATCCAATGGCAAGAAGAAACTTTCAAAGATTAAGTGTTTTTTCTGTGGCAAGAAAGGACACTATGCATCAAACTGTTTCAAGAAGAAGAACCAATCTAAGCAGGCTAACCTTACTAATGAGGATGATGTGAGGGTGTTGAGAGTGAAAGAGAGAATTCATTAATGATGTCTACTTTTTCATCTTTTCCTTTTAAGAATGAAGAAGTTTGTTGAATAGATAGTGGGGCTAGTTCCCATATGTCTAGTTCTAGAAACTCTTTCACTAGTCTCATGCCATATCTAGGTGCAAAAAGATCAATCTATACTGCTAATGATGTAGAGTGTAGAATTGAAGGAATAGGTAGTATTCCACTGCATGCATCATCATCAAAATCTTTTTGCTTACATGATGTACTTTATGTATTTAGATTGACCAAGAATCTCATTAGTGTAGGACAGTTGTTTGATAGTGGATTGGATGTCAAGTTTCAAGTTGACAAGTGTATAATCTCAAGAAAAAATGAAGTTATTACTAGAGGATCTAGAATTGGAAAGCTGTACAAACTAGATTCTAGGGAGAGTGCTAACATTTCATATATTGCTTATGAGACCAAGGTTCTTCAGGAGGATTTGTGGCATAAGAGATTGGGACATCCCAATTTCAAAGCCATGCAATGTATGGTCAAGGAAGGAAAAGTTGTTGGACTACCAAAGACACTGTCAAAGGGGCTTCTGCCTTGTGAAGCTTGTGTTCTGGCAAAATCACACAGAAGGCCTTTTCCTAGATCAAGCATCAAAACAAAGCAACCATTTGAACTCGTGCACTCTGATGTTCATTTCTCATCAACTAAGAGCAAAGGAGGAACAAATTTCTTTGTTTCCTTTGTAGATGATTATACAAGATATTCTTAGATCTATATGTTGTCTTCTAAAGCCATGGCCTATGATGTTTTCCTTACTTTCAAAGCTTATGTAGAAAAGCAGTTTTCTTTCAAGTTGAAAGCTTTGAGAAGTGACAGTGGAGGAGAATACACTTCCAATAAGTTTAAAGACTTTTGTGAGAGAGAAGGCATTCAAAGAGAGTTTTCTTGTTCATATACTCCTCAGCAGAATGGAGTTGCTGAGAGAAAAAATAGAACTTTGTGTGAATGTGCAAAAGCCATTAGGCTAGAAGTTTCTCTGTCTAAAGAGTTTTGGGGAGAGGCAGTTGCATGTGCAAACTATCTTTGTAATAGGCTTCTTAATCTTGCAATAGGAGGAAAAACACCATTTGAGATGTTGTATAAGAAAAAGCCTAAGGTAGATCATCTTAGGATTTTTGGTTGTGTATGCTTTGTGCATGTGCCTCTAGAAACTAGGAAGAAGGAAGATCCTAGTGCAATTAAAGGAATTTTTGTAGGATATGCATCTGCTAAAAAAGCATACAAAGTATATCTTCCTTCTAATGACAAAAATGTTGTTAGTAGAGATGTGATCTTCCATGAAGATCAGAAGTTTAACTTGGATGATGCACAGATCAAGGAGTCTCATGCAAGATCAATCATCAATCTTGATCCTGCTCAAGAATTGGCGAGTCCGAGGCTTGAGGAGGAGCAAATTCAAGCAACCACACCAAGAAGATCTACACGAGCAAGATCTCAGCCAAGGAGGCTCACATATGATGAAGAAGGAAGGCAAGTGGAAGGTGAAATTTCCTATCATGCTCTCTTCATATCAGATGAAGAGGCTAAAGATGTCCAAGAAGCTCTTCAATCCAAGATGTGGATTCAAGCAATGACCCAAGAGTTTGAAGCCTTGATGTCAAACAACACATGGGAGCTTGTGGAGCCACCAAACAACATGCATGTGATTTGATGTAAGTGGGTATTCAGAATCAAGTATAATCATGATGGATCTATCAATAAGTATAAAGCAAGACTTTGTGCAAAGGCTACTCACAAATCAAAGGTCTTGATTATGAAGACACCTTTACACCAGCTGCAAAGATGGTAACAATTTGAATACTCATATCTCTTGTATGTTTTCACAATTGGAGTATGTTCCAGCTTGATTACCTTGAGGAGGAGATTTACATGGAGCAACCTCCAGGTTTTGTGAAAGAAAGTGATGAATCAAAAGTTTGTCTTTTATTCAAAAGTCTCTATGGACTGAAACAAGCACCAAGGTCTTGGTATGCAAGGCTCAACTCCTATCTCATATCACTCAAATTTTGTCTAAGTGAATATGACCCTTCTCTGTATTATAAGTTTGTAGATAGTTTTGTAATCATTCTTCTCATCTATGTAGATGATATCATTCTTTGTGGAAATAATGAGAAACTAGTTGAAGAAACTGAGCATGCACTTGGTAGTGAGTTTAAGATGCAGGACTTAGGAGTTCTTCCCTATATTCTAGGCCTTGAAATAGATTTTTGAAAAGGTCAAGCATTTATAAGCCAAAGTAGATATGCACTTTCCATGCTCAAGAAATTCCAAATGGAAAAATGTAAAGGCATAGATACACCTATGGAGCACACTATAAAAGTTCCTATGAAAGATGATGAAAAATCCTTTATGGACATCACTCTTTATAGGAGTCTTATTGGCTCAGTTATATGGTTAACGGTGAGTAGACCTGATCTAAGCTTTTGTGTTCAGAAGCTAAGTCAACACATGCAGGATCCAAAGTTATATCATTGGAAGTTGGCTAAAAGAGTCTTGAGGTATATATCTTCTACCTTAGATTATGGATTATTCTACAAGGGAGAAGATCTGACTTTGATTGCTTTTTCATATAAAGATTTTGCAAGAGACAGGTTGGATAGAAAATCCACAAGTGCTTACACTAATTTTCTTGGAGGAAACTTGGTTTCTTGGCTATCAACAGGCAACTATTTCCTTATCATCTTGAGAAGCTGAATACAAATCTCTTACAACCACAACAAAGGGATAAAAAGACTACTTTTGGAACTAAAGTGTTATGCAGATGAAGATCTTTCAATTATCAAAAATGAAAACATTTTTTCTCAGGCTCTTGCAAATAATCCAATGTTCCATGCAAGGAGCAAACACATAGCCACTACTCAAGAATGTCTTTATCAATATGAGGTCTAATCTTGGCCTAACTTTGAAGTTTTCTTGAACTTTACATTGGTGGTAGAGCCGATTTTTCCTTGTTTTGAGGAACAAGCTATTATTTTATGCTAAGCAGAGTGTTGATCCTGAGAGAACTAAGCTAGCATTAGAGGGAGTTATTCTACATCAAATTTGGTGAAAAAAACACCAAAAAATGTGAGGTTACATATGTCTATTTTGATGAAAATGCTTGGATATTTCCATGCATGCTCAAAAATTCAATAGAAAATGCTTGTCAAAATCCTAGTTGTCTTTTAAATTAGTTGCTCTCTCTCTCTCTCTCTCTCTCTCTCTCTCTCTCTCTCTCTCTCTCTCTCTCTCTCTCTCTCTCTCTCTCTCTCTCTCTCTCTCTCTCTCTCTCTCTCTCTCTCTCTCTCTCTCTCTCTCTCTCTCTCTCTCTCTCTCTCTCTCTCTCTCTCTCTCTCTCTCTCTCTCGCTCTCTCTCTCTCTCTCTCGCTCTCTCTCTCTCTCTCTCTCTCTCTCTCTCTCTCTCTCTCTCTCTCTCTCTCTCTCTCTCTCTCTCTCTCTCTCTCTCTCTCTCTCTCTCTCTCTCTCTCTCTCTCTCTCTCTCTCTCTCTCTCTCTCTCTCTCTCTCTCTCTCTCTCTCTCTCTCTCTCTCTCTCTCTCTCCCCTTAAATTTGAAATGCAAAACACAACACATACACACTTCCTCCCTCCCAACCCCCACCCCCTCTCTCTCTCTAATCTTAAATCTTAAATCAATGTAAAATGCTAAACATGTTCACAAACTCTCTCTCTCTCTCTCTCTCTCTCTCTCTCTCTCTCTCTCTCTCTCTCTCTCTCTCTCTCTCTCTCTCTCTCTCTCTCTCTCTCTCTCTCTCTCTCTCTCTCTCTCTCTCTCTCTCTCTCTCTCTCTCTCTCTCTCTCTCTCTCTCTCTCTCTCTCTCTCTCTCTCTCTCTCTCTCTCTCTCTCTCTCTCATTCTTAGTCCAAAATAAATATAAATCTAACAATCTATTACTACCATAGACTATGTATTTATCTATAATCTTAAATTTTAAATCAATGAAAAATGTTAAACACACACACACACACACACACACATCTTTTTTTCTCTCCTTCTCTCTCTCTCTCTCTCTCTCTCTCTCTCTCTCTCTCTCTCTCTCTCTCTCTCTCTCTCTCTCTCTCTCTCTCTCTCTCTCTCTCTCTCTCTCTCTCTCTCTCTCTCTCTCTCTCTCTCTCTCTCTCTCTCTCTCTCTCTCTCTCTCTCTCTCTCTCTCTCTCTCTCTCTCTCTCTCTCTCTCTCTCTCTCTCTCTCTCTCTCTCTATATATATATATATATATATATATATATATATATATATATATATCACATCTTAAATTTAATATTAATGCAAAATGTTGAACAGACACACAATCTATTCATCTACTATCCCAAATCTTAATCAAATCACACACACTCTCTCTCTCTCTCTCTCTCTCTCTCTCTCTCTCTCTCTCTCTCTCTCTCTCTCTCTCTCTCTCTCTCTCTCTCTCTCTCTCTCTCTCTCTCTCTCTCTCTCTCTCTCTCTCTCTCTCTCTCTCTCTCTCTCTCTCTCTCTCTCTCTCTCTCTCTCTCTCTCTCTCCAAAGATGCTCAAATCTGCAAAAAAACAAAGTGAGAGAGAAGGCGCTGGATCGCACGAATTCAAAGATTGAAATAGACGTTGGAATTCGACATCCTCCAAACACGTCGGAATCTGAAGTCTGTGCCCACTCAGACCCGGACAACAGATGCCAGATGTCGTGGACAGACTTTTTGGCTTGCCGACGTGGACGTCGGAATCCGACGTTCGTCAAATTCTGACGTCCACGTCGGATTACACTTTTTTTTTATATATATCTATGGCAGGTCATATCCACATCTGCAAGTCGAAATCCGACCTCCGACGTGCCTTTGAAAAATTGGTTGCCGCCCATATTTCCCGATCGCCGGACTCTGATTTTTGGATTTTTTTACTAGGACGTTGAACTTCAACGTGTCATATTGCGACGAATTATGAAATTTTCAAGCATACGTCGGCCGCCCACGTCGAAATCTGCATGATATGTTATTGTGTCGGGTTGTTGGCAAGGGCTTGGGCTGAAATGTTGTCACACATAATCATAGGTAGATCATCTTCCATGATTATCTTTAGCTCCATTAGTAACCTCTTGATCCAAAGCACTTCCTTTGTTGTTGTTGTGAGTGCTTTATACTCAGCTTCACAAGATGAGAATGATACAGTATCTTGCTTTTTGGAAAGACAATATGTCAAGTTTCCTCCAAGATATATGACATAAGCACTTGTAGTTTTTCGATTTGCTCTATCACTTGCAAAATCCGAGTGAGAATAACCAATTATAGAAAGATTTTCACTTTTATACAATAAACCATAATCAAAAGTTGAAGATATGTATCTAAGCACTCTCTTGGCCATTTTCCAACGATGAATAATAGGATTTTGCATAGCTTGGCTCAACTTATGAACACTAAAGCTTATGTCAGGTCTGGTTATTGTGAGCCAAATTAAGGAGCCTATAAGACTCCTAAAAAGAGTGATGTCCACAAAGGATCTTTCATCACCTTTGTTAGAGTCTTTTACAATTTGCTCCATAGGAGTTTCTATACTCTTACAATCTAACATATTGAACTTTTTTAACAATGAAAGAGCATAATTGGATTGACATACAAAAGCTTTATCTTTAAGAAAGTCAATCTCTAATCCTAATGTGTAGTGAATTTTTCCAAGATCTTGCATCTTGAACTCTTTTCCAAGTGCAATCTTGGTTTCCTCAACTAACTTGATACAACTTCCTGTTAGAATGATATCATCAACATAAATAAGTAGGATGACAATATCTTTATAAAAAAACTTGACATACAAGGAAGGATCATAGTTAGTAGGATTAGATCCTAGTGACTCAAGAAAGGTGTTAAGGTGAGAATACCATGACCTTGGAGCTTACTTTAGTCCATATAGACTTTTGAAGAGCAAGAAAACTTTGTCTTTTCATGGATGAACCCAATAGGCTGATCCATATAAATCTCTTCTTCTAGATATCCATTAAAAAATGCATTAGAGACATATAGTTGAAGAAATTGCCAATTGAAAAAACAAGCAATAGAAATTATGAATCTAATTGATACCATCTTTGCAACTGGAGCAAAAGTCTCCTCATAATCAAGTCCATAAACTTGAGCAAAACCTTTTGCACAAAGCCTAGCCTTGTACTTGTTGATTGTGCCATCTTGATTATACTTGACTCGAAAAACCCACTTGCAACCAATGGTGTGCTTGTTGGATGGAAGATCCACAAGCTCCCACGTCTTGTTGGCCATCAAAGCATCATATTCCTCCTTCATGGCAAGATACCATTCCTTCGAATTGAGTGCATCATATACATCCTTTGGCTCCTCATGTGAAATAAAATAAGCACAATCAGTGGAGTTGAGTTCCACTTGCTTGCTTCTATCTTCATATGTAAGCCTCCTAGGCTCGGATCTTTCTCTTTGAGAAAAGATTCGAGGTGACTCCTCCTCAATTCTCGGCCCCATCTCTCCATGACAGTCTTCAAGGGTGATGATTGGAGTATCTTTGAACTCGGCCTCCTCAAAAATGTATTTTTGATCCTCATGGAATATAATATCCCTACTCTCAATTGTAGTTGAGGTAGAGGGAACATAGATTCTATAAGCTTTCTTGTTGGATGAATATCAAACCATGATCCTTTTGATAGAATTAGGATCATCTCTTTTCCTTGTTTCCAAGGGTACATGAACAAAGCAAGCACATCCAAAAACTCTAAGGTGATCTACCTTAGGTTTCTTCTTAAACAAGACTTCAAAAGGTGATTTTCCAGCAAGTGCATTGTGAGGTAATCTATTGCACAAATAGTTTGCACAATTTATTGCTTCACCCCAATATTCAATAGGCAAAGAAGCTTCAACTCGGATTGCTTTAGCACATTCACATAAAGATCTGTTTTTCCTCTCAGCAACTCCATTTTGAGATGGAGAATAAGCACAAGAAAACTCTCTCTTAATTCCTTCACCTTCACAATATTCATGAAACTTGTTGGAGATGTATTCACCTCTTCCATCACATCTTAAAGCTTTAACTTTGAAAGAAAATTGTTTCTCAACATAAGCTTTGAATATTAGGAAGTGATCAAATACCATAGCTTTTGAAGAAAGTAGATACAACCAAGTATATCTAGTAAAGTCATCAATAAAGGTGACAAAACATGCACCACCAATACTTTTAGAAGAAGAAAAATGAACAAAGCTCCAAAGGATGAGTAGTCTTGATAAAAGACTTTTGATATGGCTTTCTATGTGATTTTGCAATAGCAGAAGCCTCACACGGCTTGAAATCTTTGGAAAGTGATTTTGGAAGGCCAATAGCCTTCTCTTTCTTGACCATAGAAGACATAGACTTAAAGTTAGGATGCCCCAACCTTCTATGCCACAACTTCTCCTTAGATAACAAAGCAACTTCACAAAGGTTTGCATTCTCATAAGAATTCAGCTTAAAAATTCCACCATATCTACTTGTGCGGTTTTGTTGTGTGGGATCGTGGCAGATAACAGCTGGGTGTCTTGGAATTGCTTCGCTTTATGGTACTCTTTTCTGTACTGTTATACTTTATACAACTGTATGTTGACCTGTTATGCTATAAATTGAAGGGTTAAAAGGGTTTGGTCTTGACGTCTCTCTCTCTCTCTCTCTCTCTCTCTCTCTCTCTCTCTCTCTCTCTCTCTCTCTCTCTCTCTCTCTCTCTCTCTCTCTCTCTCTCTCTCTCTCTCTCTCTCTCTCTCTCTCTCTCTCTCACACACACACACACACACACACAAAGTATAACAACAATCAATTTCGATAAGCATCAAATCCAACAATTAGCAATACAAAGAAAACATGAGAGATAGAGGAGGAAAGAATTTCATATCCATTCCATAAGAGACCCAATCTACTTGCATTGAAATGAAGAGAGAAATTACAAATAACTCAAAACTACCAGTATATATAGTGGATTTTAGGGCTTTGGCCTCAAATCCTATTGGCCAATTTTTATCCTAAATATTTGAAATGCAAGATGCCTAAATGCAAGCTAACATCCAAGCATGGATTATAAACATGCTGAAAAATGAAAAATTGGCGTAGCTCCCCAACAACGGTGCCAAAATTGTAGCAGGTATTTCCTATCCACTTTCAACCCTAAATCCAAGCACACAAACATCAAGGAGATGAAGAGGATTAACTAGTTGTCATGCGGAGATTTATTCCCATGAGAGCGATAACATAGTTCATAAGCAAGCAAGTGCATATGATCCACATCTAACACTAAGCATTAACACTATGATCCATTAACCCTAACAATTAACACTACTCAAGAATGATAGATCTTACTCTTCTCTCTCTCTCTCTCTCTCTCTCTCTCTCTCTCTCTCTCTCTCTCTCTCTCTCTCTCTCTCTCTCTCTCTCTCTCTCTCTCTCTCTCTCTCTCTCTCTCTCTCTCTCTCTCTCTCTCTCTCTCTCTCTCTCTCTCTCTCACACACACACACACACACACACAAAGTATAACAACAATCAATCATAATTAGCAAATACAAAGAAAACATGAGAGATAGAGGAGGAAAGAAGAAGAGCAAGGACATTTCATATCCATTTCATAAGAGGCCCAACCTGCTTGTATTGAAATGAAGAGAGAATGTACAAATAACTCGAAACTGTTGGAATATCAATCCACACTCTAGAGAGAACTATCAAACAACGCGAATAGCTCAATGGTAGAGCATCCCATCCGGTATGAGGAAGGTCATGGGTTCAAATCCTAGTCTCTCCATCCATATTATGATTTATGGATTTCTAACATGGTAGCAGAGCCAAGTTAGACCTAACAGTTGATGGTGTCAAAGCCATGGTTAGATGGCCCAAGTTGTGGGGCAGATGACAACTAGGACCCCAACCAAGTGTGGCTTGAGGGGGCGGTGTTGGAATATCAATCCACACTCTAGAGAGAACTATCAAACAGGGCAGATAGCTCAATGGTAGAGCATCCCATCCAGTATGAGGAAGGTCTTGGGTCCTAGTTTGTCCATCCATATTATGATTTATGGAATTCTAACAAACTACCACTATACATAGTGGATTTTAGGGCTTTGGCCTCAAATCCTATTGGCCAGTTTTTATTCTAAATATTTGAAATTCAAAAATTGGAGGAAACCCATTCGAAAATTGGAGGGAACCAATTCAAAATTGGGGGGGTACCTTTTTATTCACTAACTTGTCTATTAGGCCTTGCAACATTAAAGGTCCTGCCAAAAGGCCTAAAGTCCTGTTATTAACTTCCAACTAATCAATTAACTATGTGATCATAGAGTTGGACTTACACACACATGGTTCGTTGTTCCTCGAGATTTTCAATTGATAATAGTATTTGCTTCAAACTAGAGTTTTTGTTAGATCGGGATTTGACTTGTACTCGCTAAGTTGGTACTGCAAACTCGATCGGGTGCATGCCATATACCAAATAAAAAGGTGTCTGTTTCATGGTCACTTTTTCAGCATTTCGATAGGCCCATAGAACAGATGGAAGTTTCTGATCCCAATTAGATGCATGAGTTGTCATGATCTTGTTTAGGATTTTACATAGTATCTCATTCGCTCTCTTAGTCAGAGACCGTTAGCTTTAGGATTATGTGGAGTTGTGTTGCGATGCTTAGTCATAAAATGCTTTGTTAGCAAACAAATAGTATCATTAAGAAAATGAGTCCCTTTGTCGCTTACAAGTTCCAACAGACCACCATATTTGGTGATGATGTTTCGAAATAGAAACTCTACAACCGGTGTAGCATCGGTTTTCTTAGTGACTTCTGCTTCAACCATCTTCGTATCATAATCAAACTTCGTCTTGTATATCAGATAGCTGGCTTGATTGGCCCAACATAGTCAATGCCCCATTTTTCAAAGGATGCGAGTGGAAGAATCAGGTAAGGCGACCAATACATTGAAGATGTGGGCTTTTCGACTCCTGGACATGGATCACAAGTCTTTATAAAAGCTACAACATCTTTGTACATCGTCGACCACCAATATTTAGCATTTAATATCTTCTTAACAGTATTTACAACTTCATAATGGCCACTGACATCTTCCGAATGTAGGGCCCAAATAACTTTCTGGATGAAGTTCTTTGTCTACTCCCAATTTATAAAGTACATGTTCCTTATTATGTATGGACCAATCTTGTATTGAAAAACCATTCTCTATTCTAGATCATACCCAGCAGGGTAATTTTGGTTTTGCAAATAATCAATAATTTTAGCATATAATGAATTTTCGAATGATATCATCATGATTTGCTCGTCAGAAAATTTGTCACTTAAGTTTTCAATAACAGATCCAGTATGTAAGCGCAATTGCATTGGTGTGGTACTTGCCTTGACGTACCTCAACTTGGTAATCGAAGTCTTGAAACAACATCACCCATCTTGCTATTCGGCCTGATAAATCTAGCTTATTTACCAGGTGCTTTAGCGTGTAGTGGTCAACATGAAAGACAAAAGGATATCCCAAATGATAATGTTGAAACTTTTTAACTGTAAAGACCATCCCAAGTTCTTCACGTTCTATAGCCAAATAGTTCTTCTCCGACGCGCTCAATTGATGCCCTGCATAATATACATGACAATCTTTCTTCTCATCATTTCTCTGACTGAGTGTGACTCCAATTGTGAATGAAGAGACATCCACATAAACATGAAAGGTTCTTACCCAATCAAGAGGGCGTAAGATTCGGGCGTCGATGAGTTAATGCTTCAATAAATCGAACAATCGTTGTCATTCAACAGACCATTCGTATTCGGTGTCTTTCTTCAACAGTTATGCGAGTGGCAATGCTAGAGATGCATGATCTTGAATAAACCTTTGGTAATATCCGACATGTCCGAGAAATCTGCGAAGTTCTTGTAAATTTAGCTGGTTCCTTCACGTTTGAATAATCTCCCACTTTGTCTTTATCGACTTCAACACCTCTTTCTAATATTCTATGGTCTAGAAGTATGCCCTCTGGCATGTCGGAATAACATTTTCTGAGATGTAAGCAAAGTGAGGTTTCTCTACAATGCTGCAACATCTTTCGGAGTTTCGAAAGGTGACTATCTTTTGAACTATAGACATAGAAGACATCAATGAATATTTCAAGAAATATAGGTAAGTAATTTTGGAGAATTACTATCATCATACGTTGAAATGTTGCTAGTGCATTGCATAATCCAAATGGCATTTGTCGATATACATAAGTGCCCCAATCTGTCGTGAAGGTAGTCTTGGACTGGTCTTCTTCCTTGATCGATACTTGATTATATCCAGAAAGTCCGTCAAGAAAAGTGTATCGTGCATGACCTGCAACTTGGTCTAGTATCTTATATGTAAATGAAAGTGGATGACAATCTTTCCGAGTTGCATCATTTGGCTTTCAATAGTCTTGACAAACATGTATTTTTTCACTTTTCTTCTTTCGTACAACTACAATTAGTGGAATCCAGTCACTGCTGAGAACATGATAAATTATCTGTGCCTCCAGATATTTATCCAATTCGTCTTTCACCAGTAAAGAGTACTTTGGGTTTAATCGATACTATAGTTGCCTTATTGGAACTGCTCCTTCCTTTAGGTTGATACGATGTTGCCCATACTTTTTATTTATGCCTTTAAGATCTTCCATCAGCCGAGCAAACACGTCCTTATATTCCGTGAGTAATTCAATATAATCTCGAATTTATTCTACAGATAAAAACTTAAAAATCATTAAGGCTTTTCTTGGTACGTCTTTGATTAATAATGTATCTTTTGAATTGATCATACCTACTATCATATTTTTCAATGAATATCCTTGAATTTCCCTTTATGAAGGCTGAGTTTGATATTCATTATCAGATATTTCTGGTTCTTCAATTTTGTAGCAATCCAGAAAGTTAGCCCCAACATCGTCCTCCGAGAAAATGTTCAAAGTATAGGACGATTCCTCTGAAGTAAAGTTGGTAACTGACAACACTATTTCGCCTTCATAACAGTCTCATTGCCATGTGATGACATGTTCATGCAGCTTGCCATTATTGTCATATTCACTTGTATGGAAATACAATTTTTTCTTTTTCCAATGTACACTAGCATTAGCTTGGTAAAGCCAGGGTCGGCTAATAAGAACAAAATAGTTAGCAAGTCTGACTGGTCGAATTACAATAACATTCATAAGACCGACAATGAGATGTTGGCTATAGTTCATACTTTGAAGAATTGGTGACAATAGCTATATGGGTCAAAATTTATTATTGAAAGTGATCACCACAATTTGAAATAGTTTTTAAGTCAAAAACAGCTTACCAACAAACATAAGAAATGGTTGGGACAAGTTCAAGCATATGGCTTTGCCATCAAATATCTCAAGGGCAAGGAAAATCAAGCCACTAATGCTTATTAAGGTTGTGGGAAATGCAAATGTGTGATAGGAGCAAATCTTTGAGGGAATATTTATCTGTTTCCAAGAGATAGAAAAAAAATTCCATGTCCACAAGACAAGATCGAGCTGTACAAAGGTCTGAATGTTGGAAAGATGCATGCTAAGTCCACTCTATACAAAGGATGCAATTGTGATGCAGATCATGAGAGGCTTATTGGACCCAAAATGTGGAAATCAGTCTTGATATCAACTCAAGGATGTGATTACGGTTTATGATAATAAAATGATAGTTCTTGTGCCAAATTCAAGCTTGGTTCCTCAAATTCTTTACGAAATACATTTGTCAGCCTATTGTTGGTCATCATGGAATATTGAAGACCTGTCAAAAGGTTAAAAATAATTTCAAATGGCAAGGAAATATAGGGCAATATCTTTTCAAGGTTATGTCTTTTGGTTTATTCAATGCACCAACTACCTTCCAAGCATTAATGAACAAAATTTTCGGGCCATATTGGTAAGTTTATCTTGGTGTTCTTCAATGATGTTTTGGTTTAGGGGAGTAGAAACTGTTTGCTAAGATGTCAAAATATGAGTTTGCTGAATTGGAGAGGCATATGGTGCCAAAAGAAAACATCATGGTGGATTAATGCAAGATCGAAGTGGTTAAAAATTGGAAGAGGCCTAAAACTTTGTAGGAATTACGAGGATTCTTGGGATTTGCATCCTGCTACTTCTTTTTATGCATTGTATGGATGTGAACTAGTAAAACCAATTGACATGGAATTATCAGATGTAATAGTAGTAGCAGTAGCAGATGAGTTGTAGAATATGCATAACATTCTCAAGGCAAATCAGGATCATATGCGAGAGGCTCAACAAAAGATGAAATATTATGCCAACAAGCTTCGATAAATTTCACGAAGGCAAATACGTATATTTATGAATACAACCTTACCGTCAATCGATATTGGACATTTTCAAGTATAGAAAGTGGATCTTTATGATCCAAGCATCATTTTAGGTCAAATCCTTGGAGTAGGCCGATTTTTGAAACCACTTACTGGAATGTGGAGACAAAAATTTCTCATGATTGTGGATGTTATATTCTTCTAGATGATATATCAAGATTTTAGCTTTTGCATATAGGCTTGATTCAATATTTTGTATTTTTGGAGAAACTTTAAATTTGATAGAATCTCTTGTTTTTAAGTTGTTGGAATCTTTTAAGATCAATCGTAGGTGCTAGCAAAAGTTTATCATATTGTGTTTAGATCTATTGTGATCAAGAAATCAACATTCTATGTGCTAGGATTTGCTAGAAGAGAGAAAAGGAGAGTGTGATTTCTTATTGAGTTTCATTTGTTGATTTTCAAGAGAGTGCTAAGTGCATTGGGATAGGTTCAAAGAGAAGATCAGATCATTGCAACATGACAACCTTAAGTGGCTTCATGTTGGCAATGATAGGCTTACCTTAACAAACTGTTCAACTTGGAAGGTGACAATGGAATCTTTGCTTGAGATGAACGATTTGATGGATATTGTTGTAGGTGTGGAGGAGAGGCCTTTGGCACTTAAAAAAAATTGAGGTTCTTAATGGCTTATTGGATGATCATGCTAACTTGGTTCAAAGTTTTGCTATTCAAAAGTCATTGCCAAGTATGGAGAACTTGCAAGAGGTCTTGGTGGCTGAAGAGTTTAGAATCCAAGAAAGAGAAGGAGCGTCTTCTACATTTCAAGTTGGAGAAAAGGAAGCAATGTTCATCAAAGACAAGTTCAAGGGCAAAGGCAAAAGAAAATAGTCAAAAGGGCAAGATCAAGGTGAAAAACAAACCAATCTAACTCTTGATGAAGATGGTGTTGATGAACAAAATTCAAATGATGCTTTTGTTATGTCATCTTGCTTGTTGGATAATCATGGAGATATTTATCCTTGGTAAATTGATAGTGGAGCTACATCATATATGACATATCATGAGGATTATTATTCATCATTGATGGCATTTGAAGGTGACAAGAAGGTGTTCTACATGGCCAATGATGGTGAGTGTGCAATCAAAGGGCATAATTCCTATTTCCCTCTCTACTAATAGGAATGTGAATTTAAAGGATGTTTTGTTCATTCCATCTATTACTAAGAACCTTCTTAGTGTGAGTCAAATGCTTGACAAAGGATTGAAAGTGGAGTTTGTTGGTGATGCTTGTTTGATCAAGAAAGAGGATGAATTGATTGCAAAAGAGTAGAGGCAAGGTAAGTTGTTCAGACTTGATGCCTGTGTTGTTGCTAACCAAGTTGGATGTATGAAAAAGGAGCAATTTTTGATGCAAGAGGTATGGCACAAGAGATTGGGGCATCTCAACTACAAGTCATTGGAGGTGATGGCAAAGACGAAAGTTGTTTTTGGTCTTCCTAAATCTCTTACAAGCTTGAATCATGTTTGTGAGCAATGTGCTTTATCAAAGTCACATAGGTTACCTTACAAGAGATCTACATCAAGGTCAAGTAAGGCTTTTCAACTTGTGCATTTGGATATTCATGGTTTTACTGCAATTAGCAATGGAGGTGCTCAGATGTATGTGACTTTTATTGATGATTTTAGTAGATTTTGTTGGGTGTATCTACTAAAGAGCAAAGATGAGGTGTTTGATGTCTTTGTCAAGTTCAAGATTGCAAGGGAGGTCCAATTGTCTACAAAGATCATGTTAAAATCATGTTAGAATCTAGTGCAGTATGCAGATCACATAAATCAATCACCATAGACACTTCTCAAAAGCTCTCAAAGATGGCACAACAAAAGCTTTAGATTACAAAGAGAAAATTGTACATATGCCAAAAGCCCCAACATACATGGGCTCGAAAAGTGTCAACACACTAAGAAAGCACCTATCTGACTAAAAGGCTCAACATGGGCTAAAATACTGACAAACCCAGGACATGCCCCTAAGTATAGCATAATAAAGCCACAATATATTGTACAGTTTAATTTTTTTACGTGTGTGGCTACCCAGCTAACCCAAATAACCGTCTACGAGATCAGTGCCCGACTAATATGACGATAGTGGGTCACGTCCCAATAACAACCAAATACAGTAAAGCGAATCAACTGTACACTAATTACGGTATCACATTTGAAGCTTATACTAATGAATCAAATCAAACTGATTTCTAATACTCTCCCTTAAGCTCAAATGTGATAGGAGTAAATAAATATATTGTAGTAGCGTCTGGAGTGTCCAAGAGATGTTATGCATATCCTTGCTACCCTGTACTTGACTCATACTCAAGCACACCATCAAACCACCAAGTTTGGCACACAAAGTATCATGCAAACACAATGCTCATATAGAGAGTCTACCACACTCACTCTTGTTGAAAACCAAAATGTTCACACGTGTAGAATGCCAATTCCGATTGTGAATGATCTAGTTAAACTTTCTGATTAGCACATAACCTGATTCTAGATTGAATAACAAGATCCAGTTCAAGAATTTATGACCAACACACAATCTAGCATACTAGAAATCAAAGGATAGTAATTTTCATAAAAGAATGATGAAAGTACAAAGAAATTAATGCATTAGCATAGCCTCCTCCACGAGTTAGAGAGAGAGTGCAAAATTCAAGCATACAATATTTAGATCCAAATTGACAAGAAGTAGCTTCAATGCTTGGTTCATCATCAAAGATTGTGAGAGAACCCACATACATTTATGGTGGATGTAATAGCTCGAGGTAGAGCTAGCATTCATCTACTTTGTTCTACATCTAAAAGTGCAAACTAACAAACTAGTGACATATGTCACTTCACATGCATATCTATCTACCTACTTTTACCATGTGGCAATTTCTTAACTAGAATTGTCCAAATCACTATGCATGTGTCCATTACACTTTGTGCATGCTTTGCATGTCACTTTGGAACACTTACAATCTTTGCATGTGATATGACTTTGTGCTGAAATATTGTCACACATGATCAATGGTATATCATCTTCTTTGATAGTCATTAGCTCCAAAAGCAACCTCTTGATCCAAAGTACTTCCTTTGTTGTAGTAGTAAGTGCTTTGTATTTAGCTTCACAAGATGAAAGAGATATGGTATCTTGCTTTTTGGAAAAAGCCAAAATATTAAATTTTCTCCAAGATATATCACATATGCACTTGTAGATTTTGACCCATTTTATCACTTGCAAAATCCGAATCAGAATATTGTTGGGGGTATTCCCAACAAAGTGTAAATAAATAAAATCATCCAATAAAATGTGTTGCGAGGGCATGGCATCCTGCGTGTATAAGCCCATGGCCCAATGAGCACGCAAGTGAAGTTGTAAATAAAATAATAGATTTGGGCCCTTTGTAATTAAAAATAAACTTGAGGCCCATAGTCAATTCTAAACTTAGAGTTTACTTTTTAGAGTTGGGTCCAATTTTGGACTCACATGGATCTTGTGATTTCCAATGTACTTTTTGTGGACCCTTGGATCAAGTTGGGTCCAAGATGAATGGATAGGATCAATGTGAATATTAGCCAATAGGATTGAGGGGCAAGGGCCTTCCCCATTTTATAAAAAGGCACCATTTGTACACTACTTTCATGCTTAATAGAGAGGAGGAGACTCTACCATTTTGAGAGCTCAAGCATCCTCATTTGCTAATTAATCTTGCTTATGCTATTGTTGTGATTGCTTGTTATTTTCATTTCCCATGTTTTTTTGGTTATGCTAGTTAAGGTTTTTCCATAAGCAATGACATTGAGCATTTGAGCTAACCTCCATCTCATCTCTCTCTCTTTATCTCTTCTTTTCTCTCTTCCTCTCTTTTTCTATCCCTTTCCTTCACCCAAATCATGATGAATGTTAGAGTAGAGGAGTAGAGTTAAGGGAGAGTAGTGTTAGTGGTGAATAGAGTTAGGGAGGAAGTAGGAAACTAATAAAATTAGCATCTATACATAGTTAGGTACCTATCTAGTGATCTAACCCTTGTTGATAGGCAGGAGGGCTATACTACGCAAGATTTTTGACCCTACAGTGGCGCCGTTGCCGGGGATAGGTTTCCACTAACTAGTTTAGCTACATTTTAGCTATTTTCTTGCTTTTTAGAGTAGTTTTAGGTAGATTTTTGGGTGTTTAGAGTTAGTTTTCCGTGTTTGGACTGTTCACAGCTAGCGGAGGAGGTGTGAGAGGGTAGAGGAGGTCCTGAACAGCCTCTAAGGGCTTGAAACCCAAACCAACCAGCCAAAAATTCCAAAAAACACACCAATCTTTGGAGAGAAAAAGAGCCTAAAATTTCATCAGATTTTTATATCTCCAAAACCAGTGTGAATTAACTCTTGCATGATTGGCAGCAGCTCCAAGGTACTGTCCCAGACCTGTATAGAAGCCTGCGAGAGTTAGTTCCAAAGAGATTGTAAATATCAGAGAAAAATCATAAAAAATCCAAAAAACCCTTGAAAAAATCCAAAAAAAATTCAATCTTCATAAGAACTCTCGCAGAGCCCTCTGAACTTCCATCTCAGTGAGACCAGGACACAGAGAAGCTTGCGAGAGTTAGTTTGATGCCTAAGTGCATGTGCAAGAGTTCCCAGTGAAAAAAAGATGGAAAAATACCAGTGAACCCTCGTAGACAGCAAATTTTTTAGTTCCAGTGGTCAAGAACTCTCGCAGAGGATTCTGAAGTTCCATCTCAGTAATACCAGGACACAGAAGAGCTTGCGAGAGTTAGTTTGATTTCAGTGAGTAAAAAATTGGGTTTAAGTGCTAAAAAATCACTAAATAGTGAAGATCCAGCAAATCCTCCAAGTAAGAACTCTCGCAGACCTTCTCAATCGATTTAGACTGTCAATTTACATCAGTGATGAAGCCTGCGAGAGTTACTTTTGAGATTTGGTGAAGATCAAGCCAAAAAAGTGGTTTTGAACCCTCGCGGACAGTGAAAGTTTCACTTCTTGCAAGAGTTAACTCTCGCAGAGAATTCTATAGTGAGATTTGAACCAAATCCAGCTACTGTGAGTCTTGTGAGAGTTCCTTTCCAAAGATCAGAGAGATATCAGGTTTTTTATCTACAAAAATAGCTAAAGAACCCTCGCACAAAAGAACCCTTGCAGACCAGATCAGTGGAAAGATTTACATCAGATCCAGCTACTGTCAAAATCTCAGGTCAATCAGTGCAAGGAGTAAAAAGTTATCAAGGGAAAACCACCGTAAAAGGCCTAAAATTCACTTCTGGCCAATCAGATCGATCAGATCCTTGAGATCTAGACAACATCCTACTGTATAAGCAATATCCAATCACTTTGGAACCCACCATCGGACGAATATGAGATCGGGATGATCGATAGCAAGGATAGCAAATCAAGCACCACACCTTCTTAGATTAACAACCGTGCAACAAGAGGCAGAACCGGAACCAGCACCAATAGTTTCAATGGGCCAACCCGTACCTGTTGCTCCCTTGCAAGCAGTCTAGAGAGCACCACAGATGTAAATACCAAAATATGACGGATCATCAGATCCCATCCGATTCCTCCAGGTCTACGAGCAATCTTGTGAAATCTACGGCGAACGGACATCTGCGGAGAAGCAAATGTTGTTTCCCATGTCCTTATTGGCAGTGGCTCATGATTGGTTTTTCAACCTGTCAGAGAAAGAAAAATCTACCTGGGAAGCGGTTAAAGAGGCTCTCATTACGCGCTTAAAACCAAGAAAGTTCCTAGAAGACTCATTCCTCCTACTGAGCAAAGTCAAAATGGGAAAACAAAAAAGGGTCAGGGACTATATTGAGCGGGTCAAACACTTACGATCCGAGTGCAGTGCAGTCCTAACTCCCGATCATGCGATGATCATGTAGTTCCTAGCCGGACTACCACGAAGCATCAGAAGAGAACTGAAATGACGGGAGCCGTATGCTACTCTACAAGAAGCTATGGAAGATGCCATCAGGGGAGAGGATGAGGGATTTGATGACAAATATCCATCCGCCCACATCCCTACTCCCTCGTTAGCATTATCATCATCATCAACTGCATTTGTTCTATCCACTAAACTGCTATTGGAACAAATGACGAAATTACACAAACAGCAGATGGAACAACTTACGGCGTAGTTTGACTAGAAACTGAAGGCCTTATAGGGAGCTGTAGCAGTAACGCCACATCAACCGGAACCAAACCAGCTGCAATATCCAAGACGAGAAAATGTATGATGTTCAGTGTGCACGCAAAACCATACAACGAACGAGTGTCCAGTCCTAAAGCAAAATCTGAGATTGACACACAAATTCTGCCATCTGTGCAATGCAACATCGCACGATACGACATTTTGCCCATTCAACCCAGCGTCAAGGCGGAAGAAATTACGACTGCTACGGATGCGGCGAAGGACACAAAATTGCGGAATGTCTCTACAAGGGACAATATACATCCTTCTGTCGAGAATGTGGTTATGGACAATGTTTCAAGAATTGTCCATTTAAACCTGGAACCAGTGCACCTCTTAACTTCATTGCAATACAACAACCAGCAGTTCCAGCAGGGATGCCATCGGAAGGACGACAATTCCACGCTCCTGTGTTAGCGGTTACATGAGCGCAGAAGATGAAGGAAGTGGCTCCCTCACCACCACCATCGGTCACTGACGACCAACCCTCAACTTCCGCACCATATCCGAATGTGAGAGAAGAAAGAAGACAGTACTTGAAAATAAGACACTGGGTACAGAAGACACAAGTGGAGGAAAAAGAGCAAGAAAGAGTTAATCCCACGGAACCTCCAGTTGGCGTCGAACGGGAACCGCAAGTGGGCTCACCACTGTGCACTGATCAAAATGATCGGTTGCACCAACATGAACCACCTTTTCACATGGTGGAGCCCGAGGAACCACGCACTGAAAGGCTCACCATTTTATTGTCAAGCCATGTTAGTTTACCACTCGGAGAACTACTACGGATTGCACCACAAGTGAAAAGCCTTCTAGCTGAATGGGCCAAAGCGGATGAGGAGCCAGTAGCACCTAAGCCCATATATTGTACGGGTTATGAAGAAACAAGTAACGTCCTCCACATCGGAGCAGCATGGGAAAGTGAGGAACACAACATTACTTTGCCCATCAAACACAAGAGATACAAGGACGAGGCAGCAGTGGTAGATGGAGGATCGGGTGTCAATTTGATCTCCACTACTTTACAAAGGTTGAAGCCAACAAGATTCGCCATCAAGCTGGTAGATCAATCCTGTGTGAAACCGAAAGGTGTAGTTGTCGATATCCCTGTAAAGATAGTAGGCATGCAGTCTGTGATTGCTTTTGTAGTCATGGATATACCTGAATCTCCATCTGCATACCGTGTCTTACTGGAAAGACCATGGTTGAGGACTGCGCAAGTAGTACACAATTGGGGTACAGGAAAACTCACCTTCGAGAATAGAGAATAGGTTGTAAAGGTTGATCCAACCACATGGGCGGTGAAACCTATTGCACCCAAAGCTGATGATGGATCATCCACCATAGATCACACGATTGATCGCCCAAGGCCAGCCAAGGGAGGTCACTATGATTCAAAGACGGATGTCGTGATATGGACAGATGCATTAGCAACTATTGACTGCCAGGCATGTCAATATGAATCAGATCCAGAACCTAGTACATCTTCACCCAAATGTTACACCATGGACACACAAATCACATTTGGGGTGAATATGATAAACGTAGCATAGATGTCAACGGAGCCTATTGAGAACCCAGTGGACGATGATCTAGTCCCTTGGCAACATGCTCTAACTTATAATAAGGAGATTAAGCTGATTGATGAACAGGTCCTACATCACATGGACCCAGATCATTACGGAACCAAGAAAGTACCAGCTCAACCACCACAAAAGTCTGCTATTGTGAAAGTCTCAAGGATCGATCCACCCAAGGCATCTGCGAATAAGAAGAATCACTTGAAGCAACGCTACAACCAGGTGATCCGATGGAGTGATCTACCTGAAGAGGCAATAGCTACAGTGGATGTTGATATTCGCAACCATGAGGCAAATGTCACGGCAGTCTCGGTGAAAGACAACAAGGATGAATCCACCAAAATGACAAAAAAGGGTAAAAAGAAAGTGTCGGATTCCTTGAAGTCAATCAAGATAGACTCAGATATAGCGTCATCTTCTACACAGATGAGAGAAAATCAAAAAATGACCAGTCGGGCTAAGATTAATATGCTGAAAGATGAATCTCGACAAGCGCCAGTTCACGAGATGCCTGAGACTTTCAAGAATTACATCTTAACAGCCACACAGTTCAAGAGACTATGATCGTTGTTGGTGAAATATAAAGACTATTTTGCCTGGAGTTATAGTGACCTGAAGGGCATTCCACCAACAGTAGTCCAACACACCATACCCTTGGTGGACGGAGCAATCCCCAAGGTAAGCCGTTATTACCGCTACAACCCAAATTATACTGAGCTGATCAAGTAGGAGTTGCAGAAGCTGATGGATGTAGATTTCATTTATGGAATCGAGCACACGGAATGGGTATCATTATTAGTTATAGTACCCAAGAAAAACGGCAAAATGTGGATTTGTGTGAATCTGAAGGCGCTAAAAGCAGTCACCAAAAAAGATCATTTTCCTTTACCATTTACGGAAAGTGTCCTCGACAGAAATATTTCTTCATCTTAGAGAATATGTGTCTTGCTGTTTCTTTAATTGAATAGGTTGTTTTGAGTTGATTTTTGAATTGCTGATGAAAACTAGAATCAAACTTCAAAACATCTTTAAACTTCAAAAATTCAGCATCCCATAGAAACATCACCACGACAAAGACACGAATGAATATTCATGAACGATTCAGTTCTTCATATAATTTCTGAGCAAGCTCCAAGTTCTGTTGAGCTTCGATCAAGAGCAAGTCTTCTTTTGATTTTGTGTAGCGGCCAACTGGTAAGTTGCCGAATTCTTCTAACTTAATTGGGAGTAATGTTCCATCGAACAGCTCCCGGGTTAACTTGGTATCTTCGTTTGAATCACTACGTAGAGTGATTTCTTTACAGTAACGAGCTAAAAATCTAATAAAATTGCTTTTAACATAAAGATTCTGAACAAAAAATAATGTCTTCGCCGCAAAGGTACCAAACTGCCAAAATGTATATCTACAGAATTGCTTATAATAGAATGACTTCCTTCTATCTTGCAAATTATGTCGAATCTCCGCAAAATATTCTGCAAGGTTTCGCTCCCAATCTACATAAAGACTGAATAATTTTGGATAAGCCATATTTAAATTAATTAGCAAACCTGCATCGTTGAATGCACCTAAATCCGCAACAACTTGTGGTTTGTACAGTTGAAACTGTGACTTTCACTTCCAAAAATGTCGCTTATTATCTTCGTTCCGCAAAAATTGAAGTTCTTTGATTCGAATATATTTGAGAGCATACATAGCTGAAGAGCCTATGTATAACTCTGTTGATCTGAAAGGTACAACTTGGAACTTACCCTGGATTATGCCCCAGCAGAGACGTCCTTTATGCTCGATAGAGAGCTGGGCCTATAACCAGAGAAAGTCATCCTTGTCCCAAGGTCGCTTCCATTCTTCATCGAAGGCGATGCCTTCTGCACCTGGTAGCATCATGTAATCCACATGCCATTGCAACTCAATATTAAAAGCATGTGGACACCATTTCCAGAAGCGTTCAACAAATGCACGAAATCTGTCAGCACATGCATTCGACTGATTTCGCCGCATTCGCTTTGGCTGTGTAGATGCAGTTGCCAAGTCTTGAGTTTGCAACTCAGCAGCCAGCTTATGATCTTCCATTTGTTGCTTAAGATCTGACAGCTCCTGTTCGAGTTCCTTCAAGAATTCTGGATGGTTTGAGGCTCCGGTGCAGGCAGGCACAGCTTGGATTTGCTGTGTGAGGTCATCAATTTGAAGCAAGGCCTGAAGATATTCATCGTGTGCATCGGGCCCGCTGCAAGATGGTGTTATGGATCTGTTTTTGCAACTTATTGAAGACTCAAGTAAGGTCAAAGGAGCAGCAAGGAAGTGTTGTTCAAGTTTACTTTACTTGTTCTATCTCATGTTTGAGCTATTTCATGTGGATGTGTGCAAATTGTCAAGATATGGACAAACTAGCTACATTGTCTTATAATTTAGAACCTTAGAAAGAAGATCTATACTTAGGATGGAGATCATTCTAAAGTCAGCTCAGCCAACTCTTCCTCAACAAGCGCCTTCGCATCCTCGAGCGGTTGTAAGAACTCGACTCAAAATTTTTTGAGCATCTGGCCTTGGAGCTGGTTCAGCTTTGTGAGATCGACTGTGATTGACCTTGCATTGGTGCTCAGAGATAGAGCAGCTTCCGCCTTTAGTCTTGTCATTCGCTCCTCTTGTAAATGTTTCTGGAGAGTGACATTATGTTGATTTGCAGCCAAACGTTGCTGCTTCAAAGAATCGTTTTGAGTCTGAAAATTGTCAGACTTGGCCTGAATTGCCTTGTTTGTCTGCTTCAAAGAATCAGCTTCCTTTATTAGAGTCTGAAACTGTGTTTTGAGAGAACGATGTTGTTCGATCAACTTCATGTTGTCTGATTTGAACGAATCGATCTTCTCAAAGGACTCCTTTAGAGAGTCTAGTGATTTTCTCTCTGAGTTGATAAGCTGCATCGTGAGTTGTCGGTGGTACTTGTCAAACTCATATACTTCAGCCACTAGATTCTTGGCTTTCTCTGTCATGGATCAAAACCACTAGGGCTGGTTGTTTGGTTCTTCGTCATCTGCCACAGGTGCCCCAGTGTCGCCTTCAGCAGCTATTCGTCATTTGTCTGATGTGTCGGACTGGGTTCCGTCATCCTCAGATGTGAATGCATATCTGCTACTTCTGAGATGTGGAAGCAGATGCTGGTTTTGAATAATCAGCAGCAGCAGTAGCTCCCTCGGTTTCCATTGCCACAACTTCACTCTCCATAGCAGTGGTGGCTCGACTGCTGGTGCAAAATCGGATGTAATCGGAATAGGTACGAAAATGAGACTGGAAAGATCAATTGGCTTGGGAGCCAACATCCTTCCCGTCAGTAGTATTTTCTCTTGCTCAGTCAAAATTTGAAAATGAGCGCATAGGCGAGAAACATGGGCTCCGACTCTAGAAAACTTTTGATGTTTGATCCAGCGCAAAATAGCTTTGTATGTGATAACGCCAAAGCACACTGGATTACCCACAAGTGCATCCAATATGTAACCAAAATTTTGAACTGAAATTGTCGCATCCGCATCCGTCAAAAATATTGTCTGGTTTGCGTATTTACAAAACAGTTTGAATGTTGCATCTCGGATCATAGAGATTTTGTACCCCTTCGTGGGTACGAAGCAGTTGCTTAGGAAGTGGGCAGCTTCATCCACCGAATCTTTATTTGTCGCAACCATGCAATATTTTTGCAAAACAAGTCTTCAGAGATGGTGAAGAATTTGCCTCATATGTGAACTTTGAATTCCTCCTCCGAAATTGAATGGATAGAGTTCACAAACTCAGTACTGACTTCAGAGAGGATGATGGAGGATTCCACTTTCAAATCACCCAACCTGCATCGATCCAAAAAGGACTGGATGGATGCCAAGCGGATCCCTGTGCGTGCTTTCCAGATGATATTAGAGCTAGAACTTGATCCAAAAGCCATTGGTCGAATGTTTGACTATAGCTTTGTAGATTGCAATAGTTCGCAAAGTTTCTAGTTTGTAATTGAAAATATTGGAGATATCAATATTTTTGAGCATGATGATGCTATGTGTGAAAGCTTTTTGGTAGAAACTTTGAGTGAAAGAGATATCATCACTCTTTGCAAGCATCTCATTCACTCTACCTTGCTGGAAATAAATATTCATTCCAAATATCATTTGTCATATTTTAAGATGATCAGTCCAATTTCATTAGTCTCTATATTGGGTTATGATTCTGATGATATTTCTTCCAAATGGGATCTCAACAATTCAGTTGTTGTTCTATCATTCGTAGTATGGGGATCATCGCTGGGAGCGGCAAACCTCGCGTTCACCTACATATCATGAAGAGAGAGGAGAGGAGCAAGAGAAAGATAGAAGAGTGTGAGAAGGAGGGTGTGGAGAGAGAGAGAGAGAGAGAGAGAGAGAGAGAGAGAGAGAGAGAGAGAGAGAGAGAGAGAGAGAGAGAGAGAGAGAGAGAGAGAGAGAGAGAGAGAGAGAGAGAGAGAGAGAGAGAGAGAGAGAGAGAGAAAATTACAAGACACCACTTAGTTCCTCTTGACAAAGCAAGACTGAAGCTCTTTAACGCCTTTATTCATAATCCAACAAGGTAAAGTACAACTAAAAATTAAAATACAATACTAGAAAGCACCATAAAGCATAACCACTTTCAAGACGTACAGTTGATACCTGCCACCATCCCACAAAACAAAACCGCTCAAGTTAGTTTGGTGAGGAAGACAGGTGTCATAGCTGAATGATAGTTGTTATTCATGTCCAAAAGAATTTATACTACTTACCAGCTTTGAATAGCATTTTAAAACATAGTCCAGTCTTCCCAAATGTACAATGTTTTAGCGATAGCCCAAGCCGTTATATCACCGTATCAGGGCAAGTGCCATACTGATGAGCTTAAAGTCAATTGGTTCGTATCAGTTAATTTTAACAAAGAGGCGTATGAAAAATCAAACCGTTAGGCATTTTATTTAGCCAAAAGTCTTGGTGTGAACACGTGTGTTGGTATCAGAGCAAATCCATGCTATACTGACCCAAGTGACCCTTACGATGTAAGGTCTGTCATGCACTATGATTCATACTCCTGAGCATATCCTTGCTTTCCAGTTGTATCTCACCAAAAAGTCTAAAGTAACACTAATAGAGAAAAGATGAAGTGTTACCATGAATGTTATATCGGAATGATATAACATCCACGGTATAAGGACACTGTATAGGAGAGATGTCATTAAAATAGAGTAAGGGACTATCAGTGTTTATACCGGGTAGTAGGGCAGATATTGCCTTGAACAGTTATGCAGAACGAGCTTTACACAACATCTTTTGATTATGTGAGTTAATTTACAAAGCAGAGGTTTAGTTGGTTGTATACCTTTCAGTAAAGAGTATTTGGTTCAGGAAAGAACCACGTAATATTCTGACGAAGCTGGAGCAGTATGAGAAAGCTATAGCCTGAGATATCATTAGCTTCATACTATGAGGCCACAGAATCTATGAATATCTCAAAAAGAGCACATATGTGAGAGTTATGCATGCATGTGTCCATCCTTCCATCGCTAGTTGAGGAGGCTACAAAAGTACAAGATTCTATGAACAGATAGTACAAGTTCATTGTCCATCGCTGGATAGTTAGCCATGCATGAATAAGTAGTATTATCAACTGAAGAAGAGACCCTCCTCCTATCCATCGTTGGAACAGCAGGTCTGTAAGTGTAGATTTGGTGTTTAAAAGTCATTTTACCAAGCATTTGCGATCCATCGTTGGAAGGCACAAAGCAATATTGATATATTGTGTTCATATGAGCAATTATCAGCGAACTGTCCATCACTAGATAGCGATCTGTCCATCGTTGGACAACGCTCATTCCTACTCACAAAAGAGTGTGAAATATGTGTAGGAGTGAGGTAGCCCTCCATCGCTGCTTACTGATCATAAGGAGTATGTAAAAAGCATGAAAAAGTTGTGGTTACATCATTGCTATCACCTACGATTTCAAAGAATTATCACATACTTTGAAACTGTCCATTGCTGCCCTTTGAGGCAGGATGGACGGTTTCAAGCAACCAAACATGTCATTGTTGTCCATCGCTGGACCTCAATGTGTTTTTGCCCTATCATATCCTTCACAAGGTTTAGAAAGATGAATGGCATATTAATCCGATCATTATTATAGCAACCTTCTCCGGAGAGTAGAGTAAATGTAAACGTAATGTAAGGAAGAAGCAAATACATACCATAAGCTATCAGATCACTGATTCGTATGTAGGTAGGGTGCACTTTTAGCGAGTATCAGAGGAGCAAAGTTCTTCACCGGTGTTATAAAGCAAGAATGGTTGAGGGGAGCATGTACTTATAGTGCCCAAAAGGGTAGTAACCTGGAAGGAGAGAGTGGGAGTGGGAAAGTCTATTTCCCTCCAAGTTATTTTAAACAGACCAAACCAATTTAAATATTTGTGGGAAAACCTTCTAAGTAGAAAAAGTTCCATCATGTGCAATGGTATAGTAAAAAAAACCTTGAAAATATGAGGTATCGGTACATCTGTGTCTATCCACGTTTTCTGTTTTAATATAGTAGGGTAAGACTGAACAAAGGAGCATCCATGAGAGAGAGAGAGACAGAGAGAGAGAGAGAGAGAGAGAGAGAGAGAGAGAGAGAGAGAGAGAGAGAGAGAGAGAGAGAGAGAGAGAGAGAGAGAGAACCCACCAACCGACCCGCAATTAGTGAATCCCTTTGGGGGTGTGTACAGATGACATGGCCAAATTTTTCAGAAATAAAGTTCGTGAAATGGTTAAAAGCGTAACATTGACAAGGATGAATGTTATCTATATCAAACTGGCAAAATACATCATCAGGAAAATACTTTTTCACATTTAACACTTGGTAGATAATTC
Source organism: Diphasiastrum complanatum (assembly GCA_029204225.1). Taxonomy (NCBI): domain Eukaryota; kingdom Viridiplantae; phylum Streptophyta; class Lycopodiopsida; order Lycopodiales; family Lycopodiaceae; genus Diphasiastrum; species Diphasiastrum complanatum. The sequence continues at coordinate 46,265,109 of CM055109.1, forward strand.
CAGCCGAATGTAATATCATAAAAGAGTTCTTCAACAGTACCAAAAATTCTGCGTAAAACGTGAGCGTAAAAATCCTTCACATGGATAAACTCAAATACTCTATTTCGGTAACATAAATGTAAAAACAGTCTTTCTGAGTGGCTACTAGTGGAAAACTAGAGACGTTTGGTTGCTGAAATGCTGGTTTGCCTTCTATCACTATTTTCTTTATCTTGCACATCAATTATGATCTGTAAAAATTCAGCTTTTTGATTGGTAAGTCTTCTTTGTTTCCACTGCTCTGTCCTTCCTTTGCTTTGTAATCTGAGACACACTTCTTCTTCCCTGTTCTCGAACCGAAGATGACAAAATTCGGATTATTCAAATTAAAAGAGCCCGACCTTTTGTTTGACTTCTGGAAGTATTTGTCTCGGAGGGTAGAAAAACTGGGACGTTTTAGGAGGTGTTCTATTTCTCGAATATTCTTGGGATCTCCTAAAGGTGCAAGTAATTTGACAAAGGAATCTTTAGCAAGTTCAATAGAGGCATCAATCATGTGTTGGCGGATAAAGAGAAAAGTGATATGAGATTTTACCACATCCCTAGCAGGTTTATTTAGCCACATGAAAAAAACATTTATCTGATTCTGGAGGGAAGCACAAGGAAAAAACTTGGCCAGGTTATTCATAACGAACCAGATAGCATGATCAAACCAAATGATGGAAGAACTGTTTTTACATTTATTACCACATCTACATTTGAAAAAAGGTCTTTTCCAGTTCCAAATTTTGGCTTGGTGAAGGTTCATTCTATTGAAGCCAGTCTCAAAGTGTCATCTGGTCTTGGTCTAGACCTGCTTAGAGGGACAGTGAGAAGGTTCAAATTTGTTCATGCGGATGATGGTATCAAAAGAAACAGGGGTTTCAAGAGAGAGATTTTTGTGCAGAGTGGCCAATTTGCAGACTTGTATTTTTTTTTCTGTCAGATGAGTCATAATAATCCATAGGTCAATAGGTATAGGTGCGAGGAAATTGATAGAAGGAAGACTCCAGAGCTTGTAAGAAGTGAGAGTAGATTTAATCTCAATGATTCTAGCAGGCACAAAGGGGACTTGGCAGTTTTTGGATTGACAGAAATCAAAAGAGAAAAGGTCACCAATATCGCAAATTCTTGAAAAAATATCTCGAGCTGAGAGGCACTGTCTTCATCAAGGTCGTCAGTATAAACAAGCGGGTGAGGAGACGAAGGAGCATCATAAGCAAAAGGTGTAGTGGCAGTAGGGGAAATCCCATTTTCATTTCTAAGCACAAAAACACTTTTCTGATATGTGAATTGCAGAACTTTTTTTCCTCTTCAAACTTTTCAGCAAAATCATTAACACAACTATAAAGATTTTTCACAAAGTCCAACGGTTGCTTTTTCTTAACAAACTCCAGATAAATCTTTACTAAGTCGATGGTCTCTAATAAATCAATCAGACAAAGAATCTTATCCTCAGGTCCAGCAGAAGCACAAGTAACCCTATTAGTATTAATAATAAGATTATATAACTCAACGGCCTTCTTTATACAACAAATAATAGTCTGAACAAAAAGGTTAGGAGGAGGTAAGAGTTCCCCATAACCCAAAGCTACAGCTTCTTGAAACCACCATGTGGACTAAAACATACAAAAAGGACCTTTGTTAGCTTATGAATCAGATAAAAGGTAAGAGCTTCAGTACTATTCCAACCAAGGAATAGTCGGATTTACACCACCAGGATGCAAGAGAGAGAGTTACAAGACACCACTTAGTTCCTCTTGACAAAGCAAGACTGAAGCTCTTTAAAGCCTTTATTCATAATCCAACAAGGTAAAGTACAGTTGAGAAGTAAAATACAGTACTAGAAAGCACCATAAAGCATAACCACTTTCAAGACATCCAGTTGATACCTGCCACCATCCCACAAAACAAAACCGCTCAAGTTAGTTTAGTGAGGAAGACATGTGTCATAGCTGAACGACTGTTGTTATTCATGTCCAAAAGAAGTTATACTACTTAACATCTTTGAATAGCATTTTAAAACATAGTCTAGTCTTCCCAAACGTACAATGTTTTAGCGATAGGCCAAGTCGTTATATCACCGTATCAAGGCGAGTGCCATACTGATCAACTTACAGAGAATTGGTCCGTATCAGTTCATTTTAATCAAAGAGGATTATGACAAGTTTAAACCGTTAGGCATTTTATTTAACCAAAAGACTTGGTGTGAACACGTGTGCTGGTATCAGAGCAAATCCACGCTATACTGACCCAAGTGACCCTTACGACATAAGGTATGTCACACACTGTTGTTCATACTTCTGAGCATATCCTTGCTTTCCAGTTGTATCTCACCAAAAAGTCTAAAGTAACACTAATAGAGAAAAGATGAAGTGTTACCATGAATGTTATATCGGAATGATATAACATCCACGGTATAAGGACATTGTATAGGAGAGATGTCATTAAAATAGAGTAAGGGACTATCAGTGTTTATACTGGGTAGTAGGGCAGATCCGAGCCATTCTACTCCCTAAGTATAAACTATGATTCTTACGCATATCCATGTTGTCTAAGATCATAATACTGGAGTCCTTACTGTTACTTTTAGTGACCAAATCTTATTTTCGGGTACTTCCGTTTGATTTAAGTGTGGTCTTATGTCATTATCTGCTTTTGAACAAGGGAAGTTGAAAAAACGGAAAAAAAGGGGAATGAAAGACTAAACTTATGTAGAGTGCATGTCTATCATAGTTTTTATGGAGCCAAAACCACCATGCTTATCGTAGTTGTAAAGAGTAAATTTAAACTCAAAGTGTGTACCTGAATAGTTGTAGACGTAGCTTCTTGAGAGGCAGCCATAGTAGATTTTTATAACCTGACTGAGTTTTTACTATTTTAGAACATAAGAAGGCCAAGAAACTGTGGAGTGAGCGTATTGCCTTGAACAGTTATGCAGAACGAGCTTTACACAACATCTTTTGATTATGTGAGTTAATTTACAAAGCAGAGGTTTAGTTGGTTGTATACCTTTCAGTAAAGAGTATTTGGTTCAGGAAAGAACCACGTAATATTCTGACGAAGCTGGAGCAGTATGAGAAAGCTATAGCCTGAGATATCATTAGCTTCATACTATGAGGCCACAGAATCTATTAATATCTCAAAAAGAGCACATATGTGAGAGTTATGCATGCATGTGTCCATCCTTCCATCGCTGGTTGAGGAGGCTACAAAAGTACAAGATTCTATGAACATATAGTACAAGTTCATTGTCCATCGCTGGACAGTTAGCCATGCATGAATAAGTAGTATTATCAATTGAAGAGGAGACCCTCCTCCTGTCCATCGCTGGAGCAACAAGTCTGTAAGTGTAGATTTGGTGTTTAAAAGTGAGTTTACCAAGCATTTGCGATCCATCGCTGAAAGGCACAAATTGATATTGATATATTGTGCTCATATGAGCAATTATCAACGAACTGTCCATCGCTGGACATCGATCTGTCCATCGTTGGACAACGCTCATTCCTACTCACAGAAGAGTGTGAAATATGTGTAGGAGTGAGGCAGCCCTCCATCACTGCTCACTGAGTCATAAGGAGTATGTAAAAAACATGAAAAAGTTGGGTTACATCATTGCTATCACCTGCGATTTCAGAGAACATCACATACTTTGAAACTGTCCATCGTTGCCCTTTGAGGCAGGGTGGACGGTTTCAAGCAACCAAACATGTCATTGCTGTCCATCGCTGGATCTCAATGTGTTTTTGCCCTATCACATCCTTAACAAGGTTTAGAAAGATGAATGCCATATCAAATTCGATCATTATTACAGCAAGCTTCTCCAGAGAGTAGAATAAATGTAAACGTAATTTAAGAAAGAAGCAAATACATATCGTAAGCTGTCAGATCGCTGATCCGTATGTAGGTAGGACACACTTTCTAATGTTCTTTTCATTCCAAAAAACATTCCAAAACTTACAAAAAACTTGATTAGTGTGGAAAAATTGCTTGACAGTGGTTGTGATGTAAAGTTCAATTCCAATACTTGCTTTATCAAGAAAAATGATGAGGTCCTAGCTGATGGATCTAAGTCGCGTGAGGAAGACAGGTGTCATAGCTGAGCATCAGTTGTTATCCATGTCCGAAACAAGATTCACTACTTTATCAGCTAAATTGCATTTATAAAAAGTACGTTCAATCTCCCCAATCATTTACTTCATTACTAAGCAATACATTATGCTCTTCAACGAAACCGTATCAGGGCACAAGCCATACCGATCAGTACAAGAGCAAAAGAAATGTATTAGGTTCACATTTACATTTTACATGTAAGCAACTATCCTTCACTATACTGATGGACATAGATATGACTATGGTCACAGTGTTAGGTACTAGAGCACTTGCATGCTATGCTAGCCCCCATGGATATCCCGTAACTGTTTTTTGAGAGTCCAAACACCGAACAACTTGGGCAAATCCATGCCATTCAAGTGTACCATTGTCAAGCTCTATATGAGTATGTGACCTTACAAACAGCATTGGGACCCAGGATGCAAGCGAACTTAATTAAATAAAATATACAAGCTCATGTCTATTTTAACGTACATAAGATTAGACTTTTGTAACTTTATTAGTTACTAACTTTAAAGGAAGAAATTGTAGTATTATCAAGCATGGATAAGACTTTATGTAGTAACGAGTAAGACTACCCACCGTATTGGTGCCATTTCGTATAGCATAGTACCTAAATGATAGATTTTCTCAATGAGAGTACATCACATATATATAGATCCATGGACTCTTCTCCTACTTTGAGTTGAATTGGAGTTGTGGATCCACCTCTCAAGCTATCTAGACTTATCCAAGCCACCACACTATGTCTGATTGTGCCACATAGTCTTTTCATGCTTTAAATGTGGCATGTAAAGTACAGATGGCAATTCCTATGGGAGCTCGAATTTCTACTTCTACCTACCTTGAATATTTTATTCTAAGATGGGTCTTTACTAAGCCAAAAGAGTTCAATTCATCTTTGGCATTTTTAGGACCCATACTCACAACATTAGATAGATTTTTCAATATTTTGACACTCCTCCTAAAAATGTATCTAATGTGGATCAAGCATTGATCTTGAGATAAGACCAAGATTAGACCTATGCTTTGAGAAGGCACTTTTGCAAAGTGGCTTTGTGAGAAGATCAGCAATACACGAAGATGTGTCGACATGTTCTAAGTTGATTTCACCTCCAATGAGCTTTTCCCTTACAAAATGGTGTGCCACTTCTATATGCTTGCTTCTTGCATGAAAAATAGGATTGTTTGCAAGAGCTTGTGTCGATATGTTGTCACATTTGATCAAGGGAAGATCATCCTCTTTGATGCACTTTAGCTCCATGATTAACCTCTTGATCCAAAGCACCTCTTTAGTTGTTGTAGTAAGTGCTTTGTACTCGGCCTCACAAGATGATAGAGATATGGTATCTTGCTTCTTTGAAAGCCAAGACACAAGATTGCCTCCGAGAAAGATAGTATATGCATTAATGGACTTTCGATCCATTTTATCACTTGCAAAATCGGAATCTGAATAGCCAACAATGTTTAGATCTTCACTCTTGTACAATAAACCATAATCTTGAGTATAAGATACATATCTTAGAACTCTCTTGGCCATCTTCCAATGTTGGATCTTGGGATCTTGCATAAATCGACTCAATTTGTGCACACAATAGCTCAAATCGGGTCTAGTGATAGTAAGCCAAATTAAAGACCTATAAGACTCCTATAAAGTGTGATGTCCTCGAAGGATCTTTCATCACCTTTAATAGGATCTTTTACATGTTGCTCCATGGGAGTATCTATGCCTTTACAACTTTGCATATTGAATTTTCTCAACATAGAAAAGACATATCTAGATTGACAAATAAAAGCATACTCTTCATGAAAATCAATCTCAAGGCCCAAAATGTAATGGATATCTCCTAGATCTTGCATTTTAAATTATTTTCCTAATGCATCTTTGGTTTCTTGAACTAGCATCAAACAACGTCCACTAAGAATAATGTCATCTACATAGATTAGAAGAATGACAATATTACTACCATCAAATTTTAAATACATAGAAGAATCATAGTCACTAAGCACAAATCCTAATGAAAGTAGAAAGTTGTTGAGTCTTGAATACCATGATCTAGGTGCTTGCTTTAAGCCATAAAGACCTCTAAATAGCAAACACACCTTAGATTTATTCTTGATAAATCCTTGAGGCTGTTCCAAGTATATCTCCTCCTCAAGATAGCCATTTAAAAAAGCATTGGAGACATCAAGTTGAAACAGTTTCCACCTAAAAAATAAGGCAAGAGAGATTATGATTCTTATTGTCACCATCTTTGCTACAGGAGCAAAGGTCTCTTCATAGTCAAGGCCATATATTTGTGCAAAGCCTTTAGCACATAATCTTGCCTTGTACTTGTTGATGGAGCCATCATGATTGTACTTGATCTTGAACACCCACTTTCATCCAATGATATGCATGTAAGGTGGTGGATCCACTAGCTCCCATGTGTGGTTGGTGATCAAGGCATCATATTCAATCTTCATGGCCTCATACCACTCCCTGGTATTGAGGGCTTCTTGAACATCTTTGGGCTTCTCATGAGAAACAAAATAAGCATAAGTGGAATCAAGATCCACTTGTTTTCCTTTGTCATCATAAGTGAGCCTCTTGGGCTCGGATCTCTCCCTCATGGATCTTCTAGGAGTGAAAATCCAAGGACTTCCATCTTCAAATCTTGATAATTGACCAATTCTATGTGAATCTCTATATGCATGTCAAACTAGACATTGTCAACATTATTGCATATCATACTAGACCAACTAGACTTTATGCATGTCACTGGAATTTGATCTACCTAACCCAAACTCGTCCTATTCTACAAGGATATGTGCTCAATTCACATACCTTGGATATGTACAAAATATTTACATGGGTAGGATCCCCCAAACATTAACAACAGATGATAGATATGTTTTACAATTTTTAACAGATGGAGTCTCCTATGCATGACAATTCTCTATGGAGGTCTTTAACTCTAATTACATAAGCTGAAGCACATTCATCACTTTTTTGTACACTCTGAAAAATTTGGTTTCTTAGTGTTAGAAGTCTGGAAGTATTTTTTGCCTCATAGATAGACTTGAGAGTATCCCAAGCATCTTTGGCATTAGTACAAGCACCAATTTCTCTTAAGATGTCATTTGAGACATTCATCTTAATATAATGCAGAGCCATCCTGGCTCTCTTTTTGTACTTTGGAATTTCTTGAGGAATTTGTACAATATCCATCACATCTTGTAGTATTAAGACAGATTCCATTCTAACCTTTCAAATTGAGTAATTGGAGGTTGACAATGTTTCACTTGCTTCTAATAGAAAGACACCCATTGAAGTCATAAAGAATGATGGAAATAAAAAAAGATGGATGAAAGAATTGCCTATCTTCTCACTATAGGAACCAATCAAGGGTACAGAACCAAATCCTATGTAAGACTTAGCAAAAAACTGTGAGATAGATCTCACTAGCTTGAAATCTCTCTAAAACAAGATTTGAATCATAAAAAAACATGAAGTATGGCAAAAGTTATGGTTCTCTAAATTTCACACGTGTGAAATATTCCAAGAATGTCAAATTGACTCAAAATCATTCAAGCAATAAATGACATGTACACACGATTTGCCACAGGTCTAGGCACCCTACCTACGACTCTTCAAAAGCTTATAACTTTTGATTGGCTTATCCAACTATATGATTCAAATTGCATCAAATTCTACACATTTATAGCTTTCTAGTGGGCTAATTTGCTTGAAATTTGGATCTAAGGTGAGAGAGAACCACCAATCTGAAAATGGGCAGATTTCACACGTGGCAACACCTAAAATCCCGTATAGTACCTGATTAGGCCCATTCAATGTGGTTTATAGCTCAGAATCACAAGAAAACTGCAAACTAGCTAGAAGGTAGAATCTAGACAATTCCTAGCTTGAAATCTGATCAGATCTGCAAACTTTTTGATTAGATTTGCTTGTTAAACTTAGGTAGGCTCTGATACCATGCTAAATTCACACGTGTGGGATGCCCTACACATGTATTTTTGATCTCCTAAGTACAATAACACCATAAAGATCAGACTAGCATTGGTTGTCAATAGGAAAGCTGATCATACAAGCAATATTATTGTGTTACAAGCAAGATTTGTCAACAAAACATAAGACAAAGCATCATAAATGCCTCTACTCGGCTAGAGAGAGAAAATAGCAAGTACAAAAGAGCTTGTCTCCAAAATTGCATTACACACAAATTTCATCCTTTTCTCAATGAGAGTACATCACATATATATATATCCATGGACTCTTCTCCTACTTTGAGTTGAATTGGAGTTGTGGATCCAGCTCTCAAGCTATCTAGACTTATCCAAGCCACCTCACTATGTCTAATTGTGTCACATAGTCTTTTCATGCATTAAATGTGGCATGTAAAGTACAAATGGAAATTCCTATGGTAGCTCGAGTTTCTACTTCTAGCTACCTTGAATATTTTATTCTAAGATGGGTCTTTACTAAGCCAAACGAGCTCAATTCATCTTTGGCATTTTTAGGACCTATACTCACAACATTAGATAAATTTTCAATATTTTGACATGAAGCGTAGAGTACTTATATCACCCTCATAGTCTTTAACAATAGTTAACCCATCATTTTGCCACAGATTAATAACTTATCATTCAACTTATTTGAAAGCAGTTCCTTCCTTACAATATCCACATCATACATATAATCATGTTCAGTGCATACGTCATCTCAGGAAGAAACAATCAAACCAAACTTTCTTCATGTTACACTTCTTAGAAGCCATTCTACTCTTTATCAGAGGTAGCAATTATCATAGTTTCTATCGTACAACCATAGCAATCATCCAGAGCAACCAATCATGGCAAGTTACAGCCAATGGAATAGCAGGAATGCTCTTATCAATCACATATAAGCATTCATCATTGGTATCACTAGAATCCATAAATAAAGCTCCATCGCACTTTTTCAATCCTTGCATACTGTAAAATGCATGGAATTATGCATGCATGCAAGGCCATGCTTCATTGAAGTGACAACATGAAATTCATACTCAAAAAGCAACGTTGGCCAGCGGCCCATTCCACTACACATATAGCGCTTGCCAGCGACTACTTATCAAACATAATCAGTGATATTTTTTGTATACGCCTGGATCACTGTCCAATGCCAACCATAACTCAATCAGTGGCAGAAAAAATACCTATAAAGGTGCCACTACTGCTCCTTGAGGCAGCGCTTGATTGTAAGAGCATCCATTCCTAATCGTAAAGTACAACACACAACCTTCATTATCACGAGCTAGCATTCCTCATAGCATTCTCACCTTAGGTTGCAGTATCGTTCACATGATTGCACTTCCAGTAGCATTCACGAGTATTCCTCTTCAATTGCAATCACCGTAAAGAAAAGCACCAGTAGAGGAGGGCTGAAGGAGAGAGAGAGAAAGCAAGAAAGTATAAGAGAAAGTGAATAGGGTTTTGTGACTTCCCTCTTTATATAACCAGAGGACACTTAGGTGTACTAAGTGCAAATTGCTGTTCACTGTTAGATTGACCGTTCAAAATGTGCACAGATCTTGGCTCTTGGAAAGACTAACAACTTTCCCGTCACTTTTTTAATTTTTTTTTTTTTTAATAAGTGGGGTCTTCTATCATAGCAAGACACCCCGACTAGTTAATAGGGTTAGTACGTGACATTTGCATTCTACAAAGGTTTGCGATGCAAATAGAGTAATATATGTACGTAACAGAGCCATGAGAGAGAGAGAGAGAGAGAGAGAGAGAGAGAGAGAGAGAGAGAGAGAGAGAGAGAGAGAGAGAGAGAGAGAGAGAGAGAGAGAGAGAGAGAGAGAGAGAGAAGAGTAAGATCTATCATTTTTGAGTAGTGTTAATGGATGTAGTGTTAATTGTTAAGGTTAATGCATCATAGTGTCAATGCTTAGTGTTAGATGTGGATCATATGCATTTGCTTGATTATGAACTATGCTATCTCTCTCATGGGAATGAATCTCCACGTGACAACTAGTTGATCCTCTTCATCTTGTTGATGCTTGTGTGCTTGGATTTAGGGTTGAAGGTGGATAGGAAATACATGTTACAATTTTGGTGCCGTTGTCGGGGAGCTATGCCAATTTGTCATTTTTCAGCATGTTTTTGATCCATGCTTGGATGTTAGCTTGCAATTAGGCATCTTGCATTTCAAATATTTAGGGTAAAAAATGGCCAATAGGATGTGAGGCCAAAGCCCTAAAATCCACTATAGATAGTGGTAGTTTCGAGTTATTTGTACTTTCCCTCTTCATTCCAATACAAGCAGGTTGGCCCTCTTATGAAATGGATATGGAATGTCCTTGCTCTTCTTCTTTCCCCCTCTATCTCTCATGTGTTTTTTGTATTTGCTAATTGTTGGATTTGATGCTTATTTGGATTGATTGCTGTTATACTTTTTGTGAGAGAGAAAGAGAGAGAGCAAGAAACAATAAAAATCATTCATTTCTGCCATTTTGGTGACAGAAGGAGCAAAATCATCATCAGTCTTGATAACTTTCTGTTCATTTGCAACCAACCTTTTCCAACTTGCTGACAATACTACCTTGATACAGAGAAGGTACAGTTTGAAGGGTGAATGTTATTTCCTAGTCGATTTTCAAAACTTGAACAAAAGCCACCAAAAAAATAAAAAACAACCATTAAAACACAAAAAAAAAAATAGAAAACCAATATTCGCCTGGTCTATTGTACCTAGATTTGACCCAGATCTATCTATAGTTAGGTTGGCGAAGGTTAATTCCAAAAATAGATGACTAAAGTGACTGTTCTACTAGTTGTCGGTAACCTTTTGTAAAAAGTTTAATACCTTTCTACAAAAATATCAGTTCTTTGAGAAGAACCTTTGCTAGAGTCAGAATCAATCCAACATACTATTTTTGGTAAGCAGTAAGTTGGGTGAACATTAAGTCAGGGTCAATTGTTATATTGAGCTATTTTTGTCAAAAAAGTGCTCTTTTTTGTAAAAATAACAGTATCACTCTTTATCCTTCACTGAACCTTCACCAAGTTGTCTGAGGTTTTCAAATATAGTAATCCATCATTTTTGAGTTATCTATTTGGATCATCCAAAAAGTCTATTGTAATCCTCGTCAAGCTGCAAAAACTCATTGTTTGCCAAACAAGAACCTTCACCAATTCTACCCTATATTCATAGGAGTCAGATCTATCTACTATCAATCAGATGAATGTTAATTTTACCAGATTTGTCAAAAATAGCCAGACAAGTGATTTTTTATTCAAAATATAACTACTGTCAAATTTATGAAAGATTATGTTACAGTTTGATATTGATTCTGAGAAATTCATATTTCTATAAGTGTTTATCAAGCTTGATCAAGATCTTTTTTTCAAAATCAGAAATCTAATTATTCTCAAGTGATATAGTTTTTACAGACCTGATCAAAGATAGGAGTTGATTGAAAAATCTAGATCCAATCTCATTGATCTTTAAAGTGATTTGGAAATATGTTAGATACCTGTGGGTTCTCTCTCTCTCTCTCTCTCTCTCTCTCTCTCTCTCTCTCTCTCTCTCTCTCTCTCTCTCTCTCTCTCTCTCTCTCTCTCTCTCTCTCTCTCTCTCTCTCTCTCTCTCTCTCTCTCTCTCTCTCTCTCTCTCTCTCACATGGGCTCTGTTACATACATATATCACTTTATTCGCTTTGCAAACCTCTGTGGAATGTAATTGTTGCATACTAACCTTATTCGCTAGTGGTGGCAAAAAAAACGCCTCACTATGACAAGAGATCCCACTTAATAGAAAAAGTTTTTTTTTTTTTTTTAAAAAAATGGTGGGAAAGTGGTGAATCTTTCAATGGCCATGATCTATGCACATTATGGACAGTCAATCTAACGATGAGCAGCAATTTGCACTTAGTACACCTAAGTGTCCTCTGGTTTTATAAAGAGGGAATTCACACAACCCTATTCACTTTCCCTCATGCTCTCTCTCTCTCTCTCTCTCTCTCTCTCTCTCTCTCTCTCTCTCTCTCTCTCTCTCTCTCTCTCTCTCTCTCTCTCTCTCTCTCTCTCTCTCTCTCTCTCTCTCTCTCTCTCCCCCCCTCATTCTTGCTTTCCTAGTGCTCTACCGTACGATGTTTGTGATTGAAGAGAACGTTCGTGGATGCTATTGGAAGAACAATCATATTGCAAACAAAGGTGAGAATGTTTTGAATGGTAGCTCGCTGATAAGGAAGCGTGCACGCTAGAGATAAATGCTCACATGATGTTGTTACCGTTGTGTAGTAGCAAGGTTTGACTGGCATATTGGGATTGAATAATACTACAAGCAATTGTTGTCCCAGCGGGCAAACATGGACAAATTTTCAAGTGCTTTTTCAACCTTTGTGGCTTATGAAAAGCATTGGACAACAAACCAGTTGTTGAGTATCTTTATCAGCATTTTTGAAATGTGGATGATCGCTGGTCAGCGACCTCTATGAGGCAGATCTGGCCGCGGGCCAACGCTAGTTTTCTGAATATTAATGCTTAAACTACAGCGATTTACCATCTGCTCGTTGTATGAGCAATGTTGCTTGCATTTTTCAGTATGTAATGCATTCAAAAATGTGATGGACCGTTGTCTTTCCATTTGGTTTATGGAATTACCAAAAGTTGTAGCATGAATATGGTTGATAAAAATGCTCTTACTATACTCGATTGGCTGCAATCTGTCCGTAGTATTGGTACATACGATTGCTCTTTTGGTTTGATAAAAAGGATGATGAGATCCTCTGATAAACTAGTATTATGATGGCTGTGAGTACGGATAATGAAGAACTAAAAGGGTGGTGGGATGTGCTAATATGCTCTTGAGTAATAGTGATTGCCATTGCTAATAATCTGTATATGGTGGGAAATGCTCTCGAAAGAATGAAAAGCTATGCGAGTAATCTACGGATAAGTAAGTAGCTAGCCATTGATAATGACTCTATCAGGCTTCAAGAATACTCTATACTTAATCCAATACTTTCGGTGTGAATGCCTTAGCACGTGGGTGATTCGTTTAAGCAGCTGAAGATGGATAGTTCACAAGAGATGACTTCAACTCTCATTCAGATATGACGCTTTACAAAATATCACCAATACGGTGGGTGACCTAACTTGGTACCATATTTTTACTCACGTATTTATGATGATTTACAAACTGTGCGCGTAATGTTTTTTTTAAATAATAAAAAGTATAGGCTGATCATGCATGCGCAGTAGATTACATGGGCACGAGTTAAAAAAATTTTCTACATCCAGTATCTGGTTAATATAAGTAAAGTCAAGTAATTATATAGAGCTCGACCATGGTACACTTAAATGGCATGGATTTGCCCAAGTTGTTCGACGCTTGGACTCCCGGTAAACTGATACGAGAGGCTTGTGGGGGCTAGTATAGCACGGTAGTGCTCTAGTACCTAGCGCCGTGACCATCGCCCAGTCTCTGTTCATATGTGTAATGAAAGATAGCTGCTTACATGAGGAATGTATATGTGAAATTAATATGTTCTTTTTGCTCCTTTACTGATCAGTATGGCGTCTGCCCTAATAGACTTCGTTAAAAGGGCAGAACATATTGCTAAGCTATGAAATGAATGATTGGGAAGATTGGACGTACTTGTGTTTTTTTTTTCTTTTTTTCTAGGTGAATGAAAGTTCATTCATTTCACCAATCTGACTAAGAGTGTCTGCAACCTGGTTAGAGCCGTCTTTGACATATCGAATGTCATGATCAAATTCTTGAAAGGCTTAGCTCATCGAGCTTTATGATCTCTTAGATCATGTTGATTACAAAAGTATTTTAGAGGGGTTGATGATATGTACACAATATAAACTAACTACCTTAAATGCATGTATCACAACAAATAACTTCTTTTCCTAAGTTGTATAGCGCAATTGAGGTCCAATAAGTTTATTTTTCTCAAACGCTATCGGCTTATCATTTTGTGAAAGAATTGTTCCTATTGTTGAATCACTCGCATCAACTCTAACAATGTAAGATAAATATGGATTCACGATCTATATAATAGGATCTGAATCAACCATATGTTTGAGCTTCTCAAAACATTGTTTCAATTCTTCAAAATTCACATTTGGATTTATTAGCAAATAACTTTTATCTCTTGAAAATCTGCAAAACAGTCTTAAGATGATTGATAAGTTCCTTAAGAGTTTTATTGTAAATGAGAATATCATCTAAAAATACAACTACGAATTGACCAGATAGAAATATAGCATTCATCATCTGTTGAAATGTCGTAGGTGCATTCGTCAACCCAAAAGGAAGCACTAAAAATTCATAATGACCGAATCTCATCCAAAAAATAACCTCTTGCATATCGTTTAGATGAATTATAATCTGATGATATTTGGTTTTGAGATTTATTTTTGTGAAGTATTTAGCTCTACGCAGATCATCCATTTGGGACAATGAGATGAATTTGGTACACTAAATTTTGACTTTTTGAGGCCCTTAAAGGTGAATGATTCCTACCAAAATTTGTCACAGCCTCTAGAAAGCTTCAATACACACTTGAGAACGTGCATGCAAAGTTTCGTACAAGGATATTAAAAAAAACTTCCAAAATAGTGAAAAAACCATAAGAAAAACCTTGTTTTTTAAATTATTTTTCGACTTTTTTGGAATGATCCTATGGATCAAATCCAAATGCAAGTGCATTTAGACCCAATCTACCATAATTTATCTACATGCAAGCACAAGAAATTCTAATTTGAATCAAAATCTTTTCTTATAGTCAATTTCTAGTCCAAAATTATCGAATTTTAACCAAAAACACTATCTAGATCCAATCTTGATCATATCACCGACACGCGAGCTTGACATAATGAAACAATAGGTACAAAGATGAAAAACTTCTTTGAACAATAGATTTGAGAAAAAAGTCCATAATACCGATCTTTAGGCGGAAATCAATCAAGAATTAGAGAAGCCACTTACTTGGAGGTCAATTCCACCACCATAAATAAAAAAGCAAGGAGATATTAACAAAAAGCTACAAAAAAGCAAAAAGTAGACTCCACCTTATGATCGATGCAAAAGCTATGCTCTGATACAACTATTACGATCGCCAAGTGAAGATCTCCTAGATTCTTTAGGATGCACCAGAAAGATGCCGGTGGAGCCAAACCACCCAACCAATTGGAAACAAATAATAAAAACCCTAGCCGCTTCACCCCCGAGCCATGGTGACTGAATGCAAGAGAGGAGAGGATCCCGACAACTGGAAACAAAAAATTGGTTATGGAAGTGGGGGAGTTCCTACAAGACATACAGGCCTCAAAAGCCATGGAATATTCTTTGTAGAATCCCCTTTTTTCAATCCAATGGCATTTGATCTCCTATTCTTGCACCAAAGGCAATCAATCACGATGCACTGGCTCCATAGGCCCTAATTAGAGCGCATGGGCCCTCACAAGGTTAAAATAAATTACATTTATGGCCTAGTCCAAAATGATGTGGCATAACTAATAAGCTCGTACATTGGAATAACAGATATCCATGTCAAGGACTATTCCTTATATTGGACATGGACTTAATACTACTCAACTCCATCGTCTCATTTGTCTAGAACAATAATTGCATTGTTCATCATTTCTTTGGCATACATATAACTAAGATGCTTGATTTTGCATTTGACCTATCATCAACACATCATTAATAAAAATAAACAAGCAAAATCCATCAAATGTACTCTTATTTGCTCTAGGGGACCCAAAAGACATCAGACTCTCTTCCATTGTCGTGATGGCGAAGAAGTTAGGAGGAAATGGTGCAGCAAGGCTAGGGTTTCTTCATCAGCTAGAAGGCCACACTGACAGGGTTTGGGGCGTTGCATGGAATCCCGCAAGCAGATCCGGTGGAGCGCCATCAATGCTTGCATCTTGCAGTGGGGATAAGACAGTCAGAATCTGGGAGCAGCAGTCAACAGTTTCTTCATCGTCTCCTTCCTGGACTTGCCAAGTATGTCTCATCATCTTCTTTATAATTTGAAGTTTTGTTGAGCTGTGAGATAATGGGCTGAGATACTTCTGGCCTGATACTTGTTTCTTGAAAGCCAAAGCATAATTAAGTTTAGGGTTGGCTCACAAGGTAGTGGAATTGTCATTATGATGAACCGTACCAAGTTGAGAATAGACGCTTGAAAATTATGAATCGTCATTGTGCTGATATACACAGATGAAGAGTTATTTCAGTTTTATTTTGACTGCAGGAATTGTCTGCAGCATTAATATTGCCTTCTATTTATCTACTAGTAGAAGTTTTACTCCAATGTGATGATTTGTTTTGGTTTTTCTTGTGCCTCACATTAGGCTGTTCTTGATGAATCACACTCTCGTACAGTAAGGGCATGCGACTGGTCACCCAATGGGAAGTTGCTAGCTACTGGAAGCTTTGATGCCACCACTTCAATATGGGAACACGTAGGGGGCGAATTCGATTGCATAGCTACTCTTGAGGTAAAAATTCATGTAAGTCTTGTATTTTTAGCATGAATTGTTTTGACATCAACATCAAAAACCGTTCTTTGCTCAAGCACCTTCATGCAAATAGACTAATTTCATCTGGTTTTGAATGCTAGCAACAGTTGCATGCTCAGTCGTATTTTCTTGAGTATGTTTTTGTATAACATTTGGTGCTTCATGAGTAGAAGGATGCACTTACAACTTGTACACCACCAAAGATCCATGCTTTTCCTGAAACATTATTGTTTTAGCTTAGGTCAATTAAATTGATTCTCTTGATTGTTTCAAAGGGTCATGAGAACGAAGTAAAGAGTGTTGCATGGAACACATCTGGCACATTGTTGGCAACATGTAGTAGAGACAAGACCGTATGGATATGGGAACTTCAACCTGGAAACGACTTTGAATGTGTCTCTGTTTTGAATGGTCATACACAAGATGTCAAAATGGTGCTTTGGCATCCCTCCCGAGACGTTCTAGTCTCTGCAAGCTATGATAATACCATCAAGGTACATTGAAGATAACTTGAGTATTGCGCTAGAAGAGAGTGCTCTTTTTTATAAGTCTATATGTATGCTTCCATTTAATTTTTTATTCATGACATCAGTTTTTTTTGAGAAGGCTTACCTTAGTTTATATTGATTTGAGACAAGAGCTTTTCTTGCATAGGTCAAATGTTAATGAAGAGTAGTTGTTAGGTGTGGGCCGAGGACCGCGATGGTGATGATTGGCGATGTGTACAAACTTTGGCAGAGCCTGGTTGGTATAGCTCTACTTTAAATAACAACATTGTTAGATGTTTGCATGCTCTATGCACTGTCTTTGTCTTTTAAACATGATCCCCATCATCATCGTGAAGTGGAGCATTGGATTTATCATATGTCACACATGTGACCAAGAACGTGCGTCATTTGGCCAATGCTATACGATTTGTTGATTGAACATCAACAAGTGAGGAATTGGTTAACTAGATGATATTATAATTTGTAATATTAGTTAGGCTATTGACCAATTTACAACAATGTTTGTGATTTGGTGATAACCATTCTTTAGATCAATCTTACTGAAGATCGTTCGCATCTTATAAATCATCTATGCATGGTATTGGATATCTCTTTTTTATCGTGATCTTTATCTAGACGTGAATCCTTATACATCCTAAGGGTCTAGTCCTTGTTGACCAGAATGCTAGGGTTGTCAAAACATGCACTTAGCTCTAGTAGAGGTTAAAATTTCTCAAGCACATGAGCTTCTTATAAGCTTTGATATGATGTTAGGAATCAAAGGCCTATTATTTGCTTTGTTATTGAATATTAAAAAATCAAGAAAGATAATATTATATGCTAAAAATCAAGCAAGATCACAATTCATGCTCACGAATTACACTAGGATTGTGGATCTAAAGCACACGCCAACTTGCAAACTAAAATATGCAAGAGATAATAGCAACATGCATGAATTGAGATCATGTGGAAAAATTGGCAAAACGAGTTGTCGATTCATCAGGTATGAAGCGTCACAACATAATGAGAAGTGGATCTTCACCATGCAAAATCCTCAGAGAAGATGTGATTCTTATGTAGTGTACCACAACATGGAGTAAATCCTTAAGAATGGGTGTGAATAAAGTCTATGCACTTTTCAAGAGAGACTTGCCATCTTTGTATCAATTTCTTGTTATTATTAATTTGTGGGATCACAGAGAATCGAACTTGGGTGGGCGAGCCCAACTCAAGCACGATACACAAACTCAACATGTGTTGGAAGATCATCCCTATATAATGAAAATTTGTATGTATGTAACTCTTCTATCACCTTCACATGTCAATAGAGAACTCAAGCCTTTTGTACACCACTAGGACTCCACTTGGTAGTTGATATATGGAGCAGTTGGACATCTGAGGATGAAATGTTCTTCATCCTCAATCTCCCCAAGTTCATAGATTTGACAAACTTTGTCCTCTTTGGGTATGTTATGAAAAAGTCATGTCTCAATATGTAGGTGATGTGATGAGACTCTGAATTGTCCCAGTATAAACCTCAATCCATGTGATAATCTCGTATAGAGGTATCTAGGGTGAATAGGGCAGCCCACACAATTAACCTCCATGAAGTGGGTTCTATAGTAGAGAGGCTTCACCCCGAGCTGTCCATCCCAGACTCTATGCACATAGGACTTGTATATAAACTGGCAAATATATTTGTGTGTGTTCTCTAGAAGCGATGATAAAGATATACCAATGGAGTCAAGTAGACGCATTGTCTGCGAGTACCATGAGAGATGAGATCCCTTAACCGTGATGACATGAAAGTTGTGTAGAGTTAACTGGTGTCATGGCTATCCATCTGTGCCAAGTCTCTAAGGAAAAATGATGAGCCGAAAAACTGCCTCAACTTGATGTGGAGGAACTACAAACCCCGCCAATATAATTTGATGTGGTAGAAAGGGTTTTGCTCATGTCGTCCGTGAAAGCATAATGATCGATAGACGGGATATATTGGCCCACTTTGGGGAAGTGGGGCTCGTACACCAGGTCTCAGTTGCATACATAGTTGTAGGAGTGACCATGGTATAAAAAGGGGACACTTACTCTAAGCATCATGTATGTACCGTCTGAAACAAAACCTCTCAAGCTAAACTAAAGATGCATGTTCCCTAACCTGGCTAAGGTTGCCTGTCTCATACTAAAAATTGGACCAATAAAAAGCACACAAATGCATGTATATGAAGAGACTACCTCCAAAGATTTATAGTCCCATAAAAACTGTTGTCTCTGCATCAATGCTCGAGAGGTATTGAAGACCACAACTTTGGTCTTCACAATGTTCACCATCAATCCCCAACGTGAACAAAAAGATCATAATACATCAGGTGTCTTTGTAATTCCTCTATGGACCGTGACATGACTGCCACAGTACATCCCTCAGCTCCATTTTGCACAATTATTCTCTGCAGCTCATCAATGTAAAGTCCAAACAAGGTAGGGGATAGTGAACACCCTTGCTTCACTGTAATGTGACTATCAACCGACGGTGCGAGACCCTTTTCTGAATTCTGCCTATCACTATAGAGCCATAATCCCCAATACTATATCTAATTGGAAACCAAGGTCCTATTATCTCTTGATAATTAAGTGTCTCAGGATGGAAATCAAAGGCCACCATACTGGTGCCGCAATACCACAATATAATAATATTTTTTAACCTATTTTCCACCCCCCCCTCACTTCATCTCTCTCACTCATTTCTCTGCCCTCGCTACTGGCTGCGCCCTGCCTTCGCTGCTGTCCGCGCCCTGTGTCTGATTTAGATCAGTTGCCTTCCGCCCCTGTTTCCGTCCTGCTGCTACCTTACCTTCAACGCCCGCCCGTGTTCCGTTTCCACAAGATCACAGCCCGTTTTCAGCATTCCTTTCACGTGTCGCTGTTTTTTTTCCAACTTTCCGCTTCCTATCTCATTCACAATAGTGTCTGATTTTTTTTGCTAGTCTTCTCCATCACAATGGTGCAATCTGTTCTTGTCGACCTGTGGGGGAGGTGGACGTTGTCAGGAGGGCTGCCGACAAGTCCAACAAGACCGGTGCAAAGGTCGTGCGTTGCTGGTATTGTCTGGTAGAGTTCACTGCGACCCTCACTCGCCTTAAAGGCCACCTGCTCGGTGCACGTGCCAAAAATAGTGCCTCCATAAATGCTGCCCCTTGTGCCAGCATGTCCGTCCCGTCAGGCAGCGACTACTGGACACCTACGGGCCACGTCTTGTGGCAGGGGAGAATAGCATTTCGGAGGGTGTTCTTAGGTTCTGCATGACACCTTATGTGGCTAACCCCGAGTTGCTGCCTGCTTGGCTGGCGCGCACGAGGAGAGAGTGTGCATCCTCGTCCTGGCCCATGGCTCCTCATCCCCCTCAAATAGTTCCACCACACGCACCATCATCTGCACCCATTCCGGTGGGACCCGTCCCCTCGCGTCCGCCAGTTGCCACTACGGTTCCACCGACACCTCCTATTGCTCGCACACCCCCAGTTCATGATTTCCTCATGGACTCTCTGCCACCTGAGCAGGCCTAGGATGCTGGTGACGATGCATTTGAAGATGTTGAGGAGATCCCTTTCTTCTCCCCTTCCCACCCGGATGACGTGCTCGCACGCCCCCAATTTATGATTTCCTCATGGCCTCTCCGCCATTTGAGCAGGCCTAGGATGCTGGTGACGAGGCATTCGAGGATGTTGAGGAGATCCCTTCCTCCTTTCCTTCCCACCCGGATGACGTCCCGAGCCAGCAGTTTCCGTCTCCCATTCTTGTTGTTGCCCCTCCAATGCCTCCCACTTATGCTGCTGCACCCATCTTTGCCACTGCATCCCCTTCTTCCCATTCCACGTCTACAGCCGATGCATCCACTAGTGCCCAACATGCCGCGTCATCCATTCCGTTACAGTTGGTGCACCATGCTGGAGGTCCACTACCCGTCGCCCTATAGAGAGAGTTCTTAGGCAGCAGACTATTCGTGGCGCCCATCAGTCGCACATGGACAGAGAGGCCACACAGGCCATGGCCAATTTGATTTATGAGCTGAACCTTCCATTTGCCATCACTGACTCTGAGCCCTTCAAAAGGGCCTTCTGCCTTGCACAGTCTGTCAGCCCTAGCTGGCGAGTCCCTAGTTCAAAGGTTGTCGGCACACACATGCTGAGAGAGTCTAGAGAGATGAAGCCTCTAAGGCGCCACTGGGCCACATACGGTTGCAACATTATGTCCGATAGCTGGACTGACGTCAGGAGGAGGCCGATCCTCAACATTTTGGTCTCCAGCTGCATGGGCACACAGTTTTCGAGGGCCGTGGATTGCAGCAGGGGGGAAGAGTCATCTCTGCCGAGTTCATGTTCGATGTCATTAGGTCTTCCATCCTATCCATAGGCCGCCAGCATGTCGTTACGGTGGTGATGGACAATGCCACCAACTGTGTTCAAATGGGTGTCCTCTTTGAGGCCGAGTTTCCCCACATCGTCCATACCCCCCTGTGCAGGGCATGACATTGACCTTCTCATGGGGGACACAGGTGCACTTTCTTGGGTTAGAGCCATCATCCGTGAGGCCCTCTAAAGTCACCAGGAAGAGGTGTGTTCTTGCCATGTTCCGGGTGTTCAACCAGTTGGACCTCCGGAAGCCAGCCCCCACACGCTTTGCTTTCGACTTGGTGGTCATCTACCATCTTGTAGCCTGAGAGGTAAGCAATATAGTAATGTAATTGCTCTTTTTCTTTTTCAATGATTGCTAGTTTGTTTGTCGGTTGATGTTACATTTTTCCGTATTTTGCTTCGATCTCGTTGTACTTTCTTCAATCCCCAGTATAATGTGCAAGATGACCGAGCTCAGGGGTATTTGGGAGACGCGGTGGAATAACTTTCACAGGAGTATCCACAGCGTTGCAGAAAGGAGCTCGAGGCGGATTGGCTTTCGTACATCTACAGGGTGGGCCCACGCATTGGTTTGGATCCTATCAGACTCGTGGAGGAGCTAGTTGCATTTCATTTCGGCATGGGCACGTTTGGTCACGAGGCTGCGGAGGCAGCTCCCCATTACTTGGTGGACCATGTTCGGTAACACCTATCCCTCCATACAACATCTTGCACCACGTGTCCTTTCACATGTATTGTTATATACCTATGTAACTAGCAGTACTCTAACCCCTATTTGCCCATTTAGTGTCTGGGGGGCTAAATGACGAATCACCCTTGGATAAGGGGTACCCTTAGGATTAAGGGTAGGTGCCTTCAGATTAAGGTACTGGTGTCCTTGGACAAGGGCATGTAAGTGTCTATGCCTTGGATAGAGGTATGGAACCTAGTGAGGTGTTAAGAGGACCTTACCATGGGTATTGGTCATTTCCTAGACCTTGGCCCTCAACCTTAAGCCATAATCACATAATAGGCCTTGGGCCAAAATTAGCCATCACATAAGGGTCATGGGGAACTAGTAGGAGGGCGCACCTACTAGGGTCCCAAGATGCCCCTAAAGAACCCAAGAAGGTATATTCAAGAACCACAAGTTATGGAAGGTGTCTTTTGACATTCCACTAACTTGTGAGCCTCTTGGCCCTTCATTTGCCTCCCCATTTCTTATTGGCTTGTGTAGGCATTCCATAGTGCTTTGGAGTGTGTCATTGGCCATCTATATGAGAGGGAGAGGGCGCCCAATTGAGGGGAGATTTCTTGTGTTGTGACTTGCTTCTATCCTCTAGTGGATTGCTAGTGTGTAGAAAGCTTTGATTTTGCTTGCTTGCTCGTGTGAGGATCACCATCTTTGGTATGGGACTTAGATGGGGGTAGGATCTTGAGCATGCTTGTGTTTGTGATGGTAGTGATTGTGGTTTAGCAAGGGGGTGCTAGATAGGTCTTGCTTGAAGCTTGGATCTAGCTATGGTTGGGTGGTAAATTCTTGAGGCCATCTTGCTTGTCTACTTTTGGAAGGATCTTAGGAGCATTGGAGGAGGGGCACATTGGAGGCATTGGTGGACATCTACTCAAAGGCTTGGTGAGCTGCTCTTCCTAGTTATTAAAGGTATGCATCTCATCTCATCCTCCCTTAGTGAGTTTCCTAGACATTGCAGCTGTGCACATGTGCTAAACTATTTCATTGCACGTACTACAGGATTGCGCTGCCTCCGTCTGTGAGCGTAATTGGAGCACATGGGCCCTCATCCACACGAGGAGAAGAAACAAGCTGTTAGTGAGTCATCTAGAGTGGTTAATGTTTTGTAGCACCAACGCACGTCTCGCCAGGAGACTGTCCACCATTACTAGTGCATTGCAGGTGATAGGTTATTCTCCTATAACATGTTGGCTGATGTCTCAATGGTTCCAATTTTTGGTCATGTTGTTTCCCTAATATGCGAAATTTTAACCTTGCAGACGAAGATATCGGATTTGGAACACATGGTTGACTTGCCTAAGGCAGGTTGGGAGGATGTGGATGACGATTCCTCTTCCTCGGATACACAACCTTTGCCAGTTCCAGACAGGCATCGATATCGGCTGCGAGAGTCTGCTTGAGGGCCTGAGTTGTCTCCAGAGCATTGGTCCGAGTCAGAGCCGGAGCATTGATTGTGGCTCTATTGTTGATTATTTAGCAGTTTGATATCATGTTTCATGTTTGGCGGCCAGATGGCCGAACATTGTATTCAGACCATTTTATATATGCATCCAATTTTCGACACATTTTATTTGTTGCACCTTATGTATTTGTCGATGTTTAATTGTCATGCTCTGTTGTCAATTATATCTCGTATTGTATGTGCGTGTGTGAATCATATTTATAAGTAATTTCATTAGTCATACAAAAGATACCAACACAAAGGAAGGGCACCAAAGACACTACAAGGCTCATGCCACACTCTATCACAACAACCAAGTGAAAGGAATCCATCATAGTACAATTAGATGACATCCTATGCAAGAATCTTTGCACCTAGATCTTCTCTCCAACACTATGCATTCATAGGAGGAAGATCTTTTGCCCTAAGTCTCACCTTGCATCTGACATCTATAGCAAGCGTTCAATATGAAGACAATCATCATAGTTACTAATCTACATGGCACGACCAACATGCATTGCTTTTAAGATATAAGAATAGAAAGATATAGTTGTAGTAGCAATTTGATTGCTCAACAAATTTGGCAATTAGGATGCACTGAATATGCGGGAACCATGCAAGTTTGCATGCAACACAAGACCTTTGGAACAAGAACAACATTAACTTAGCGCTGAAGAGCCCACAGACTCGTCGGCTTGGTCAGGTGCATTTATCTCTTGCTCTGCCTCCTGGTTAGCCCGTCAAATTTGCACCCTTTCCCTGACCATGGCCAGCAAATGCGCAGTGTAGTTAATTCTCCGCCGGTGTGTTTCCTCGCCCTCGCCAACGGGGGCAGGGGGCTGCTGCTCCGGGTGTCGTTGCTGAACCTCTCGCATCCTCTCTTCAAAGTCTGCGCGTTGCTTCTCATGCCTTTCGTTGTGCCTTCGAACCTCTTCTGTTAGCTTCGTCGTCTGCACACAAAGCAGCCCGTCAAGCTATATACCACGATGGAAATCAACAATTAAAAACACAAAACAAGCCTAAATTGCATGCGAACGGATGCAGGGCAGACGCTCACATCAGGTGGTTTGCGCCCTGCCATCTCAACCGACTTTCTCTCACAGCACCCTGGCTCTCGCATAGGCTCTCACAGGCTCTCACTGGCTCTCTCACAGCCTCTAAAAATGCCTCTCAGAATGCCTCTCACAATGCGTCTCACAATGGCACTCACATTGCCTATTTATCCCCACAAGCTGTGTGCCCATGTGCAGCTGCTGATGATCCCGCCATGTGCTGCTGTACTTGCCCCCATGGTCTGCTCCCCCATGTGCTGCTGTACCTGCCCCTTATGCTTTCCCCTTTTTTTTGCATTTTTTTTGGCTTTTTTTGGGCACCCTAAAGCTTTTTTTATTAGGAAAAATATTTAAAAAAATAAAAAGAATGCTATATATGGTGCCGCCCTGGTACCGCATTTTCCAGGGCGGCACCATAATGGTAGTACCACCATTATGGTACCAGTGGTACCATAATGGCGGTACCACAGGGTTCTATATATATATATATCATAGTGCCCTGTGGTACTGCTGTTATGGTACTGCCGGTATGGTACCGCCCTGGGATCCGCGGTACCATAATAATAATAATAAAAAAAATTAAAATTTTTTTCCCGTGTTATTTTCGGAAAAAATGTGTATATATTTTTTTTTGGTACCGTGGGACCGGTACGGTACCGCGGTACCAGAATCCGCGGGACCTATGATATATATATATATATATATAGAGAGAGAGAGAGAGAGAGAGAGAAAGAAAGAAAGAAAGAAAGAAAGATTTTATTAATGTCCTTGAATACCCTAAGGTACATAGGACTAAGAAAAGGTACATGTCAAGTGTGCACATAGGAGCTTAAAGCTCAATCATCTATAAAACTAAATAATTGCAAATACAATGCATAAAGACAGCTGGCCCAGTCAGGATCCAATAGCCTGGAATCATAAATCACGATGCCCATCAGCATGAAAGAAATGGTGGATGGTATGCTGTGAAGGTGTGATTAGATGTGCCCTGGACCTCTGTCGCCGGATAGGCCGTCGGTGTCGTCTCTGCTGTCGTGGCGCTCTGGGTTGTGATCTAATAACTGACTGTCTCTCTGGCCGTCGACATGGTCTCTGATGCCGGTGTACGAAGGAGTCGAGAATCTCGGCCTCTCCATCTGAGTCGCTGCCTATGGGTACCTCGGATCTCTGTCTCCGACGGGATATGCAATCATCAATGCTCAGTTGTGTCAGGGAATGTGTACCATCAGAGAGAGAGAGAGAGAGAGAGAGAGAGAAAGAGAGAGAGAGAGAGAGAGAGAGAGAGAGAGAGAGAGAGAGAGAGAGAGAGAGAGAGAGAGAGAGAGAGAGAGAGAGAGAGAGAGAGAGAGTTATTAATGTCTTTTAATAAAGGCATATAAGACCAAATAAGTACATCTCATGTGTGATGAATATTGAAAGGAGCATATAGATGTCTCCGTAAACAAATGACAACTAGTAGCTAAAATGATTGGTCTATCAAGACCAGAAAAAATCTCTAATCTGTCCTCAAGGCATGGAAGTTTGAAATATGGTACAATGGGGTGTCGTATAGCTATACAATAACCGTCCGAACTGTATGATAGATCATGTCACCACAGGAACACTGTTGAAGAAAGCAAGGATAGAAGAGGATGCAGGTGCTGAAGCAGTGGGCCTATGCACATGAGCTCTGGATCAGTGAAGTCTCCTGGTAGCCCTAACGTGTGGTCTGGAGGTAGGTCTGGAGGCAATACGTTGTTGGCGACCGCGATGAGAATCCCGAGATAAGATATCTGACTCATCCTCTGACAAAATGTTGGCATCAATGTCTGCTCCTAGAGAAAAAGGAGGTAATTTGGGTTTGTTGGGAGTCATGGTGTCCATACTGATCTCTTCGACAAATATCTCTACGGAGCAGGAACATCTCGTGCAGCATCAGTGCCACACATTGAGGGTCAACATATGAGGTGAGTGAGTGAAGTGTGACTGGAGAATCCCTGAAAAGACAATGATAGCATCCTCGAATCTCATAATAGACGACATCTGAATAGAAAATGCTCCTCTGACTCCACCGCCCCTAATGTGCACATTTGACAAAGTCTGCTTATATGAGGGATGGCCTAGAAGCGCCCCATCTCCACATATAGTTAGTGTGAGGAAACTCGGAACTGACCCAGTGTAAAACGAAGGCAACGTTTTCCACTATCCAAGTAATGAGGCAAAATTGGGACCCCGACACTGTCTAGCTCTAGGAAACTGGAGCGAGAGAAGTCCGGTTTGACCCCCAAGGGCCCCTCCCACGTCACTCGAGAATATGCATGATAAATAACCCTCTTGATATACTGATAAGAACCCTCTGGTAGATGTGAGAGAGAGAGAAAGAAGGAAAGATTTTATTAATGTACTATACTATGAACATAAAGTAGGTCTAAAAAGTCTAATGCTGCCAATAAGGTAATGGTATAACTCCGTGTCATCAAGTACTGCTACTATGAAAGAAAGATGTGATGGGGATAACGCTTGGAGGAGGTCTCGATAGATGTTGCTGATGTCACCAAGGAGGTCGTCTCTAAGTAGTGGCTCTATGAGCAATAATGCAATATGAGAAGTACGTCATCTCTGGTCTTTATGTATAGAGAGAGAGAGAGAGAGAGAGAGAGAGAGAGAGAGAGAGAGAGAGAGAGAGAGAGAGAGAGAGAGAGAGAGAAAGATCTTTATTAATGTCCATGGAATACCCTAAGGTACATAGGATCTTTATTAATGTCCATGGAATACCCTAAGGTACATAGGACTTAAAAAAAGGTACATGTCAAGTATGCCCGGTGGGAGCGTGAAAGCTCTACCACCTAAAAGAAACAAGATTACAGTAAAACAGGAAATAGTGCTAGGCACAAGGAGAGTCAAGCATCATAGATGTCACTCTGCTTGTGAAAAAAAAATGATGTAAAGTATGTTGTGGCACTGTCTCTGAGTGAGCTGCGTCTCTTTGTCATCGAGTGGATGATCGGTGGTGTCTATGCTGTCGTGAAGCTGTAGGCTGTGGCCTGCGGGCTGGCTGTCTCTTTGGTCGACGACACTGTCTCTACCGTCTATGTATGGTGGCATCTGGAATCTCAGCCTCTCCATCATAATCACTACTCTCCTACCTCTGTCTCCGGCGGGATAGACACTCCTGTATGCTCAGCTGTATCAAGGGGGAGGTGTCAGCGTCAAGACTCGCCATACGCAAGTCTATCATCTCCCGGATCATCAACGCAACACATCTGGAGTCCTCATACGATATCAAGGTAGAGAGTGCAAATGGATGATCTCGAAACAAGCAGTAGTATCTCCCTCGAATCTCATAGTAAGCTGGGCATTTGAAGAGAAAATGAAACTCATCCTTTATATCATGTAGGTCACACATACTACAAATCCGCGCATCTCTCGGGATGCCCCTGTATCTGCAGTCTCAACGGCTAACTAGTGAGAGGAAACCCGGAACTGACCCATCACTATCCGCAGTCTGTGTGAGATACTGTCCACTAGGTATCTGGGTACAATGGGATACCCAGCAGGATCCCATGATAGAAAATGTGCCCGATAAATGAGTACCAGCAGGTAGATCCGTAATGTGAATACTCAATGTGGAGAGGAGACGACAGGCCTGGGAATACCACGAAACCATGCATAAAAGATGAACAACATAACTATAAACTACAAACTGTTAGTAAGTGGGAGCAAAATACCCACTAAGAATAATATCATATCAGGCACTGCTGCTGAAAAAGGATGTGATGCGAGAGAGAGAGAGAGAGAGAGAGAGAGAGAGAGAGAGAGAGAGAGAGAGAGAGAGAGAGAGAGTGATCAGAGATACCACTACAATGCCGGAAACATCCCAGGACGTGGTCATAAAGCGCCATCACAGCCCAAATGATGTCGCTGGAGAAGCCAAGATCTCGAAGTCTCTGAATGAGCAATGAGCGAGGAACAGAATCAAAGGCCTTCCTAAAGTCCACAAAACAATAGTAAACCCTCTCTTTCCTATGCTCAGCTTCCTCAATTAGGGCCTGTAACGTGAAGATGTGATATGTAGTAGAATAATGGGCCCGAAAACCTGCCCGACCCATAGCATGTAGTCTCCTAGTCTCCGCCTCTGAACTCACAACAGACTGAAGTGTAGTACCATATAGCTTTGCCAGGACATGCCCAATCATGATAGTGTGGTAGTTACTCGGAATCATGGGGTCACCATTCTTATGGATGGGTGGATAATGTTAGTGCACCAGGACGATGGGAAACCAGAAAAAAACTGCCTTATTAAGAAGAGTGGCTATGGTGGGAGCGAGTCGGAGGCATGAGCAAGGAGTTCAAACTCAAGGTCTTCAATATCTCTGGCCTTACGGGACTTCATCTTCTTATGTGAAGAAGGAGAACTCAGATGGTCGTGGAGATATAGAGATAGGTGAGTCGGTGGGGATGGTATATAAGCTAGTAGCGTAAGCGGTCCAAATGCGGAGGTCTTCCAAGAGAGGTGGTGGAGAGTGGGGAATGAACTCACGCTAGAAAGCGCCTGAGGAAGAACTGAAAAGAAGGTCAATAAGATGTTTCTCTTCAGAGTCATCATGGGGGCGCGCTTTTTACGACGGAGAACACGGTGGTAAGAGCGTCGGAAGATCGAAGTAGATGCGGAGCATGGATACGTGAATAGGTTACTAACTGATGAAGAGAACGACACTCGGTATCGTACCAGGGAGGGTGCAGTGGTCGAGGTGTGTGTCGAGTTTTGTTGGGATGGGGCTTGGTGGGGAAGGTTAGTGAAGCGGCAGTGTGGAGGGAGGTGGTGAGAAAAGCGGCCTGGATGTCGACTGGACTATCATGAGGAAAGGAGTGTAAAAGCGAAGCCAGGGACTGCCGGTATAGTGGCATGTAAATGGGGTCAAATGTTTATTTGGGTGCTCGGGTAAGCGTAGGTAGTGAAGATGGATGAGTGGGCGGAAGGTGGCCGATACCAAAAGAGAGAAAGGAGTGATCAGAAAGGGTGGGGGGGGAAACATGGAAGTCAGAGACTATGGGTACAAAGGATGGTGACCCCATGAGATAGTCAACGACACTATGTCAACCAGTGTGAGGATGGCATGTATATCTGTCTGAATGTGGCTAGCAAGATAAGCCATTATAAATGGCTAGCTCATGTGCCTCTCCAAACTGTAATAAGTGCTCACCATATGGAGTAGGAGGCCCCAAACTCTCCGCGGAAGTCCTAGTAACTCCAAGGATATCACTGTCAAGGGCGCGAACACAAAGTTGATCTGTGGTATCAAAGAACTCTGTTTATCGCAAAGATGTCCGAGCATTAAAATCCCCAGTGAGGAGAATATGTTGCAAATCTGATTATATCCGGTGAGAGGTCCTGATATGGAGATCCAATATCCTCAGCAAAAGACGAAGACTAAATCCGCCCAAAAGACGAGCAGGCCGTGATTCATACCCTCAAGCACCAGTGGATGCAAATCAGGTAACCCTGGTGGAAAGTAACATGCTGCAATAAAAAGATCTCTATCCAAACCAATATCCTGGCCCACAATGCGAGTCCATATATAGCGGGCCTGCTCGTCATGCAGGTGAGCCTTGGGCACCATGCCTCTGCAACATACAATGTTGTGGGGGAGACAAAAGTATCAAATGACTGGCCCTTACTCGGGGCGTCTTAAATCTCTGAAAGCAAAGTGGCTAGGGTGAGTGAGAGTAAATCTGCAGCATGGATCAAAAGTTCTGATTCAAGGTCTTCTATGTCTCTAGTGCAGTGGGTCTTCATTCTCTTTATGGCCTCAATGACCATTTCAGAGGTGAAGAAGGTGAATTCACGTGGACGGGGGGAGATGGAAATGGGCGAGTCAGTAGGTATGATGTAAGGTGAGGTAGCGTAGGTGATCCAAACGTGTAGGTTATCAAGAAGAAGGGGTGGAGCACGAGGGATAAATGCACGCCAAAAGGCACCTGTAGAGGAACTAAATAGGGAAGCAACGAGGCTTCTCCCTTTTTGCTCTTCGTAGGCGCGCTTTTTGCGGCGGTGTACGATGGAGAGATCGACAAACAGTGGGTAGAATAAGTGGATCATGTGTGTGTGCGTGCGTAACACAGAGGTGTAGTGAACGACACTCAGCATCAAACCACGGAGGCCGAGCAGGGCGAGCTAGCATGATTGCGTGTCGGTGGGGTGTGGATGGAAAGGAAACTGAGGTGGCTGTGTGAAGTGAGGTGGTAAGGAAACGGGCCTATGACTCCAATGGGTTGTCATGCGGGAAGTGATGGAGTAAAGAAGCGAGGGCTTCCTGGTAAGTCTCAATGTAGGGGTGAGCAAAGGTAATATGGGAGCACGGTCGATGGAGGAATGAGGAGGGGTTCGTGAAGTTGGGATAGAGCTCAGGTGGAAGGATAAAAAGGAGTGATCAGAGAGAGTAGTGGGAATGACCTTGAACTGTGATATCAGGAGAATGAGGGGTGGTGACCCCATGAGATAGTCAACAACACTGTGCCCCCGCCACTGAAGGTAGCATGTGTAGCTGTCTGAATCAGGCCAACAGGCTAGGCCATTATAAATGGCTAGCTCATGAGCTTCTCCTAGCTGCAACAGATACTCACTGTAACCAGTGATAGGACCCAGTGCATCGGTTGAAGTCCTGGTAACTCCTATATCATCACAATCAATGACTCGTATGCATAGATGGTAATCAGCATCATGGAACTCTACTTGTCGCACAGCTGTTTTGGCGTTAAAATCATCAGTAAGAAGAATAGAACCTCGATCTGAGAATCTGATAATATTTGTGGAGAGAATTGTGAAGGGAGAGCCAATGCCCTCTACATAAGAGGAGGACTCTGGAGGAAAGTAGCATGCAACAATGAAGAGATCCTTGGCCAGTCCGATATCACATCCAATGAGATGGACCCATATATAACGTGCATACTCGTAATGTCTGATAAACACTATAATCGAGTGTAGTGAGACTTTGTATAAACATGCGACCCCACCTGAACCTCTACCGCTCGTGGATCTCGCCTTTGCCCTATATATTGAGTCCCATCTGTAGCCTGAGAATGTAGGTAGCCCTCTGATCTGGCTCTCATGTGTCTCCATTAAGAACAAAATATCCCTATTCGTAATGAAGGCCATAAGGTCGCTGGTAGTAGATGAAGAGTGTATACCATTACAATTCCAAATCCCAATACGTAGGTGGTGTAGATGGGGCCCCGGGATGCTCCCATGCCTAAGGGCCCAAATTCCCTATTGGCGGGAGCTTGTGGATACTCTGTCAATGTAACGAACGTGTCCATCCTGATAAATCACACGCTGGCCCGACGCTTTGCTTCCTGGAAGGCTTGAGGCCTTTCTTCCAATCGGATGTATGTGAGATCATCATCCATGAAGATTCGTATATCTTTCAGCTTAGCTCTCTTACGTAGGACATCTCTACGAGTAATAGACGAGGTAAAACGAATAATCAAGGTAGTATTATCTCGTTTTGTCCGCCAAGTCGTATCAAGCCCTTGACTACGATGGCCTAATGTGGTTCAACAAAACATTTTGCTTCTTCAATGGCATTTTGGGGATCGACAATGCCACGTACCCGAATATTGAGGGCTTTGTTGCCCCGAAGTCTCTCCTCCGAGAGAGTAGCTGAAATGACCGAAGAGATAGGTGCAGTAGGTTTAATACCTTTCTTGAGCACCGCTTGCCCAAGACATGGTTTCTTCCTTATGTTGCTCAATCTTATCTTCCAATTCTTTGAAACGGTTTGAGGATAGGTTGGGCCCTAAGCTCATGCGTCAATGCGTCCATTTCTTTCTTCATTTTATCATTCACCTCTATGAGCCCCATCTTCAATACCAGATTTTCAGCCTGCAGATCTCCCATTTTCAACTTGATTTTGCCATTTTCCGATTCCAAATAGCTTACCCATTGTTGAAGTTCCTGCAGTTCCTGTTTTAGCCAGCCTAGTTCATAGATCAAAAATCCCTCCAGAGGTTGGGAAGGAGTGTAATCGTGAGATAGATGAGCAGAGACAACTGCTGGGAACGGGGTGGAACTGCCATGTGTTGTGTTCTATCCTTCGACAATGTTGTCTTGGTGCAGTGGCAGCTGGGGTTCTACACTGGATGTGTAGGCAATGACTTGCAACGGTTGTTGAGGACTTGCTGAGGAAGAGCAGGGTGGAGCCTGTCCTTGTTCTGTGACCCTCCGGATGCGGCTATGGTGGCCTGACCTGCTTGAAATGGTGCGAGGGAGGTCTGTCCCTATCCAACGATGGAGGTCTGTCCGGCGGTGGAGGTTTGTCCAGCGAAGGTCTGTCCCCCAGCGATGGAGGTGGAGGTGTTAGCAGGGTGGGGTGGAGAGCGGGGGGAGTTAACTCCCCCATGCTTACGTGGAGCCATAGCGAATGTGGGAAGGAGCAGTGAGCAGATTCTGCTGAGATCCTGCTTAGACCATTGTTAGATCCTGCTCAGATCCTGCACTGATGGATGTAGTTTAGATCCCGCCAAATCTCGCTGCCAGATCTGTGCCAAATCACTGATGGAGCCCGCTTAGATCCACAAAGAGAGAGAGTATATAGTAGTCTGTAGCCGTGAGATACTAGCCCAATATGATGAGGTGACACTTGTCCATGGTGCCGCTGTTGCATATAGGGCTATGGGGGTGACTAGTGTATCAAAGAGCATGCACTTACTTAGGGCGTCTTGAACGGCCCTTCCCAAATGGACCAGTAGTTGCCTATCTCATATTGAAAATAGGGCTAGTAAAAAGTACCCCTAAATAAGTTTAAGATGAAACTACCTCTAGTGACTGGCCATCAAAGATAAGTGCCTGTCGCTACGTGAAAGCCCTAGATGTGTTAAAGACCATAACTTTGGTCTTCACAACGTTCACTCCCAAACCCCATTTGGTACAAAAGGCATGGAGACAATCCAACTGTCTCTGTAAACCTCTCCAATCGAAGAGACTAGAACGACATCGTTTGCATAGAGAAGGATGGCAATCAATATATCGCCCAATTTGGAACCTGTACTGCGACATTGCTCGATGACCCTCTCTAACTTATCAATAGATAGTCCAAAAAGTGTTGATGAAAGGGAGCAACCCCGCTTCATCCCAATGGTGCTCCAAATGTGCTTAGAAATGCCACTATCATTTCGAAAACAGGCCAAACTCTCTTATATAGTGCCATCACAACCAAGATAGTATCGGTTAAAAAAAAAAAGATCTCGGAATCTCTGAATGAGTAAGGAGAGTGGGACAGAATCAAAGGCTGTTTTTGAAGTCGACAAAACAACAATAGACCCACCCACCCTCCTCAATAACAGCTCAAAGCGTGAATATATGATTAGTAGTAGAGTAATGAGCCTTGAACTTTGCCTGGCCCAAAGCATATAATCTCCTGGTCTCAACTTGAGTACTCACAACTGATTGTAAAATGTTGCCATACAGCTTTGCCATAACATCCTCAATCATAATAGTGCAATAGTTACTAGGAATCATGGCGTCACCATTTTTATGAATGGGGTGGATGGTATTGGTACAACAGGAAGATGGGAAGCTGGAGACATCAACACGATTAAGTGTCAGAAATGGCAACTTTGTCGCAGCACGAACAAGAAACGAAGGTCGAACGAGAACAATTCGCGACAGTCAACGTCCCTTAACTCGAAAGACGAATGATTCGTGAATCGTTAACACACCTCCAGGACGAAAAACTACAAAAGAAACGAAAAGAACAAAAGCTAACAGGAGATTACGAAACAAACGAAGAGGAATCTTTCGTGCTGCCAGCTGGCAGCTCAACGGGCTTGGAGTCGTACACTTCACGCCCAACTAAATCGAGTGGCAACGACGGAGACTAACTAACTTAGTTGATTAGCGTTAACTAGTCTTGTGATTCTATGTTTAGCCATCTTGTAAACTCCACACTGTGGAGGTATAAACGATCCTCTCTGGATCATAAACATAGAATGATCAGAATAGAAAGATCTGTAAGCAACAGAGAGAGACGTGGTGAGTAGAGCAGAAAAGAAAAATACGAGAAACAATAGAGCTGTGCATGAAAGTCTGCCAACGAGCAGAACACAGCGAAAGAGCAGAGTGTCATTCCGCCAACGAGCAAGACACTGACGATCTCGCTCTAAAAACCAAACTGATAATACAGTTGCTCTATTTTCGTGCATCTCCCTGTCTTTTTCTGTCATTTGTCTTGATTGCTAGAATAGAATAAAATGTGTTCCGTGATGTGTAGTCGAGTGTCTGGGTTCCTGTAAATGGCTTCCGCGAAAAAGAAAATTCAAAGACAAAATTGTTCGCAAATAAGAGGACGAAGACGAAATCGAAACAGTCTCGCTTCCCGTGACATGGTATCAGAGCCCCCAGGTTGTCACTACTGATATCCCAGCAGTGATTCTTCCAGACAAGACAATATGGCTACAACAATCCAGACAAGAGTGGCAATTAGTCTCGATGGCGCAAATTACAGAATCTGGAAATTCAAAATCAAAACACTTCTGAAGGGCGAAGGCATCTGGTCGGTGACCGAACTCTCAGAGGTGTAGCCTCTAAAGGGAGACTCGAAGAGAGCTGAATGGATAAGAAAAGATGAGCGCGCAATGGCAATCATCGTTTTGTCCATAAATGAAGATCTACTCATGTAGATTGAAGACTGCGAAAGCAGCCATGCAGCGTGGGAAAGATTGAAACAGAAGTATGAAGTGAGGACTGCAGCTTCAGTCATGCACCTTCACAATCAGCTGCAATCAATACGGTGGGATGGCAACCAGTTGGATCAGCACGTTGAGAAGATCGGAACGATCTTCGCTCAACTCGCTGCATCAGGACAGGAGCACCAGGTCCCAGCACCACAGCAGCTGATGTATTTCATGAAATCTCTACCGACGTCCTATCAGCCGCTGAGAATGCTTATACTGAGTCTACCAGATATGACATTCGACAAAGCAGTCAGTCTTTTCGCTGATGAGAGACGAAGGAGAGGAAAGCAGTGATCAAGAGAAGGCTCTCTTCACGAAAGGAAAGAAGAAGAAGAAGAGCAAGCCAAGATTCGAGAAGACAAAGTCCTCGAATCAGTAATCTTCTTCCTGCGATCACTGCCACAAACTAGGCCATACGGCCAACAAATGCTGGTTCAATCCAGCAATACCTTGCATGCACTGCAAGAAGAAAGGGCATTCTGCATACGATTGCAGATTCAACCCAAAAAGAAAGAACAAAGCTGAAAAAGCTAATGTTGCAGAGTCATCAAAGGATGCTGACAGAGGTGATGAAGCTTTCACGATACTCGATGAAGCTTCAACGAGCTACACTGAACACGACTATGATGTAGTCATTGATTCAGGAGCAACATCTCACATAACCTGCAACAAGAAGATCTTGATCGACTTTCGCGAACTCAAAAACAACAGAGCAGTGATTCTAGGTGATGGGAGCAGACACGATGTCAAAGGCATCGGCACTCTACAGCTACGACACTCTCAGGCCAAGCAGAGCT
The DNA here is from genome assembly GCA_029204225.1 of Diphasiastrum complanatum. NCBI lineage: Eukaryota > Viridiplantae > Streptophyta > Lycopodiopsida > Lycopodiales > Lycopodiaceae > Diphasiastrum > Diphasiastrum complanatum. Next base: position 46,301,401 of record CM055109.1, read on the forward strand.
GCCAGGAGCACTCTATGTGCCGTCACTCAGAAAAGATTTGCTATCTGTCTCCAAGATGGCAGATCTAGGCATTCGAGTTTTGTTCGACGACAACACTTGCCGTATGATCGAGAAGACGACAAACAAGTTGCTGATGGTCGGATGCAGAGAAGGAAATCTCTACCAGGCCAAAATAATCCGCAACTCTGATAGCATATTAAATGCTTCAGAAAATGAAGATCAGCTCTGGCATAGGAGAATGTATCATCAGAACATGCGGAGCCTGTACGACATGAGCAAAAAAGACATTGTCACAGGTCTCAAGATTTCAAAGCCCGAAACTGAGTTCTGTGAAGCCTGTTAGAAAGGCAAGCATCATCGGAATCCATTCACACATGAGGGAAGGAGAGCCAAGGAAGTTCTTGAGCTCGTCCACTCTGGTGTGTGTGGACCGATGAAGATGGATTTGCTCTCAGGTTCGAGATACTTTCTGACGTTCATAGATGATTACAGCCGGATGACCACGATCTACTACTTAAAGAAGAAATCCGAAGTGTTTGATTCCTTCAAGAAGTTCGTGGCATTCGCAGAGCGACACACTTCGAAAAAGATACAGACCCTTAGATCTGACAATGGAGGTGAATATAAAAGCAAAGAATTCTCAAGATTCTGCGAAGAACAGGGGATCGAACACCAGTTCACTCCTGCATACACACCAGAATACAATGGTGTAGCAGAAAGAAGAAACAAGACGCTAGTCGAAGGAGCCAGATGCATGATGGCACAGGTTCAATTGCCAGGTCAATTTTGGGCTGAGGCAATAGCTGCAGCAGTACACCTGCAGAACATATCTATAATGACAACGCTAGAAAACAAAACACCATACGAAATGTGGACAGGCAGAAAGCCTGATCTGTCATACGTACGAGTGTTTGGATGTGTAGCATACAAGCACATTCCAAAAGAAAAAAGAAGCAAGCTCGATGACAAATCTGAGCAAACAATCATGGTCGGCTACTCGAACGGAACACATGTGTACAGGCTCTACAACCCATCCACGAAGAAGGTTGTTTTGAGCAGAGATGTAAAGTTCGATGAGTCCACATTCCCTGGACTGAAAGACGAAAGAGGCAATGATATTTTCACACTGCTGCCTATTCAAGAGGGAGATCGAGGACAAACATCAAATCAGAATGCATAGCCGCAGACTCCAGAGCAGCAGGAAGCAGAGGATCGACCCCACAAACAAGAAACATTCGAGCAGCGACGAAACGAACCTTGAAGGTCAACGAGACAAAGAAGACCTCCAGACCGCTACTCTGACAATCTTCAATGAAGCGAAGACATGCAGTTCGAGTATTGCAGCTTCACTGAAGAACCAGCAACATACCAAGAAGCTGTCCAGAGTCCAAAGGGAGAATTCTGGAAGCAAGCAATGTCAGAGGAGATCGAGTCGATGAGGCGAAACGAGGCATGGACATTAGAGCCACTGCCAGAAAACAGAAAGATAGTCGACTGCAAGTGGGTATACAAGAAAAAGATAAAATCAGATGGCACCATTGGCCGGTACAAAGCAAGGCTTGTCGCAAAGGGCTACACGCAGAGATATGGCGTCGATTATTTCGACACATATTCGCCCATGGTCAAGATGACAAGCATAAGGCTACTCCTTGCATACGCCACACAACACAATCTGGAAATTCACCAGATTGACGTGAAAACAGCCTTTCTCCACGGAGATCTAGAGGAGGAAATCTTCATGAAGCAACCTGAAGGCTATGAAGACCCCGACAATCGACAATATGTCTGTCGGTTGCAGAGATGCATCTATGGTCTAAAATAGGCATCACGAGCCTGGTATAAAAAGCTTGATGGTCTCCTGAAGTCTCTAGACTTCAATCCTACTCAACCAGACTGCAATGTCTACATTAAAAGAGTAGGAAAGATTTTGTGATTCTGACCATTTTCGTGGATGATTCACTAATGATAGGAAATTCCTTGATGCTGATCAAAGACACAAAGAGTCAGATTTCTGAAAGCTACGAAATCACAGATCTTGGAGAAGCAACGAAATGCCTAGAGCTGGAGATCAGAAGAGATCGAACAAAGGGCGAAATGCACTTGAGTCAGTCTGAATATGCCAGAAAAGTGCTAAAGCAGTACCACATGATGGAATGCAAGGAAAAGGCTACACCAATGATAGCTGGAGCCAAGCTAACGAAGCAGGATTGCCCAAAGACGGAAGAGGAAGAACAAAAGATGGCAAGTATATCCTACCAGAACTTAATCGGTAGTCTGATGTACTTGACAATTTGTACCAGACCCGATCTGGCTTTCTCTGTTTACGCGTTGAGCCAATTCTCTTCAAATCCTGGCATAGCACATTGGAAAATGGCCAAACGAATCCTACAGTATCTGAAGGGTACCCATAATATGGGATTAACCTACAGAGCTGAAGACGAAGAAAAAGGATTCGAGCTGCATCACTACAGTGATGCAAGCTGGGCGAGCTGCAAAGATGACAACAAGTCCATTACTGGAGGATGTACAATAGCGTGCGGAGCTGCAATCAGCTGGATATGCAAAAAGCAAACCTTGGTGGCTCAATCCTCTTGCGAAGCTGAATATGTCGCAGCTTCAAAGGTTGCGAATGAGGTAGTGTGGCTGCAGATGATGCTGGAGGCAATCGGGATACCACAAGAAGGGCCAAGCATGATGAAGATGGACTCTCAAAGTGCCATCTATCTGTCCCAGGATCCTGTCTTCCATTCAAAGACAAAGCACATACCTCTGAAGTACCATCACATTTGAGATTTGATCTCGAAAGGAGAGCTCCAGGTCCAGCATATAAAATCAAAAAATATGATTGCAGATCTGCTCACGAAACCGCTCGACAAGCCACTCTTTGCCAAGCAAAGAAAGGCAATTGGATTAAACGAACAAAGCTGCAAGGTTCAAGAGGGAGTGTCAGAAATGGTGAACTCCTGCAACTTTGTCGCAGCACGAACAAGAAACGAAGGTCGAACGAGAACAATTCGCGACAGTCAACGTCCCTTGACTCGAAGGACGAACGATTCGCGAATCATTCGTGAATCGTAAACACACCTCCAGGACCACAAACCGCAAAGGGACGCAAAACGAAAAACTACGAAAGAAACAAAAAGAACGAAAGCAACTACCAGCTGGCAGCTCAACGAGCTTGGAGTCGTAGACTTCACGCCCAGCTGAAACGAGTGGCAACGACGGAGACTAACTAACTAGTTGATTAGCGTTAACTAGTCTTGTGATTCTACGTTTAGCCATCTTGTAAACTCCACACTGTGGAGGTATAAATGATCCTCTCTGGATCATAAACATAGAATGATCAGAATAGAAAGATCTGTAAGCGACAGAGAGAGACGTAGTGAGTCGAGCAGAAAAGAAAAATACGAGAAATAATAGAGCTGTGCATGAAAGTCTGCCAACGAGCAGAACACAGCGAAAGAGTAGAGTGTCATTCCGCCAACGAGCGAGACACTGACGATCTCGCTCTAAAAACTAAACTGATAATACAGTTGCTCTATTTTCGTGCATCTCCCTGTCTTGTTCTGTCATTTGTCTTGATTGCTAGAATAGAATAAAATGTGTTCTGTGATGTGTAGTCGAGTGTCTGGGTTCCTGTAAATGGCTTCCGCGAAAAAGAAAATTCAAAGACACAAAACCGTTCACGAATAAGAGGATGAAGACGAAATCGAAACAGTCTCGCTTCCTGCGACATTAAGAAGGATGGTCAAAGTGGGTGAGAGCAAGTCAGCCGCATAGATCAATAATTTAGAGTCAAGGTCTTCAAAATCTCTCGCTTTACGGTCTTCATTCTCTTAATGGTCGCTAGGACCGTATCAGAGGTGAAGAAGGTGAACTCAGAGGGGTGAGGGGAGATAGAGATAGGATCATCAGTAGGTATGGTATATAGTGTGGTGACATAATCAGTCCAGAGACGTAGGCCATCCAAGAGAGGAGATGAACTCACGTCAAAAGGCGCATGTGGAAGAACTATTAAGAAGATCATCGAGGTGTTCCTCTTTTGATACTTTGTAGGCACGCTTTTTATGATGAAGAGAACAGCGGCCGGAACGGAGAAAGTGTGGAGCATGTACATTTGGTATTCTAAAGACATTAATGAGGCTTTCTTTATTTCTTTCTTTTTCCTCTGCAAAAAGACAATGTCCTCATTGTCAATATAAAGAAAATGTCAATGCTGGAAGAGATGAATCACTACGAAAATGCATATACTGAAGAATATGGCACAAAAATGTACATGTGCAAGAAAATGACAGACTGAGGGAGCACAGTACCATTGACTGCACATATCGTAGAAACTGAACTGTATATACAGAGATAGCAACCAAAGGCTGGAAGTATGATTGGATACATGTTCATTGTGGATTACAATGTTAGATGAATAGCCCAGGAATGCCTAGGAAACGCATCCATGTGAACATTATAAGCAAATGGACGGCATAGTATCACAAGGAAACTCCAGGCCACAAGAACAATAGGTGGCTCACAAGGTACCAATAGAGCCAAAACCACATGAAGAACAAGCGTGTGAAGTGGATACCTTGTAACTGGCAGCATGTATAGAAGATGAGCCTAAATGTCGTAACCAGCACTATCTTGTCACACATGACATTACAGGTTTGTGTCTTGAAATTTTATTTTGTTGAACTTGTACTATTCTCAAGGTTATTTTCTTCACAAGTGTATGTTCAGAATGCATTGCATGTCAGCTTCTTATGGGGCTTTCTGAGATAAATGAGATCATTGGATTTGAACTTTGTTGGATCTTCCTTCTTTATTGCACACAGCTGATGTTGGTTACGTAAATCTTGCAGGGGCCATACATCAACTGTCTGGCAACTTTCATTTAATATGTCAGGTGATCAGATGGTGTCCTGCAGGTTTGTCCACTGATCATTCTTGACAACGAGTGCATGCTACTTATTTCGAATAAAATACACAGGAAAAAGCAATCTATACTGAAGATTCAAGTGTACATCATTGCCTCATGTATGTTTTATTCATGTAGATATTAACAGCTAGCTCTGGTAATAAATATCCTCTTCATAATGTATACTTCATATTTGTGGTAGATTTTCTGTACTTCCCTTGGATGCGTTCAGATATGCGAACTGAAAATCCCAGTTTTCTTGTGATTGTGCTGTCACTGTCAGCTGCACGAGTACTGTAATGCACAGCTTGCTTTATCCTTCATGCCTGGTCTTAAGGATCCTTCATACCCGATCTTCAAGGGGAAGCTCAAATTGATACACCCTTTTACAGAATCACTTGTCCAGAAATATGCAGTCTTGTTTGCTAATTTAGGAGCCGTATTATCTCTGTTTTCTAAATATTTGGGATGTAAAATGGAAAGCATTTCACTGGCCTTGAAACTTGTCATTGCTGCAATGTGTAAATTTTTGGTTTAGTTCAGGCAAGTATTGCCTAATGGTCGACGACCTAGGTGACATTATAACTTCACTATTGATTGTCGGGCATTATCCACACGATCTTGCATGGATGGGTGGGATGAAACATTAAAGAATATGAAAATATTGGTGGACCATGTCTGACCTAAATAAACCCTTTCTGTGGATGTCAAGCTGTGAAAACTCTGATTGGAAACTTGCAGGGAGAAAGAGAGCTTATAAGACGTCATCTCATAGTACAGATACCATGCTTACATAGATTAATTGCAAAACACTGCTTGTTTATGGACATCTTGCTGCTTTGCACTATGCATGCCATAGAGGCATGGTGACATATTAGTTTGCAGCATCGTTGCAGCGGATTGCGATCCGGACAGTGGATTGCTATCCAGAACGCAATTTATTTTATTTATAACTAAAAACGAAACCACTAAAATTCAGAATCTAAGCATTCAAAACAAAATCTGTCAACACTAAAATCAAACACTAGCACATTTACCCCTTACCCTTAGTAAACTAATTTGTTTTCAAAAAACAAAAAAAGAAATAAATATGGGGCATGTTTTGGGAAACCCAAATTGGATTTCCCAGAACGCGATTTATGTTGGAGATGGCACAAACAAGTGGTAATTCGGCTATAACATGTAGCAGAAGCTACTACAAGTATTTGCGAATCATAAAAAATAGGAACTTGAGGATAATTGTTCATTGTGGATGCATGGACGTCACAGAAGTACTCTTGGTAAACTCTTATTCGATGCTACAACGGAGGTGCAAAGGTACTGGCTGGTACTTTATGGTTTTGTTTGAGTGTCGAGTAACTAGTGTTATCCAAGAACTTAGCTAGTCATTCTAGGAATGGGTTTCGATGAAGTCTCAACATCAACGAAGAACGGAAAAGCAGGCTATTAATTATTTGCATCAATCTACTTGAATTCTTTCTGTTTTCAGATATGGATAACAATTGGCTCATCATGACTCCTTACTGGTGAGGTCTCTTTGATCAGTCAATATCTACTATTAGGTATTGCAGTGGCGGGTTTGGGGTGGAGGGGTTGAACTTGCAGTCAGGCGCCCAGTAGTTAGGGGATATTTAACTAACTAATTGAAATCTTGACCTATCCACAAGTCAGGCTATTGGTTTCAATTTCAGTTAGGACTCTCCCTACTGGTTGTGATGTATCTAGAAAGGGGCAAAAGATTTAGAGACCTCATGAGGACATTTAACTCGTGGGGTGTTCATGCTGGTGCCTCCATGAAACCAGAAGCTGAAATGGCTCCCTTGCTGCTCCGCCGTGTTTCATCACTGCGTAAATGGTTGCCTCTTCCATGCTCCTCCTTGCTCCGTCACTGCATCCTCCTTGTTCATCCTTGCCTCTATCACTGCTCCTCCTTGCTCCATTGCTTCCTCCTACTTGTCTTCATTGCTTCTCTTCCTTGCCTCACTGTTGCCAAAATGGTTGCTGCCTCCTCGTTCCTCCATAGCTCCATCTGCTTGCACCTCCTTGCTCTGCTGCCTCCATGCTCTGAATTTGCTCCTCCTCGCACGACAGCCTTCATTGCTGCCTTCATCTGCTCCATTGCCTCCGTAAAACATCCACAAAAGTCCAGCCTTTAACAGAAAGTTGATTGGGCTACTCTCCAGTTAATGCAGCCTCTACTTAGTTTTACTTGTGTGCAGTAACTCTTTAAGTGGGGTGGTCTAGATTTCCATTTAGGCTAATGTATTTCGGTGGATTGGGTTGTCTGACTGCAAGCGGGGCGGCCCCCTTGGAGGAAGAAGAGCCAAGACATACGATTGATGATTGTAATTTGTAAGACGCTTTAATATTATACTTGAGGTCTACTGGATAAGTTCAGTCTAGTTGTCAAGTGACCAAATTTCCTAAACAGTTATTGGAAGCCAGAAAGTCTGCAATTGTTCGTGATCAGGATTCTATGGGCAAATTAGTTTTGTACTTTGGCTTATGAAAAAATGAGCCATTGTGGCTGCTCTTCTTCCAGTTTAGACTTTTTTGGAAATTGGGCAGCATTTTAGAATTTTGAAGGTTGTCTGGGGATCCCTTGGTGACAATCTACAACAAATAGTTGGACAGCGTGCGTTTTTCTGAAAACGCGTTTCTGAAATGGGGGAGAGTTTCTGAGAAACGTTTTTTTTTTTTTTTGGGCAATATGGGTATCAAATTAAAGTATTTATTAAGGCAGTTCATTTATGTAGGTTGCCGAATGTTTTGGGTACAATGTGGTCCAGTTTGGGTGCAACAATGCGTGTTGGATTTTGTCAAGGTTAAAAGTTAGAGTGGCTTCTTGTGTTACTTTTGATATCTTTTCTATCAATTCATTTAGAGCTACTATTGGGTCCAATGAGGCCTATGATGCCAATTGACTTAAACTTCCAGAGTGCTCTCATTCCTACTAGTTACCATTCTCAGGTTCAACTACAACACAACTGACCTTGACATCAAGTTCAAAATTTAGCTCATTGGAAGTTAGACCTAATGACAAGACCATAAGAGAGAAGCCCATTGATGTCATTGCTCATCAACCTTTACTATAGGATCATCGTCTAACACTTGATGTGGCATTTCAATCACACGCTGTATGACTCAATCAAATGTTGACAACATTGATTGTGTTAAATAGGGAAGAGCTAGGATGTCTAGTAAGGGTTTATTGGCTTTCTCAGTTGTTTTGGCAGTTAGGGCCTTATTTAGCTGCATTTGGAACCTCAAAAATATGTGATTCATGGTGTGGTTCAAGTTGATATGCATGTCAGACCTTAAGTCGTGGGATGGGAGGCTGGAAACTTTTATTGGAAACTGTGAATACCATTGATGGGTACCTTTTATTGATGGAGATATGAGTTTCTTTGAGGGAGAACTAAGAAAGACACAATTTAGTATAACCTGCAAAGCAATGCAATATCATGAAAATCTATCTTTTTTTATTTTATTTTTATTTATTTTTATTCTGGCGATTTTGGTCCAGAATTGCGTTTCTGAGATGAGAAACACGTTTCTGGGAACGTTTTTGAACAGAAACGCGATTCTGGGCAACTATGCTACTACACAATGCCAAAAATACTTTGTAGCTTTTGCAAGTTGGCCAAGGTGACTTCTCAAGGGGTTAAGCTCTTACCAATTCACCTTACATGCCGTAATGTTGTTGATGATCATATTGTACCTTATCTATAGTTTTTGTGAAAAGTTTTTATCAGTCTAATAGAAAAAATGTGTTCTCTAACCTGGTTGCACTGGTGAGAATTTTTGACAGTGATGATCTACAGCTGATGGTTTGGGATTCAACCGTTGATCCTTCAGAGTGGACAGGAAATGGAGGTGGTCCATGGTAAGTTGCAGTTACTGATTGCAGCAGATTTTGAAAGCTTTTCTAAGGGGAAATTTACATATAAGAAATGTTAGCATAGGTGGTCTGGGATGTATTTTAGAAGGTGTACCTGAAATACCTTTTATCTTAACATCTGATTGCCATTAGTCAACTAATAACAACAGTATAGAGTGTAAGAATACTAGATAATAGTCCAATGTTCGCAAATTAAGAGATTCAGAGGAAACATGTGATTTCATCTTACTAGCCATCATATTTTTGCATGGCTGGAAATGTCAAAAGGAAATAAGATGTTTTGAGAGATTGATAAAACAAGCCTGTTTATCTTTCTGAATCTAAAGAATAGTTGGCTACTAGGTTCTTTGTCATGCACTTTTCGATTCTGATGCAGGAAGCATCTATGCACCATATCTGGGCATCACGAGCGAACGATATTCTCTGTTCATTGGTCCAGGTTAGTTTTGCTCTCAACTATGCACTTGAATTGTTGGTGGTTGTCACGGTGCTTTCAAACATATGCAGAGATGTAAACTAGTGCCTGTCACCTGAAAGGAAATGCCCCTGAGATTATGTTTCATAAATAATCCTCCCAATCATAAACTGTTGATTTTTTGTTTCCTTTATTGTGAGAGGTGTTTCTACAGTATGGGTTTATGTTTCAATGGTGTGAATAGAGAACTATTATGGTACACAAGATACTGACTGAAAGATGGGGTGCAAGGTGCAAAAGCATATTCTCAGGAATGGGTGCACAGTTTTCAGCATATTGAATGCTCCATTGTTGACCTAAGGAATTTCCGGCGCCCTCTAGACCAATTCTCAGCTCACTTGTACATCTGAGAAAAGTTCTGAAGCAGGGACAGCACTTTTGGAAAGGGAGGTCCAGCGCACTTTCTACAACCAGTTTTGCGCATTGTAGCTGCTAGCATCATTGACCATTTTCCAATGGGATTTCAGCATTTACTAGCAACTTTTTGGGGTGCATTCTGAAACTGATTTTCAGTGCATTCCCTCAGTTCTGACCAGTGCACTTCTTGATATCATAAATGCTCAGTTTCAGATTTCTATTTGGGCAGCTAGTTTTGGAGCATTCAATTCTCTCAGTATCGGTTTCTTTCCACAGAGTCTCCTGCTACTTTCTGTCAGAAAAACCAGTGCTCTTTCAACCTGATTTTCAGAGTCTAAAATCTGATTTTTCGCTTGGTTCTGCATGCATTTTTGCCTTAATATTGCCGACGTGCAACTCAGCGATCGTTACATGCAAGTTTCAGTGGAAGGAGCCTTTTTTTTCCAATGATGATTCAGTGGGCATGCAGAAGGCCAAACAACCTAGTTCTAAGCAGCTTTCTCAGACGACTTCCCATTCAAGAAGATAGTTTTTAAACCAAAGAAATTTGATAAGGCTAATCAAATTGAAGGTCCTCAAAAATGCCCAGCAGTAATTCAGCCGCTAAAAACAAAAGATTATGAAAAAGCTCAAGAAGAATGGTTGTGTTTTGTTTGTATGGGTAAAGGACACACAGTTAGGCAGTGCCCTAAAGGATCATTCAGTAAAAAAAAAAGATAATAAGCAAGTACACCTAGTTCAGACCATTAGTTTCCCCACTGATTCGGCAATTATTAAAATAGAGTTGTTTCATGAAGATCATGAGCACTATTGCCAATTGACCTCTGCAATGCTAGGGAGACCCTCCAGTTTTGGGCCTCACGACCTAGTATGTATGCATGGGAAAGTTGGCAATCATTAGTTAGAGTAATGGTGGATGATGGAGCAACCCATAACTTCATCAATGCTAGGGAGACCATCCAGTTTTGGGCCTCATGACCTAGTATGTATGCATGGGAAAGTTGGCAATCATTAGTTAGAGTAATGGTGGATGATGGAGCAACCCATAACTTCATCAAGTACTTATTATTGAATTAGTGGGACTCAGTTTGACTTATATATCTCTGGAGAGGTCTGTCATTTTTAAAAGAAAGACCATATAGATGTTTGAGATGGGTCCTTTGAGCACCTGGATTATCAAGTGGTAAGTGTTCAAGTTGCATATGTCTGATTAATTTTATGGGGTGACAACCTGCTGCACCACATGCAATCAATCAAAGATGATGAGACATAGACACATAGCAACCAAAGGACAATTGCTTTGTATCAACTGAATAGTAATTGGTAAGTACTAAATGTTATGTCTCTGGCTCTCATGCTAGTGAGCAGCAGCTTTGTTTGGTTAACGTTTTGTCTACCAATCACCATGTTCTTGAAGAGCGCCAGTTTTTTTAGGCCTGAATCCACCCAACCACTGCATTGTAAGGCATATCTTGTTGGGAAACAGTTCGGAGTTAATGGTCCAACACTTTGTAGGTGGAGTCCCTAAAGTTAAATAATGCACCTCTCCTTTGCTACGTTGTGTACTATCCTAAGGTCTGAGATTATAAAGGTTACTTTATCTTCACGTTTTTTTCATTTTGAAGTCTTCACTTGATTGGCCTGTCCCAGATGTTATTATTTTGGAAGGAACATGACTTAATGACTGCTGCAGAAAGCAATTGCCATTCTCCTACAGTGCACACATAAGATTTTTGTCCATGGTGATCTTAGCACCTGTCTGATCTTTGCGGCTCTTTTAGTCACTATGGAGGACAATTTAATGTTGAATGTCTTGTTGTAAGTCCAAAAGAGAGAGGTGACTTTGAACAATGATGGGATTGAAACGTGGGTGCATTGTATTAGTTTAGCCTTTTTGATGATCTGTTTTAATTGTTCTGTCGATGTAAGAATCATTAAAGTATTCATGCCCAGTATTTGATCGTTCACAGGACAAATGGATTGATTGCAACTGGTTCAGCTGATGACTGCATTCGTATTTTTGCTGAAGATCCAACAAATGTAGCTTCTTCAGTAAGTTGATCTGAGCTGATTCTACTATATTTTTCGTTACATTTCTGATGTCCTTTCCGTTATTTATCTGAAGGTCCTTTAGGTTTGCCTTGTGATTTGCTTAAGCCTGGAAAAAATGAGATCAGATTATGATGAGCTTAGGAAGTTATGTTCGACCAAGTGATTACAGAAACATGAGAAAATAGAGTCAATGCAAAATTCTGTCTTTGTTGATCTAGTTTTCTGGTGTTTCAGAGAAAGTAAGGCTTAAGCAAATTTTTATTTTAATGCGACAATAAGCAGACTGTTCCATGCAACTAGCTAAAGGTGATACATGGAACATGTCTGGCCCCTCTATGCCGTGTTTATGCATTACTTATGTGATCTGTTGTGTGTATGATATTCTATCATAGTATCACAGTCGTTGACTTTATGTTGCCATGCTCCATTGTGCATGTGATTCTGTTGATCGCTGGCTTAAGGTTTAGGATGCTTGTCAGGGCTTGTGACAATCTTCTACCACAAGTGATGGATGATACCTTGGCTTACTTTGAATTCAACTGCTGCCTATGGAATAATTCTTCATTGAAATAGAGAACATGTTTTGGCGGCTTTTTTAAAGAAAAAGAATGCCGAATGTTTCTCATGCTAAATAAACCACCAAGAAGATTGAATCGAGTAAAGGTAAACATTGTTCACTCTGTAACTACAGTTAGCAGATGCTATGAGCAGTGTAAGTATCAGTGTCTGACACTGTCCATGTGGCTGGAACTTGATGGGATACTGAACAGGACTGCAAGAAGCAGCACATGTAAAGAGGATCAAAGGAGCAGCTTTGTTTGATGCTCTCCTTGACTTCCTAGTTGTAGTTTAATTTTTCTTCATTTGATTCAATGCTGTAGTGTGGCATACCTTCTTCCATCATACCTGTTGTGCATATTTTCTACATGATCTGTAGTCATCATGCTAAATGCTTCAAAATCTTTGTCAAAGTTCCTGGATCAATCTACTTATTACATGTAAATAGAGGTTTTGATTAAAGATGAGCAATTTACTGGACTTCATTGGCTGGAAATGATAGTATTGTCTACTTTTGCAGCCGTGGCTAGACATGGAATTCCATATGCTTTTATGTCTTGCCTGTAGATCTTACTATTTTCTGGGGGTTTGTAATATTGTGCATGTCTGTTGCTGTTAGTTAGCTGCAGGTTGAAAGAGAACCTTGGGCATTATTTGATAGTTCCCTATTGCTTGAAGCTTGTCTAATGAAATTTTTTCAGATTTGTCTTTTATATGTAAGAGGCAGCTAATAGGTTGTCAGATGATGCTCCTGTAATGCCAGAATACTAAAGAGACGATGATAGCTGGTTGTGCGTAAAGGGAAGCCTTCTTTTAGCATTTGGAACCATGTAGGTCCATTGGTTGTTGGGAATGGGGCTGTAATTTTTATAGTCATGTCTTGATTCTCACCAAGTCAAGGTTTCGGTCAAATAAGTTTTTGTCCACATTGTCAATGTATAACCTCTTTGCAGCTAAGTTAGTGAAAAGGATTGTGAAGTCTTATCAGTACAAATTTCTTATCATATGATGGATTTTCTTTTACTTTGCCTAATGTTATAACATGTTATATAACATATTATATAGCATGTTAAAACATATATAACTTGTCTAGGTTGTGAGAATGCACTGCTTGCTACCTTTATTATGAGAGCTGTTTTTAGAGTTGCCACTGATTTCATTATAGTTCAAGCCAGGTTCAGTGCTTCTTTTCAGAGCAGCTTATAAGCAGGTGTTGCTTCCAGACCTTTTAGCTTCATATGTACTTGGGCCTGACTTTAATGGTTCTGTTTTCAGGTATCATTTTGCAAGGTCTTAGAAAAGCAGAAGGCTCATGAAGGTGACGTGAACTCTGTTCGATGGCATCCAAAGGTACGAGTTCTAGAGAATGAATTTCACATTCTGAAAGCATGTATATATCTATTAGTATGATTATGTATTTGGGTTCTAGAGTTGTACTTTCAAATTCGTTTATGCAAAACTCTGTGCTACAGCTCTCTATTTAATAAGATTGTACTTTCAATCACAGGATCCTAGACTTTTGGCTTCAGCAGGGGATGATGGGGTCATAAAAATCTGGGAATTTGAGCAAGACCTGTGAATTTATTAGATTAAGCAGAATTTGGTGCGTCTGTTTACTTCACACCCTTCTGACATGCACAAGTACTCATGATTTGGTGACACTGTTGACATCGCAAGAAGCAAGCTCCATTTTTCTGAATGATCATATGGAAGGCGACTATGATAATGCTATAGACAGTTTTTGTTTTGATAATGACTTATCAGTTGTTAGAAAAGGGTGACAGGGACGTAATCTGTTTGAACCCAAGCTTCTATTGCAGATATTATGCTGCACATTTCAGGCCCTCTGTAGATGAGTTTGCATACAACCAGTGGATTTTTTTTTCAAATGTTAGCTCATTTACTTTTGTTTGTTCATTGAGCCTTTTTCTACTGAGGAAGTGTTTTAAATGTTAGATGTATTACAGCCTGAATGGTTTCACGATAAAATCTGTAGCACTTGTGCAGGTTGCGCATATAAGGAATATATCAGCACGTAGGACCAGTGCAGCAGCCTGCTTGATGTATGTTCAACTAGCAGAAAGTGCAAGATTTTGTGCTGGTAATTCTTATCCAGAACTATGATCAAGACTCATTAGACACATTATACATAAAGCAAGTTTCAAAGTATTTTCTGTGATGCGCATTCATTTTGTGCAAATGATCTCTGTAGCATGAAGTTAGTGGTCTTTGCAAATCGGATGATACCTGCAGGTTAAAGTGTAGAAATTGTTTGAGCTGATCTACTGTGAAGCTGCTATAGCTGCTTGAAATTTTAGTTTTCAGGAATAGACAGCCCTATTTGCAAGTTTCCCATATATTGTTGAGCATTTAAGCTGCGAAGTTGTGTGAGACCTTCCTGTAAAGTACTTGAGGGATCTACTTTTGAAGCTGAGACATGAAACTAGTCTGTTCGAAGATTTGTGTTTCAAGTTTCTTCCTTGGATACATGAGCAATTCTTTTCGAATGACCTTTTTTGTTTTTGCTGCCTAAAAGCATGCTAGCAAGGGTATTGACATTGCTAATTGAACCAATAACAATTGTGTTGTTAGAGCTTTTCTTGGTCACCCAACTCATATTGCACAATTTGCTTGCATTGGGGGGGAAAGTCCTAACAGACATGCTTTGATCGTCATGTTTTGTTATACCTGTTTATTGGAAGAGGCTACAAAGTATTCAAGATGTTGAAGCCGTTAATGTGCAGTCAAGGTTGGTGTGCATTCTATCATTCTCAATGATGTAAACAAGCCATACCTTGAAACAACACAATCACATAGTTAAACATTGGCCAACATTTAAAGAGCAGTAAATCCAGTGTGGTGTATCAAGTTGCTGCATGTGTTGATATGCATATGAGCTTCCACTTATAAGTGGCGGTGGTGGAACAAGTGTTGAGCGCATGTTTGTACACGTGGCTAAGAGTTTGTCCAAAAGCCATGCGTAAATCTTTTAATTGCTATCTTACAGTTTCTCCAAGAACAGCTTGGTTGTCACACATTCATCAGCACTTTGAAGTCAATACCTTTCAAATGGCATGCACATTAATCATTAAGAAATACGAGTAACTTTGGTTTATATGATAATAGAAAGCACAGCACATTAGGTTTTGATATGCTTTGGTAGCTGAGAAGACCATGCTACCAAAGTAAAATGACTGAACTCTGCAGGGACCTGGATGTATACTTTCAAGTTGGGTTTAAGGTCCTATGCTGTACCAACCAGATTATTCACCAGATATTGCCTTTCTCATTCTTTTCAATCATGTCATTTCCTTGATGTGCCTGACTAGAATCCATCTCCAACATGTCGAGGTAATGAAAGGAATCACCAACACAAGCCACATTTCGAGGACCATTTTTATTGATGTATGCAATTGAGTCTGGATACTTTCAGACTCACGTCTGGAAATTATGAGATGAGGTCCTGAGAAGAGGAGCTCCACTGGTGAACATGCTAATGGCCGGAAGATCAAAGAGTGATCTAAGCATGGAATTTTAATGTCTATTGCACCTCCTGGTTTTGGAGATCTTTATATTTTCGAGAGCTTTTTGAGAGTGAGATTGCAAGATGGAATCTTAACTATCTGTCGAAATACTTCAAAACTTGCAAGAAGCAAATTGGTGCTAGTTTCATAGAGCTCTTACCATCGCTCCCTATTGTGGCTGTGAATTTAGTGGGGCACATATATGGAATTTTCCTGAAAAGCTTTGAGTAAAATTTTGATAACAAAATGTTCTTGCAAGTGCGAAGATTGTGTTTCAAGAAACGACAAGCTCATGCAGAGTCAGAGGTAAAGTCATGAACGCAAGCGGAAGTCAAAAAACGACAAGCTCATGCAGAGTCAGAGGTAAAGTCATGAACGCAAGCGGAAGTCAACATTCTGAGGGCTGTGAGCAAGCCGTAAGTGCAAGCTATAGTTTGAATGCTTTTAAAAGCATCATTTCAACTGCAATTGTGTTTAAAAGAATGGTACAACTGAAGATGGCGGGGAATTATGATAGTAATTGCTGAAAGAACTCACAATTGAGCGCCTAGTCAAGTTCCTCCTATAACCAAGTGAATGCATTCTAGCTTTGAATGATGGCCATTCCACCTTTTGTTGGAGTAAGCTAATTGTTCACTGTATCTCATTATTCACTCCACTGTGGGCAATGTTTTCTTTGTGGTCCTTTGCTTTTGTTGAAGTATTAAGGCATACCTACAGTCCCAGTTATTCTTAAGATTTTGTCTTGTGTGTGTGAAGGCGTCTACACATGAGAGTTTCTTCATGCATGACTGCTCTCAAACTGCAGACTTGCTCTATTTCACAATGTGTCAGCAATTACTTCATTACGAAATATGGCTAGTCGTGCCACTTGATTCCAAATGTGTGCTACACACTGATACATTTAAGGATGGACAGTGTACAAGTCCAATTTAAGGCTCTCTGGTGGGTCTGTCTATAGGAATTTATGAGAAAATTCAGAGATATAAACTTCTAGCTATGGAAGTGGTGCATCCAATCAATTATGGTAGGGAGATAGCATAGGGAATAAAACTCCCAGCTGTGATTTAAGTGAAGAAGTGATGAAAAGCTAAAATCTGTTTCGAGTTTCTTCGACTCGACTCCCTGACATAGGAGGACGGCAAAAGGAACAAAAAAAAGCCATGGAATGAATTTGAGAATCCTGTCAACTGGTTCTCTCATTAGGCAAGTACTGAATTGTGAGGTGTCATTCAGGAGACCAGGTGATGAAACATATAGAGTAGATGTATCTATTGGTCCTCTAATGCAATTGGCTCTGTTGTAAGAAGAGGAGTCCTTCACCACTTGTTAATCTCTTAGATTCATCTGAAGAGTTTTTTTCCTTCAAGGATACTCCAACAAGGGACTAGAAGAAAGTCTCCTAACTGTTCATTGTTCATGGCAAAGTGCTACATAAGATGGAAGAATCAAGCTATAGTAGGGACCAAATCACTTTAAAATCAAGAATGGAGCTGTGTCATCCAAGGTCGATTAAAATTAGACCAGAGTCACATGTCAATGCAAGAAATTGTGACCTACACAAGTGTAGGAATTGGTTTGTAGATGACAAGAAGAAAGAAGCAACTAATCAGGCAAAAAGTTTCTACTTTCAATTTCAATTCAATTTGAACTACAGAAAAAAGCAATGACACGTAACGATTTAAAGTTCATGGAACCACTTAGCATATGACTCCATTTAAAGATTGGGCCAACAGATGATCAAGAGCTAGACAAGCTGAAGGCCATTAAGAATAATCAATTACTTCAAAGACTGGGAGCATATCTTGTTTCCATTAATAAGTTAATGACACAAAAGCTATTACCATAGAGTTGACTATGTTGCAAAGAGTCAGCTATATTTAGTAGAATCTTAGATGTTGGCACAATTATCAGATTTGACAAATAGAATTGCATGATTAGGAAGATGCAAAGGTAGTTACAATTGGGTGTTGAATGTGATCAAAAAAATTTAAAATTAATCTAGATGTTTCCATAACTATGTCTAGAAAAGAATATAAGGATCAAGCCTAGTCATAGAATTTAAAATATGGCAATTTAAAATTCATAAAAGTTAAGAATAGGAAAGATACGATTCTTTGCATTGGTGTTGATTCTACCAAATAAAGTGCTTATAAGAGCTATGTGAAGGAAAAAAAATAAGGCAATCATTCCGAGGACTTAATTCTTAATAATCACAACTCCTCAAGGCTTATTTAGACTTGTGGTCTAATGTCAATGGGCACCACTAGAGAGAGAAGAGTGTATAATCACTTTAATATAAAATTCTTGTAAAAACATGTTCTCATACAATGACTAAAAAATCAAAAAGCATTGGGATATTAAAAAATAAGAGGCAATGTGATTTAACAACCACATTTACATATCAAAAGATCTAGAATAGATAAAAGAGGATACCTATAAGGAGAAATAATTCTTTTGCAAGTCAAAATATGCTGAGCTGAAGAAAAAAATCCTTGAAATTGTAGATAAATATAGAACTTAAGCTTGTGGAAATGACAAGACGAATGACTTCAACTACTATTTTAGGGTAAGGAATTTTGAGTAGAAAATCTAATGACAACAACATAGGTCATCATCTTGTAAGAGCATTCTCAAATAATACCAATGAGGAAATTTGTGTAATAAGTAGCACATTATGTTACACTATTGTCTTTGATATTTTTATATAGCTTGAAAAGAGGTAACTAGTTTTCAAAAGTTTAGAATGTATAGATGTAAAAGGTTATAGAATGCGGACGTGTCAAGAATTATATGGTGCAATGATGCTTGTAGTATGAGAAATAGAAGTCAATATTAACAGAAGGATAGGAAGAAATACCTTTTGAAAAAGAAGAAACTAATCAATTAAAGGACAAAATTTGAAAGAAATGATCTTAGCAAGAAAATTTAGAGCCAAAGAGATATGAAATAGACAAGGAAACCATCATAAAGGGTTTTTGAACTAGGATACATCACATAATTAAAGAACCATATATCATTGAGCGAGCATTCAAAGATACAAAGAGATAAGTGACTTACATTAGAGAAAATGGAATCCATAGCTAAGAATAGAATCTGGACATACACTCAAGTGCAAGTAAGTGATCAAACTAAAATATGATTAATATAGCTGAGTTTTAAGTCGTAAAACCAGAAGTGTGGAAAAGGAATAACTATGTTTGAGAATTTTGCACCTATAGTGAGATTAACCTCATCTTAGCTATAGTTGATATAAGAATCAATACTTATTATGTGATTTGGAAGATGAACTATACATCTCAAAATCAAAGGCAACGAATGTCAATATACTTGTTACATAATGCACTTTAGGGACATTACGTGAATTTAAACTTAAAAAGGGCCTTTCCAAAATATGTTTTTAACTTTGGCTTTTACATGGACCAATAGAAAGACTTGAAAATGAAATCTTCGTAATGTAGCTCATTGGGAATAGCAAATTGATTTATAATTTAATTTTCTAAATTGCTGCCGAGTAGCTCTCATGCATATCATTGGTTGGCTTGTGTTGTCCGTAGAGTCCAATGCTCCCCAGTATTATTCTTGTCAAAGCATAATAGTTGAAGTCATAGGTTATACACGACCACATTGGTTTAGGCATTGTGATCATAGTAATCTATCATCGTGTGAATGAATTAAATGCATTATCAAGGAGAGAGAGAGAGAGAGAGAGAGAGAGAGAGAGAGAGAGAGAGAGAGAGAGAGAGAGAGAGAGAGAGAGAGAGAGAGAGAGAGAGAGAGAGAGAGAGTTGTGAAATTGTAAAACTCATCTATCTTGAGGTTTGGGAGTCCTCTATCAAAACCACTCATTGTAAAATTTAGAAGTGGATTAGCTCGTGATAGTGTAGGCTACTTACACTTGTGGCTTGATGGTAGAGGTCTAGTGACATAGCACCTCTTGATTTCATTTGTCAATTTGGACCATCATATTGTAAGATGCACCAAGATGGTCCAATCATTGTAAGAGGTGGCATGTAGGTGGTCCAATGAAAGTAAGAGGTGATGTTAGAGAGGTCCAATCATTGCACTCCATTACCACTCTTCATGGATCTCGAGCTACTATGAGGATGAGTGAGATTGAGTCCACACTTAGTTTTTTGAAGAGAGATTTGGATGTAGCATGCTCCAACACTCAGAATAATTTTCACATTCTCTCTCTACTCGAGAGCCTGATGTAGCATTCTCTCTCTTCCCGAGAGCAAGCCAATTTTATGCCTAGTTTTTTTCATCCAAAGTTGCCTCTCATTATGTGTGATGAATGGTTTGTGATATTGGATAGTATGATTAAAATTTTGAGAAAAAATGGATTTACAAATATGGAGAAGCTTGTTATCCAACAAACTTGTGTGGAATTTGTTGATGTTATGTCAAAAGCATGGGGCCAGATCACGTCACACATTACATGGTCAGATGTTTTAAATTAACTTTATTTTCTATCGTCAGTTATTTCAATTTTTCTTTTCTAATGCTATATTTCTCTACTATGCAGCACATACTCATAGATCACACAACATTATTTGCCAATACATATGCGAGCATGAGTATCTGGTCATCACAAGGAAAGGAGAAATCATATTGGCAAGCACGAGCAACATTCCATCGAAACACTCAACATGGAGAAACAAATGAAAAAAGAAGCTACATTTTTCAATTGTTTTGATGGTTCTATAAAAGAGTTCAAATTAGACAGATCACCAAATGTTTAGATTATGACATTGTTCATAAAAGCTTGCAAATTCATAGAGCAAAAGAGAATCCATGTCTCAGAATAGCCACAACAACAATAAAAAAAACTCTATTGACTGTATAAATTGAGAATACAAAGTTTTCATTCATTGTCATCATATTTTCCAATTGTTGTATTATCATGGAGAAACTCTCTTACTTGAGTATGCATCTAAGAGATGTGCATTGTCCTTGCTTCCACTAAGTTCTATATATACAGCCTACAATGAATAATGAGAGCTCCTTAAAGGAACATTCTCTTTTGAAAATCCTAAAATATTTAAAACATGATTTCTTTTAACAAAAATGATCTTATTTGCCCAAACAAATCTATGGCCTCCTAAATAATAAGACAAGGCCTTCACAACCACTATAAGTGTCTCTCCAATTGGACTGAACTTAGAATGAGCAATACAAATCTCATTCTTCTTAAAATGCCTCCTCGGCAGACAACAAAATCATCTAAAACAAGCACTCTTCCTTGAAAATAGCTGCACCATAAAGAGGGAAACCCAAGGTCTCCATGCCTCATAATGACCATGAAAATCAAGATCACAATATAGGCAAAAGTGTTGATTATCAAGATTTTGCATTCTAGCTTGACTAGTCCACAACCTATGAACTTTTTGCATGATAAATCTAATCTTGTAATCAAAGGCTATATTGATATTATTGAGGCTACATACTTGCTCAAGGATGTAAGTGTCCTTTTTAGATGACTCACTTAATCTCATGAGAAGTTTACTAATTGCCTCACAAAATGAAAAAACATGAATTTTCACACTATGAATGACTATCTCATTCTTGCTCTTACAAGATCCAAGAGCATACATTTGATGGCACAACCACTTGCTTTCTACATGATTTAGAACCAGATCTAAGCCATTATTGACATGAAATATTTCCATACAAGAGGCACCATACAAAATTAGCATTGCCTCACTTGAAATTTGAGAAGTAGAAATCTCATCAAAGCAAGATGGTACATCACATGATAGAAGAGAAGCAAAAGTGGATGTGTTGGAGTAGATACCACTTGAAAATTGCCCCTCTTTCCCATGAGTTGTGAGCCACATAGACTCGGCCTTGCCTCTTGAAAATCTCCTTGACACCATAAGTTGGGATGACTCCTCCTCAAGCCTTGGTCTTTCTCCATCATGCACTTGGATTGTTGGTAGACATGAGGATCTCACCATCATCCTCTTGATAGAGATGACATTTTCCTTACTTACATGCAAGGGAATATGGACAAAACATATGGTAAATATTCCCAAAGTATCAACTATTGCAATCTTCCTATCAAGCACCATTGATAAGAGATACATCCAATTGAAGTCTTTAATGAAAGAGACACGTGTGAAAGCACCATCTTTGCTTCTACTTTATGAACCAAGATCATCCAAATGAACAGTTATATGTTATAAATTTTTTAATTTTTGCACATGTAATGCCTAATTACATGTAAAGGCCTATTTGCACTTTGGAAATTCCTTGCATTAAACAGAATGCTTTAGGGTGACACAGTAGCTGTTCCCAACCAACTCCTTAACGGTTGGTGAGCGACAATTAGGCCTTGTGTGCGTCTCTATAGGAGAGTGACACCGGCTCATTAGTACCCACGTACTTAGATTCTCATGGAGGGTGGCAAATACTTCCAAAATTTTCCTACATTCTAGGAGCTTGATTTGGAGCTTATGTACATCAAATGAGTATACTCTAAACATGATTTAGTTTCTATCTAATCTTCGTCTAACTATCTACATGTGGCCTAAACGCATGGTCATCCAATATGATGCCAAGTGACCAAAATCTATGGGCTAGAATTTTGACTGTTTTTTCATAGGTCCTAGATTCTAGGTAATTTGACCAAATGAGCAATCTAGCACATATGACTTGGATCTAACTAGGCTAGGCCTATGCTTCACATGTGGGAACAGGCTCCACTTGTGTGGGATCAAGCTATTAACAAAAGTACATGGTTTATCAGCTAGTATTTGCAATTTTTCGCAGGCTTCAAATCTTTGATTGCATCCACATATGCATATATCTATCTACTTACCTCACACATGGATTCTTACACCCATCGATCGATTTATCCATCTATCAATCGAATATTTCTATATTTCATCCATTCACCTAACTAGTGATTTACATACACATTTACGTATCCACCAATATCTACATGCATCCACGACTCCTCCATTTATCAATTTATCCACAAGTCCATCGATGACGCAATTTTAAATTCTTAACATTTTTTTTTTGTTTTCTATTCATTGTGAGTGTCGTATTTTGGTTGTGAGATTCTTTGTGCAATCTTTGTGGGACTGAATGCATCTTGTTTTGTAGTTTGGAAAATGCAGTCATTGCTCATTGCCATGTGAAGAATTAAAAAGCAAGGAAATTCAAAGAAATTGACACATTCAATGTGCATTGCATCACA
Organism: Diphasiastrum complanatum; assembly: GCA_029204225.1. Lineage (NCBI taxonomy): Eukaryota > Viridiplantae > Streptophyta > Lycopodiopsida > Lycopodiales > Lycopodiaceae > Diphasiastrum > Diphasiastrum complanatum. The sequence goes on from CM055109.1 coordinate 46,324,384, forward strand.
TGTAATGAACAGAATAAAACGATGTAGTAAACTAGACAACATAAGGACATATGCATTAAACTTATAATATAGAGCAAATAACCAAGTGATAGGGTGCATAGCTACTTGGAAATTACTAGCTCTAGTTGGTAGTTCCTTTTCCCTAAGGGCCTCCGTAATAGTATAACTAGAGTATATCACAAACACAGTTCATTAATTCTGTCACTCTGAGCCCTTTGTAAGAGGCTCGACTACATTAAATTGGAGGGGATCTTCCCATGTCATGCATCATTTACTATCTACTTTTGGTTATGTGATGCTATATGCTTGATAATATTGTTAGCTTGGTATTGGGCACAATTTCTTTATTTCAAATTTCTTTTGTCATGGTGAGAAGATTCTAACTTTTCATTTGGCTCACTTTTTTTCTACAAAGACCATGTTCTCATTGCATTTGAATCATTCATTGGTCATTCAATGTTTTAATCAAACGGGGTTGGCTCAGTTGGTTAGCTTGGCATCCAAAGTTTCTTTGGCCCCAGGTTCAAGCCCCCCTTGGAAACCAAGATGCATTCAATGTTTTAGTTTTACTGAAAGCTCTATATCTTCTAAAGTCAACTTTCATTTAAACATCACAAATGTTCACTTGGATCACTAGAACTAGAGTAATCAATCTTTTCAATTTTCTAAAGTTTATGGAATTTCAATTTGTTTCTATTTTATTGTGTTAATGTTAAGTTCTTTGGATCACCGATATTTTGGTAGCTATAGACTTCTACTTTACTCACAGTCCATCAATCTATTCTTGAAATTTAAGTTATTGTGGGACTACTTTTCAAGCCATATTTACACTCCTTTTTTTTGTTAGCATTTGGATCTTTTGTTGAATATTTATACACTGATCTTCCTATTGTGTTTTGCTCCTACCACGCTCGCTCTACACATCGCGCTCTGGATATGTAAAAGTTTCAATTCTATAATTCTAGTATTTTCAAGTTCTTAGCCAAATGTCTTTTTGTTTTTTGAAAATTTTATTGGCTCTTCAAAATTCAATTCGATCATAGTTTTTGCTATAGTAGGGAGCATTTACTCCAATTTATACTCCTAATTGCAATCTATAGAAGTTGACCTACCAAGTTTTCACTTTTCACTAGTTTTTCAAAAGTGGTGTTGTTGTCTATCTCAAAAACCTTTTGCATTACTAAAGTTTTGATAGTCAAACACTTTATTGCACTTTATAGCAAGTCCTCTTAACATCTAGATGCTAGAAAAATTGATAGCCTATTTTTAGGATTTTCTAGTATCAAATGTCATTCTCTACAATAAACAAGCTTGGTAGCAGTACTATTTAAGTTATTATGGCTAAGTTAAACCATTGTAACAATTTCTATTCATGTTTGAACAAATCATGCATTTTCTTTCTTTTCATGAACAACATGTCATATTCAATGATCCTCATTGCTCCTCAGAGCAGTGAAACTTAAATTCTTACCAATTAGGATCCTGGTAAATTTCTAGCAACTGTCAGGCATGGGATTTTTGGATAGATGAAAACCATGGTGAGATCTAATTCGCCGTATGAAGTCACATAAATATAGTTAGCAGTATGAAGTCTCAAATTTGAAAATGAATTCGAGTCTCTCAAGCTTCAAATATGATTGTGTTCTAACATACTTAAGGCTATGCATGTGGTTATGCAACATACATTGTTAGTAAACTCTAGTCCAGCACTTCACTGAACTTCAAAATAATCACATTATCATGCCATTTCAATGTTTGCTCACATTATGTCTACTGATCAGAAATGTCATTGAGGTGGTTATGCTTGCAATAACGTGTATAACAGCTCCTATAATCTTTTGGTAGTACTCATCACTCGCCAGTGAGATTTTATGACTGAACCTTTTAAGTTAAATACTTCCACTGTGGTGTTAAAAAAAACATGGTTATGAAAATGCTAGCCATGCTTATAATAAATGGCTGATTAGTTGCTTTTTTTTATATTCTTGAGTTGAGAGACTTCTAATAACAAGCTATTTTAGACCATCTTGCAAATGTTGCAAAAACTTCATAAATGGTGGCAAAGAACCCCTTAAAACATTTATCTCTGTAAATGATACCATAATGATGTATTCTAGAAAGTTGTTTGTTACACTACAAAGAAATATATACAAATGTCACAAAGACATGAAGCTTTATCAGAAATTCATCTCAATGAAAGGAATAAATTACATGAAGTATGCTTTCTTCTTGAAAAGATCTATCTTGAATATACTTTCCACTATTTTTGTTGATGGATAGTTTACCTTGGATACCCCTAATAGAACATAAGACATGACAAACTTTGCTGACTGCAGAACTGCCTCATTGCAAATCACAAGATTCTTAACAACAGCTTTGGTGCATCCATGAGAATTTATTCTTGTGCAGCTATAAAGCATGACCATTGTGAAGATAAGAAAAGAGAAACAGGAGAAGGCTGGTTAAATCATTTCCGATGGCAAATGCACATGTGTGCAACTTCTATTTATTCATAACAAAGTTAATAGTGGCCTCAGACACCGAAGCACGTGTTTTCAATTATGACTATGGTACCAAACTGTACAAATCCGTGGGAAGATATTTTTCCTTACTGTACATGGAAGCCTTTAGACAAGCCTAGATGGCTTGGACTGCTTTTTGAAACATGTGGATGGCTTGCAAGCAGCAGCTTATTTTCCTCAAAATCACATCAATATCATGCATGCTTCAGACTCGCAATTTCTTGCATGAGGAGCACAAGCCATTCTAGAATGATAAAGTCACCTCTATCTCACAAGCAAGAACTTGCTGGTGGTTGCATAACATAATAGGTACACTGATTTGTTGAAGACCTCCAACTGCAGCAACTGTATTTCAAGCCTACGAAGGCGACATCAGCAATATTTCAGGAAAGTTCAAATCCAGCATTGGATCGTATTGCGTATCTTAATTTTTCTCGAAGAGTATTTATGCGCCTGTAAGTTGGTAACTGTTTCACATAATTACAGCACCGAAAATTACTTTACAACAAAATAACTTAATGACACGTCTGGCTCAAACATTAAGTAGCCACGAAAAAGTACTAAGCAAGGAACTTCTCAAGTCAAAAGGCTAATGATCATGTACTTACCTAAACTTTTGAGTAAAAACCTTCAATGTATCTAATTCTTTGAAACTTGACGACCTTTAAGGTGTTTTAGCAAGCTGAAGTTAGAAGCTACATATGCACTACAACCTCTCAGAAAATTGTGTTCTCTGATGACCCAAAATTCAAATATCAGTTATTTTCTAAAGAGATTAATTTCTTAATCTTGCTAACCTTTAAGATATTGTAACAAGTTGATGCAGATGGAAGACGATCGACATCTTGACCAGCTATGAAAGTCCAAATTGGAGTGTCACAAGGTACCTGAAAATATTGACATTACAGAAACATTGGATGTGGAAATTACTACATTGGTTGACCTACTTATAGTAGTTCTCACAAAGAACAAATTAGGAAGTTGTCGCAATCAAAAACTAGCAAAACTAGCTCTATCATTTCATGTAAATGAAGGCCCTTTTAAAGCTGTCAGACACACAAAAGAGCTGAAGTTAGTAGTTGAGCTCAAAGAGATTGACATTTATTGTGATTTTCTGGAAACTTGATTTAGATACCATCAGCTGAAACTAGTTAACAAAACTTACAAAGTTTCTGATTTGGTAGACACACAACAAGGGGCAAGAAACCTCTCCAATACAATCTATGCTAGGATAGGAAAAGAGATTTGCCAGATTCAAAGTAGAGGCCCCCCATCTCCTGTTGATAATGTATGAAAAGTAAGGAGTGGGCTCATCATAATGGTTACACAAATACTACCAAACACACTTGTAGAGATATAATGGTTACACAAATACTACTAAACACATTTGTAGAGATATAACACAAATACTACTAAACACATTTTGTAGAGCGTGCTGCCCAATCCTTTCCCACTCGGGGGCTTTATGGATGATTCTGTGTGTGAGCAAACAGTTGTAGTACGGGAATTGAGCCAGTGGGAGAAGTGATGTAAATAGATCATGGAAGCTAGATGCCATAAGTAGTGTCACTCTTCATGTTGGTTCATCGTTTTTGTTACAACATTGGTGCTTTGATGTTCATCCTTTCATGTGGTACTTTACTCTATGGCCAAGTTTGCAGGATTTGTCGACGACAATGGAAACTTTGAAGGACAGTACTACGCCTTCATGAGTGATGCATCTGCGATTGTTATTGGATCAAATCTTGGAACCTCTCCCGTAACTGTCTTCATTGAGTCATCTACAGGAATCAAGGAGGGTGGTAGAACAGGTATCAAGGAGGGTGGTAGAACAGGTATCAAAGCTTTGACAGCAGCATTTTACTTCTTTCTCGCACTTTTTTTTTACTCCTCTTTTGGCGTCCATCCCTTCCTGGGCTGTCGGTCCCGCTCTGATTGTTGTTGGAGTGCTTATGATGAAGTCAGTAATGGAAATTAATTGGGACAATATGAAAGAATGCATTCCTGCATTTGTCGCTATAATTCTCACGCCTTTGACTTACTCCATCGCCTTCTTGGGCTATCTGCATTGTGTGAGGTATTTCTATCTAAGCTCGAGGATAGCATGACCTATAGTCCTATACAGATCAGACAATGGGACATTCATATTTTTGCCTCTGATATGTTTTGAGGGACCACATATTCTATCATGTGAGGATCAAGGGCATGTCCTTCCCTTTCATCACCACCACATCTTGCATATGCGAGAGACTCACACCCATGTTACAATTCTGCTAAGGTACCTTGTATTCCTAATGCTGTTGATGCACCCAATGCTGCTTTGCTTTTGCTCCACCTATATGCATAGTTTCAATATGACCATTGGTTTCCTTTATCCAGAGGTCGAGATTTGCATTCTTTTCAGCATTATGCTCCATGCTCGTATTCCAGCAGTATTGGTGCATATGTTGATATAGCTTGATAGATCCCACCAGGTTTGATTTTCTCTATGTGTTTTGGGATACTATGGCTCCTTAAACATCCATGAGTCTGCTTCTATGATGTTACAACATGCAATGTTTGTTTGGGTGTATCCAACACATAATTGACATGCTTGGAAGGGATGATTTTCATGGTTTTCCTTTTTTGAATTCCTCATTGTACAACATTCTTGGTTCAGATGCCTGGCCTGGGATGTATTTGCTCATGTTCTTTTTGCTAGTGGTTGACACACTTGGTTTTTACGAGTAGCTTGGGACATTGGTAACTCTCCACCTCCATTGTTACCTATAACTATTTGGCATGCCAACTTGCTTGGGATCATTGTGGTGCCTTATCTTGTTTCCGGCATTGCCTTTGGCCTTTGCCTCTATTAGCAAATCTTATGTGTTCAATGCTCTTATTATGATGCCTGCTCTTGTTGGAGGAGATTCATTGCAGTGGTTTGCTACTTGGCAAGGCAGTCCTAGCCAATTATCGACTTTGCCATGTCTATTGGCCTCTTGTATAAACTTTTTGCAGTTTACTCTTGTGATGGTTACACATAAAGGAATGGCCTAATTGATTCTGCCATTGTTTTCCATTCGTTTATCAAACATTATAGCACAAGTGCGGTTTCCTTGAGGTCTTTCCTTTTGGATATCTGTTCCCATTACTACCAAGCATATATGGTCTCTTTGGATCATTTGGACTTTTTATTTGCTGGTTCCGGTGGTCTTCTACGGTTTCTATCATACTTTTCGGTCGCTGTCTTCGTTTATCATACTGGCTTTGGGCTGGACAACTCCTGGTGTTGCTCACCTTTATGGAGCAGCGCTATGGTATCCTCCTTTCTTTACTTTGTGCTTATGGGTGATTTTTTATTCCCTTTATGATTGCTATGGTCTATTGCCACTCTATCCACTGGTACGGTCTTCGAGTTCACATATGGAGCTTTCCATATCTGCACTTTTGTGGCTTGGATTCAGCATCGATCATATTCGACATATCATACCTCACTTGCTGTCCACAGTGCTGCTTTTTACTTGCTCACATTGGGGGCAATGGTTTTCATTGGGGGAAGAGTTGCGGACTATAGGGTCCATGGATACATGAACTATAGGACATATAATCATTTATATTCATTTGTTGGCCATGAGCCCTTTTGATTTATGTACATGCAATGTCATGCCCCCAAAAGCCTTCTTTATGCATTTATACTTATGATTGGCCAAGGGCCCAACTCTTACTATATGTGTTGAAGTGGGGGTCCTACTGGAAGGGCGCATTTCTCAGCTTACAGTTGGTATTGCTTGGGCTCTGTGGAAGAACTCTTGCCTTTGCTATTGCTTGTAGGGCTTTAGCCATTCATTTTATGTGATGCTGTTTGCCATTCTTCCTGGGAGATCATTAGACTGCTTTATGTAATGTTTGATTTATGCTTGATTGATGCGAAAATCTGTGATTCAATTCACAGCTTGGTGGAGGATTTTGCTTGATCTTTTTGAGTATTTTCGCTCAAAGTTTCGTGCCTGGCAAGAAGGTTTCTTGTGAATTTGGGAGAGTGGGTGTCCTTCCCCATCCTTAGGTCAAATGTGCTGGAAGAAGTTTCGTGCCTAGCAAGAAGCTTTCTTGTGAATTTGGGAGAGTGGGTGTGACTGGAAGTGCTGGAAGTCATGGGTAAAATGAGTTTGATGAATGGAAAATCTTGAGGAGGGGAAGGATGGCAGATGGTTTGGTTACTATGAAATTATGTGGCATACTGCCATTACAGCACATTGTCAGGGAAGCTAGGTGGTATGTGGCCTGCTTCTCGAAAAGTTGCAAGATCCTTTGTATGTGTGCTGGAGATAGATAGGTGGAGTTACAACTATAGAGGCAAGGCATTTTACATACCCTACCAGAGTGGGTGTGGCCCATTCCGAGCCATTCCGAGCCATTTTTGGTGTTTAATTTGGTAATGGGGGTCAAGATGGAGGTGCAAGGGGATGCGAATAAGAAGGGAGTAAGAGATAAGGCAGAGATACAAAAAAATTTCTAAGAAGGCAACCCTTTCTTTTAGATAATTGATCATCTGGTGCAAGGCTACCACAAACATAAGTGTTTAGGGTTTAGGGAGACAAAACACAATAAGATCATCCATAAAAATAAAATATGTTCAAATGGTTCTCTGAGTATCAATAGCTACTTGAAATGCTCTAGCTGATTGAGAGTTAGAGAGGGTCTTTTTGAAGTGGCAAACAGATAGGGGATTCTAATAAATACCCATAAGTCATAGAAACAGAAGTTTTTAGCTTAAAATTGGGTTGGCTATAGTTATAGACATATTATTAACAACTCTTCAGGCCTTGGGTTCTCATGCTATCATTTGAAATTGGACCACAGGTTTTGAACACTTCGGCCCTTCATTTTTTATTTGACATCATTAGAGATATTATTTGTCATTGCCCATTATTGGACTGGTAGGACTGGACCCTGACCCTAGTTTGGACCCCCAGACCCACAAAGAAGGCTCCACTCTGTGATTCTAATTGGCTGATTCTTTGAGAGTTTGGTTCTTAGATCATGGACTAGCTTCAGATCCATTTGGCATAACTTCAGCTTATACTTGTGAAGAATATCAGTTGGTTACTGTTCTATATCTGATTGATCTACACATTTTCAGTATGTGAAACCTTTGTCATGATGCAAACTATATTGTGCATTATTGTACACAGGCATTGAGAAATGTAGTGTAAGAGACATGCTAACAAATAACAATTTCAACAATTCTATGCAAATATCAAAATCTATAGATTCTTTTGTGAACTACATAACGGAAACACCATTGAGAGTACATTTGTTCATTCAAGGCTTGATTATCAACTGGAATAATGTTCAAGTTTGCAGAAAGAAAACAAACTCACTTTATGAATTGTGAAAGGAGGATTAAGGTGCTTGAAACCAAGCAAAGGAGCACGCGAGCAGCTGGTCACAAATTTGAGAAGGTCACATCGTTCCTTTGGTTCCAATCCTCGTACAACCTGCATTTCTTCAGGTTAGTTAGCTTGACCTGGTGACCTCGTACAATAATGAGAACACCGCCGTCTGCAAACAGGTTGTGTCATGTTTCAACCTGCATGATCAGTATTTGTGGGCATTCATTGCTCTGATAGGGTCTATAGCTGAATTAAACAGTGTGCCAATTTTGCTGTAAATAGGTTGAGATGTGTGGATGGATATTTTCCATCGGTGAAGAACAACCTATTCAGAAAGAACACAAGGGAACATCGATATGAAATTCACTGACATGCAAGTCTAGAACCAAAGGAGGTCAGTCAAGAAATCAGAGAAGTCATGAAGTAATGTAAGACTAGTAAATAGGGCATCCCTTTTATTTGATAGTCTAGGGATTACAATGGTACAACACCTGCTATATATTTAGATGTCCGATTGCCATAAGCAACTTGAAATTTCATGAAAGAGCCATTTCTAGGGCTAGATATCTAATTGCAAAATTTTTGCGATTACGAAAATGCATCTTCAGAGACGAAATACAGCTGGAGATTAATTGGAAGATACTCATGACTAGCAAGCCATGGAAGAATTTCAAGCTTACAGAATTTTCAATGGGGAAAGCTGGCTCTGCACATGAGTCACATCTGGCTGAAAAGAACCTATTAACTTTATTGAGAATTTCCAGGATGCCTTTGCCTAAAAGTGGGAAAAATATATAAACAACCCCCTTAATCTTCATTCAGAACTTCAGATCATTATGCAGAATTATCCCCGTTACTCTGCAACATTTCTTGTAGATATAGACTGGCCAACTGAATATTAGAGGACAAGCCAATCAAATCCTTATTGTAGGCTTTTGGCAGTTCTTTGTTATTGTGATGAGTTTCAGTCAAATTGCCAATATCATCACTAACGAGCTTCTGGTTTGCAAAATTTGGCAAGTCCTAGAGTTTTTCGAGCATGTATTCTACCTATACTAGATTTTATTCAATTGCTTTCTTGTTTTCAAATGTATGGCAGGATAATTGACACTGAGGTCATTACTTCATAGTTGCATAAAATTTCTGGCACATCACTTACACGGATGCTAAAATTCATTTATTGAAAACTTGAGCTTTGCCTCTTCAGAGCTAAGTTGCACATTCCGTTCCGGAACACGATCTGGGAAATCACATTAGGGTTTCCCGGATTGCAAATTTTTTTGTTTTTCTTTTTCAAACAGCTGCCAATATGGGTATCATGTGAAAAGATTTCAAAAGAGCAGTTCTGTTGGCATACAACTAGATGTGCATAAGTGGCCAAAAAGTAAAGGTTTTGGCAACATTCCCTAACTAAGGAACTAAATAAAGGTCGAGTGCAGCAATCTCTCCATGATGTAATGAAAGCTCACATCTTGCATTGAACCAAGCATGACTATACGTCGAATATCCTTGATATAAGAAGGGCCCTTAGCAAATTCATGTGGCATCATCGTACCACATGTTTTGTGGTAGTGTTATGCACAAACAATAGATTTAGCTCTTATTGGCCCATGACCCCTTTCACTGGCAACAAAAGTGGGTAATTTTATTCAGTGGGAAGTGATTATTGTTGGATTAGTCCTCTACTCTCCTAAATCCCATGTTAATCTAGTTCCATTCATATTGTTGCAGTTTTACACGCATTGTCACACAGTTTGCAAAAATACTCTAGTGTTGAAGATGGGTATCTACGCGACAGTCAAATTGTCGGAGAGGCAATCAAACTATCGAGCTAAGTCGGACTATCAAAGGAGTATCGTCTATCGACCATCGACAAATGCTCTCGACCACTTGATTCAACAAACTATCGAATCAAACAAATCTTTCAAAACAAATTCACAATTTCAATATGATTACAGCGGTTTCAAGCAGCACATGTTTGAACATAAATAATTCTCAAGCACAATCCTAATCTCATCTATTTAGGTTTTGCAGAGTATAGCAGCGTGCTATGTTCCCACATATATCAACTAATTGTAGGGAATAGAATTGCAATACTTGATCTTACAAAAGAATAAATTTTGACTTTTAAGAAGAATAAAAAAGTGAACTGTCAGCGTGAAGTTGTCTCAAATCCGCATTCACTACCAAATGTTGTAATGGCACAAGAAAAACTACAATTGCTTTAGGTCTTTAATTCGCTACAACCACAATCAGTTTATAGGATAGAAAATTTCTTGCTACTGGTTCTACAATATTCATAGTTTAAAGAAGTCTCACCTCCCAAAATAACTTAATAGTTCGACTGCTGTCTGTGAAGCCTCCTGTGTAACGGGTGTTTGCCCTTAAGTCATCCATGTCAAAATCACTTTCTCCACCTGACAACAACTACACTAGCAGGTCGCCACCATATGCAATCATATAAAAAAGAAAAGTTGAGGATGGTGCATCCTTCATTTAAAAAAATGGTACAAACACTGCTAAGATAAAAACCTACATTGATTAAATTTAGAGCTAGGTGAATTTGTGCTATATGGTTGTAACAATTATGTCACAGTAGCTGAAGAGACTATATATTACAAAGCAGCTTTTTATCATGTTCACTAAAAAGCTATTTGACATTAAAAAAATTGTTAGAAGGTGAGTTAGAAGAGTTGGTCTGTGCTCATACACTGGTCTTTTCTCATTTGTGTTGAACTTTCCTCCTCGATTGGCTTTCTTGCTCAAGTAGTCAATTATTCACATTTGTAATGAACTTCACAAAATTCAATTGAACAGTTTTGGAGCTAATAATCTTTGTATTTGTTTCGATATTTGTTTGAACTTTGAACATTAATTCACACTAGAGCTGCAAACTCCCTTAGGATCGCAATAATTAGTTATCACAGCGTGCCGGAGCTAAATAATGTAACCAGAATACTTGAAACAATAGGAGAGCCTACTTCATGATGTGGCAGGTCCCCAGTTACGAATGCAACCACAATTGATCTAGAGCTAAGCTATGAAAGCATCACATAAGCAAGACTTAACCCTAGAAAGCAAGAAAGAGAGATTAAGGAGACTAAAGAGAGAGATCAATATCATTAGCTGAGTAACAAATGACACAGATTCCCTACTTATAGCCTAGAGGAAACCCTAAAAGGAAGCTTCTAGTGGTTAGGGCCCAACTGGGAGGGATAATAGTGCGCCCTCCAAGAAGGCCCCCACTCTCCAGTAATATGTCCAAATGTCCAAATAATGAATAATAAGGACCAAGGCCAACCATATAGTCTCAGTGTCAATAATGAATAAAAAAGGGCCCAAGGCTTGCTTATGCATAAAGTAAAGTAAATGTAAATGGACGTGGCAAATGTAATGAGCCGAGTCCATAACTCTCCCCGAAACAAAAAAAAAAAAGACCCAACTGCCGAAAAGAAACTGGATCAAACAGCAGCAACCCCTGGTGCATCAACAACTAGAGCAGCATCTGATGTAGAGGAATCAACAAGTGCAGCAAGAGCACGATCCTGATCCGCAAGTGATGGCGTATGATAAAAGACATCAATAGGCTCCCATGTGGCCTCCTCAACAGGACGACCATCCCACTGGATCAAAAACTGAATTTGCCGGCAGCGTCGACTATGGTGAAGGCGAACCTGGTGAATGGCAGCTGGTAAGAAAGGGAACAGCTCAGGATCAACATCGTGGCGACGAAGGGAACATCTCGGCCGCGTCATCTGAAACCAAGCAATATGGAACAACCAGGAATGCCAAGGAACCAGAAGAAGATCACGCAGCAACTAGGAATGCCAAGGTATTTGTAATGCCCAAGCTAGTAGAGGATCAGCCCAAAAGATAGGGACATCATACCAAGGTATCCAAAAAGCCCGAGAAGGTAGAACTGCATCAGCAACAGGAAGCCAATAAGGAAACTGGAAAAGCGATGGACACTCATCGCGAATAGCCGCATCATACACGTAACCATCAACCATATGTGCAAGGTGCCCCAAGAAAAGATAGCAGCATCGGAAGACCAGCACCAAGGAGTAGGAACATAAGCAGGGATGACAGGCACGTTGTAATAGCATGGAAAAGCAAGCAATATGCCAGGAAACATGGAGCATAAAGAGATCATCCTGACAAGGATAGCTAAAATGGAGAAATGTGCACCAGCATGGTCAAAAGCCCAAGGTATCCATAAGGCCCATGAATGAGAAGTAGCAATGGCACACGGTACCCTCAAGGCCCATATCACGAAAAGAGCAGCATGGCAAAAGCTCCAGAAGGTCCAAGAAATCAATGCATCATCTAAAAAGACATGATGCATGAAAACAGTAGCAACAAATCTAGAAATAGTAGAGGCCCCAACTGAAAAACTGTAGCCGAAAAACTCATCCAGAAAGACCTCATATGGACATACTAATCCATCATAGGATACACCAAAAATGGATGGAGAATCGGATGACCCATCGGAATTGGCCACAAGTGTAATCCCAAAGTACACACCAGGCGCACAAGTGAGGAATAGAAGAAATGCACTGGAACGAGGAACAGGATCCGCAACATCAGTAGCAAGCATCAGAGCAATATCCACGTGTAGCTGAGAATGAGTATCAAAGCACATATGAGCAACACTGAAGTATATGGCGGCAACATCCACAAAAACTATCCAAGACAGGAGAAGGAACTCTCTCAAGGTACCCTGATGGTCTCAGAACACCAGAACAAAGTGGCAACTCAGCATCGGAGACCAAGTGGTATGGAGCAACCTGAAATGACGGGGAACTTGAAGATCACCCGGACAAACAGTAGCTGGAATGGAGGCAATAACCCAAGCCATTAGGATATGCCAAGCCTAACAATGAGCAACAATCCAAGGAACAGATAGAGAGCCACATGCATAATCATAGAGATATCCGCAACATAGGCGAAGAATGCCCGTATACTCATCTAGAAAGATTCCAGCATATAAATACCCTAGATGAGTAATAGTGACCATCTGGCAAATATCCTCGGATGGAAAATGTGTAACGGTAAGGGCCAAAGGCGCATGAATCATGTCAAGAAACCGTAGAAATATCATGAGGCAGATCACAAACCTCAAGCAGAAATCCATGGAGTAAAGCAAAAGAAGATACAACCTGATCACCAATAGCGAGGGAACCATCAAACGTGGACCCGTGAAGAACCCCATAGAAATCAGCAAGAATATCGGCCATAACGGACTCAAGAAATGGAGATGTAGAGACCATTGGAGAAGATACTGCACCAACCACCGAACCAGGAGGGCTATCTGAGGTATGCGCAAAAGCAATATTAGAAATACCACCAAGGTATACGGCCTCAATATCAATGAAACCAGGAATGACCACTGAATATGATATCTGTGAATCAAGGCATATAGGCGCAAGGCAGGCAGCAACAACCTGTAAATCCGGAGCAGCATCAACCTGAGGAAGAGGACCCACAGATGGTGAAAGTGAACTAGCAACTGATGTACTCTGAATGTAAAGAAGAGTTGCATCGTGAGCCTTTGGCAGGCTACGCAGAAACTGCTTCCCGGTAACCAGCTGATAGTCACCTTGGGAATCAATACCAACAAGTGAATGATGCTGGCCAGCATGAGTAAAGGAAAGTGTCTTTTGAGAGAGATCCACAACAACAGTACCAAGTGAAGAGAACCAGTCTGCACCAAAAATAATGTCATAGCGCTCTAGAGGAATGATGTAGAAATTTGCCTAACCAGAAAAATCACCAATGCGATAATCCAAGCCCTGAAACATCTGAGAACTGGGAAAAGAATGGGAACGAGCAACCTCAACACTGAGAGGTTGGGAAGCAGGAACAGGTGTAGCACGAATCCTGGTGGAAATGTAACTGCTAATAAATGAATGTGTACTGCCTGTATCCACTAAAGAAATATACTATATGATTCACAAATGGAACAACATACGTAGGCATAATAACAGAAGCATCAATTGATAAGTTCTGGCCTAAAATATGTGTATAGAAGAATTGCATACTCATCTAGACGGGGATCAGCAAAATAAGCTAGTGAGTATACAATAGGACCATCATGAAATGTATAACCATATGCCATATGGAGATCTACTGGAGTAGCCAAAGCATCTGAAAGAGCAACCGTAGACCCATGAATAATATCGAAATGAGGAGCATAGGCGACAACATCTATTGCATGGCGCTCAAGAACATGAGTAGCATCAAAGTACTCAACAACAATATCAAAGCATGCAACAACATCGACAATAGTAGCAAGGCATTCTATATCAGTATCAAAGCATGGAACAATATCATAGCATGCAACAACATCAGTAGCACCATCAAAGCATGCAACGACATCATCAATAGTATCATAGTCAGTATCAAGGAACATATCATCCGCAACCTGTATATGTGAATCAGCATCAGTAGGAACCTGCATATGTGACTCTGACTCACTATGGGATACAATGACGAGCTCAGGTAGATCAATAACTATCTCAAGTAAATCAGACAACTCGCTCACACTGTGTGATATAGAATCATCCTCATGTGTATCGCTAGCAATGTGTGAATCAACCTCATGTGAATCGCTAGAAATGTGTGACCCTATCTCTATTTGTCCTGCACAAGAAAATGGAACCTTGCATATGGAAGAATGCTCATGAGAGGAATCAGAAGGAGTAGAACTCTCAAGACCTATAACACCACTCATAAGAGCAACAGGAGGAACAATTACAAAATTATCATCGGAAAATATAAGAAGGCGAAGTACTGGTAGAAAGTCATGCCACTCAGAGATAGGCGGATGGGAATGGACATAGTCAAACCACTTCGACCTAGCAGAACCCTTTAAGAGAAAAATTGCATCAAGAATCTTATTAGGACCTTGACAAGTTGGCCGAGAAGTATCAAAGTAATATTGACGACGTGTGAGCCATTTGTCGAACATATGTTCAGATGGTATATCACTATTACAAACAAAAAGATAATCTAAAAGGGATAGAGACCGAAAATCAGAAGTTATGATAAAAAATAAAATTAAAAGTAACGGAAAAGAATACGTAACCCAATGATCCAAATAATTTGGGAGATTTTTATTATTATTTTTTATAATGGAGCGTAGAAAACGAAGAAAAAGTGAAAAACGAAATCGACGATGAAAATGAATTATGGAATTGAAACGCAAATGGAACAGAAACTAATAACAAATAACGACAGACGAAATGAAAAATGCGATGGACAACACAAACTACAAAATGGAATGGAAATAACAAAACAATAGCCACAGGCAGAAAGTTAAGCCAGGCAAGATGCTAATCAAGTGGACGAACTGAATGAGAGGACATAAGTCGCCAATATAGCTTTGGATAGCATGTTAACTCATAAGACTACCATTAAGAAAGTGAAGTATACAAGGAGTCGTTGTTTGCTGCTTCAACAATTTTAAAAAAAAATTGAATCAGTCCTGTGATGTTGGCTTGATTTAGACACTCTACTTCTTCCATAGGATATAATGTTAGCAGCAATGACATTAAAAGAGAGTGACAGGTTGCTTCTGATTGCAAAAGCGTTTTATGCGGAAGTACAAAACATTACAGGGATACAGCAAAGGTGTCTTATTAATCATATTGTTAGCACTCTTTGGTGTGCATGGTCAATGGACTGAAAGACGAAATTTGTATGAGTGGTGAAAAAAAAGAGGTTCTATTTGGGGGTTGTGTCTTGTACAGATTTGAAAATAAGTGTGCTGAAACCCCTATAGTCTAAAACCACCTGAAATGGTTGATGTGATCAGTAATGTGTGCTCTGGACAAGAGTTACCTAATGGCATCAGTTTGATGTAAACCAGATTACTAGATTCAAATCTAGTTCTGAATTCCTGACCCTGATAATTGTGGCCAGATAGGCGTTGTTCTACTTCAGCCAATTTGGGCATTGAGCTGCCACTTTAACTACTCTCTGGGCATTTGGTCAGGCTCAGCCTGTGACTTTGTTTTGGCATGAACTTGAAGATCAAGAGGTACTAATGATGAAAATTTTCGGGAAAAGACTACAAGGAACCAAAGGTATGTATCCAATACAGAAACTTGTGTAGTGGAAAGGACCTGTCCAAGATCCATGAAAGTGGTAAATTCCAACTTTTTGGGATTGAATGAATTTTTTATGGGGAGTATATTCTTTTAGTTACATTTTCCAGCAGTATGTTCCGGAACGTACGGTATGTTCTGACCAGATCATTGATACCCGTTCCTAACATTTTTGGATAGGACCGGGTACGGTACTAATCCTAAAGAACGGCCATTCCATTCTTTAAGAACAGATTTATTATCGTACCATTCCTAATGTACGGTACAGTTGAAAATGTAAGGAACTATTTCGGAATAGAACGGTTCCATACCCAAAAACAAAAAGCTTTTTATACCTCTGTACTATGACTTATGAAGGTAGAAAAGCCTATTCCTAAGTTTCTAATCTCGTTCCCGTTTCTAACAACTCCCAAGTTCATGCGTAAAAAGTGTTTAGAGTTCTATTAAACCTAAGTTCCTAGGACTTCCAGCTCCTGTTTTTGTTTTTGCTTTTGTTCCTGTTCCTAAGTTCTTGTTCCTCTTCGTAAGTTCCTATTCCTGTTCCTGTTCCTAAGTTCATGTTCCTGTTCTCGTTCCTAAGTTCAAGTTCCTATTCCTGTTCCAAAGTTCAAGTTCTTGTTCTTGTTCCTGTTCCTAATTTTTGTTCCTCTTCTTATTCCTGTTCCTACGTTTCGTTTCTATTTTTGTTCTTATTCATGTTCCTAAGCGTTGTTTCTATTTCGTATTCATGTTCCTAAGAGCAACTTTAACTTAGGTTTCAACTTAGGAACATGAATAGGATCCTGTTCCCATTCCTAAGTTTCATTCCTATTCTTGTTCCTATTTTTGATTTTAAGAGCATCTTTAACTGAGGTTTAAACTTAGGAACATGAAGGAACAAGAACCCTTTTTTCATGCGCAAAAACCTTTTTTAGCCCCAAAAAAAACATCATTTTTTGAAATAGATTTACCCACTTCAAAGTTACTTTAGAAACAAAAGCTCTTTTTTCTAGGAGTGGTTCCTAAGGTACCTACAAAACGCATTCCTAGGAATGTTTCTGTACCGTTCCTGGGAACTATGGACAGATTTGATAGGAATGGGTGTCTGAGGACCGAGCAAAAGATGACCATCTAAATCCTACCATTTTCAACCAACATTTCAAGTGTACAAAAGTTACGGCATAGTCCATTAACCGTCCAAACTATCCATTGCAAAAACCCATTCTTATCATTTACAAGCATAATACAAGAAAATGATCAACAAAAAGATAAATAGCAATTTGGATAGGTTGAAACAGATTTTGTGCCAAATGGAATAAAGATGAAACCCACTTTGGATTTGTTCCCAAATTGGTGCAGAAACATTTGACTTACAGACCCTTTAGCATAATGAACATAGCATTACTTGAGCTAATCTATTCTTTAAACAAGTTGCACAGGTGAAAAGCCCAACTTCCATGTATGTCACCTATGCAGCAAAAGAATCTATACTTTTACCCTATAGAGATAAATTACAGATCATTATGAAAAGATTATAACTGATTTATACAGGAAATATACCTGGTTGAACTCTTTTGCATTAAATAGACCCAGCCATGATGGTGTTATGAGGTCTCCTAAGCCACTAATAAATGCATTGATTATTGGCCTCATCTGCACAACACTCTGGAATCAGTGGGGGGCATGCACACACATCGCAGCATGAAATAACCCCTTCAATATTTTAAGCCGCGTTTCAAAGCATGGTTAGCAGAAAAGGCACAATAAACAGTTAACATATGGACATATATACAAATCACTAGTAAGATCACCCAAATGACATACTCCTATTTGACGTATGTTTCAGCTCTACCTGGCGATTAAGCTTGTAGTCAGCCATTGCATGTACATACTGAAGCTTGTTTTCATTTGTAACAGCTATATTAGAACCCCCAGGAACAAGCTCAACTGTGGTGCGCTTTCCAAAATTTTCTTCCGTCACAGTGAAATCAAGAGCGAGTTCCTTGGCATTCCCCTCGTAGTGCTGCCATTAAGTGCCAATAGAGCAGTTGGAATTTCGAAATGAGGTAAGATAGGGCCACATACTTAATACATAAAAATGATTTGCGAGGTTCTTTTTCATGATCCTTTATGTTGCTTTTATTGGTAGTGACAACTTAAGTATGTAGCTGACAAAACTAGAAAAGAAATATTCCATGTACTACTTGCATAACACAGCAACCTTCAAAGCACGTAATATTGTATAAGTAGCAGAGCATAATTGGACGGTTCTGTAGATCGTAAAAATTCTACAAAAAGCACTGTCAAGTAAAATAGAAATGATTGCATAAGTGTTTTGATGCTTTGATGCTTAGAAGCCCGTTCCGACCAAAATGGGTCGGAACGTTCCGTTCCGTACGTTCCTGGTCGTTTAAGTTATAAAAAAAAATGCATTTTATATGATTAAATCCTCTGTATTTTTTTATTTTTTTTTGAGGGCATCGGTCGCGTTCCGTTCCGGAACAGGCAACTAAGCTTTGATGTACGAGTGTAAGCTCTAGTCCATCATATTATATCCTGTGTTAACAATCTCACATGAGCACACTAGATTGCTACTAAGGGACTCCATGCATTTCATACACTATTTGGCATAGTTTAGGGAAACTTTCCCAACAGGAAACAAACAATGGTAATTGGGAACAAGATATGAGAAACACGGAAATGTTACATTGCGACAGACTACCTAGTGCAAGTTATGGACATGAGTTAGACATTACATTAAGCTTTATTTATGAAAATCCTTTCGCCAAAATTATACATATGCTTCCATTCATTTCCTGGGTGCTCGTGTCCCCACTTTAGACATTCTTTTCATTTTGTCTTAGCCATTGAAATGATGTAGATTATCTAGTTATTTGTGCTTGGATGACATATGCATGAAGCATATTCGGAATTTTCTAGTTCCCCTAAAAGGGTCTCCAAATGGCACAAGTAGGATATCCATGAGTCGTTCCACAGTTGGTTACCCGAGAGCATTTTAAGTTCTTTGTAGGAGACTCATATCTGTGCTTGCTTTGGCAGAGAATCTATTATCCAACTGAGGATCAACTTATTACATCATAACTCGACAATTTTATTACATAGAGGGTTTATGCCATTATGCATAGCTTGTAGAGTTAGCTTAGACCAGTTCATGCTTTATCAGAGACGTTTTTGTGTCCCCACCAATTAGACATACACAGCCATCACTCTTTCCTTATATTTTGGAATGTGGTGCAAAAGATATCAATAAACCTTACTTTTCTTCTGTCTTAGTTGCACTTTGGAAATTGACATAGTGTAGTGCATTCTAAAATAGCATGTTGTTTCCAGAATGCAATCTCACATCTGTTACTTCCCATGGGTCTTCGTTTTACGTTTATTAAATTGCAAGCTTGTATTTATTGCTATTTTCCTAGGTGCTACATTTTGCTATTGAAAAATGTCTCCATGAACTATACAATAGATTGATGATAATCCATGTATGTTTACTGAGAGAGAGAGGTATGCAGAAAGTTCATAGACTACTTTGGGTGGGTGTGAGTGTAATACGACTGTTTGTCATATTTATTAAACGTAGTGTGCAATGAGGAAACCGTTGCTTATATAGCAACTTCATTATACAAAATGGAATCCAAGGGTTGGCTGAGTTGGTTAGCTCGGCATCCAAATTTTCTCTGATCCCAGGTTCAAGCCCCCCTTGGAAACCAAGATGCATTATACAAAATGTATCTCCCCGCATGTGACAAGTTCATGTATCATGCAGTTAAGCTCGCCCACCCAGCTTCGATTCTCTGTGATCCCATAGGTTGATGATACCAAAAAGCATTATACAAAATGTGAACCTTTGAAAATAGTGAGAATTTTAGGTTAAACAGATGACGTACCTTGAGGAAAATGAGATTCCGATGAAGTTCAAAGTCTAAGCCAGATAGTTCTTCCAAGAAACTATTTCGGCCAAGCAATTTTGAAACAAATATCGGCGAGAAAGAGTACTCTAGTAAGATTCCTTCATACAAAGCTTTTCCAACAATTTTCCCCAAGAACTCTATCATTTGTAAGCCATAACCCAAGTTTCCAGCGGCTGGATGAGGAAACAACAACCCTTCATCTGTGGCTGTTTGCACAAATAACCCATACCTGGAACAAGTTGCATGTATAATGCAAGCGACAGTTACATAGATGTCGAGAAACTTAGCAGATTTTCATGAAAGCATCATCTATGTAAGATCTGGCAGATACAGGTCATTACCTAGGGCTAATATAATTAGAGATACCTAAAAGTTAATTTGCCATTACCCTGGATCAAATGCCGCTTTGGCAAGATCTGTGAGAAACTCTTTGAATAGACCACCATAATCTAAACCTGCCTCCTGTAGTCCATGCTCATTAACAAATGACACATTAATATTGGACTTCAGTTTAGAACCCAGTCTGTTGAGTTGCCTGAAGCCATCTTCCACAATGTGATCCCTTCTTATAGATACTTCAAGTGACCCAGATCCAGGTGCCATGGCTTCCCCTCCCATTCTTTTGAGTACTTTGTCAGCTCGTATGAACTCTCGAAAAATTTGCACCCTTTCCATCACCAAAAACAAAGAAAGCATCAGAACTAGTTAGTGATCAATTATAAGTATGATTACTCTACGATGACCTTAGGTGCTTTTACCAGAATTTTCATTATCTGATCTCTTTGCATCATATTAGGGTGAGTGTGACCAAGCAATCTGTGCCTCCTCAGGTAGCCAATTGAAAATTTTCATCAACATATTGAGTTATGCATGTGTAACACTGAAGTACTATTTGATTACATTGGGTAAATGTCATTATGTGATGCTGGTAATTTTTAAAACATTTGGCAGCTAGATAGTACGTCACAGGTGTTTGGGTAAGTTTTTGGAGACTACAAATAGAACAACTCTTTTGCCATAAAAGAATGGATGATTCTGCTTCTTGAGAGTCCTTCCTTGGAGATTCTTGTACTCCCACATGTACAAGCTCGGGATTTCCATGCTAATATAACCACTATGAAATATTAGCTAAACACTTGTGCACATTGCAGACAGATAAAAAATTGTAACATGGATGAAAGGACACTTGAAGTATCAAGCATACAATAAACCTTGATATATAAGGAATGCACTATAGCTCTAACCTTTCTTCAAATGGAAAGACATGAGGGATTGTAATAAGAACAGAACCAAGAGCTGGGACTTGCAAACACTCTCCTGATTTTACTGAAGCTGATGCCAGTTCATGAGCCCGTGCGGCTGCTGCTGCATGTGGCCAAGTTGCCATGGCAGGAGCAAGCCAGAGTTCTGATGGGCAGAAAGTGCGACGACAATCTCTTTCATATAATAAACGCAAACACCTACATGCGACTTCCATCAATGACTGATACTGCTGTCTAAATGTTGAAAAGAATCCATGGTAGACCATGCTATTAAGCATTGCTGAAATAGTTCTCTGATGTTCCAGGCTAAAAGGAGCCTACACAATATTCAAGAACCACAAATTAGACTGTTCTACTGGATGAGCGTTTCACACATCATTCTTTTTAGCAGAGCTGCATATTATTCCAATCCCTTTTCTCCTCATGTACAATCATCGTGCTGCTGGACAAGACTGCATAAGCATAGTTTTGTGCCAGCTTCACTATCAACTCAAATACTACACATAACAAACTTGCAACAGAAACCTTAAAAGTTTTTAGATTTACACATGAAGGCATTGTTTTGCAAAAATGAAACAGCTCTTATTAAAGACTGTGTGTCTGTGTGTGTGCGCGCGCGCGTGCGCGTGAGAAAAGAAGAGAGATCCAATAAAACTCTTAATCACCTAAACAAAGCAGCACCAAAAGTCTCTTTTGCAATTGAGTTGATAGAGGTTAATATTGGCAAAGAAATTCTGAGCTATGCATTGCAAAATTAACAGCTAGAAAGTTGATTGAAACTTGTAGAATAGCATATACCCTTTCAGCCTAAGCTCAAACAAATACTAAGGTTACTTTCTTCTAGGCCAATTTTGCAAGCTGTTAAAATTATTTACACTTAGCAAACCCAATACTCTGGCAACAGATTGCAACCCAAAGACCTACTCATTATAGCCTCTTCCTGGCAAAACAATACTGTGATATCATGCAATAAATAACTGTAGTAAAACCTGATGCTCATAGAATTCCTCGTCATCCAGCACAAGTAGCAAGTGAGCATAGGCGGCACAAAATAGTAGAAGCACTGATGCAGCTTCCTCTGGAATTTTTTGAGGCCCTCCTTTCAACAAATCCCAATCAAATGCTTTTACTCCCAAATCCTTGGCTTCCATACATTGCCTCTCTAATCCTAGCTTAGTATCCACACTGTCACCAGCTATAGCTTTGGTACCCATTTTCAGAAACGCACTAGCCCACTTATTTCCTGCAGATTTTCCTGCATTTCCTTCTTTAGAGCCTGCTTCATTATTTAATACAATTTGTTGCCCGGCATCGCTTGTAATGCTTCCAGAAGCTACCTGATAATGGTTCCCTAACTTAAGAGCGTTCTGAAGCCACAACCAAAGAGCAGGAAGTAATGAGCTTGTGAATGCCAAAAGATTTAGAATGGGTAGAGCTCCATCTATTGAATTTAGTGTGATAAATGCAGTCAAAAGATACCCATACAGTTCAGCAATTTCTGGGAATTCTAACAACCCACTTAATTCTGTCGCCTGACCAGCTTCAGTATTCGAACTCTTCATATCTACTCTTAAATAACAACCTCCCCGTTCTGAAGAGATGACTTCAAGAAGTTCCACCAAATGCCATCGCTGGTGCACTGGTCTCAACTGTTTAATAAATGACTGCAAAACAGCATCTTGAAGCATATTATTGTTGGAGTTGCCAGGCGCATCAGCACTTTTGGAATCTTCTTCATCTTCACCAAATCTAGCTTTTCTCTGTTGCCGAGTGATTTCAATCCATGGAATAAGATCTTTCAAAAGATTGCAGAGAGCTTGTACATACTTTTTATAGTCTATTTCGTCCAGAAAATGCCCAGAGAAATTTTGACTACGGTCACTGCAATCGTTAGGCTTTGAAGATAAAACCACCACATTAGCTAATGCCCAAGCTGATAGTGGAACTTTTTCATAATTAGGATCATACTTGATTTGAATATGAGAAGACGGAGAACAAAAAGCTCCAGTACCCTGACTCAAATTTGCCTGCAAACACTAAAACAACTTTGAGTGGTCAGACAAAATAAATGAGTATTCACTGGTGGACAAGCCACCAAGCCTATTGGCAAATACTAATGGTAACCCGTGACTGACAGAAGTCTCACAGTACTAAAAAACTACTTGAATCTCAGCCACTTGACAAACTACAAAATTAAACAATTTTGTTCTTGCAGACCCAAACAAACAACTTCTGAATAGATGCAGAAGCTTAAGAATATCCAACCTACCATTATTTCTAGCATCTAGCAAGAGATACTTGCTATTTGATACTGCCCAAAATACTATCTTTTACATCATCAGGGGAGGTGCCTAGGTTATTAAGTAGCAGACTGTTTTACTGCTAAAAGTAGTTGTCATTCATATTGCTTTATTATAGTAACCAGATTGAGGCTTTGGGGCTCGACCACAGGAAGTAAGATATAACCTAAAAGTACAGAAAATTTACAAGCCATAGTTAAAGGTTGATTCCTAAAGTTAAATATTCCAATGATTACATGTATCCAACATACGATAAGAGGAAATGTGTAGTTCGGATGACATTGACAAGGAGAATGAGGGCAAAGATTTGCGAAGTCTACACCAAGATAGCTTGGCTTGCATAGTCTATGTTGCACCACTCATTACTTGAAAGAGTGAAAGGAAAACTATTAATTCTTCTGTCCCAAAAACATAAATTTTTGCACTGCCTCATGCTGGCGCCCAAAGAATCAAACATATAATTTTTATCATTGTCCTGAAGCTCTTGTTTCAAAGAAGAGGAAAATGAAGTTGATGATCTTCATTTATCATTTAGATTCCCATTCATCATCAATTATCAACTGGAATGTTAATGATTTCCAAGAGACCTATAAGGATTTGCTTACAAAAGGCCTCACTGCTCCACCTGAACACACTTTTGTGTTCTTTTCTTGCCAATAAAAAGAAAAATGGGACCGAAGTACAGACTGAGACACTACTAGTATTGAAACTTATTTGCTATCTCACACAAACTTGGTTCACTAGATTTCTCCAGGGCATGACTATCATAGATAACTACAGACAGATTAGTAATCTGCAGTGTACAGAATAAAATTACGTTCAGTATCTCACAACCCATCAAGAAATGATGGTTCTCCTTAGGAGGAAGCTCTAAGCCTGGTTAGACTACTGTTAGGCCAAAGCTAAATTGGGTAGAATATGCTAATTCAATCATATTTCTAAATGAAGAATCGTCCTTCAAGTTATGCTCCCAATCACAGAGAATCAAACAGTAATGCAACAACATAGTAGATTGTCAATTCATTATGAATCTCCAACAAACATATAAAAAATAATGAACTACCTTGCAGGCCCTCAAAGGTTCAAGGAAACACTGCCAGTGAGTTCTCCCTGAAGAAGCTCACAATCTATTATGAAACTCGATTATAATTAAAAGAATAGTGTTCCCAGGCCGCTCACGTTGCCCAGGCAGCGTGAGCGCTGCCCGGGACCCCTTTTTTTCAGATTTTCCTTCATGTTTTTTTTCGGGCAGCGGTCGCGCTGCCCCACGGGCAGCCTGACCCTGCCCAGAAAAAAACTCCCCATTTTTCAAATTTGTACCCTCCCGCCCAAAACCCTGCCCTGCCCGCCCAAAACACATGCCCGCCCACGGACTTGCGGGCTCACATCGCTAGTCATCTCATATTAGGATTTATGGCACCCACCAATCTAGGAAGTTTTGTTGGTTGGCTTTAAATATTCAATACCTCAAACACTTAACAAACTCTAATTACCCATCTCAATGTATGTCAATGTGCCAAATTTGATGGAAGGATGCTAGAAAAGATGACTATGTTGAAGACAATGCTGCATGTATACATATATATGCTGAAGAAGATCCCTTAGAAATATATATGCAGTGCATGAAATGTGGCCTGCTAGTTGACAGCTTGTTTCCTCACCTCTATGTCTGTAATTGCACAAGCTGCAACAAATGAACACTTTCAAGAAGATACCTGGAAAGGTCGGATGGGGCCACAGAAGGTCCTGGAGGAAAAGGAGGTGGCATGCAACTTGGTTATGTGGAACACACCAAACAAAGCACGGCACACTGGGCCATGAACAGACGTGTATACTTGTGTTGATTCCACATTCACAATCAATCTATGGTTCCCTATTGCAACAATCATCATCCAAGATTGTTGCTATAGAACATCAATTCTGTATAGCTTTTAATACCATGGTGAAGGATGCCAGCATTTGTTAATTAGAGGTTCCTTACAGTCTACTTCTGTTTATGAACATTGTGAGCATTCAGCAATCCGTGTGTACACTACTCATCAGATGTTTCTTCAAAAATCAAGTGTGTCCGTCTAAAAGTTCTTTATTTTTTCACCTTTAAACGTCCGTAGACCAAAGTAAATAGTGCAGTGCATTCTCTTTTTCCAAGGATGGCCATCCATACCAATTTCATGGTCAGGACATTAGCAAAGAAGTTGTGAAAATTTAGACATATGGTTGGACATTAAATAAGAAACGAGTCAACGTGACAACAATCTATGTAAACTCCATTACTAAGGAAACTGAATTACTGGCTAAAACATATTTTAAAGAGCAACTACTTCCAAGTAGAAACTTTTATATCGGGCCAACCATCAGAAATATAATAAACTCACCGCAAAAACTTGAAGACAAGGTCTCAGAGCAGATGCATGCTGAAAAGCGGGTAAAAAAACAGCAGGAAGACGCTGTGTCAGAAAAGGTATTGTTAGAATGTGCTTGCAAAGCTGCTCCGCAGCTTTTAATGTGATTTCTGCACTCTCCATCTCAACTCTTAAATTTGTTAGATCTTGATTTTTACTAGCAGGTTGGGAATAAGTAACAAGAGGCCGCAGCATTAGTGTAATAACACTGGCTGTTATAATCAGCTTGTCTTTGCCTCCAGTATCTTCAAGATTTGTGCAACTATCCAAATTCACAGGCCACTGAAGGAGCAAATAGGCCCGAGCTGCTTGGTAAAGGCCAGCATTTCCTTCTGCAAGCCAATCCAAGATGCGAAAAACCATCAAGTAAGCTTTTTCTTTTCCATCTTGCAAGCCTTTCCACATGTTTGCATCACTCAAGGTAACCATCAATTTTACGGTCAAGCTAAGTAAGAGGGACCATTGTTCCTCACAAACTTTCGCTCCACTACGATCACCCGCCAAGATTGTGCAGCAAACATCGAATAATTTATGTACCTGATACATCCACTGTGCTTTTTCTTCCTCGGATCCAACAGCTAAACAACAAAAATTCCTGCGAGGATCTGAAAACCATCCAATAAATACACAATATATCAATGACTTTTCAGTTTGTGTAAATGTGCTAAAATCTTGTAAACAAGATGGTCTCACAAGCTCCAAGAACTATAATGATTTTAAAGTCAGCATTGATAAAAAGCATTCACTGAAAAAAGTAAATACACAAAATCAGGGGTACTAGGTTACCTCTAAAAAAATCCCAGTTAAGTGAAACATGGTGATAGGTATACTCCTCCATGACTGGGGGCATGGAAAGACAAACTTTAGGCTGGTTACTCCTTTATGTTCTCTTGAGATCAGATTAGTCTCTTATCAACCTAAGTCAGTTAGGGACATAGTTGTGAGCTTCTAGCTATCTTCACTAATGGTGAAATGTTCAAACTTCTCTTTCACTGTCGCAGGCTTAAGATTTAAATTTAGAACTTTGACTTTTTGTTTTGGATTTTGCATTAACTTTCATTTATGTCAATAATACAACCTCTATGTAATGAATCTAATTATCTCTGACTTTTTTTTCCCCAAAAAGGGCAGGAAGGTTTTTTCTCTGGTCCCAGATAAGTCACTAACAATTACTGCGAACATCGAAAATGTGTAGACATAGGCAAGGCTCATCAACCCACAATTGACCCGAGGACCAATTAGTCAGCATAAACTCACACACTTTAGACACATGAAGAAGGTTCTGTCGTTTTAGCTTGTCATGCAGACGGATCTTTCAGAGAGATTTTTTTTAGTAACAAGAATATGCAATGAAAAGGATGTCTTTTTAAGAGCTTGTATGTCAAATGGATTGGAGAAGACGTTAAGTTAGTCGCAGCACCTGAAGAGCAAATAGATGTGTATTCTTTGACTCTTTGGAAAGCACCCACAATAAATTAGACATGAACTCCATATAAAAAATGAGCCATATACTACAATATCCCTACTCAGATCATCTTCACAAAAAAGTAGGTAATTTGGAGAAGATTTGATAAGTGTAACATTTGGGCTAGGATGCCTGATATAAGCATGTTCTGGTGCAAACAATAAACAATTTGTATTGCATGGGAATTGACTTCTACGCAACATAGCATCATAAAACTTATTTACATGTGCGAAAGAAGAATAGGCTTCGATCATGCTAGACCATTCAAGTTTTTCAGCATAACAACAGGCTACAATAATCATATGAGCTTATGTGGAGGCTCTAGGGTCACATAATTTGTGTCACATCTCCTCTAAGACAAAATTTAGTTACATCTCTGGTTAATGGGATTCAGTTACTAACATGATTAGGGCTTTGTCCCCATTTTCAATACCTAAGCCACAACTACAACTTCCTTGTCATCTTGGAAGTGCATGTACATAAATAAGAAGTTAAAAGTTCATTTTTCAGTTTTAATAGTTTAAGTCTTGAAGACTCCAAGGATCAGTGCCTTGCTGTAAATTGCCAGGTGCATCAACCTTGTTTCTCTGCAGGAAGTGTTCTTATTCAGAGCCTTCATATGCTTGAGCGTTCGAATGAGTGTGAGGAGATGGTAAACTGAATAGAAAATGATGAGGGCATGTAAAGTCTGAATTTCAAAATCAGCATGTGACACATGCTAGTCCATGTGAAGGTTTATAGAAGCTGAAGCACTTTACGTTCTCCAACAAAAAACAGGGATCGTGTATGCCTGCGTACACAAAGTCAAGAGTATTGCAGTGCCACACTTGCAAAAACATGAGGATCCATGCAGGAAAACATGCACAGAGTAACCCAAAACTCACCCTTGATCTTGACTCACGTTGCAGTCTGCAGATGATGTATTCTGAACAGTGCTCATTTAAAACCTAAGAAAAAATGATGAAAAAAAGCAACACTGTGGCCTCTTAATCTCCCATCTCAGAAGCTTGGTGGAGTGAGAAAAGAAGCTAAATATTGTAGTGGTTTCTTAATGTCAGGAAATGTAGAACTATAATGAATCCTGGAAATGTAGTATCTCTTCTTCATTCCATTTCTATGCAATGACAAAGTATGAAACAAAGGTGATTGCAAGTAAAATTATACAACAGATTAAAGAATCAACCTTAGATTTGATAGAACAGAAACATGCTCTGAGAGATTAGCACAATATAATACCATCACAACCAATGCTTTTGAGCAGGAGCCTGAAACAAGCAGTTGTCCTCTCCATATCAGAGCCAAGTCTCGATTGCTGATCCTTGAGGCTTTTCCAGTTCCTCATAAAGAAGAGAAAAGGCCTTACAATACTTGTGGAGACATATTCCGCTGATGGAAACGTATTTCTGCCCTCTAGACAGGTTTTGTCCCAAGAAACACGCACCTGATCTGCAGCCTTTGCTGCTGCTGTATGTCTCCTCCAAATGCGCTGAGCCAACAGTTATCAAGTTTAGAAGTTCCCTTTGAGTTATAAACAGTGCAGAAGAGTGCAATTGTGTACAGAAAAGTTTGAGATTTCCAAAATCTGAGTTGAATTCGATTTCCTGTCATATCTGGACAAAGCCTCACCAAATACCAAAACATTGTGTATCCTAAAAGTGAATACAATAAACAAACCTGCATAAGCCCTTACTAAGGATTCTTCAGTCACTAACGACCATATCATAAGTCATCCTAGGGAATGCTACCTAGCCACCAACACATTTTTTTTATTTGAAACAAAATTTTGTTTCTTTCCAGGATACTTCTTGTTCATTGTGTGGCGACTTTTGCTACTTCAGAAACCAGGTATTTATAAGGCAACAAAAACCCAAAAAATATATGACAAGGGTTTACAAAGAAGCAGCAACAAACCAAGAAGAAGAAGAATTCGAAAGACAAGAAGCAAGCACCAGCTCAATCAGGCAACCAACCACAATCAGCACAATAGGAGCAGCAGCAATCAAAACCCAAGGCCAACTTATTTTGCAAATACTGCAAGAGGACGAACCATGACATCAAGGACTGTCAAATCCTCAAACATAATGAGGCCAAGAAGAAGATGCAGCAACAACAGAATGAGGACGCTTCTGACTCAAAGAATAATCAAGAAGACCCTGATCTACTTATGATACATGATATGCCAAGTTGATGCCATGCAAAAAGTTATTTAAAGAATTGTCAAAGCCAAATTTAGAATGCATATTCTTTGGAGACTCAAGTTCTCTTGAGGTGGAAGGACAAGAATCCATCCACCTCAAATTTCCAGATGGAGTGACCAGGCTAGTTTAAAATGTTCTCTACGTGCCGAAGCTTACTAAGAACCTGCCGTCTGTCAACAAGGTATCCGACCTAGGCTATCAAGCCATGTTCAATTCCAAGTAATGTATTATCCTAGACCATGAGTCTAAGGAGATTTTGAAAGCCAATAGAGAAGGAAAGTTATATGTTAGGGACCCAACTCCCTCGGGTCCCAACCCTAAACTTAAGACTGGACGATGACTGGGCCTGTAGACTTGACCAGTGACTCGTGAACCTGCATGGTTGCCACGTGTCATGATCTAGGTGTGCACATGGCTTGGAGCTTGGAGGTATAATCCCGATCCCCATCTGTTTGTTAGTTGGCATTTTCGGGACCCTCCCGGAGCAAGAATTGGATTTTTGCCCGTGCTGTCTCTGTTTTCCAGCGATGGACAGTTCTGGAGAAAGAGAAACAAAGGAAGGGGGGGGGGGCTGAGGGCCACTTGGCAGATTGCTAGGAGTTGGCCAAGGGGCTGAGGTGGATGCCTACGTGGCAAGGCAAAGTGGGAAGCAAGCATGGAGAGGGAGGCATACCTCTCCTATGCTAGTTTTTTTGAGAAAAGAGGTGGATGTGGTGGTGCATCCTTCTCTTTGCTCTCTCTTATTCCTTTTGGCAGCCATGGACAATACCATTTGGTTTGTGAAGAGACGGCAAGAGTAGCCTTGTATCTACCTTCCTTGAGTTGCTTTTGATCTTCTTCAATCATCTCTTTCTTAATTCGCCTCTCTTCCTCTTGAAAGATGGATCCTAATCCTACCACACAGTCTATGTCCCCTGCTAAGGAGGTTACTGCATCTACCTCTACCTTAGATCCTGATGCCTTGTTGCTTGCAATTAACAATCTACAGCAACAGATTGTTGATATGCAATCTAAACACAGTCGGGATCAGCAGGAACTGAAGGAATTGATGCAGCTAAGGCAATTGGTGCATACCCTTGTTCACTCCTGAAGTTTTTGCTGGGGAAAAGAAGGATAGAACCCCGGAGGCGGTCTTGCAATGGTTGGATCGATCGAATTCGCACTTTTCCATGCACGATTCATTCGAGGATAACAAGATCAATCTCGCCATCATGTACCTGCGAGGTAAAGCATTTGCCTGGTGGCAAAATATTAGGGGTAAGCCTAAAGTTCCTAAAAATTGGGAAGACTTTTGTAAGGCGTGCTCCTTGTTGATAAAAAAGATGGAGGTACTCGTCTTTGTGTGGACTTTAAAAAGTTGAATGAATTAATGATTAAAAACCGTTATCCTTTGTCGCGAATGGATGAGCTGGTTGATCGATTGCATGCTGCAAAGTACTTCACCAAAATCGATTTGAGATCAGGGTATCATCAGATTCGCATAAAGACTGAGGATGTTGAAAAAACCGGGTTTAGAACTAGGTACGACTATTATGAGTTTCTGGTTTTACCATTTGGCTTGACAAATGCTTTCCAGCAGATGATGAACGATCTTCTTCGTCCATATCTGGGAAAGTTCGTGATAGTGTACTTGGATGATATTCTCATCTATAGTAAGACCTTACAGGAGCATGAGGAGCATCTCAAGATTGTCTTAAAGTTACTTAGACAGGAGAAGCTTTTTGCCAAGGAGTCCAAATGTGTGTTCTTCCAGAAAAGGTTGTTATACCTTGGTCACATTATTTCGGACCATGGGTTGGAAATTGACCGAAATAAAGTCCGACAAGTACGTGAATGGCCTATCCCTAAAGCCATCCGGGAGGTTAAGTCCTTTTTGGGCTTTACGGGAAAGTTCAGTCCTCCGGTTACTTGGACTGAAGAGTTGAATTAGAGTTTTGAGAACCTCAAATATTGTGTAACTACAGCACCTATTTTACACATAGTGGATCCTAACAAGCCGTATGTACTTGAAACGGATGCCAGTGACTATGCTATAGGCGCAGTCCTATATCAAGATGGTAGACCGGGTGCTTTTGAAAGCAAGAAGTTGGACCCTGCTCAAAGGTGGTATTCCACCTATGACAAGGAACTTTTTGTTGTTATTCATGCCCTGAAAGTTTGGAGACAATATTTGTATGGCTCCCAGTTTACTATAGTTACTGACCATGAAGCGTTAAAGTATATTAACGATGCGGTCGACCTTAGAGGTCGTAAGGCCAGATGGTCAGAGATGCTCCAAGAATTTCAGTCGACCTTAGAAGTCGTTAGGCCAGATGGTCAGAGATGCTCCAAGAATTTCATTATGACATTGAGTAGGTACTTCTAATAATGTCTCAGATGCCTTAAGCCGGATTGGAGAGGTTAATCAGTTAAGGTTTTTTGAGATCCAATCTAAGTTGTATCTGTCCTTAAGAGATTTGTGTAAGACCGATAGGTACTTCGGTCGTATTTGGCTAGACGTCCTGGCAGGTTCTTCTAGATCTAGTGATGAGCTTGGAATGCAGGATTCCAAGATTTCTCCTCAGGACAAAATACAAAGAGACTATTCCATTAGGAATGGGTTACTTTTCCGGAATGGAAAAGTTTGTGTGCCAGAAAATGATGATATAAGGGCCGAAATCCTGCATGAATGTCATGACAGCCCGTGTGCAAGGCACCCTGGCTCACAAAGGATGCTTGACTTAGTAAATAGGAACTTTTACTGGCCAAACTTAAAAAGTCAAGTGGAGGCATATGTTCGCAAGTGTGCACAATGCCAAGTTAATAAAGCTGAAAGACTTAAGGCAGCTGGTTTACTAATGCCTTTGGAAATTCCCGAAAGAAAGTGGGAAAGCATTTCCATGGACTTTGTGGTTGGGCTACCTCGGACGGGAAAGCAAAATGATGCCATTTGGGTAATAGTTGACAGGTTAACTAAAATGGCGCAATCATACCAACCAAGCAAACTGTCAAAGCGTCTGAACTTGCTCAACTTTTCGTTGAAAAGTTGTTCAAGTTGTTTGGTTTGCCGAATGACATTGTTAGTGATCGAGATCCAAAGTTCATTGGCAAATTCTGGCAAGCGGTCTTTGAGAAATTAGAGACCACTCTAAGTATGGGGTCATCAAATCATCCTAAATCGGATGGTCAGACAGAGAGGACGAACCAGTCTATGGAAGATATGCTTCGGGCATATGTTTCCAGAAGACAGTCGGATTGGGAAAGGTACCTTCCAATGATTGAGTTTGCGTATAACAGCGCAAAGCACTCAGCGACGGGTTTAGTCCTTTTCTCTGATGTATGGTTTCCAGCCTAGGGCTCCCATTTCAGTGGGCCTCAAAGGCCCCCCAAGGTTAAAGCAACAGTAGATTTCCTGCATAATATGCAAGAAATGTTGCTTGTTGCTCGCGAGATCGTAAAAACGGCTCAAGATAGAGCCCAGTTTTATGCTAATCAAAAGCGACAACCTAGGGTCTACGAGGAGGGGGCTTGGGTATATCTTAGAATCCCAAAAGACTCTAAGGTATTAAAGACTGGAAAATGTCCTAAGTTATCACCTCGTTATGCAGGGCCATTCCGTATAGTAAAGAAACTCCATCGGAATGCGTATCAACTAGAACTTCGTCAAGGTGTTAAGGTACATCCAGTTTTTCACATTAGTCGTTTAAAGGAACGACTAGGTGGAAAGGATGACTTGATACTTCAGGCGGACTTAGTTCGGCTGGAGGACCTGACATCCTTTGTACCTATGGAACCACAGGCCATTATTGATGTACGTGAACATGGACTCGGAAACCGGCAGGTAACTGAGTACTTGGTTCGCTGGAAATGAAGTTCCAAGGATAATGGTACTTGGGAAAAGGAACATGACCTTAAACTGAGGTTCCCTGATTTTCTTCCTTAGATAAGGAATTGTTTAAGGAAGAGGGAATGTTAGGGACCCAACTCCCTCGGGTCCAACCCTAAACTTGAGACTGGATGATGACTGGGCCTGTAGACTTGACCGGTGACTCGTGAACCTGCGTGGTTGCCATGTGTCATGATCTAGGTGTCCACATGGCTTGGAGTCTCTCTCCTTGGAGGTATACAAGGGAAGAAAGGCTCATTTGCCATCCATTCTATCTACCTAGGAGGAGGTGGATGGAGAGCGTGTGCACGGCCAAGATGTATGCTAGCTTGGGGCAGGAGATGGCTGAGAGCCTAGGCGGTGGTATGGGACGCCGTCTAGGATGGAAGTCGGATCCCGCTTGATACGGTCACAGGCCAGGGCACGAAGGGTGGACCCGGATTAGGTCCTACGGCGGGGTGGAACGTTCAGTCTTTTGTGGTTAACCGGCACCTGGAGGTTTGCAGTAAGAAGTAGTTTGTAACATTATACATCTTAAGTCATGAGCATGCATTCAATATTAGTAAAAGTTCTCAAAATACCAAGCTATGGCATCAATGTTTATGCCACCTAAATTTAGAGCTATCTTGTATATGAGTTATCATAGCATGGTTAAGGATTTGCATTTATCTACTACTGCTTCAAACATTAAGAATCATGTTTGTGAAACGTACTTACTAGGAAAACAGCGTAGAACTAAATTTCCTAAGGGACAAGGCACAAGAGCTAAGTCCATCCTATAATTGATTCATAGTAATCTATGTTGCCCTATGAGCACACCTTCACTAAGTTATGCATTATATTTCATCACATGCATCGATGACCATTCTAGATTTACCAGAACAATGTTCATCAAGTAAAGTCTCAGGCATTTAACTATTGCTTAGGCCACTTAAATTTTAGAGCTATCTTGTATATGAATCATCATAGCATGGTTAAGGATTTGCATTTATCTACCACTGCTTCAAACATTAAAAATCATGTTTGTGAAACGTGCTTACTAGGAAAACAGCCTAGAACTAAATTTCCTAGGGGACAGGGTGCAAGAGCTATGTCCGTCCTATAATTGATTCATAATGATCTTTGTTGCCCTATGAGCACACCTTCAATAAGTTCTACATTATATTTCATCACATTCATCGATGATCATTCTAATTTACCAAAACAATGTTCATCAAGTACAAGTCTGAGGCATTTAACTATTTAAAGGAATTTAAGCAGTATGCTAAGACTCAAACTGGTAGAAAGATCAAGTTTCTACGCACGGATGTGGGGGAAAGTTTATGTCAAACAAAATGATTGACTACTTTACTTTTGTAGCATACACCACCAGTTCACCACTACTGCTACACTCCATAGCAGAACGGAGTAGCTGAAAGGAAGAACCGGACCTTATTGGATGCAGCAAGAACAATGTTGTCAAATGCTTAGCTACCCAAGAAACTTTGGGCTAAAACAATATCTACTACTTGCTATTCACAAAATTATTCAAGCACAAAAGCAGTGGACTCCAAAACACCATGTGAAGCCTATTAAGGGTACAAGCCAAACCTCAAGCATTTAGGAGTGTTTGGATGTTTATGCTTTGTGCAAATACCTGCTGATCTCAAAAAGAAGCTACACCCTATTAGCTATAAGTGTATGGCTATTCAATAGATCATAAAGCTTACAGAATTTATGATGTATTTACTGGTCAAGTTTCAGTCATCACAGATGTCGTCTTCTTCGAAGACAAATTTTACGATTTCAAGCAAAAGCAAGTAATGCAGAGCATATCCCAAATACTCCATTATTTCATTTCAAAACCATCTTGTTTCACCCCAATGGTGCTCCAAATGTGATCAGAGATACCACTACCATGTCGGAAACATCCCAAGACCATAAAGAGCCATCACTGACAGAACAATATCCGTGGAGAAACCAAGGTCCCGAAGTCTCTGAATGAGTAGGGAGCATGGTACAGAATCAAAGGCTTTCCTGAAGTCCACAAAACAATAGTAAACCTTTTCTTTCCTGTGCTTAGCTTCCTCAATCAAAGCTCGAAGTGTGAAAATATGGTCAGTGGTAGAGTAATGAGCTCGGAAACCTGCCTGTCCCAATGCATGTAATCTCCTGGATTCCGCCTCTGAACTTGTTGCAGACTGGAGTATGGTACCATAAAGCTTAGTGAGGACATGCCCGATCATGATAGTGCGGTAATTACCAGGAATCATGGGATCACCATTTTTATGGATAGGCTGGATGATGATAGTGCACCAGAATGAAGGGAAGCCAAAGACAACGGCGGAATTGAGGAGAGTGGCTAGTGTGGGAGCAAGGAGGTCGGTAGCATGGAGAGAGAGAGAGAGAGAGAGAGAGAGAGAGAGAGAGAGAGAGAGAGAGAGAGAGAGAGAGAGAGAGAGAGAGAGATCTTTATTAATGTCCTTGAAGTACCCTAAGGTACATAGGACTAATAAAAGGTACATGTCAAGGATGCACAATAGGAGCTTAAAAGCTCTACCATCTAAAAGAAACAATAACTGCAAATACAGAAACTGTAGAGTCTTGACTCTTGACTCTTGATATTTGAATCTCGCACTAGCAAGTAATTACTAGTTTCTTAGAACTTATAATTTAGTAACTACTTAGTACTAACTTGAAAATTGAAATCATTCATGTTCCTTGTTCTAGAGTGCCTCCTAAAATTTCAACCAAGCTTGAGGCAAATGGTTGTTTCAAACCATTGGATGGAGTGGGGGCCATCGCAGGAGCCAAAGGGTAGGGGATTCGAGGTTCTCGTCTCTCATCTTCATTTTGGCATGAGGCACGATCCATTGTCACTAGGCTGCAGCCATGGGCTGCAGCCAATATACAACGTCCTACGCCTTCCAGATAGAGAGGGTTGCACATTAGGCCTTCTATATGAGTTCATGGACAGGCTGGGCGAGCAACTTTGCATTTGCACTACAGGTTTGTGTTATATAATTAGTAATATGTAATATCATATATGGATATTGGAGGTGTAACTTGTTGCATTGTTCACTATTCAGACTTCAAAGTTCAAAATTCATTGTTCATGGAAGTTTCAAGTTAATAGTTACAAAGTTGCTTGTTTCTTGGATTTTGATAAACTAATTGATTCTTGAATCTTGATAGATTTAGTAGGCTCTAGGAGATATGAGACCTATGGCAATCTCGATGGGAGTGGTTTCACCATCCCTTGCATGCTGTGGCAAATGTTCTCCATCCTTTACGGAGCTCTTCGCAGCAGTTCCGTGATAGGGAGCTCAGGATGAATACATTAGTAAGGTGTACCCCGATCCTGCAGACCAGGACTCGCTCAATGATGAGCTTGAGGTTTTTAGAGGCAAAACCATGAAGTTCGGAACCATACCAGAGCAGCTGTGGCCAGGTATATGCTAATAAACTATAGAGGCTAGTAATAAGTATGAGTATCTACATTCTTTTGAGTTATAACTTTGAACATTGAGTCTTTAGTATTTACTAGTTAGTAGTCAGTGGTCACTACTAACTAGTCACTAGTTACTAGTGAGTATTAACTTCTAAGTAGTACATGGCTCTTTAAACTTTTACAATTTATACTTCACTAAAATTTATTGAGTCTTGAAACTTGAAAGTAGATCCTTGAATGATAAATGATGAATCTCAATTCTCGATTCTTTCAATCATTGCACAGGTCAGTTGTGGCCTGTATCATAGTGGATGAAGTATGGGATTGACGTCCCTAGACTTTAGGACCTTGCGATTCGGATCCTCTCACAAGATTGCTCGGTTGTTGCATGTTAGAGGAACTCTAGTTCCTTCTCTTTGATTCATACAAAGAGAAGGTTGTCCACAGCTAGATATGAAGCTCAGGGAAACAAGAGAGCCGATACAAGTAATGTTTAAACTTTAAACCGCAAATTGATAATTTGAATTTTGGACATACTACAAGATAATAGATTGTAATTTGTATTTAGATTTTGACAAACTCCAAGCTCTTGAAAGTTGAAACTTGAAATGATTAATCGCGACTCCCGATGCTTGAAATTCTCGTTAAATTCTATAGATGAATTAAGGCCCATGAATGAGAAGTAGCAATGGCACGCGGTACCTTGAAGGCACGTATCGCGAGAAGATCATCATGCCAAGAGATCCATAAGATCCAGGAAAGCAACGCATCATCTAAAAAGACATGATGCACAAAAGTAGTAGCAACAAATCTAGAATTAGTAGAGGCCCCAACAGAGAAATTGTAGCCAAAATACTCATCTAGAAGGACCTCATATGGACATACCAAACCATCATATGATGCAGCAAAAACGGATCGAAAATCGGATGACCCATAGGAACTAGCCGCAAGTGCAATTCCAAAGTACACACCAGGCGCATAAGTGAGGAATAGAAGAACCTCAAAAGTGCAACCGCATACCAAGGGCAGGGAGACCGCAACCAGGGAACTAGCATCAGGAAGAGCAGCAATTGAAGTCACTGGAATAACTAAATGAAGAAATGCACTAGAATGAGGAATAGCAAGCTCAACTGATATACGACATGCAGAACAAGGAACATGATCTACATCATCAGTAGCAAGTGTCAGAGCAATATCCACCTGTAGCTGGGAATGAGTATCAAAGCATATGTGAGTAGCACTGAAGTACATGGCGGCAACGTCCCCAAAAAATAATCAAGAAAGGAGAAGAAACTCTCTCAAGGTACTCTGATGGTCCAGGAACACCAGAAAAAAGTGGCAACTCAATAACAACATCGGAGACCAAGTGATATGGAGCAACCAGAAATGCCAAGGAACCTGAAGATCATCCTGACAGACAGTAG
The DNA here is from genome assembly GCA_029204225.1 of Diphasiastrum complanatum. Classification (NCBI taxonomy): domain Eukaryota; kingdom Viridiplantae; phylum Streptophyta; class Lycopodiopsida; order Lycopodiales; family Lycopodiaceae; genus Diphasiastrum; species Diphasiastrum complanatum. The sequence goes on from CM055109.1 coordinate 46,362,643, forward strand.
CTGGGACGGAGGCAATAACCCAAGCTATTAGGAGATGTCAAGCCTGACAATGAGCAACAATCCAAGGAACATCTAAAGAGTCACAGGCATAGTCATGGAAACCAAGATATTTGCACCACGGTTAGTAATATGGAAAAACCAGCACCAATCAACAGGTCCAAATGAAATCCAAGCTATACGTAATAACCAGGAATGCCAAATATCAAGAGGTAAAAATGATTCAGTAGCATGAAAAGCCTCTAGTGCATATAAGGCCCAAAGTGGTATACCATTGACATTGACTGCAACAAGCCTATATGTAGAAACACAAGGAGATTGATTACCTATATACTCATCTAGAAAGATCCCAACATATGTTTATTCTACGACAGGACCTGTGTCAGCAGACAGCCCAGCGGAGTCATGTTTCTCAGCCGCAGATCACTTCTTTCTTCTCCAGGAGAAGAGGACGAGACCTAGTATCTGATGATGATGAGGATGATGACAACTTACATGCCCACAGAGATCAGAGACAGTGTCCCACTCATACTCATGTTGCTGCACGAGCTACCCGACCTATCATGAGGAGACCCCATCCTCATCTTCCTGGACGACGTCATCGACCACCAGCAGTCCATGCTATAGCCCGTATCACATCCTTTTATAGCATCAGCGGGACAGGATTGGATGATAGTGTCATACTGTACTCATGACTTTTAGCAATATATATACTCCCACATGTTCCATATATCACCGCATCTTTTTCAGTTTCCATTTCAGTTCATAGCAGTTAGATTTGTTATTTCTGTTATAGTCTTGGAAACGTTTCATACGCTCCTACGGTTACCACATACTTGACATGTACATTTACTAGTCTTATATGCCTTTTGGCATGGAAAAGACATTAATAAAACTCTCTCTCTCTCTCTCTCTCTCTCTCTCTCTCTCTCTCTCTCTCTCTCTCTCTCTCTCTCTCTCTCTCTCTCTCTCCCTCCCTCCCTCCCTCCCTCCCTCCCTCCCTCCCTCCCTCTCTCTCTCTCTCTCTCTCTCTCTCTCTCTCTCTCTCCATGCTACGGGTCAGGCTGGGTTCAGACCAGGATACTCTACCTCAGATCAGATTTTCATTTTGGGATGCATTATTGAGGAGGCACGACATCAGAGACAGAGAGTTTATTGCTGCTTTGTGGATTTCCGCAAAGCTTTTGACTCAGTTCCGAGACATCTCCTTTTCCAAAGATTATCTTCACTTGGCTTCACAGACGAGACTATTGCCGCGATCATTACCTTATATGAGCGAGTTTGGGCGCATTTCAGGGACGGTAGTGGTTGGTCCCCGCTGATACACTCTACCATTGGAGTGAAGCAGGGCTGCCCCTTATCACCTACTCTCTTTGCACTATATATCGATGACCTCGAGCGAATTATTCACGAGGAAGGTGGAGAGGGCTGTCCCTTGGCAGATATTATTATCCCCATTCTCCTATACGCTGATGATGTGGTTCTTCTCTCATCCTCTGCAGCTGGCTTACAGAGACCCCTTTCTCCTTTACATCGCTTTTGTCAGCTTTGGGGATTGACGGTTAATGCTAAGAAGACCAAGATTATGGTGTTCAACACCAATAGACAGCATATGAAAGATGTGACCTTCTATTATGATGGGTTGCTGATTGAGATTGTGACCTCTTACACTTATTTGGAAGTACTTTTCTCTGGTCCACTACTCACATTTCGACCGGCAGCCCTCGCCAGACTCCGTAAGGGGCATACTTCTCTTGTTCATATGGAGAGATTCTGTTCCACGTACTATGTACAGGATCCTGCTACCAGATGCTTGCTATTTTCTGCCACTGCTCCCCGATTGTTCTATACTCAGCTGAGACTTGGTGCCCGGATTTAGCACGTGATACTTGGAGGGATCTTACTCGTATCCAGATTCTCATGCTCAGCAGGATGATTAGGGCTAAGTCCTCGGTACCACATGATATCATATTAGCGGAGTTTGCTTCTCCTCCACTGGTTATAGGTGCTATGTTTCAGATCATTACCTTTCTTCACAGGATATCAGAGTTAGACACTTCCAAATATGTTGTTGCTGCTCTCGCTTCATCATGCACCATTGCTGGACAGGGGACTAAGCATTCTTGGTTTAGCAGTGTCTCAGCCCTTCTTCGGACTTGGGGCTTATCTGTACTTCCGAGCGGAACCCATGCTTATATTAGACAGCATATTTATCGGAGCTACATAAGAACTATATGGTAACAACCTGACCCAGATAAGGTCAAGATACATTTCGATGGCACATATCTACTACAGTTGGATACTACAGGTACTTCTATACTTCCATCATATCTTACACAGCCATTATCTTTTGGTCTGAGGTACCGTATGGGACAGCTTCGAGTCTCTTCTCATCAGCTAGCTATCGAGACGGGTAGATACACGGACACTCCCAGATTTCAGAGGATATGTCGGCTTTGTTCTCTTCAGGAGGTGGAGGATGAGTTTCATTTCATCTTTCGTTGTCCGATATATTATGCGATCAGAGGGCGATACCACTGTTTATACAGAGATACCCCTCTCACGTTGCGATCGTTCCTCAAGTATCCAGACTCCAGATGTGTAGGTCTTCTATTGAGAGAGATGTATACTCTACGAGCTTCACTTTTACCTACCACAGATATGGATCACAGCCAGGCTCATATTACCCAGTTTTTCCAGAAGCGAGACAGAGAGGATATTTCAGTTGTGGATTTTGAAGTCCCCGTTCGGAGATCGAAGACACATAAAGTCTTACATACTTCTGCTAGATCCAGGATTACCAGATCTTTACGTGCTTCCCGCCAATCTACAGCACGCTCCACTACTACTATCACTCACTATTTCCAGCTTGCTCATAGCTAGTCTCCTCTGCAGAGCAGGTGGTCAAGCTCTTGCTTTGTACCCTCACAAGCTGGAGGTCAAGCTTTGATACTTCTTCTTAGAGACAGAGAGATAGATATGCTAGTTCTTTTCTTTTACTAGTAAATAAGTCCGTATGCGGACAATGCTCATCACTTTTTGTACTTTCTTTTGTCTTATGTACCTTTGGGTACCAAAAGACGTTAATAATAATAATTCTAATTCTAATTCTCTCTCTCTCTCTCTCTCTCTCTCTCTCTCTCTCTCTCTCTCTCTCTCTCTCTCTCTCTCTCTCTCTCTCTCTCTCTCTGAGAAAGTCTCTCTCTCTCTCTCTCTCTCTGAGAAAGTATTGGGATGTTTCCGAAGTGACAGAGGTATCTCAGAGCAGATCATGAGCACTATTGGGGTGAAGCAGGGATGTTCCCTCTCCCCTACACCTTTTGGCTTATATATTGATGAGTTGGAGCGAGTTATCGAGCAATGTGGAGGTTTTGGGTGCAGACTTGGTGACATCTTGATCGCTATTCTTCTTTATGCAGATGATGTGGTTCTACTTTCACCTACTAGAGAGGGGTTACAGAGACAGATTGATTGTCTTCATGATTTCTGTTCCAGATGGGGTCTAGGGGTGAACATTGTGAAGACTAAGGTGATGATCTTCAACACTTCCAGGAGCTTTATGTTGAGACAGGAGCTCCTTTTTGACAGTCGGCCGTTAGAGATTGTCCCTTCCTACACTTACTTGGGCACCCTTTTTACTGGTCCTATATTTAGTATGAGACAAGCAGCCTCTAGTAGGCTTGGGAAAGGCCATGCTTCCCTTGCCCAGATGGAGAGAATTTGCTATCGTAAGTCTATTCGAGATGCCTCGAGTAAGTGTCGGCTTTTTGACACCATTGTTTCTCCTACAGCTCTATATGCATTGGCTGCATGGTGCACGGGCCTTACCTCATCTGACTGGGCTAGTATCTCACGGTCACAGATCACTATGCTTTCACGCATGATTCGGGCTAAGCCTTCAGTACCACATCAGATCATCCTTGCTGAGTTTGCGGTCCAGCCCATGTACCTTGATGCCTTACTCCAGCTCATCACATATATTCAGCGCGTCAGTGCGTTCCAGTCTTCTGAGCAAAGATATACTCAGGCTGCTCTCATTTCATCTCAGCATCTTCACAGTTAGGGCTACCATGTGGCTTGGTTTTCTCAGGCCTCCAGACTTCTTAGCACACTCGGCATCTCTACCACTGCCCTTGTACCCATGACTACATCAGACGATTCATTTATAGAGCTTACCTAGATCGAGCCTGGAATGGTCAGCTGGGTGTCAAACCCGACATTTATCGGCTTCATTTTTTGGAGACAGATGTATCAGGGTCCCCACTGCTACCACTGTAACTACGATCTGGTTTATCACATGGTCTCAAATTCATATTGGGTCAGCTCCGTGTCTCTTCACACCAGCTTGAGATTGAAACTGGCCGGTTTCAGGGTACCCCACGAGAGGACAGGATCTGCCAGCTTTGTTCCCTAGGGGCAGTAGAGACTGAGGAGCATTTTATTTTCATTTGCCCAGCTTATTATGAGATTCGTGGGAGATACCATTGCTTGTTCAGGGATACACCAGTTACTTTGCGCTCACTTGTTACATGCGAGGATCCACGTTGTGTTGCACTTATGGTCCGAGAGATGTTTCTATTGCGACGGGATCTCTAGCCTCAGCATCAGATTGCTCCTGACACACAGCTTCAGATTACCTCCTTTTTCTCCAGACGACGTTCACGACCAGTCCCAGACTTAGATGATGATGACGAGGATGAGGACTCGACTTTCCACAGAGATCAGAGGCAGCGCACCTCCTAGCATTGCCCAGCAGCCAGACCTCTTCGGCCTACTACGAGGAGACGTCCTCCCTACATTCGACATCAGCAGCAGATCTCAGTTTCACTCCCCACTGCAGCTTGTATTACATCTTTTTTCAGTAGCAGCAGCAGCAGCAATAGCAGTGTCACCTCCAGGACTTGATCTGCAGCTTGCTTCCATTATACATATCCATTTCTTGCTTTCTACCTTTTGGTTTAGTTAACACTAATAATTGTGTTTAGATTTATTATATATGCTTTTCTTTCAGTTTTTTGGAGACGTTTTTCATACGCTCCCAGATGGTCCACATACTTGATATGTACTTATTTGTCTTATATGCCTTTTGGCATGGAAAAGACACTAATAAAACTTTCTTTCTTTCTTTCTCTCTCTCTCTCTCTCTCTCTCTCTCTCTCTCTCTCTCTCTCATCCGCTCCAATGATGGCGCCCTGATCCGCTCCAACGATGGTGGTGATGCACCTGATCCGTCCTAGCCCGCCCTGCACTGATCCGTACCCGTCCAACCTGTCCGTCCACCCTGCACTAGTCTGTCCGCCCTGTCCGTCCGCCATGCACTGATCTGTCCACCCTGTCCGAATCTGTCCGCCCTGCCCTGGACTATGGCTCCTCGTGGGTCTGTCCCTCCTCATGCCACAGCCCCTCTTCCTCCACGCCGGACCACCTGCTGCCCTCTCACTTCATCCCCCCGCCCCCTCCTCGATGCCATCTCATCCCCCCCTCCCCTCGCTAAAACTAGCCCCCCACTCGCTGGTGGCTCACCCCCTCACTGCTCGTTGGAACTACCCTCCCCCTCGTTGTTGTCTACATACCCCCCTTCGCTGCCTGCAGACCTACCCTCCCTCTTGCTGCCCTTAGATCTGCCCCCGCCCCCTTGTTGCCTACAGATCTACCCTCCCCCTCGCTGCCTATTGACCTGTCTTCCCCCTCGCTAGAACACCCTTCTTCTTCCCCACTCCCATTCTCTTCCTCCTCTTCTTCTCTCTCTTCTGCTGCTCCTTCCTATCTTTCCCCTTCTTCTTCCTCTGCTTCTGCCTCTTCCTCCTCTTCATTGATCTCCAATCCTATCGATCTGGCCATCCCTACCAGCCTCCTTCCTACCCCTATTTTCCAAGAATCCACAGCCCCCCCATCTACAGCACCCATCCCATACACTCCCTCCAAATCAACCGAACTATGTTCCTCCTAGGAAGCTGACCAAATGAAAGCCGAATTCCAGCTTTTGAAACAGGAACTTTCAGTGGTCTCCTTACTCGAGGAAAAGAATGTGTTGCAATCCAAAGTCGCTTCATTGGAGCAGGTGATCAACACTAAGCAGGTTGCAGCCTCGGAATCAACCACCACCATGATATGCGAGCTTGAGAATAAAATTGAGCAGCATAAAGATTCATGGGCAACAGTCTTGAAGAAAGGCACCAAGCCTAGCGCCCCCATTTCCTCAGTCATCTCAGCCACTATTTCGGAAGAGCGGTCAAGGGAGCAAAAGGCCCATAACATCAGGGTTCATGGGATACCGGATACACAGGATGCCATTGCTGAGGCTACGAGATTTCTCGAGACCACTCTAGGACATGTGACAGATGGGCTAGATACAGCTTGGAGGACCACCAAAGATGCAGCTACACTGATCATTCGTTTCACATCCCTAAATAGCCACAGAGAGGCTTTACGTTGCAGAGCCCAGTTACGTGGCACTACCATATATATGGATGACGATCTTACCTACATCCAGGTTGGGGAGAGGCGCAAAGCAGGGATGCTCTCTATCACCAATTCTCTTTGGATGATATATTGACGAGCTAGAGCAGGTCATTTCTCAGTGTGATGGGGACAGTTGCTGGCTTGGAGACATTCTGATTGCCATCGTTCTCTATGCGAATGATGTGGTATTAGTCTCCCGTACTAGAGAGGGATTACAGAGATAGTTGGATTGTTTATACACCTTTTGTACTCATTGGGGTTTAGTGATGAACCTCTCGAAGATGAAAGTTATGGTCTTCAATACCTCTCGGGCCTTCATGCACACCACAGTAGGGCAAACACTAACTGATCCACCCAACCTTGCCTACTCCCAGATATAGAGTAAGCCCCTCCTAGCCTAGTGTGAGGATTGGTAGCATGCATACTGCCAAGTGTCGGCCACGCGGCACTGATGTGGCTGACTGCACGTCGGGACCCAACTGGGGCCTGTCCTGTTGACAGGGTCCCTAAACTGTGTTAGGCCCGCCATGGCTATGGACCGTGCTGGGGCACACTACTCACACTGTCTTGCCCTGTTGGTCGTGTACGCTGGACACGACCCTGACTGTGGTATCTGACCTTCTGTGTTCTCTAGGGTTTGGCACTGGTCACGTGCTCGTAACACTCCCTCCCCCTTAAGAACTGTCTTGGTCCTCTAAGACAAAGTCTAGAAAAATCTTGCGAAGGACGCTGCCTCTTTCCCAAGTGGCATTCTCAACAAGCTGATCACTCCACTTGACTAAATATTCTCGGTATAGAGTATGACGAGTCTACATCTCTCTACCATCAAGAATCTCCTCTGGCTCATGTGGAGGTTGCTGAGAATCCAATGGGAGAACTAGAACATTGTCCCCTACCAGATTTTCTGATCTGGTTAAGGCTTTTCGTAACTGACTTACATGAAAGACTGGAAAAACCTTACTACTGTGTGGGAGTTCTAGTTCATAGGTGACCTCGCCTAGTCTCCTACTGATGGTAAAGGGACCACAATACCTAGGAGACAACTTAGCACACACTCCTGATTTGAGGGTTTTAGAGTCAACTGGGACTCTCAAGTAGACTTTCTCACCAGCGGAGAACTGCACCTCCCGTCTGTGTGGATCTACATAATGCATGGCTCGATCCTGGGACTGCCTAATGCTACGCTTTTAGGTCTTCTAAAAAGTTTCTGGCTGCTTCAACTTTTTCTTGATTAAACCCTACAGCTGTGGGTGAGCGTGGCTGAAAACCGTACATCAGCATAAATGGGCTGTATCCCGTAGCTGAATGTTTGGTACTGTTATAAGCAAACTCTCATATCGAGAGATACTCCTCCCAATTAGTCTGCTTCTTGCTGACGTATGCACGAATCATATCCTCCAGCACCTGATTTACCCTCTCTGTTTGACCGTCCGTCTGTGGATGGTCGGTGGTACTCATATTAAGTTTAGTATGGAGATGATGGAATACTGCCCTCCAAAAATTTCCATTAAACTTACTGTCCCGGTCGCTGACTATGCCAAAAGGTAGATCGTACAATTTAAATAGCCCGTCCACAAACAACCTCGCTAACTCTGGAGCTCTAACAGTTGTTTTGGTCGGAATAAAATGTACCATTTTGGTCAGACGGTCAATTGTGACCCATATAGCGTCATTACCCTTTTGGGTTTTAGGCAGGCCTACTATAAAATCCATGGAGATACTCTCCCATTTACCAGCTGCTATATCTAAGGGCTGTAACAACCCTCTTGCCTTTAAACGCTCTGCTTTATTTACTTGACATTTCTGGCAACTGGTTACATATTGTTGGACGTCCTTTTTCATACTGGGCCAGAAAAATTGCCTACGAAGAAGCTTATAGGTCTTCTATATGCCTGGGTGCCCCGCACTAGGATTGTCATGACACTCATATAGGACCTGCTGCCTATAATCCTCTGAATTTGGGACACATACTCTATCTCTATAGAGCAAGTACTCATCCTGAATGGAATATTGTTTCCATTTGAATCCTTGAGTCAACTGACCCTCAACCACTAGGGTTTGCTTGGGTAATACAAACTCATAATCCCCAACGTCATCTGACGTATACTCGGATTCATCATCATCCTCAACGGAAGCTGCAGTATTCTTGGACGAACTGGCACCAGCCCCGGGAACTAACTGTTCGCTCTGGACTGAGTTCCAGATAGTAGAGAAGAATGCATCATGCTGGCACTTCCCTCTCAAGGACTCGAGTAACTCATTACGAATCTGAGTAAAACTCAGCTCGTTTATCATAGGCATTCTGCTAAGGGCATCTGCTACTGTATTGAATTTCCCCCGTCTATACCTGATAGACATATCAAACTCTTGCATCAACTCTGCCCAACGAGCTTTCCGACCTCTAAGCTCAGGTTGATTGCAAAGGTATCTGAGACTTTCATGGTCTGTCAGGACCTCAAAGTTGGCACCATACAAATAATGCCTCCAAGTCTTAAGGGCATGGACTATAGAAAAGAGTTCCTTTTCATAGGCATTGTACCTAGTCTGAGCTGGCTCGAGTTTTTTACTCTCGAACGCAACTGGTCGTCCACCCTGAGTTAGCACAGCACCGACTGCAAAGTCGCTAGCATCTGTTTCGACCACAAATGGCTGATTGGTGTCGACGACCTTTAAAACTGGTGCTGTAGCTAAGGCTGTTTTGAGAGCATCAAAGCTCTCCTGCTGTGCGGACTCCCAAATGAACTCCTTTCCCTTCCCTTTAAGAAGATTTGTCATGGGAACTGCTATCTGAGCATATTCCTTGACAAATCGTCTCCCACCAAACCAAGAAAGATCTGAAGTTCTAAAATATTCTGAGGTCTCAGCCAACTGAGTATGGCTTTAACCTTATTGGGGTCCATCTTAATCCCATCTGCCGAGATAATGTGACCCAAATAAGCTACTTCTTCAACGAAGGATTCACACTTGGATTCTTTAGCATAAAGCTTATGCTTTCTAAGCAGTCGAAACACCTTTCTGAGGTGTTTTAGATGCTCCTTCCTCGTTTTGCTGTAGACCAGGATGTCATCTAAAAATACGACTACAAACTTACCCAAGTTATGGTCTGAGGACACTGTTCATCAAGGTCATAAAGGTAGTTGAAGCATTTGTGAGCCCAAACGGCATCACCTTAAACTCATAATGACCATGACGAGTCCTAAAAGCTGTTTTCGAGACATCTTCCGATTTTATACGGACGTGATGATATCCCGATCTGAGGTCTATTTTACTGAAAAAATTAGCCTCGCAAAGTTGATCAAACAACTCGTCTGCCCGAGGCATAGCATATTTATTCTTAATTGTAACTTTATTGAGGGCTCTGTAATCTACGCAAAGACGCATAGACCCCTCTTTCTTTTTCACCAAAATAATTGGTGAGGCCCATGGTGAACTACTGGTCTAAATTTGGCCTTTCCCAAGATAATCTGTTAACTGCCTAGTTATTTCTTCATCCTCTGTTCGGCTGACTCGATATGGAGGTTTAAAAACAGGTGTTGTACCTTGTAATAGGTTTATTACATGATCTACCTCTCTGCTAGGTGGCAAACCATGTGGCAAATCTTCAGAAAAAACATCTTTAAATTTAGACAATAAAGTTTCTAATTTACTAATTTTTTGCTGTAAAGAACTGGAAATAGAAACTTCAGGAATAAACTGAAAGTCACATAAGAATACCTGATGGTCGTCGTCTCCGATTAGCTGACAGAGCTCTGAACTGTAGACCATAGGACTGTTGGGAACATCATGCTCCCCATGCAACTGGATCTCTCGGCCTTTATGCTGAAAGCTGAGGGTGTTCTCCTAATAATTTCTGTGGAGGGAAGGTCCTAAACTATAGAGCCAGTCTCTCCCGAGAACAATATCTATGCGATCCAAGTGCATTATCTGAAAGTTTATTTCAACTTGGTACCCCTGAATACCAAGATTTAAGTTACTTACCATAGTTTCCCAAATTTTCTTATCTTCACCCTTAGCTAGTGAAACTATGTACCTATGCTGACTAGGTACTTCTGGAAGTTTAAGTTTTTAACCAGGGTGTAGTTGATGAAATTATGGGTTGCCCCATCGTCAACCATAACTCTAACTGACTGGTTACCAACTTTCCCGTGCATACGTACTAGGTCATGCGGCCCAAAGCTGAAGGGTCTCGCTAGCATTGCAGAGGTTAGCAGGCAACAATGTTCATGGTCTTCATGATACACTTTGATCTCGGAAGCTGCCGAGTCCCTGGGGAAACTTACAGTCTGAACAAGATGAGCTTGTTTGTTATCTTTTTTATCTTTCTTAGTGAAAGGCCCCTTGGGACACTGTCTGACTGTGTGTCCCTTGCCCATGCACACAAAGCACAAACTTTCTTGTTTGGCTTTCTCAAAATCTTCTGGTTTTAAGGGCTGTATGAGCGATGGGCGTTCCTGAGGAGCTTCACCTTTAATTTTATCTTCTTTCTTTCTTTTTAAAAATTTCTTTTTAAATTGAAAGTCTTTCTGAGGAATCTGCTCAGAAAGGGGCTGCAGTCTCGCCTTCTTCCTACCCACTGAATCATCATAGATTTGAGCATATCTGAGAGCTTGCTCTAGGGTAGTAGGCGAGTTTCTCTGGACCTCTACTTTATATTCATCCTTGAGGCCACGGACAAATCCTCAATTTTTCTGATAATCATCCATATTTTTAATTTTTAAAATTGCCTCTCGGTACTGCGAGATATATTGGATTAGGGACTTGTCCATTACTGTTCTCTCCCAGGCTTCCCAGGCTCTATCAAGTTCATTTTCAGGTAGGAATTCTCTTAGGAAGGCTTCTTCAAAGGCCTTCCATGACCGGGGAGTCTGCCCAGTCTCCTGGAGATTTAACCACCATTTATAGGCCATGGGCCCCTAGGGAAAGACTGGCCTCAATAGCTTGCAAATGGTCAGGGGTCTGTTTAAGAGCATGAATGTTCTTCCATTTGCTGAGAAAGGTTTGTAGAATATCTGCATTTCTATCTTTCTCTTCCCCAATAAAAGTAGGAGGCTTTAAATCTTTCAAAACACCGGGGTGAGACCGCATAGGCTCACCTGAAACTGATGGAAGTGGAGAAGGGGACAACTGAGAAGTGGAGGGAAGGCTTCCTCTCGCGGAACTCAAAATCAAGCCTTTGAGTTCAGCGAACGAGTCGTCCACACTGGAATTGAAATTGGCTAATGCCAACTTCAGTTCATCCACTTCTGTTACCAAGTGGAGAAACTGCTCCTTGGTAACCAATTCGTCGAGTTCTTTGGCGAATTGTTCTTGTTCTTCAACTTCCATTGGTTCTTTCCCTTTACTGAACTTCAGGGATTCCGTTTCTAATTCATCAATGCCTCTTGTCAGGGGTTGATCAGATCCCGGAGAAGTGGTCATTTTCAGAGCTAGAAAAAGATTTAGTTGTTTCTGAGGACTATACTTCCAAAGAAAATACAAAGAGGACCCCTCTCAGCTCTTCCACCCAGAATTTCAAACCTGCTGTCCCAGAAAATCCCAGCTTGAGGCACCGTGCTGGGGCACACTACCATTGTCTTGCCCTGTTGGTCGTGTACGCTGGACATGACCCTGACTGTGGTATCTGACCTTCTGTGTTCTCTAGGGTTCGGCACTGGTCACGTGCTCGTAACAATGCAGCACCAAGAGCTTACTCTTGATGGACAATCCCTAGAGGTGGTCTCTTCCTACACTTACCTGGGTGTGCTCTTCTCTGGTCCTACCTTCAGTATGAGATAGGCGGCTACTTCTAGACTTGGGAAGGGTCACTCTTCCCTAGTCCAGCTGGAGAGATTCTGCTTCCGTAAGTCTATTCGGGATGCCCCGAGTAAGTGCAGACTGTTTGACACAATCGTCACCCCTTTAGCCTTGTATGCAGCAGAGATATGGTGTACAGGACTATCATCTTCACACTGGTCCAGCATTTCACGCTTACAGACCATCATGTTAGCTCGCATGATCCGAGCGAAGCCCTCGATCCCACATGAGATCGTCCTTGCGGAGTTTGCCATCCCCCCTATTCAGATTGAGGCAGCCTTCCAGCTTATCACATACATCCAGAGAGCTCAAGCACTTCTTGATACAGAGCAGCGATATACGTGGCTTGCACTCATGTCCTCTCATCGCCTTCAGACTCAGGGATATTGGCTATCATGGTTCTTGTTAGAAATAATAAATGATAATGTTAGTTTCCCATAGGTTACTTTGACCCAAAAGGTTGAGACTTGTGTAACCATGGGGTAGGTTTATTATTTAGACCATGTTAAGATAGTTGTAGTTAAGTTGAACCCAATTTTGGTCTAGTGATAACTCGTGGGTCCAAGTAAAGTCTAATTACGTTAAGGGACCCTATCTTGACTTTTGGGAGTGCCCTATAATTAGTAGTGGGTTTGGAAGGTTCTAGAACTTAGAGTTTGGAAGAGTCTAGGCCCTTGGAAGGCCTATTTATATGTACTCATTGTTCATTTGTAATTCATTCCCTTTCAAGCATTGCTACTACTTTCTCTCTTCTTGAGGGCGCCTAACCCTATCCCTCTTCTTCGTCTTCTTCTTCTTCTTCTTGTATATGGAGATTGAATGCTAGAAGGATCTTGGCACTTTGATTTCCTACATGGTATCAGAGCCATGGATCTTCTATGCTTGATTTAGGGCGCCCTACCAAAAGAGATCGTCTTCACTTAAAGATCACAAAAATTTAGCACCTTTGCTGATTTTTTGGAGTGAAAATCTGTTCAGTTTTGACTCTTTTCCATTTTGCAGGAGGGCACCACACATCAAAGGAGATAATAGGATTTTGGGCACCCAAAACCGTGTAGGTTTATCCTACTTTCGTTGGTCCGCTGCTGCCCTATTTTTCAGATTTTCTCCTTTGCAGGAGGGCGCCCATCTACAAGCAGTTTTTATCTTCTGATTTGGCTGAAAAATCAGCACCCTTGCTGATTTTTCAGGTGCGAAGATCCACTTCTTTTTGCTTGTTTCCAGGTTTGCAACAGCCCTATCCGTGTGTGTATTGTTAACACTTTTTGGCAAGAAAGAAGGGTTCCGGAAAGCGCTTTGTTGGAGGCTAACCTAATTCTTTGCTTGCTAGTTTTTTGAATTTGTAATGCAGATTCAAGCTGAAATTTTCAGCACACAAGGCTTGCAGGAGGGCGAGTTCCTACATCCATCTAATGTGTGGTTTCGACACATTCCGGTGTTGATTTTTCAGATTTGATACTTGCTGGTTTTTGTGTCTTTTAGGGCACATTTAGGGTTTGAAAAAGTTTATCTTCTTGGCTAATTCTTATCGCAAGAGATTTGGGAGCAATTCGTACTTGCTCGGTCAAGATATGTTGGATGGCACCATCTATTCTTCATGGAGTTACAAGCTGAGGTTTGGCATCGACGTGATGATCAAGCTCTTTCATTGATTTATCGGTAACAAGATCTATCTTATATCATTTGAGATTTTGCAAGACCTCTAAAAGCGCTTGGGAAACACTTTTGAAGATGTACCGAATAAAGGATTCATCATCATGCTTTCTCCTCTCTACTTCATCCTCTTTGAAGGAAATCAAGCATTCTTTGAAGCCATTCTGTACTAATGGGGGAGGGGAAAAAATCATGTCAATTAGTACATTGGTTCAAAGTGGCGTGTTGCTGGATTTTTTGGGTGTTCAAAGTGGCAAGCTGCTGGTTTTTTTCTTGAAGAAGGTGGACACCAAATTCAGCCATGGTTTATTGATCATTTTCAGCCTATGTTACATCGTGAGCATCCTATTATGCATCGGGAACGGTTAGCGGAAGGTTTTTGGACAGCAAGGTCCACATTTGGAACACTTTGGACAGCAAAGTGTTGGTGATTTTGTGGTTGTTGGACAGCCTGCTACAGCCTCTTGTTGGCTGTCCGAGTCTTTGCGGGATAGCAAAGCATCTTTTTACCTTGGAGGAAACACACATGCCTCACCAAAATCAGTACCTTATGTTGATTTTCCCGTTTTGATGCTTACTTCTTATGATGACGGTGTTGCCTTACCTAGAGTTGGTGAGCAAATCATTGATAGTAAGATTCGGGAGGATGTGATGGTAAAAGAGTATCATACTCTTCTTTATGTTTCTTGTGATAAGAAGACTTATGGAATCATGTGGGAACCATTGATGGATTGCAAATCCATATTTCGGCTTGTGGCTGGTCTTTTGGTTACCTACTTTGGATGGAGCATGCTTGTCTTCACTCTTCGACTTGATGCTATCGCACTTCGTATTCTACATCTCTTCTACATCGGGAATGATTGGGGCTGAGATTTCGGCTACTTCGACTACTTCGAGTTGGAGTTTTTTTTTTGTTTTTGGCTACACATGAAGTTTTGGGCAGCAAGTAACACTTTGCATTTTGTTGCAATTTTTCCATTCTACTTCATGTCATGTTATGTTTTTTACATTATCATTTAAGGAGTGTGTTAGAAATAATAAATGATAATGTTAGTTTCCCATAGGTTACTTTGACCCAAAAGGTTGAGACTTGTGTAACCATGGGGTAGGTTTATTATTTAGACCATGTTAAGATAGTTTTAGTTGAGTTGGACCCAATTTTGGTCTAGTGGTAACTCGTGGGTCCAAGTAAAGTCTAATTATGTTAAGGGACGCTATCTTGACTTTTGGGAGTGCCCTATAATTAGTAGTGGGTTTGGAAGGTTGTAGAACTTAGAGTTTGGAAGAGTCTAGCCCCTTGGAAGGCCTATCTATATGTACTCATTGTTCATTCGTAATTCATTCCCTTTCAAGCATTGCTGCTACTTTCTCTCTCCTTGAGGGTGCCTAACCCTCTCCCTCTTCTTCTTCTTCTTCTTCTTCTTCTTCTTCTTGTATATGGAGATTGAATGTTAGAAGGATCTTGGCACTTTGATTTCCTACAGTTCTCTCAGGCATCACACTTCCTCAGGGAAGCATTTGGTATCACTATCACTGATCTCCCTTTGGGTACACACCAGTACATTAGACGTTTTTTATACAGAGCATATCTCGACCGTACTTGGCGACACCAGCTGGGAATTAAGCCTGACTACTACAGACTCACTTTCTAGAGCAGGATGCCACTGGTCTTCCAGTTTTACCTTGCTATTTGTCCTCTTCTGGACTATCACACAGTCTCGTTTCACTTTGGGACAGTTCAGAGTCTCCTCACATCAGTTGGCTATTGAGACAGGCAGATTCCAGGGTACACCACGAGAGGAGAGACTATGCCTGCTATGTCCCCTACATGAGATAGAATCCGAGGAGCGCTTCATCTTCAGATGCCCCATACATTATGAGATTAGAGGGAGATGTCACTGTTTATTCAGTCACATGCCTACTACACTCAGAGCACTGATTGGATATGAGGACTCTCGCTGTGTCGCACTTATGCTACGAGAGATGGCCTTGTTGTGCCAGGAAATGTACCAGTTAGCTCACTAGCCACATCCTAGCTCTCAGGCTCAGATTACGTCTTTCTTCACCAGGAGACGGACACAGTCTGATGACGACATACCACCTCACCGATGTCAGAGACAGTGTATCACTCATAGTCATGCAGCAGTTCGCACTTCACGCCATGTTACGAGAGCACACAGTTTTCACCCTCCTAGACGACGTCAGCGACAGTCCATGTTACCTCCTGTTGCAGCTCGTATCACATCTTTTTCAACATCAGCACTACATGATATTACTCTAGTCCTGGCAGCTATTTTGTTCCCCCCTTATGGACGGTTGGCAGTTTGTAGTTTACAGCTGTGTTGCAGCGGATCGCGATCCGGAAGGATCTCGATCCGGATCGAGAGATGAGGAGCGATTGATCATTCTTGAGGCTGAGTGGGAAGACATTGAGAAGGAATTTGATTTGTGTGGCATGGCTCCTGATCCCACTCCACCTAATATTGCCATGAATTTGGATGAGGAGGAGGAGGAGGATTTGGAGGTCAGGACCTTGAGGATGATCTAGCACAGGACGACTTCACCGTGATTCACAAAGTCACAACTCACAAGGATGTCTAGTCCTTAGTTTACTTAGTTTTATAAGCTATTAGAAATTTTTTTTCATTAGCTAAAATGTAGAACTCTTGTATTACAGACTAATCGTTGTAGGTTGTAACTACATGACAATTGCTACAAAACCTGATTATTAAACTCAATGTAGGCTGAAATTTGAATGCGCAATCTCCATTCTCTTCATATCATATGATGTATAATTTTTTTTAAGAATCTTTAGGTTTTATTTGACTTTAAGGATCATGACACCTTTGAAGTTTCACATACATCATACATCATCCATCGTAAGTTTATGATGATATTGTGGGCTTGTGAATTGTCCTATACTCTTTAATTTTGGCTATTTTAATGTATAAATGCTAGTGAGCATCTTTTTGTACAAATTTGCAAAAAAAAATAAACATTGGAAACCCTAAAATTTAAAAAAAAAAACGTTTTAGACATTTGGTCAATTTTTTTCAAACGTTTCACGTTTGGAAGTTTCAAACGTTCGGTTGCTACACTAACAGGGAGAGAAACTTAATATAGCATGATATTATATATCTTGATTTTAGAGTAGATTTAGATTGTTATTGTTTAGAATTGGAGATATTTTTATGCTCCCACAGTATGATAACACACCTGATATGTATTGTTCTTTAAAATGTGCCTTTGGCATCTTAAAGATAATAACAAAGCTTTCTTTCTTTCATTCTTTTCTTTCTACTAGAATGCTTGTGGTTAGCATGTTCATGTTTACCACATCTCTAAAAGATTAACAAAACCGTGGTGTAAGATGGTGAATGCAGATGAAAGATGGACCCAACGAGTGCAAAATGGCTTGAGCAGAGAGATTCAGAAGACAACCCTAATCATGATATTGCCTGGTGCTTGTACGCAATGCCTTGGATATTTGAGTTGCCAATAGATCCTCATGACCTTTAGAAACTAGGACCATGCTAAGGGAAGGATATTACGTGAGCAATGTGAAAGATTTCATAACTTTTGATGGCTCGTAAGGATTTTATAAAAGTATAACCATCCAGGCCTCAATTGCAAACCCAAGTAATAATCATAAAGTTCCTAAAGCACGTCCCATTGTTTTTCTATCTTAGAAACAAAAAAACTCAAAACTACCTGAATCAATGCAGCGGCTGCAATTGTTTTCCTAACAAGGTATCGAGAAGCCCTTTCCTTGGAAACTCTCTCCAACAAGGCATCTCTTGTGACCTCTTTCGCACTGGATCCTCTTAGTGATACCTGAAATCAAGTGTACACAAGAAGCGTATTTTGTTAAACTATAGCTTTTCTTGAAGTCAATAGTTTAAGAAGTCATCTAGCAAACTCTTTAGACAAAACCTTCAATAAAACCTTAGACAAAGAAATTTCTTGATGAAGAAATGACCATAAACAAATGATTTGTTGTTAAATTATACTACTTATATGAAACTTCAAATATCATTCCATGCAAATATATCTGCAAAGAAAGCTAAATCCTAGAAGTAATGCAAAATTTTATCTCAAAAAATGGAGAGCACAGTCCAATGATCCAATTTTCCTAAAAAAGATTAAGGTCGCATGTGGCAACAATTGCTAAATCTCCACCTCAATGTGAAGTTCATGTTAGACACAACACAATAATTGGACTCGGAGAGGTAGGCAAATGTAGTGTAGAGCCTATCAAACTAGACAATGATCTCCAATATGAGATATATTATTACCCCACTAGAATCAAAATGCTAACGTCAGTTGTGGTCATTTGCAACGTCCTAAGTCAAGCTTGGACGTAAAGTTTGAAACATGTGTTTTTCCAAAATGTAAAGGTATTGCAAGTAGGGCTTGACAATTAACTTCAAAAATAAATTCTCGAGTTGATTGTACAGAAGGGAGTTGGGCCCTTTTTATTTTCTCTACATCTTGGAATAACATTGGGCCCAGAAGGTGCTACAAGTTTTGGCATGGTACTCCATTGTTCTACAAGTTTCTGGGCCAAAGCCCCTCACTCTTCAATATCCTTTAAATCACTTGAGTTTCATATGACACTTGAGTTTCTCCAAGTGGGTACGGGGGAAGAAATCTCTTCAAACAGTCCAAAAGGAAGAACTAAGGAGAAAATCAACCAATCTCTTTCCCTCATTCCTCTTATAGGTCTGCTTTTTGAAACGACAAGTATGACTGTATAGACATCTAAGATTATCTAGAAGATGGAAGGTATGGGTTTGAGCATGTTTACTTTGTAGGTGGAGATGTTTACATTCCTCATCATACCAAGGTTGGTGTGGGTGACTTGAGTGGGTGGGGGAGGAATGTTTATGATGTGTGGATGGGACGGCTATAAAGGCAACTGTATGGAGTGCTATAGTGAGAAAAGTGGCCTGGGATTGAAGTAGGCTATCGTGTGGGAAGTGCTAGAGTAGGGAGGAGAGAAATTTCTAGTAGAGTGTATATTTATGGCCAAAGGTATATTTTGGTGCACATTCCATGGTGTTCCGCAAAAGGAAGCCTTCCCTCCACTTCTCAGTTGTCCCCTTCTCCACTTCCATCAGTTTCGGGTGAGACTCTGCGGTCTCACCCCAGTGTCTTTAAAAATTTAAAGCCTCCTACTTTTATTGGGGAAGAAAAGGATAGAAATGCAGACATTCTACAAACCTTCCTCAACAAATGGAAGAACATTCATGCTCTTAAACAGACCCCTGACCATTTGCAAGCAATTGAGCCCAGTCTTTCCTTAGGGCCCATGGCCTATAAGTGGTGGTTAAATCTCCAAGAGACTGGGCAGACTCCCCGGTCATGGAAGGCCTTTGAAGAAGCCTTCCTAAGAGAATTCCTACCTGAGAATGAACCTGATAGAGCCTGGGAAGCCTGGGAAAGAATAGTAATGGACAAGTCTCTCATCCAATATATCTCGCAGCAATACCAAGAAGCAATTTTGAAAATTAAAAATATGGATGATTATCAAAAAATCAGGGGATTTGTCCGTGGCCTCAAAGATGAATATAAAGTAGAGGTCCAGAGAAACTCGCCTACTACCCTTGAGCAAGCTCTCAGATATGCTCAAATCTATGATGATTCAGTGGGTAGGAAGAGGGCAAGACAGCAGCCTCTTTCTGAGCAGCCTTCAGCTTTGGGCCGCATGACCTAGTACGTATGCATGGGAAAGTTGGTAACCAGTTAGTAAGAGTTATGGTTGATGATGGGGCAACCCATAATTTCATCAACTACACCCTGGTTAAAAAGCTTAAACTACCAGAGGTACCTAGTCAGCATAGGTACATAGTTTCATTAGCTAAGGGTGAAGATAAGAAAATCTGGGAAACTATGGTAAGTAGCTTAAATCTTGGTATTCAGGGGTACCAAGATGAAATAAACTTTCAGATAATGCACCTGGATCGAACAAACATTGTTCTCGGAAGAGATTGGCTCTACAGTATAGGACCTTCCCTCCACAGAAACTATCAGGAGAACACCCTCAGCTTTCAGCATAAAGGCCGAGAGATCCAGTTGCATGGGGAGCATGATGTTCCCAACAATCCTATGGTCTGCAGTTCAGAGCTCTGTCAGCTAATCGGAGACGACTATTTCTAGTTCTATACAGCAAAAAATCAGTAAATTAGAAACTTTATTGTCTAAATTTAAAGATGTTTTTCCTGAAGATTTACCACATGGTTTGCCACCTAGCAGAGAGGTAGATCATGCAATAAACCTAGTACCAGGTACAGCACCTGTTTCTAAACCTCCGTATCGGGTCAGCCGAACAGAGGATGAAGAAATAACTAGGCAGTTAACAGATTAACTTGGGAAAGGCCAAATTCAGACCAGTAGTTTGCCATGGGCCTCACCAGTCCTTTTGGTGAAAAAGAAAGAGGGGTCTATGCGTCTTTGCGTAGATTACAGAGCCCTCAATAAAGTCACAATTAAGAATAAGTACCCTATGCCTCGGGCAGACGAGTTGTTTGATCAACTCGACGGGGCTAAGTTTTTCAGTAAAATAGACCTCAGATCGGGATATCAGCAATTTTTCTGGCCCAGTATGAAAAAGGACGTCCAACAATATGTAACCAGTTGCCAGAAATGTCAAGTAAATAAAGCAGAGCATTTACAGGCAGAAGGTTTGTTGCAGCCCTTAGAAATACCAGCAGGTAAATGGGAGAGTATCTCCATGGATTTTATAGTAGGCCTGCCTAAAACCCAAAAGGGTAATGACGCTATATGGGTCACAGTTGACCGTCTGACCAAAATGGCTCATTTTATTCCGACCAAAACAACCGTATGAGCTCCAGAGTTAGTGAGGTTGTTTGTAGACGGGCTATTTAAATTGTACGGTCTACCTTCCGGCATAGTCAGCGACCGGGACAGTAAGTTTAATGGAAATTTTTGGAGGGCAGTATTCCATCATCTCCATACTAAACTTAATATGAGTACCACCGACCATCCACAGACGGACGGTCAAATAGAGAGGGTAAATCAGGTGCTGGAGGATATGCTTCGTGCATACGTCATCAAGAAGCATTGGGAGGAGTATCTCTCGATATTAGAGTTTGCTTACAACAATACCAAACATTCAGCTACGGGATACAGCCCATTTATGCTGATGTACGGTTTTCAGCCACGCTCACCCACAGTTGTAGGGTTTAAACAAGAAAAAGTTGAAGCAGCCAGAAACTTTTTAGAGGGACCTAAACCAGATGATAGAACATCCTAAGCGTAGCATTAGGCAGTCCCAGGATCGAGCCAGGCATTATGCAGATCCACACAGACGGGATGTGCAGTTCTCCGCTGGTGAGAAAGTCTACTTGAGAGTCCCAGTTGACTCTAAAACCCTCAAATCAAGAGTGTGTGCTAAGTTGTCTCCAAGGTATTGTGGTCCCTTTACCATCAGTAGGAGACTAGGCGAGGTCACCTATGAACTAGAACTCCCACACAGTAGCAAGGTTTTTCCAATCTTTCATGTAAGTCAGTTAGAAAAGCCTTAGCCAGATCAGAAAAATCTGGTAAGGGACAGTGTTCTAGTTCTCCCATTGGATCCTCAGCAACCTCCACATGAACCAGAGGAGATTCTTGATAGTAGAGAGACGCAGACTCGTCATACTCTATACCGAGAATATCTGGTCAAGTGGAATGATCAGCCTGTTGAGAATGCCACTTGAGAGAGAGGCAGCGTCCTTCACAAGATTTTTCCAGACTTTGTCTTAGAGAACCAAGACGGTTTCTAAGGGGGAGGGAGTGTTACGAGCTCGTGACCAGTGCCGAACCCTAGAGAACACAGATAGGTCAGATATCACAGTCAGGGTCGTGTCCAGCGTACACGACCAACAGGGCAAGACAGTGTGAGTAGTGTGCCCCAGCACGGTCCATAGCCATGGCGGGCCTAACACAGTCTACGGACCCTGTCAACAGGACAGGGCCCCCAGTTGGGTCCCGACGTGCAGTCGGCCACGTCAGTGCCACGTGGCCGACCCTTGGCAATTGCATGCTACCAATCCTCACACTGGGCTAGGAGGGGCTTACTCTATATCAGGGAGTAGGCAAGGTTGGGTGGATCAGTTAGTGTTTGCCCTATTGTGATGTTAGGATCTATTACACATATCATGATGCCAAATGGAGTGAGAGAAAGGAATGATCGGATAGAGAAGAGAAACTGTGAAGTCATATATGAGTGGTATAAGATATGGTGACCCCATGAAGTAATTGTGGCCGCCACTATGAGGGCAGCATGTATAATCACCTAAAATAGGCCATCTAGCCAAGCCATTGAAAATGGCTAGCTCATGTGCCTTTTCCAACTGAAGAAAGTGCTCACCATAAATTCCCGCAAGAAGCACATGACCATGCTCTAAGTAATGGAGAATGTCTAAATCTGCATAAGGAGAGTCCCTACTATTGATAAATGGATATTGTTACAATTTTGTAAACCAATGCAGACGTGTCATGGACCGGGGGGGGGGCCAAGTTGCTCTTGTACCCGAGAACCCAAATTCCTATCTCCTAGAACCTGTGCTATTGGATGAGCCATGATCAAGGTATCTGATTTGTCCATCTCTATATATCACATACTCCCCTGTGTCCTTAGCCTCCTAAATGGCTTTGTGACATTCTTCAACTTGGATGTAGGTCATGTCCTCATCCATAAAAATTTGAGTTCCATGTAATTTCACTCTTTGACGCAATGCCATCTTTCTTTCTTCTAGTAATGTGAAACAAAGAACTAAATTAGCGCGCTGCCTAGGTGGTAGGCAACAAGCAGGTAGGCAAAAGTGGGGCAAGTGATAGAGAGGGAGGAGGGGAGGTGTGGGTGGAAGCAAAGGAGGAGGGAATAAAGGCCCCCACCCACTTTTTCCTAGGAACCATGCTGATGGAGGGAAGATGCTAGCGATGGAGCTCGAGAGGAGGGGAGTTGAGAGAGAGAGAGAGAGAGAGAGAGAGAGAGAGAGAGAGAGAGAGAGAGAGAGATACACAATTTCACATAGTTCCTCTTGACAAAGCAAGACTAAACCCTTTGAAGCCTTTATTCATAAACCAACAAGGTACAGTATAGTTGAAAAGTAAAATACAGTACTGTAAAGCACCATAAAGCATGACCACTCTCAAAACGTCTAGCTGATACCTACCACCATCCCACAACACAAAACCGCACGAGTTAGTATAGTGGGGAAGAAGGTGTCATAGTTGAGCGTTAGTTGTTATCCATGTCCAAGAGAAGCTACACCACTTAACAGCATAAATAGCATTTTAAATCATAGTCCAGTCTTCCCAAACGAAAAGAATGTTTTTTAGTGATAGGCCAAGCCCTGCCATTACCGTATCAGGGCGAGTGCCATGCTAATCAGTTTTTGTGCATTGGTCCATATCAATTTGTTTTATTTTGTGCACAAGTATGAATAGTTTTCACCGTATATATTATTTATCGCTAAAAGATATGGTGTGGACACGTGTGCAGGTGTTAGAGCAAATCCATGCCATGCTAACCCTGGTGACTATGGTTTTGAAAAACTGGTCACACCCTATTGTCCATACTCCTGAGCAAATCCATGCTTTCCAGTCGTATCTCACCATGCTCTGATATGACAATTGAATGGATAATATTTTGTAGAGGCCATGATTGAATTTTGTTGTTTTGAATGAACTTGCGTTTATCAAAACCCCATATTCAACCCGTGGTATTTGCGACCTTTTTTTTGGATAGGTTGTACATTACCGGTGAGGTCTTCGTGGTTTTTACAAGGTATCAGGGCAGATCCGTGCCATTCTAATCCTTTTTGTAAGAACCATTTATCTTACGGTAGGTGTCATGATGTCAAGGCTATGATGCTATAATGTTGCTGATGCTGCTGTGCTGCTGCTGTAAAAAGATGTAATGTGAGCCGCAGCATGAGAGAGCACTGGAGTCTGCCGACGGCGTCTGTGAGCATGAGCATGTGTGATAGTATGTCTCTGCGTAGAGTGCCTAGTGATCCTGGTAGTAGCGTGATGGTGGGGGGTACACTGTCTCTGATCTCTATGAGCATGTGAGCTGCTATCATCCGTGTCGTCGTCAGAATCATCATCCTCGGGCACTAAATCACGCAATCTCCGCCTAGTGAAGAATGAAGTAATCAGTGGCTGTGACTGTGAGGTAGAATGTTGGGGTGTCCGGAATAAATCTCTCCGTAATATGGACATCTCGCGTATCAACAGAGCGACACATCGCGGGTCCTCATAGGCTATGAGGGAGCGTAGAGTGGTAGGCATGTCTCAAAATAGGCAATGATATCGGCCTCTGATCTCATAGTATATTGGGCATCTGAAGATAAAGTGCTCCTCAAACTCCACCGTCAAGGGCACGAACACGCAGCTGATCGGAGGTGTCGAAGAACTATGTTTGTCTTGAAGACGTCCGGGCATTAAAGTCCCATGTGAGGAGAATATGCCCCTGCTTTGAGAATCTGATAATACCTGGTGAGAGGTCCTGATATGGAGACCCAATACCCTCCGCAAAAGACGAGGACTCTGGTGGAAAATAACAGGCTGCAATGAAAAGATCTCTATCCAAACCAATATCCTGACCCACAATGCAAGTCCATATGTAGCGAGCCTGCTCGTCATGTCAGATGAGGTCAATACTCGAATGGAGAGTCTCTTTGTACAAACATGCGACCCCACCTGAACCTCGGTCACTGGCAGATCTAGTCTCTCGTCGGAATACTGAGTCCCATCTATATCCAGAAAAGGAAGGAAGTCCTCACTCTGGGCTCTCGTGTGTCTCCATGATGAATAATATATCTCTGTCTGTGATAAAGTCAGCCAGGTCCCCTGCCGTGGAAGATTTATGTATGTCGGCACAATTCCACACTCCAATCCAAAGGTGGTGTGGATGGGGCCCCGGGGTGGTCCCAACCTCGGACACCCCAAATCCCTAGCACTGGGAGCTGCTAGGAGTGCTGTCAAGAAAGCGCACTCGTCCATCCCGATAAATGACTCGTCTGCCAGACTCACGGGCTGCCTGAAAGGCCTTTCGCCTCTCCTCTACCTGGATATACGTCTTGTTTGTTATTCACAAATCTACGTAATGAGTATGACTTGTGGTTACTTTTGCTTTAAAGTTTCAAGTTTCATTGATCCCCGATTCCCGAATCATTCTCAATGCTTTGTGTATGCACAATCGTCGATGGCATTGTGAATTTGTGTGCATTGTCACCTTGATTGATTGATCATGATATCATCATTTTATCTACAGTACAACAGGACCAACCAACTTTGAGGCATGTTCATGTTTGCCTACATCATCCTCTGTTGCTAGTACAACGGAGGAGCTTAGTGCATATGTGCAGAGTCCATCAATGCCCCGCAAGGCTTTGAAGGGCAAAGACTTCTACATCTCTACATGGCAATAACCTAACCAGGAAAAGGCCATAATTGCAATCAAGAGGTGATTCTACCTACGTGACCTCCTCATTCCACTTAGCCAGAGTTCCCTACTTGGAGAGACGATTCAAGCTTATGCTACCACCGGTGAGGGATGGTAGAGGCCAAACATGGAGACTTTGAGGACACAAGAGTTGAAGGTTGAGGTCGCTTGCATGAGCAAGGAGCTCCAGCCCGTTGAAAATCATGGGGTAAGTGTGGGTGCAGCATCATTTCACATGGCTGGAGTGATATCAAAAAGCACCAAATCATCAATGTTATGATGTCTTCTTGCATAGGCACCATGTTTTGTAAAGTTGTCAACACTTCCAACAATGTTCCTGAGTATCAAGAAAGTCATCGAGGATATGGGGCCTACCAATGTGGCGTAGGTAATCAATCATCACGAATTATGCATAAAGCCTTTCATTGTTCAACATGTGTGTGTGTGTGTGTGTGTGTGTGTGATAGTTGCAACGAATCTCGATTTGCTGATCAAAATACTTTCTTTTTTGTTAAAAAAAAACACAAAAGCAGGCCACAGGCCAGCAGACCCACGCTGGACATGGAGAGAGAGAGAGAGAGAGAGAGAGAGAGAGAGAGAGAGAGAGAGAGGAGGTGGTGATGGTGGCGATATTATTTTACATGATGCTTTTTTTCACACGTGTTGTGGATGAGAGAGAGAGAGAGAGAGAGAGAGAGAGGTTTAATATGGAATAATGCTTTTTTTTGCTCTCATTGGTTCAGAAATGACTGGAATGTAATCAAGATCCTCTCCTTTTTTTGGGGGGTCGCGATTCGGTTCGCTATCCGTATCGCAGACAGTGAATCACTGCTACAACTATGATATATAAATTGTAAGAAATTATGCGTTTCTATTTGATATTCAAGAAGTGAAAAAATTGTTGTAAATAAAATCTAAAGTTATGTGATTGAATGGTGCAGGTGATCATGAGTAATGCCTCCAATTGTGTTGCATTGGAGACAATGGTGAATGAGGCATACCCTAGATCCCATCTATTGAACACTACCTCGTCCTATTGATTGAGGATGTTGCAAAGTTGCCTTGGGTGCAAGAGGTGGTGGATACAGCACAATTCTTGGTGAGCTTTGTCAACAAGAGGCCAAAGGTCCTTGCTATCTACAAAGGGTTCAAATCCCTTTAAATCTTGAAACCTCCCCCCACGTGCTTATATTTTCATTGTATTGGAGCACCTGCTACAAGTACACAATACGTTGAGGCGAATGGTTGTTTCGATCCATTGGGAACAATGGAGTGGGTCGCAAGTGCCTCCAGCTAAGCCTTCTTGAGATGAATGTATCATCAACTCTATTTTGGGATGAGGCAAGTCTATTGTTGGAGGCCTGCAACCACTACACATTGTTCTGCGCATCACTGGCATAATGGGATCCACCACGGGCCTTCTTTATAAGTTTATGCGCACATTGGGCGAGCAGCTAAATCATTGCACAAAGTTGGATCTCAAGAGGCAATAATCACTATGTAGTTTGAACAAAGTGATATAAGTATTAGGGTTTGGGGTTTTATGATGATAACACTTGATTTAGTAATTATCGAATTCTCGTTGATGATTGTTGTTGAAAATTGAAATTTAATTCTTTAATATTCATTGTCAAGTATTTCAAATTGAAACCTCGATTTGAAATACTCAAGCCTGATCCACCTCATCCTTTTACTGTGTCTCTGTCTTGGACGAGGTCTACTTCTCGAGAACAAGGAACTAATACACCTACATGAATTTCCTCAAAAGAATGACTTTTGATTTTGGAAAGTGTTGCTAGCTATCATGATTCTTAAAACATTGACAATGTTTCCTGCATAACGTTGAAATGTGCACCGCCCTAGATAATCATGATACAACTGGATTAACCAAGGGTGCTTTCAAAGAAAATCAAAAAACCAGTCCCGTTGATTTCAAGCTACACTGCAATCTAAAGACTTAAACTGCCCACAAAATTCTGCAATCATTCTAGTTCACATATTTTAGCCACAATGGACAATTCGCGAGCTCCTAGGAGCTTCAATTCTCCCTTTGATTCTCTATAGTCAATCCTGTTATGAGAAAAAATTGACATCACATGGTTGATCTGACGATCATTATCCATCATTATTTGCGAGTGCAGCTCAAATTGATGATAGATACTACATAGTACATATGGATTTCACAAAGAAGATGCGTTCACAGGGCTCAAGCTTGATGCATTCGTCAGATTATCTCGGACGAATTGGATATCTCGTACGGATGGTGTAATCACGGCATAAATTCTCACAGGTAGCTGCAGATGTGGATGATGACATCCTAAGATTATGAATCTTGATATTCAAATTATTGCAAAAAAAAGCAAAGCATGTAGAAGCAAATACAGAAGCTAGACCCAAGACGACAAGGAACAACCGTTCGGGATCCAGGTTGATGCATCCTTCAAAATCTCGCAACTCTGATACTGTGAATTACATGTACATTTCGCCAAGAAACGAGTAAAAAGTATTGGAGGAATGATGGCGAGCAGCTGTCTTGCTTCTGCGATCAGCCGCTGCGCTACCTCTTCAATGAATTGGAAATCGAAGATCGATACGACAGGAAGAAGAAGAAGAAGACGACGACGACTTTGTTTTCTCCCCGCCTTTCTCTTCCTCTCTAGCTTCCTTTGTTCGAGAAATAGCTTCACTCTTTTTGTCAATCCCGTTTCACACCTGAATCCCTTCCTAGCCAAAAAGCATCTAGTTCTTGTGAATTGCATTCACACTTAAGATTCCAATTCTCCGATTTAATCCCATTTTCTTTCCAAAGGCAGTTTTCCGAGAGTATACCTATCAAGAGTATACCTATCAACGTCAGGTGAGGCGAGAATCAAACTTGGGTGAGCAAGCGAAACTCAAGCAACCCACACCACCAAACTAGCACACTAGCACGTATGTTTCGTGACTTGAGAGTTGAATCATCAACTTTCATTTTGGCATTGAATATAGAGACTCTAGTATATATCTAAATCATATAGATATACTTGCTTTTTGAATTCAATACATATATAGCATTTAGAGTAGGTAAAAAAAAAGAGTAGAGCCTGTGTAAGGACTTGTTTTGGGTGGGTAACTCATTGGTGAAAACCGACTTATAAATATCAAGCTAAGATGTATGCCTAAATGATATGGCATATATGATTGTTTTATCAGGGAACTCGATGTCTTTCGTGACCTGTCCCTTTTCAAAAAGTCCAAACCCAACATTTTGAGTCCAACCCCCAAAAACTTGCTTCCAACATTGATGGAGCTATTGGCAAACTCCTTACTTATTTTCATTTGTTGGCAAGTTGCATGTTTAACCCTAAAAATCATAATAAATGCACATATATTTGTCTCTTGCATTTTGTGTGTCTCATAACCATGAATGGAAGTAACAGTTAAAAGCCACAAGATCAAACTCATTGTGTTTGATAGTTAGTACAACAGGTAACATAAAAGGCATATGTCTAATATGGCGTTCGTGTTTGTTCTTATGTCCTTAGAAGAAAATGGTGTACTCCTTTTTCTATGCCCCCTTCATACATCACGTATCCAAGGCTTAGAAAAAGAAGTGATAGCATGATTTAAATAACAAACAAGCATTCTACATCCATACAAGATCACATACATTCATGAAAAGAGACCCTTTGCAAATGGTGAAAGTAAGAAGAGAAGAAAAGTATCTTTTTCTCTCTCTTAATCTTTATTATTACAAAATATTACAATTTGACCACTTGTGGGACTTCGGATCGCTGATTTCTATGGAAAAAATAGCGGAAGGAAAGAGGGTAGAAATAATAGGAGAAAAATTAAAGGCACGTATCTATATATATATATTTAAACTTATGTACACTTTTGCGCATGTGTATGGGTGCACCCATGCATCCTCCTCCCCTCACCCATGCATGAGCTTTTTTAAACTAAAAATTTGAAAAAAGATAATGCATGTATGGGGAGGAGGATGCATGGCCCTCCTTCCCTGCATGCATATACATGGCTCTCTCTCTCCCTCTCCCTCTCTCTCCTATACCCTACTTTTCCCCTCTCACCCAATTTGAATTTCCCCCCGCTCTCCCCCTCTGTCTCTCCAGTTCTGATGACAATGTCGATGATTACAAGGACCACGATGGCAGAAGTAGATTTGAAGACGATAGTGGCCATGCTAGGAAAGGCAAGGGCTTAAAGGTGTCGTTGAAGAAGCAATTTGATACAATGAAAATAGAGCGGATGGCTATCACAGCGATCTTTTATATAGAAGTTATATTTACAAGGATGAAGAAGACAGGTGGCAGCTAAAAGCATGTTAGAATTGCAGAGGGAGATGACAGATCAGAGAAATGCGAGAACCTTGGCTATCACAGCGATCTTTCATACAGAAGTTATATTTACAAAGATGAAGAAGACAAGCGACAGCTAAAAGCATGTTAGAATTGCAGAGGGAGATGACAGATCAGAGAAACGCGAGAACCTTGGCTATCACAGCGATCTTTCATACGGAAGTTATATTTACAAGGATGAAGAAGATAGGCGGCAGCTAAAAGCATGTTATAATTGCAGAGGGAGATGACAGATCAGAGAAACGCGAGAACCTCCTAAAAAAAATACGCCCCACAGGTCTCAGTACACCCCAAATCCCTTCCTCCAGGATGCGCTCTTCTGTGCGAGAATCTGTGATGATTGTGAAAGCAGATGCACTAAAAGCTTTGGTGGCAAGGAGGCAACGTGTTCAAGACACGGACATAAGAAGGCATGGGGAGAGCAAAAGCAGCAGAGAGCGAGAGCCTTCATCATTAGAAGAGGAATCTGAATCAGAAAGCAGCAGCATTATCTGAGAAGATAAAGAAGAGGAGGAGGATGACATTGGGAGATGACGTCCAAACATCCTTGGTAAATTTCATTTTGACATAAATGTTTACCCTTCCTTGATTTGGCTCTTCAAATGCTTTGTGATTTATGGTTGCCCAGTTTAGTGTAACAAGAACATGATGACCACTTCTCCATATGAGGGGCAATCATCCAGTGATGTGGAATACTCTACGAGTCTCTGTTGGAAGAGTGGCTGAGTGTCTCTGTTGGAATAGTGAATGAGAAAGCAGCTGAAAAGAATAAATACGATAAGAAAGTTCGGTAATCAAGCTGGAAAACATAATGTTGAACCAATGTCTTTAGTGAGTCAAAAGATATTGTTGTAATATAAAAGCCTGTCTTATTTATTATGGTGCTGATGGTTTAATACTACATGAGTGAAATCTTTTGAATTATGATGTATGCTCCTTTTTAACCTATATTATTTCAATAAGATCAGCTGGTACTAGCCTTGACTTAACGTAAATATATCTTTTCAATCATAGTAGGAAGTGCCTTGGCAAAATTCTCATGAATTTTGAAAAAATAGCTCATTCAATTCAGATAGAAGAAATATTTGTGACGAATTTGATGAGAGAACATTTCACCTTTGTGTGGGGGTAAGGTAGGCCACTATTCTCAAATATATATTACGAGAAATCTGACCTGCACTTATCACAAATATCTCCAATTTTCAGTTAGGTTACTTCATGGTTCCTAATTACCTTAAACAGTCCTTGTTTTGTGTTGTATAAAAAAATATAATGGCAATAATATTTCAATCAATTTGTTGTGCACTTTCTCCACATTTCCAGTTTTTCTTTAATTAGCATATTCACAACATCATCAGAGCTTACATTTCTTTGGAGATGCTCACATTTGGCATTTCTTGGATAGACTCTTGACGATGCTCACATTTAGCATCTCTTCAACGCTCTCAACGCCACTAAGTTGTCTTATTAGCTTACTATTAACAACCTTAATCAGTACATGGATTTTGTAAAGAAATCAACTCCGCCTTTTATTAAATAACCTAGCTCCCACCACATATCTACAGTCCAGGTTGTTGTGTGAATATATCTTTAGATTGTTTAGTTTTCATATGTTTTCTTTGAAATAACTTGACAGATATAGATATGAGGCAGTGTGATTTTAATTTCACCAGAGATAAAATGGTGCTTGAAATATGGCACAATTGGAAATTTGACATAGAGTTAGAGCCATTTCAGAATGTTCAGAGTTGGATTATCTGGGTTGAGTGTATCAATAATGGGAGGAAATTTGAGATACGCCCACCTAATTTTTATACACTTGATTTCTGGAGCTAGGGAGATAGAAAAACTGAGAATAAATATAGGTGCTATGTTGGGCACTTTGTGTGTGGAGTGTAGTGTGTGAGTTGGGAGCATAGCTTCTGCTACACAACTCTGATTGTTATTGCGTAAACTCACTGTGTGTGTGATCAGAGTGTGTAGCACTTGCTTTGTATATGTAAACAAGTGTGTTGAGAGCAAGAGGCACATTTGTGTGAATGTTTGCTTATCATTTCTATTTTTGATTCAGCTCATGCTTCCTGTATGGGTTGCAGATCAGAGTAATCTCTCATTTTTCATTTTTAACTTTAAATAAATCATCCCTCTCTTGTGGGGCGTAGCTAGAATGCCTTTGCTTATAATTTGTGCACATTTAATGGTGGGCTTTGCTATAAAACTAAATTTTTGAGTTACTCAGACACCTTTCCAATGCCCTATCGTGTGTTACAATCTTTCGTAGCTTCGCCAAATGTGCTAAAAAAAGGTGACTCCATCATCAAGCAAGAAGAATTGACAACTGGGTATTCAACTGAAGTGTGCCAATACCTAGAAATGTTATAACAATTGTCTCAAAAGAATCATTTTGAACTGATAGTGTTGGAGAATCGAGCAGGAGTGAGGGAAGTAGAGGAGATTTCTAGGGTATAGAAGTCACGGGATAGAAAATTCTTCTCTCTCTCTCTCTCTCTCTCTCTCTCTCTCTCTCTCTCTCTCTCTCTCTCTCTCTCTCTCTCTCTCTCTCTCTCTCTCTATCTCTCTCTCTCTCTCTCTCTCTCTCTCTCTCTTTGAGTATCTGCTAGAACCCGAAGACAAAAGAAATCACCTCAAAAAAAAGCTATGAAATGATTTGCAATAGGGAGATACATCAGTTACAAGTAGGTATTTCTGATTACATGAGTCAAGATAAACAAGAAACAGAATAAATCAAGCCCTCACTTAATGTGGAATAGACATTACTGACAGTGTCACTCATGTTAATTAATTATTGAGAGATTACATGTCATATGTATTATGGTGTTCTTCCCTCCTAATTGTGTTTGCGTGAAGAGCAAGCAGGAACTCCAGGTGGAATTCCAGAATGGCGGAATGGGACAGTGCTATGGAAAGGATGCTGAAAAGGATGAGCTTGCGTGAAGAGCAAGCAGGAACTCCAAGCGGAACTCCAGAATGGCAGAATGGGACAATGCTACAGAAAGGATGCTAAAAAGGATGAGCCTAAAGTCAAGTTCACTTATCCGAGCAGCTGTCAAAATTATCTCAAAATTGAAGGTATCTATTTTCAGTTGGCATTAGGGAATTAGGTTGTCTTCAAGGTGCAAGCCTTCTGTGGATGATTGTTTTCATTGCATAAATGTGCTTACCATTGAATGTGACTAGTCTCACCTGCTAGATTTGGATGTGTAGTTCTGACAAGATTCAAAGACGTCACTGACAAGAAATTAGAAGCTTGGGATTTTAGTATTAATGTCTCGGTGACTTTATCAGCAGTTGCAAGCTTCATCTTTCTGGTAAAATACTTTCAATAGTCTTTACTCAATTATTTTAGTTAGTGGTTGCTACATTGTTTTGAGAACTTGCTGGATTTTGTGAGAGTAACTTGCGTTGAAACTTTTTGACGTGTTTGTAAATAGAAGTTTCATATTGCGATGGTTTAATCAACTAGATCCACACATAAACCATACACCATTTACTGAGTAGGAAGAACAGCACTTTTTAGTAGCCTGTCGTATCAATAGAGACAAGTGGGCTTTGATTGTTAGGATATTTTTCGAAAGACCAGATAATGTAGTTAAAAATCATTGGTATGTGGGTAAGGCAAAGAGAGTGAGAGATATATCTAAAGTCTTGGCGAGAAGGAAGAATCGATTAAATAAAAAAATAGTCAACCAACATCGCCACTCCGTACGACCGACAACAACTTAGAACTGGGCTCTTTTTACTACAAGTTCGAGTCTCTCTCTCTCTCTCTCTCTCTCTCTCTCTCTCTCTCTCTCTCTCTCTCTCTCTCTCTCTCAGATAGACAAACATGCACACACATAGCCCATTTAGGAATCTATTTTTTTTCTGCACTTATTGGTTTTGCCTTTGCTATGATCTGGTTCTTTCCATTGTAGGATATTTTTCTCAATAAAGCATTCATCCACTCTTTTGATTTGCTCCGCCATTTGGCTTTTTATTTTAGCTATCCATCCATCTCTTTTCTTTGATTTTTCATTTCTCTTTGAATTTTGATTATTTTTGTAATCCAATTCCGCACAATATCAGACTTCCAAGTTTTCATATGGAAGCATGTTGTGGTGATGGAACAATGATGAAGTTGCAGTTTTGAAGAGTTTCGTTAGGAAGTTAGTTCCTCCTAATTGTGTGTTGTCGAGGCCATCACACTTTTACGTGGAAGCATGCTCTTGGTGCATAAACATTTATGAAATCACTTTGGGCCATCGACAACTTTTGGGAATTTCCAACAACTTTTGGTTCTCAACAACTAAGAACAAAAAACCAAATGGGAGAGACGGGTGTGGAGAGAAATAAATGAGAGATGACAGTAAAGGAGAGATGCCTATTACCCCTAACCCTAGCCACTCACAGTGATCTCTAATGAGTGGAATGCAACATTGGCTATTGTCCTGCACTAGAATGCAACATACTTTTTGGGAAAACATTCCTACAAGCTCACAAAGCCATGGGCCGTGGTAATGTTCGGGCCCTGCAGGTTTATGTGTCATCCAATATATTCTAGTTTCATAATTTTTTTGCAGGTCCATTTAACTGCCTTTGAGAATGAAGAGGGGTGAAGAAAGCACGATTGCATGTTCGACATCCTCTGCACGCGCTCGGATTCGTCTCGGGAACTCATTCGTCAGGTATGGAAGTCTGTTAGGTGTTTTGGTGTTAATTGATGCATAATGGGTGGAGTGTATAGAACTTACAAAAGGATTGTAGTTGCGAGAGTTTCTGGAGACTCGAATTTTGGAGACTCAAATTTTTGGAGACTCGAATTTTGGAGAATCGAATTTTTGGAGACTCGAATCTTTGGAGCCTTCGCGAAAATCCCATTTTTGGAGCCTTCGCGAAAATTTCGAGCCAGTGTCGCAATTTTCTTTTTCGAGGGCCAGTGTCACATTTTTCATATTCGAACGGAGTGTCGCATTTTTCTGGAGAGGGAGGCCAATGTCACATTTTTTTCGAGGGTCAATGTTGCATTTTTCGAGGGCCAATTTTGCGAAGCCTTCCTGAAATCCACGAAAGCCTTCAGGATCCGATTTTTGGGATCCTGATCTTTTCACGAAATTTTTGCGAAGCCTTCAGGAAATTTCACAAAAGACCCGATGCCTTCGCGAAAATCCCTTGAAAAATACGACACTAGCCCTGCCATTTTTCAGATTCGAGGGTTAGTGTCGCATTTTTTGTTTTCGAGGGCCAGTGTCGCATTTTTCGGATTTGAGGGGAGGTCGCATTTTTCTAGAGGGGTCAGCCAGTGTCGCATATTTTTTTCGAGGGTCAGTCTCGCATTTTTCGAGGGCCAATTTCGCGAAGCCTTCTTGAAATTCGCAAAAGCCTTCGGGATCCGATTTTCGGGATTTTTGCGAAGGCTTTGGGGGATTTTCGCGAAGGCTTTACGGATTTTCGCAAAGGCTTCGAGAAATTGGCCCTCGTAGCCTTTGCGGATTTCACAAAGGCTTCGCGAAATTGGCCCTCAAAAAATGCGACACTAACTTGGGAAAAAATGCGACTCTGGCCCTCAAAAACGAAAAATGCAACACTGGCCCTCGAATCCGAAAAATGTGACACTGGCCCTCGACCATCCATCAACGACCACCAGCCACCCGCCACCGACCATCGGCCAGCCGTCAACGACCATCGGTCGTCCATTGCCCATCAACGACGGGCACTCTTTACTAGTCTATATATATATATAAATATATATATATATATATATATATATAAAAAGATATTCTAGAGAGAGTGTAAGGGTTACCGTCAAAAAATTATCTCGTGCCGCCAAAAATGTCACGCTCTGCCCACAAAAATTGTCACCCATTCTTCAAAGAAAAAAAGCTAAGAAAACGTTTTAAAAAATAAGGTACAGAAAAATAAAAAGCCCTTTTTTTTTTTTTTTTTTGACACACACACAGAAGTAAATTTCAAATTCCCCTCCCCCCCAAGGTGGCGCGCGCTCTCTCGATCGGGCAGGTGTGTGTGAGAGAAGAAGCATCAGCAAAAGCAGATGCAAAAAGAGAAATGAGGATCGGATACGGCGATCGAGATGATGATGCTACTACTGCTGGCTTGATCTGATCCAATAAGAGGAGATTCATTGACAATTTTTGGTGTAGGTGTTGCATTTGAGACTTGTGTGAAGAGAGTAAGTGAAGATCAGTAAAATGAAGAAAGCACGATTGCAAGTTTGACATCCTCTACACACACTCGGAACTGTCTGGGGAACTCATTTGTCAGGTATGGAAGTCTGTTAGGTGTTTTGGTGTTTTGGTGTTATGAAAGGCAGGGAAGTCATGGATCACAAGACACTCCGTCCGGTTACCGAAGGGAATCTAGCCAAGAAAACCTACGGTCACAACGATGGTTATACAGAAGGGTACAACACAAGTAAGAAAACAACGATCGTTATACAGAAGTGTACAACACAAGTAAAAAAACCTACGATCGCTCTATTCATCACCTGAAGGCAGCACTTAACTTTCCAAGTTTGCAAGGTTGGATGCATATGATCTTACAAGAACCAGGGAAAAAATCATGAGCCTTTTTCTTGCAACAAGTTTCAAGTTTATTTGTTTAAGGCAAAACATTGGTTATGGTCTGTCTTGCAGAGCATAAAGTACAAGTGGAGCAGTGGCTCGCCTCACTACATGAATAGTCTTTTGAAGGAGTGGGCTGACCAGCAAGATTGCACCTTTGGGGGTTTCTACTGGAGTACTTTCTTATCTGATTGACACAGCTGCATGATAAAAACTGTTAAAAATCGAAAATTATCTTTGGCCTTGGTAATTTCGTAAGGACTGTGGACAGAAAATCATATAAAAGCATTATGATATTTTGATGCTTAGGTTTGGATTTGGAACAGAGTGGTACATCCAACTACTAACAGGTAGTCAGAGGACATTCCTCTGATTCAGTGCTCTCGATAGCATGCACTGACTGACAACATTTTCAGACTGCCAGAGATTCAATCTATTTCTAGCTGTAAAGCCACTGTAATTTTTTAAGCAAAAGCAAATGCAGGTGTCTTGCATATTCTTTTGTAGTTCCCCCATCTCCATCTGTCTCTCTCTCTCTCTCTCTCTCTCCATATATGATCATTGGGGTGCTTTCTTATTTTTTATTTTCTTAATTTTTGGTTCATAAAATATGCCATTAAGCAACTTGAGACAGAATTTTATGTGTCACTAGCATAATAATTCCAATGGCAAATGTAATGGATTAGGGCATATTGTCTGTTCGTTGCTTGGTGGAGTTGGTTTAAGAAGTTGTCTTTGATGGATAATTGCAGATGGCACATTCTTATCGCTATATTGGGCTATTATTTTAGACTTCCAGCACAGGATATTTTGGTTTTGGAGTATTATCTGAACCTTCAAACACATAGGAACGTGCATGCCATGGAGAGGGGCTAATCAACCTTAGTTGGCCAAAGGGCAGCATAAGTTAGTTGGTACTTAACCTTGGTCAAGGATTACCCCAGTGGTTGGACTCTGAATAGAAGTCTACGATTATGGACTGTTTGTAGAACCACTAGATGTTAAATTAGCACACTTGGAAGTATGGCTTTTGTGTGTGTGTGTGTGTGTTATGAGAGAGAGCGCTTTATTAACGTCATATACGACCAAATAAGTATATCTCAAGCATGAGAGAGAGAGAGCTTTATTAACGTCATATAAGACCTAATAAGTGCATCTCTAAGCGTGATAAATACTGAAAGGCGCACATAAATGAACCACTAGAATGTTAAATTAGCACACTTGGAAGTATGGCTTGAGAGAGAGAGAGAGAGAGAGAGAGAGAGAGAGCGCTTTATTAACGTCATATAAGACCAACGAGGATTCGAGGGAGGACAAAGAGGAAAAATTCAAGGAACAAGAAGCTAAACAAAGAAGTATGAACGTCTTGCGGAAGCTGAAGCGTTAGGAACAAGGGGCTTTGCACTGGTAAATCTTCTTAATCCTGCTTTGCTCTTTTAGAAGTATGATCTGAGCAACGCTGCATATTTGAAATGTGCTTTTCTGGATAATTTGTATGTATTAAGTAGTAATTTTAAAATTAAATCCGTTATGAGAGAGAGCAGTCTTATGATATAGTTGCCAGTTGATTGCATCTCATTAGCAAAACTACAATTAATACGAGATTGTTCGAAGTTGATTGTGTTAGATAAGTGAAGTTGCAATCAATCAATGAATTCGTAAGCTGAGTCTTACAAGGTTGTTCGAAGTTGATTGTGTCAAATAAGTGAAGTTGCAATTATAGAATTCATACGCTGAGTTTTAAGAGATTGTTCGAAGCTGATTGTGTCTGATATTAAGCAAAGTTGCAATTCATACTCCGAATTTTCACTAATTCCTTCAGAATCCAATCTATTTGGTTTTCACAATACGAAGGACATAAAGTCAAGAAGGATCCTGAACACGCAGAAAGACATAGATTAGAGGAGGAGATCAGGGGTGTGGGTGCCGCTGGAGGCGCTGGCCATGACCACGGAGTATGAATTACATAACTGGGCAATGAACGACAAAGTGTATGACCACGGGCTCACCTCAGCAATTTTTGTTTTGACATGATTATCGCTACGTTTGAAATCTGAAATCTCAGGCTTCAATCTTTCGCAGAGATTAGAAACTTGCAAAGGTAGATAATCAATTCGCAAAATGTGAAGCACTTCGATGGGCCTGTGCAGATCTGAAGATGCTTGAATGCTAAAGTGATCAGAGGCGTGAACCCAAATGTCAAACATCAAAGTATTTGTACGCTCAGCTAGAAGTGCAGCAGAGCCTAAACAAACGTTAAACAAACGTGCAAAAGCGAGAGACTGCTTCGACATTGTGGCAGGAAAAAATTTAACTGGTGCACAAATCATACATACAAATCCACACACACATACAAATCCACACACAGAGATACACATGCACACTCATACACACAGACATCATCGGTTGCCCGTCATCGGCGGGCACACTATGCTAGACTACCCACATGCATGCACAAATATACGCACTCTCATGAATACACACACATACATAAACATATGCACTCACGTACATATACACACATACATCAGCCACCCGTCAACGACCATTGACTTTCCTTCTAAACCATTGGCCTCCATCCAAATCATCGGTCGTCACCCAGATCGCAGCCCGCCCGCCGTTAATGAATTTTTCGAACGACTCGAATTTTTCCAATGACTCAAATTTTTCCGATGACTCAAATTTTTTTGGACTCGATTTTTTTTTTCGGAAAACTCGATTTTTTTGAAAGACTCGAATTTTTGGAACGACTCGAATTTTTGGAAACACTCAAATTTTTTCGATGACTCGAAAGACTCAAATTTTTTTGATCGGCCTCCACCTACATCAGCCTCCAGTGCCCGTCAACGACGGGCACTCTTTACTAGTATATATTTAAACTTTGTTTCACTTTTGTATGCATGTGTGTAGTAGGAGGATGCCTGGCTACAAACTCATACAATTTGCTTTTTTCGTTCAAATCATGGAAAGGAGTGACGTATGCATGCATGCATTATGTATGGCATCCAAATTTTAAATTTTTTTAGCGCGTGCCCATCTCTCTCTCTTTTTCTCTTTTCTCTCCCTTTCCCTCATAATCTATGTACTTCGCACCTCTCTTTCTCCTCTATCTTCTCCATCGTAGATTTCTCACCTGATTTTCACCTTCGTAATGCCTTGTGCTCAGGTGTCCTTTGTATTTTGGGACCACCTCCAGGAGCATAATGTCCATCCAATTTTTTCTCTCTTAGGAATCTGTCATTCTCTCTCCTCTCTCCGGTGAAATGTGCATGTGCTATGTGGCAGCCCGTCATTGGCTGTCCACATCCACATTCCACCACAAACGTAAAAAAATTTGCAAAAAAAAAAATTGCAAAAAATCGAGAAAAAAAAATTGGTCCACGCGCACGGCTGTACGGTACCGTACGGCCAAAAAACGAAGAAAAAAATAATAATAAACTGGTCCACGCGTACGGCCGTTTGGCCGTACCGTACGGCCAAAAAAAAAAAGAAACTTTCATACAATGGCATTACGTAGGGGAAGGCCCGAAGCTTTCGGGCCTTCTTTGCTGGTCGGGGCCTGCTCTCAGGCTCCCGCCCTCGGGCAAGGGCCCTCCCAGCAAGGAATGCCCTCATGGAGGGCCTTTTCTCCACCACACAAAAAGCTTTGGAGAGAGAGAGAGCATAGATATATTTAAACAAGTCACCTTCTCCCCAACAACCAAAATAGCTAGATATGGACTGCTAATCAACAGCCCTTTTGATCTCTACAATTGATCTTTTACCGTTCTCTAGATTGCTGGACCAAGCTAATAGTGGTACGCAACAGATTAATCAATAGGATCAGGGAATCCAGAGCCTTGCTACTATGTTTATGGGATGTATTTCACTGACTACCACCGTGTTTTTTGCCACGGGCTTTAGTATGAATTGATCATCAACTGAGGCAAGAATGTAGCTGGATATCATCAACTGAGGCAATAGCTCTGGGTAGGCTCTCAGAATTTTTGGCTAGAGAATGATTGAGATTCAAGCTAAGGAAGTGATTGTGAAATCTGTCCATGTCCGTGATCTTGTACCATATTTGCTCAGCGAAATTCTCACCGACGAAACAATTTAGCGGTTCACTTGGCACACAGTTTGATGAATCTGCCAAAACGGAATCTTGCTCACTGTTGCCATGGTATTGCCAGTAAAGGTGCTTGCTTCCGCATCATCAAATATCTTCTCCAAACTCTGTTTCACCTATTTTTGTTGAGCACTTTGTCTGCTATGCCTAAATTTGTATGTACCGACCCAAGTGTCTGATTACTTTCGTGAATTATGAGTTTAAAAAATTGCCAAGCCTTTATAGATAATGGAGTTTTGTGTATGTGACTTAGATGTTATTTCCCTTCTGGTGGGCTTGGTTTCTTTGAGCAGAAGAGAGCCTTTTTCAGTATAACCTTTTTGCAGGTGGATGGCTTTTTCAAGACAAATGTACCAGATGTTTATGTTGTGGGAGATGTTGCAACTTTCCCTTTGAAGCTCTATAGTGATATAATGAGAGTTGAATAAAAGTTAGCAATCCAAACCGCTCAGGTTTGATGCGGTTCTCTCTCATGCTTTTATATGCAAGTGTGGTGTACTGGGACAATTTCTGACACTATGATCACGTAAATCATGTATCAGTGGACTCATTTTGAAGCACCATCCCTTTACAAAAATTATAGGTTTGATACGAGTTTTCATATCTTTTTGAGCAATTGCGTATCAAAAAGTTATTTATTGAAGTTTTGGAATATTTGAAGTAGAGCTGCCATTTAAGCACATGAATTTTATGGTCATTATGTTTTTATTAGACAGGACACACAATCAGACTTAAGCTGCTTTGCTATTTCAGTATTATATAATGTCCTTGCTACGCATTCTCACCATTGTTCGGAATGAATTTTGCAACTTTCTAAAATGGTTTTGTCTGTAGGTATGTTGAAATGTTTGTAGTTCCAGAACTACGAAGGAGTTTTAGGGACTATATTCTAATTCTCGGATATGAATTGATGCAGAAGTTCAGACAAGAGAATATCCCATTGCGCATAGAGGGAGATACTTCTCCATTACTAGGTTAGTGAGCTTTTTGAAGTGCTTGTAGTAATAACATTTGGTATTATTCGAAAGCTTTATAATCCCTAAAAAGATTGTGCTGGAACCATGGTAGTGTGACCTCTTGAAGCATTGACAATATCTTTATGCTTTGACTTATTATCATCCTCTCTTCATTGACATGTTTGTTTGTATTTAAAATGGTATTTTATGAAGTATTGAATTAAAAAAATTTGATGGCCTCTTACCAATACACTGCAAACACCTCTCTCACCTCATGAAAGCGTGCCACACACTAGTGGGCACATGCATGGTACATCCACACCAGTGTGTGTAGGAGGGGTCTACTTAAATGTTGCTTATAGTTCTAGAGATGATGCAAGCAATGTGGGTGTAACTGGCGCAAGCCACCTGGGTTCACCTCAAGCTTGGAAATGGAAGGGCAACTTTGCGCTTCCTACAAATATGCTGAGATTGGAGTGTATATATAGAGAGAGTCCTTTGCTCTCTCTCTCTCATGGGATCTATTCTATGGTCACTACGTGATACTAACTCGATTTAACATCATGAAATGATTTCTCCCTTATGGTGCCACACCATTTAAAATGCTCTACTTTGTTAAACTTGGAAATATGACCCCTATGAAGTTTTTTTTGAAAAAAATAGTCTCTTGGAGAGAAACCCCTACTCATATTGATACGCCTATCCCTCCTCACCCCTTGATCTTTACCGACGACCTTGATGAAGATAGTGCCTCCTAGCTCGAAACTTTCTCTCAAGAAATTTGTGAAACTGATACTTTTTTTGCCTTTGAATTATGTCAAACCAAGAGTTGCCAAGTACCCTTGGTGTCTAGTCGCACTATTGAGCTAAAATCTGCTAAAACTGTCTACAAACTTTGAAGCCTTCTTTTCCGTAAACTTTCTTGCACCCATTTCTATTGAATTGTGAGTTGTTCTTACCAATCTTATTGATGCTGAAGTCCAAGCCTATAAACTTGCATCTCTGCACAAAAATCCCTCATTTGACACTCCTATTGCCTTTGACACTATCATAAAAATGAGCAAATTTAAACCCGCGAGATGTCCTGCTGAGCAGACCTGGGCTAGAACTAGAGGTCACTTTGATATTGGCTTCAACAGAATGAACTTGCATCAAGCCAGAATATGGAACTGATAAAGACCTTTATTTAAATGCAGATGCGGTGACAAATGTAAGAACAACTATTCTATTGTTTGGTTTGACCACGCTATCTGGTTCATGATGAACAATCTCCACCTGAACAAAGGACTTAATCACATCCCTTTACGACAATCGAATATTAATAAGGTTGCTTTGGAATTGTATTACATGGATGGTTTAAACTAGCTAGATTTTTACCTGCTTATCAAGACATTGATCATGACAACATTATTGAACATGCTCTCATTTGCAAACAAGCTGTAATTAACTTCTTAAAAAAGACCAAATGGTTGCACGGTAGTTACATGACAATAAACAACTTAAAGAATGCCATTGATGAACGGGACTGGATTACTACCAAGCTATATGTTTATGGTGCAGATAAGGCCCAACACAACCCTTGTTTCATGTGCATTTACTTTGCTAAAAAATTGGCTTTACAAAGACTATCTAGTCGTGACTTTGCCCCTTTTTCAGATATTGGTAGCAACGCCATCGATAATGTTTTGATGATTACTAAGCATACCTTTACTAAAATGATATCAGATTGTATGATAGGGAAAGAAGAATTGTCTTTTTTACTTTGTACTTTTAAAGCACGTAAAAACGCTTTCAAATGGATTACAAATGCACATGATTGCTATTTTTCAAAGGTGGCCGCATTCCTTTCTGGAGCTCTTGGTATTTTGTCAGCTCTCCTCAGGGAGGGTGCATGCCTTAAGGCACACTCATACCGGAGTTACCTAAATGTCGATACCAACCTTTTTTGGCAGTGCAACACATCCACTGAATTTTATCTTAATGTGCCAAATAAAATTATTTCTACGATGTTTACTGACATCTCCAAATGCCATGAAAATATTCCTCTTGATGGCCCAGATGGGTTAAAAACAGTTATACGTAAAATGATTTTATATGCATTCAAATTTTGCAAGAACAAAAATCTAGCATATAAATGGAAATCTAACAATGGGAAATTCAAATGGAAGTGGGTATACAAACCTACTAGTAATTGCACTATTATTGATAAGTTATTACTCTACCAATGAAATGATTTGTTGATTGATAATTGCATTGTGAGACTAGGTAATAGGGCTTGGAAACAAGTTTGTGGTATTCCTATGGGCTTTGCTTGTTTCCCTACGTGATGTAATTGGTATTTGTCATTTTATGAGCTATGTTTTATGAAAATACTTGCCAAACTCGGCAATATAGAATATTTACATGCTTTCAAGTATACTTTTCGGTATATTGATGATATTTGCTTTATTACCAATCCGGATGCGCTCTTGTTTTTGGATAAAAATCAGCCGCGTACCAGTGATAATGCTAAGTGGATCTACCCTTTGGAATATTTGACCATAAAAAATGAGGATACTTGTGACAATATTGTTAACTTTTTGAGTATTACTACTATCTTTTATCCTGTTTCAGGTAATTTCCATATAAAAAAGTTTAATAAAATAAAGGAGCTTCCTTTTTCTTTTTTTTTAGTACATCCACTTGGCATCCAATAGACCAATCTTTAACTCGTATAAAATTATTATTTCTCAGGTTATCGCTGCCATCTATTGTTGTAGCAATGAGGATCCTTTTATTGATGAAAACAAAAACATCGTTATGGCATTCCTAAGGAATGGGTTTATGATAGGTAAGTTGTACAAGATCACCAACAATCTATTCTTACACAATTCTTTCCCTGGATTGATGTTTGCATTACCAACGAATGCTGATTTTCTCTTGGTGCGCAGTTAGCACTCCATCTCAGGGGTGTAACTGCCCCCTGATATACCATGCTAATTGTGGGTACGGTTGGTGGGTTCTCTCTCTCTCTCTCTCTCTCTCTCTCATGAGCCGACGAGCTGTAAGTCGTTGGTCATCGCAATGTGGATCGCACCTACATGCACCTTGTGTGTGTGGTTGCAAGCTATTCCATGTGCTTTTTGATAACACCTTACATAAAGGATAACTGGCTGCCATCTTAGCAGCGATGGATCACCTTTCCACGTGCTATTTTTTCATGGTTTTCAAGTATCATTTCATTTAGAAATAGCATTTGATGTATAGACCTTTGTCTAATCATAACCTACTGCAAAAAATGGTCGGCATACTTCAAATATGGCTCAATATGAGTTGTCCATCCATACTACTGTCAAATGTATAGGTTGATTCATATTGTTGTTAATGTTAATATGACATATTGCACTAAAGGAGACTTCTCGAAACATAAAATATAACAATAAGCTGTTAGTATAATAAAACTAAAG
Source organism: Diphasiastrum complanatum (assembly GCA_029204225.1). Lineage (NCBI taxonomy): Eukaryota > Viridiplantae > Streptophyta > Lycopodiopsida > Lycopodiales > Lycopodiaceae > Diphasiastrum > Diphasiastrum complanatum. Next base: position 46,407,452 of record CM055109.1, read on the forward strand.
CTATACTACCACGTGAAGTGTGCTGGAATTCAAGTAATTTACTGGTTCTATGGCATTTGAAAACGCTTTTAACTCTTTGAAGTGCCTGGCTATTCTATAAATCGTTCTTAAGCTATGACACACCAGTAAGGTAAATCCACTACCATTAACTAGCTACTTTTGGTGTGAAATCGCTAGTACGTTAGGAGTGTTTCGCTTGAGCAGTTGGAGATGGGTAGCTCGCAAGAAGGGACTTCGTCTCATATCATGTACGATGCTATATGATTCAACACAGATATGAATGGTAACTTAAAAAGTTACAATACGATGCATGTACACAAAGAGTTTTTCTAGATATGCAAAAAATAAGTGTATGCATTTATGAGTCCTTGAAGTATTTACGTTTCTTACCAGTAACTAATATGGATGGTCTAAAGTTTTTAAAGATAAGATATGAGCTCACAAAATTAAAAGCGGGTATGGAAGGTGAGCTATATACTTGGTTAGAGTGTGACTAAAAGTGGGCTTGGATGACATGGATTTGCCAAAGCTACGAGGTGCTTGAACTTCTAATTGCCTTCGTGGGAAGTCCTTGGGGCTAGTATGGCACGGATCTGTCCTAGTACCTAGCACTAATAGTAAAGTCATTTCTCGCTTTATTTGTGTATTGCAAAATAGCTTCTTACGTGTAGAATTTTAATGTGATTTTAATACATTTCTTTGACCCTTATACTAATCAGTATGGTGTCTGTCCTGATACGGTTTTGGTAAAGGCTGAATGTATTGCTAAGTATAAAACGCTTGATAGGAAAGATTGGACATATCACTTGTACTTGCAATCATGCTGATAAAGTAGTGAATCTTGTTTCAGACATGAATAACAACTGATGCTCAACTATGACACCTGTCTTCCTCACGTAACTAACTCGTGTGGTTGTGTTTTGTGAGATGGTGGCAGGTAACAGCTGAGTGTCCTAAAACTTGCTTCGCTTTATGATATTCTATATTGTAAGACTTTATACAGCTTTATTTTTACCTGTTATGCTAGAAATTGAAGGGTTCAAAGGGTTTGGTCTTGACTTATCAAGAGAGACTATGTGATGTTCTGTTATTCTCTCTCTCTGCATCTTTTTAAGATGCAAACCCGACTACCTTTTGACCGGGGTAGTACCTTACCTTTACCTTCACTTGTATTTTATGACTAGCAAGGTCTATTTTATTGTGTAGTCTAGAGGATGGTTTCATGATGCTGCTACTCTTAGTTATGGGGAGCCTCTTCCTCTTCCTAACCCTTTGTTTAGACTATTATTTGTTGCATGAAGATATCTATTCAAGTTCACAAGCTTATTACTTCTTATGATATGGCTACATATAATGTTGGTCGTCCTAATGATAAAATATTTTGCCTACTTGACTTGATGACAACCATGGATTGGATCAAGATCTATTTGGAATTTGTTAAAAAGAAGGATACACTGACCTTGGATGAAAAAATCTATACGGACCTTGCTAATTATGCTGACTGTATTGCTATTGAAGAAAATACTGTGATTTGCATATTCGAGTGATTTTTGACTATTTGGAAAAAGAAAATGGTGCCTTTCTTGCTGATACCCCTACTCATATTGATATCACTATCCATCCTCACCCCTTGATCTTTGCCAACGACCTTGATGAAGATAGTGCCTCTTAGCTCGAATCTTTCTCTAAAGAAATTTGTGAAACTAATAGTTTTTCTACCTTTGAATTCTGTCAAACCAAGAGTTGCCAAGTACCCTTGTTGCCTAGTCGCACTATTGAGCTAAAATCTGCTAAGATTGCCTACAAACTTTGGAGCCTTGCTTCCGTAAACTTTTTGGCACCCATTTCTCTTGAATTGTGGATTGTTCTTACCAATCTTACTGATGCTAAACTCCAAGCTTGTAAATTTGCATCTCTGCACAAAAATCCTTCATTTGACACTCCTATTGCCTTTGACACTGTCATAAAACTGAACAAATTTGAACCCGCGAGATGTTATTCTAAGCATACCTGGGCTAGAACTAGAGGTCACTTTGATACTGGCTTCAACAAAATGAACTTGCATGAAGCCAGAATATGGAACTGATAAAGACCTTTCTTTGATGTGGTGACAAATGTAAAAACAACTCTTTTATTGTTTGGTTTGACCGCGCTATTTGGTTCATGATGAACAATCTTGCCAAGTTCTTCCCTGGTGTCTCACTACAGAACCAACTTAACACTTTTTTTTTATGGCTACACAAACCTGCTAGAAATGTTGTCAAAGCCCATCTTATCTTTTTTTATATTACACAATACATGATTGATGCTGCCTTGGAACTTTCCATTAACCCCACTGTTAAACTCCTTGCACATCTTGGTGATGCTGAGAATATTTGTGAAATTGAACGCCTTATAAAAAAGCCCAGCTTATCTTCCTTACAGGATAAATACTTTCATAATACGAGCAAAAAAGAAGGATCCTTCAATTTAAACAATCCTAGTTCGGTCATATCAAGCAGTGGTTACAAGAAGAGGATATTCTTTCCAAGTAAAGACAATAAAGGGCAAAGCAGTGGTGGCAAAGCGGATCTACCTATCAAGAAGCTAAATTTTTACCGTTATTGATCCATGTGTAGGAAGAAATAGAAGAAATAAGAATACTAGAGGTCTATGTGAATGGTAGACAACGACTTGTGGTTAGAAGAGATGAAGGAAAGATGTTCTTGCATTTACGTTATTACAATAGATGCTTTGAGAGTTTAAATGTCAAACAACTTTATTATGAGACATTGCTTCATATATTTGGTCATATTGATGAAATTCTTGAGCATATTGTATTTGGTTTGATTTATTTTTCGCATTTAGAGCAAGATTGGTACAAGCCCTTTCATGTCTTTTGTGACTTCGATATTGATGATATTCTTTGCTTGCTCCCCTACTTGATGTAATTGGTATTTGTCATTTTATGAGCTATGTTTTATAAAAAGACTTGCCAAATCGGCAATATAGAATATTTATGTGCTTTCAAGTATACCTGCTGGTATATTGATGATATTTGTTGTATTAACATTCTGGATGTACTCTTATTTTTGGATAAAAATCAGTCGCGTACCAGTGATAATGCTAAGTGGGTCTACCCTTTGGAATATTTGACCATAAAAAATGAGGATATTTGTGACAATACTGTTAACTTTTTGGGTATAACTACTACGTTTGATCTTGTTTTAGGTAATTTCCATATGAGAAAGTTTGCTAAAAGAAAGGAGCTTCCTTTTTCTTTTTTTTCAATACATCCACTTGGCATCCAATAGACCAATCTTTAACTCGTATAAAATTATTATTTCTCAGGTTATCACTGGCATGTATTGTTGTAGCAATGAGAATGCTTTTATTGATGAAATCAAAAACATCGTTATGGCATTCCTAAGGAATGGATTTATGATAGGTAAGCTGTACAATATCATTAACAATCTATTTTTACACAATTCTTTCCCTGAATTGATGTTTGCATTATCAACAAATGTTGATTTTCTCTTGGTGGGCAGTTAGCACTCCATCTCAGGGGTGCTAATTGCCCCCTAATATACCATGCTAACTGTGGGTACGGTTGGTGGATTCTCTCTCTCTCTCTCTCTCTCTCTCTCTCTCTCTCTCTCTCTCTCTCTCTCTCTCTCTCTCATGACCTCTATTCTATGGTCACTACGTCAAACTTACTAGGTTTACATCATGAAATGGTTTCTCCCTTATGGTGCCATACCATTTAAAATGCTCTACCTTGTTAAACTTGGTAATATGACCCCTATGAAGTTTTTTTGAAAAACATAGTCTTTTGGAGGGAAACTTGGTTTCCTTGAATGGCTATGATCTGTGCACATCTAGAGGATACGATCTAATGATTAGCATCCTCAAGCACCTAGTGCACTAGGTGCACTGCTACTTCTATAAAAAGGGAGAGTACATAGCCCTAACTTCACTCTGCCTTCTGTCTCCTTCTGTCTCTCTCGCTCTCTCCTTGTCTTTTTCTCTTGCTCTCTCTCGTTGTGTCTTTCCACTGCGACCTGCTTCAGTGTGAGGAAGAGGAGACCTCTAATTGCTTATTGGAAGGGTATTCAGGTGCTAGCTATGCTTTTGGTAGATGGCGCATTCAGATTATGATAATTGTGAATGGTTGTAGTATTCGTGCTTATAAGAAAGCCTTTGAAGCTACTACATTTGGGCGCTACCTCAAGATCAATCCGTAGCAAATTATAGGTATGATATCCATAGTTTCTTCTATCGATTTGTCAAAATACAACTTGAAACATCTGTTGGATAAGCGCATTTTCAGCTATTGTTTGGTAGCAGTTCAGCGATGAGTTGTAAGCTGCTGGTCAGCGCGCTGTGGATCACACCTACATGCACCTTGTGTGTGTGGTTGCAAGCTATTGCATGCACTTCTTGATAACACTTTACATAAAGGATAACTGGCTGCCATTCTAGCAGCGATGGATCACCTTTCGAGGTGCTATTTTTCCATGGTTTTCAAGTATCATTTCAATTAGAAATAGCATTTGATGCATAGATCTTTGTCTAATCATAACCTACTACAAAAAATGGTTGGCATACTTCAAATATGGCTCAGTATAAGTTGTCCATACTACCGTCAAATGTATAGGTTGATTCATACTGCTGTTAATGTTAATGTGACATATTGCACTAAAGGAGACTTCTCGAAACATAAAATATAACAATAAGCTGTTAGTATAATGAAACTAAAGCTATACTACCACGTGAGGTGTGCTGGAATTCAAGTAATCTACTGGTTCTATGGCATTTGAAAACACTTTTAACTCTTCGAAGTATGCTTGGTTATTCTATAAATCGTGCTTAAACTATGACACACCAATAAGGTAAATGCACTACCAATAACTAGCTATTTTTGGTGTGAAATCACTAGTACGTTAGGAGTGTTTCGCTTGGCAGTTGGAAATGGGTAGCTTGCAAGAAGAGTCTTCGTCTCATATTCAAGTATGATGCTATATGATTTAACACAGATGTGAATGGTAACTTAAAAAGTTGCAATACGATGCATGTACACAAAGGGTTTTTCTAGATATGCAGAGAATAAGTGTATGCACTTACGAGTTCTTGAAGTATTTATGTTTCTTACCATTAACTAATATGGATTGGTTTAAAGTTTTTAAAGATAAGATATGAGCTCACAAAACTAAAAGCGGCTATGGAAGGTGAGCTATATACTTGGCTAGAGTGTGACTAAAAGTGGTCTTGGATGGTTTGGATTTGCCAAAGCTACGAGGTGCTTGACTCCTAACTGCCTTTGTGGGAAGTCCTTGGGGCTAGTATGACACAGATCTGCCTAAAGAAACAAAACGTTTCTGATTACAAAGCTTTGCTAGCTTTCAGCCCTCTGCTTGTCGAAGATGTTCGCGAACACGAAAGTTAGGAGACACGAAACACGAAGGTTTCACGAACACAAAAGTCAAGAAGACATGAAACACGAAAGTTTCGCGAACACCTAACGGGAAGACATGAACGCAAAAGTTTCGCGAACAAGAATCTTTTGCGGTCAAGCACGAGAAAGTCAGACGACGGAAACAAAACCAACGACGCGACATGAAAAATGTTGCGAAAGGCTTTCTGCCCTCATGCTCCAAAGAGTACCAACCAAAATCCTGCAAGTACCCAGAAGTACTGATATTCGATCTGATGGCATGACGTCAGCAGATACAATCTTGGTCGTGGCTAATTCGCTACTCTTGTAATTTCTTGATTAGTTGTAGATGGTTAATCACTCTAATCTTAAAGTTACATAGAGTGACTATATACTTACTGGATGATAATTGACAACAGAGGATGATAGAATACACATACAGTGTAGTAGTCTGATGCTAGTAAGCAATCAAGACGAAATACAGACAAGAAGTCCGCCTGCGAGCGAGACCAATTTTGTGATCAGGATCCACAGTGATCGATAAGTCCGCTAGCAAGCGAGACATCCATTCGTGAAAGAACTGTATTTTTCTCACGCCAACGCACTGCAACAAGAGAAAATTTAGATGACCTTGTAGCCATTGTGCACATGTCTTCTTTTATGTTGCATGATCTCGAATGCAAATGTGTCTGCTATTATTCGTGTGTCTGATTCTCCCACTCATTTCAATTTCGCACATTGGTTGACCTTGTTGAACACTGCATTAATTTATAAACGTAGATCAGCAGTGCTTGACTACATTCTACAGGACAGTAGGAGTGATTTAGCTGGCAGTGTCCAGCGATTGCATCCGAATCTTAAGAGAGTCGAGTTCGTGGTCGTGACTGTTTCGTGACTGATTCGCGATCATCTCGATCCCTGTCAGTGGCATGTAGAGCATATCACCGAACCTCTCTTCAGTGGTATCAGAGCATATCGCCCTCACCGAACCTCTCTTCAGTGGTATCAGAGCCTACCTATCTTGTCATAATCTGACGTAGCCAAGAAGCTATCAGATCCAGGAGGCCAAACATTCAGACAAACAACCATCAACAAGAGAACAGACTTCAGAAGCAATGACTTCAATCAGCAGCATGCAGAGCAAGATCTGCACAATTCTCGATTCTTCAGGATCTAACTTTCTAGCCTGGAAAGTTAAGACATCACTCATACTCAAGGGCGAAGGATTATTCCCCTGGGTGGATGGCACAGAACAGATGCCTACAACATCAGGCAAGGAGCTACGCGAATGGAGGGAGAAAAATGACAAGGCAGTAGCCTTGCTATCATTTTCCATCGAAGATAGTCGCACACTTGACCTGACTACACTCTCCAAAGCTAATTGGTTGAGCTTGTTGAATGCTGCATTAATTTATAAACGTAGATCAGCAGTGCCTGACTACATTCTGGAGGATTGTAGGAGTGATTCAGCTGGCAGTGTCCAGCGATTGCATCTGAACTCCATCCAAATTTTAAGAGAGTCGAGTTCGTGGTCGCGACTGTTTCGCGATTGATTCGCGATCATTCGATCCCCATCAGTGGCATGCAGAGCATATCACCGAACCTCTCTTTAGTGGTATCAGAGCATATTGTCCTCACCTAACCTCTCTTCACTGCCCTAGTACCTATACAGGTTTAATTGTGTTTACCAATAGATCAAGCATAAGAGATTTCTGTTTTGTTTGGGAATCATTCCAGATTATACTTTATCACAAGCTGCCCTCTTTTCATTCTTTGTTGGCAGTATCAATCTTCAACACTTTTGTTACATTTTGCCTAAACAATTGTTTCTTGTCACCTTAGGGGTTGATTGGTCGTCTTTTTCTTTAGCTAAGTTGGACTTTGCCTCAAAAAGTCTTGTTTTACCTCAATCCACTCTCGTTCTTTGGATTAATAGTACTCTAACTTTATCTTCTGTCTGTTCTCAAGTTCAATTGTCCTCTGATGTTTGTCCTTTACAACAGCGTTATGAAGATATCAACAAGTTATTGGCTAAGTTTTCGCACTTGATTGCTGATCTTGAATGACCTTCACAAACTATAGCCCCAGTTTTTCACTTTGTTTGCACTTTGGATGCTTGTCCAATCCGAGTTCTTGTTCGACGACGATCTCCAAGAGAACTTGAGACAATAAAAAAATGTCGTAAGATATGTTGGCCTAAAATTTTATTCATCCGTCACAAAGTCCATGGGCATCGGAACCTCATCTTGTCAAAAAAAACTTCTGGAGCATTAAGATTTTGTATTGATTTCAGGAAACTTAATGCCTTAACTCAATGTGATGCGTATCCCTTACCTAAAGTTGATGATTTGTTGGACCGTTTAATTTCTTCATCTTATTTCACCTCTCTAAATCTTGTTGTTGGTATTGGCAAATACCACTTCTTCCAATAGATGCCCAAAAAATAGCATTTTGGACTACATTAGGGTTATATGAATTCACTAATGTGCCTTTTGGACTGTCTAAAGCACTGAGTACCTTTCAAAGGTTGATGAATATGGTCCTTTTGGACTTTATTGGTCAAGGAGTTGTGGTTGTTTACTTGGATGACGTTCTTGTGCATACGAAAACTTGGAAAAAGCATGTAAGAGTTTTGGAACGGGTTTTATCCACTTTGGCCAGGTTCAATTTGAAATTGCAATTTAAAAAGTCTCATTGCGGTCAGCTCAAACTTAAATTTTTGGGTTATGTCACTTCACGAGCTAGCATTGCGATTGATCGGTCAAAGGTCCAGGCTTTACACAATTATCCAGCACCTAGTAATGTGAAACAACTTCAACGACTCCTTGGATTAGCTACTTGTTGCAGCAAATTCATTCCTCATCTTTCTCAAATTACAACTCTTTTGCGTAAAGTGCCAAAAAAAGGAGTTGCTTTTAACTGGTCTTCTTTATGTGATGAAAGTTTTATGAAATCAAAGCAGGTTATGCCTTTCCTTTTGCAGACAAATGCTTCTATGTCAGGCATTGGGGCATTTTTGTTACAAGCAGATGCTAATAGTACATTGAGACCTATTTGTTTTGTTAGTCAGAGTTTGAATGTAGCAGAAAAAAACTACTCTGTTATTGAGCATGAGTTATTAGCAGTAGTTTGGACTTCATCCTTATTTGCATGGGTCAACAGTTTGTGTTGACACAGATCATCAGCCATTGATTGCTTTGTTCAAAAAGAAAAATCCGGCTCCTTGGCTAATCATATGGTTATGGACAATGCTCTTTTCTGATGTACTTCTTCTTTGTCTAATGTGCCCAAGGGCACTCTGTAGACATTAATATATTCTATTCTATTCTATTTTCTCTCTCTCTCTCTCTCTCTCTCTCTCTCTCTCTCTCTCTCTCTCTCTCTCTCTCTCTCTCTCTCTCTCTCTCTCTCTCTCTCTCTCTCATGGACTCTTATTTATCAGAACTTACCACCCTTGATCAAGCTATAAATAAACATATGTGATTTGATGGTCCTAACCTTTGTTGCCAACCCAATCATATATGACACTTTTCAAAAAATATTTTCCCACCAATTTTGGCTGAAAGGGAGCTTCCACGATATTTCCTACGGAATCACTATATATAATCTGTTCTTGAATGAGTTTTTTCTACTATACGGTGAGAAGAAGGTTGGAAGAAATGTTCACAATAGAGATTGCACCCTCCCTGGCTTGAAGTCATCTGCTTCTACTTTACCAGTATGTGGTTATGCTCATTTCATATCATTGCTTTCATCTCTTTGCTACATATGAATGGTATCAAGCTTTTTGGGTGATAAATGTGATGGTATGAATCCGCTGTCCAGTGAGGATTCATGCACATTTTTTGTATAACATTTTTCTTTAAATACTACCCGATGTCCAGCGATGGACCACAATGATGAAGCATGCTCAATTGAGAAGAAAGTTTTTGAAGATATATGAGTTGTTGTCCAGCGATGGACCTGCAATGATCTATCTTGAGTTAGATACTCAAAAAATGGATATATATGGTAAGTTGTCCAGCGATGGACCTGCGATGAACCAGTACTTCCTTCCACATACTTTGTAATGCATGATAATGATAGGTATGCGTCACATATGGTAGGTTGAAACAAAAGCTTCTTAATGACCAACGATGAAGCAATTCTTACCTTATGAATGGTTGTGTGGATTCAAACTCCTTATCATAGATATGAAAGGATGAAAGTTTGGTTTGATAACTATAGTATACAATAGGCTTTACTATCCTTCAAAGGGCAGTATGAATGTTTGGTTGTTCCATAAGTAACGAAAGGTTACATACTCCAGAGATGAAGCCATTGTAGTATCATGCTATTTTACAAAAGATACAACTCAGACACTAGCATGTTCTGATTATGATTAGTATACCTCATGCTTTAACCTGTTTTGCAATCATACTTTTGAATGATTGCTATTTCAAAGAGAATACTATTGTGTCTAAGCACTAACAAATAAAACTTGCTTTATCTCTCGGTCCACTCAAGCCTACATGGCAGAGCTTTGTTGCCTTGCCACACAAGCCTATGTGGTAGCCTGTGACATGCTTACATGGCAGACATTAGACCTATGCCATGCCTATGTGGCCTGCCATGGTTGGCCTATGGTAGGCCTACATGGCTTGCCACATGGCAAACCTCAAGCCTGCATGATTTGCCATGTGACCTACATGGCTTGCCACAATGTGTGATAGGCTTTGGCAGATAGCAGACCATATAGGCAGAGCCTGGTTGGCTTGCTGCCTATGGTGGGCCTACGTGGCTTGCCACGTGGCTAACCCCAAGTCTGCATGATTTTCCACATGGAAGGCATACATGGCTTGCCATGTGGTAGCCTATGATAGGCTTGCTAGATAGCAGGCCTATATGGCGGGCCTGCTACACAAGCCTATGGTAGGCCATATGGCAAGCCACGCAAGCCTATGGTAGGCCTACATGGCCTGCCATGTGGCAACTTATGAGCTCCACCTCTTTGTCTCTCTAGCTCCACTCAAGCCTACATGGCAAAGCCTGGTTGGCTTGCCACACAAGCCTATGTTAGACCTACATGGTTTGCGACATGGCAAACCCTAAGCTTGCAAGACTTGCCACGTTGTAGAGCTATGTGGTTTTCCACGTGGCAGCCTGCGATAAGATTGGTAGATAGTAGATCTATGACTTGCCTATGTGGCCTGCTACACAAGCCTATGGTAGTCATACGTGGCTTGTGACATGGGAAGTACCAACCCTACATGGTTTTCCACGTGACAGGCTTACGTGGCTTGCCACATGGTCGAGCCCCACCTCTCTCTCTATGGGTCCACTCAAGCCTACGTGGGAAAGCTTGGTTGGCTTGCCACACAAGCCTATGGCATGCCTATGTGGCAACCTGCAACATGCTTGCATGACAGACGTATGAGGCCTATGCCATGCCTATGTGGTCTGTCATGCAAGCCTATGGTAGGCCTACATGGCTTGCCATGTGTTAGTTTAAAAAATTGCAGATAATTATTTGTGATTTTTGACATTGCCATTGGGCTCGGAATATCCTTTTTAGCCTACTGGTGATGTTTAGGCAATTTGGAGATGGCCAATATCAATGAGACAATTTTGGGCGAAGCAAGTAAGTTGGATAGGGCATTCGACTACAACGTCTGAAAATTCAAAACGAAGAGCATTTTTATGAAGAAAGTAGGTATTAAATTGAGACCTAACAGTACTCCAACTGACATGAGAGCTTATGATAGGGAGGCATAGAGAGCATTGTCTTTAATCAACTTATCATTGAAGGATAACATGATCACCCACATTAGTGATGAGCTTTGGCCAGGAGGATCTTGGGAAGCCTTAAGGGCTCAATATCAAACTGCCAATCCATCTTGTGTCGTGTTTTTGAAGACAAAACTAAGCACCATCAGGATACATGACAATGAAATTGTGGGATCCTTTTTCACCAGGATCAATCGGAATTGAGAGACCAACTAGTTGCCATTGGTGAGCCTATAAGAGACGTTGAGTTGGTTCACATGTAATTGGCTACGCGTTGTGGATTGGCCGAGCGTATTGGGTCAAACGCCGGGTGCATATTCCCAAGGAAATCTGTT